>OZ024726.1:32367721-32979859 GCA_964016875.1 Fallopia convolvulus | reverse complement strand
GTCGTGCGGGTTCGGGTTCAGTCATTTCAGTTCGGTTCGGTTGAGTCGGGTTCAGGTCGTTATGGGTCACGGGTTAAACCGGGTCGGGTCGATGAGGGTTTTCAGGAGGGTAGGGTTGACCAACGAGTCAAAAACATAGAATTTTTTTATGATTAATTAAAATAGATTTTTAATTAAATAATAATATTTAATTATAATATATTATTTTTATGTGTTTTAATAATAAAATATATTATATTTTTAAAATAAGTTTTATACATTTTATAAATATACTAAATCGGTCAACCCAACGGGGTTTCGGATTTCAACCAAACGGGTTTCGGGTTCTATCTGATTCGGTTGATTTTGAGTTTCGGTTCAAATTTTCGGGTCTTGACCATAAAATTTATCGGGCGCGGGTCGGGTCGAGTTAGCGAGTTCGGGTCAACTTTTGACAGGGTCTACCCACATGCAACCCTTAAGTTAATTAAAATAGCTTATGTTTAACGAAAATCATTCTTTTTACTAAGAAGGCTAACAAGATTTTAATTCACCATTTTATTAGTTCTAAAACACATGCAAGAGTAGATTTAGTCCATAAACTTTATAAAAACCAACATGCACAACCATATGATTTATTTAAGTACCTATTATCTTTATAAACATATTTTTTAGTTGTAGAAAGATCATCAATAAACTTATTCCACAATTCTTCTTAGCTTAAGTTAACATGCAAGAAGGTTTTAATTTATAAAGAGTCAATTTATCAACATGCAATAACTTCTTAACTTGTTTAGTAGAGATTTTGATATTATTAAATTCTCTTTAATCCAACTCATAACAGATTTTATTCCAAAGTTTTATAACAAAGACATGCAAGGGTGGTAAGAGCTATAATAATCCTTTTTAATAACATGCAAGGACTTGTATAATTTAAACAAAACACATTTTAAATCTTATAATTATTTCTCTAGTCAAAAGATCATTTACAAAATTATTCTGAGGTTTATAAATTAGAGAAAAGAGGCATGCAACAAGGTTTATTTCATAAAAACTCATTTAATCTTACATGCAAAGATAATTTTGACTTAATTGATCATAACTTGTCCTTATTAAATTTTATTCAAAACTAGAAAAATTCATATAAAAGCTAGTCAAAGGCTTATGAAAGACATGTATGAAGGTTTTTCATGCATGAATAACTTATCTTATATTTTCTACAAGTCATTATCTACAACAACCAAAGAGTTTTGTGTAGAAATGGAACAAATGTCTAGATCTTTGATAATAAAAAATAAAACTTAGAATTTTGTTTAAGAGTTCAAACCACCTTAACCATCTTAAGAAGTTCAAAGTTCATCTTATAACTTATAAGATAATTTTTTCTTTTAAAACTCTTGCATGCATGTCATTTATCAAAAATAGTATTTCGCAAATCTAAATTTTTAGGATTTTAATTCACTATAAAGCTCATAAGAATTCTTAAAATCATCCTTAAAAAAGTAATTAAAAAGATTTAGAGATTACCCTTAAGTGTGCTTATGTTCTTGAAGGAAGAACAACACAAAGCCAAGTGAAGAGGGGCGGCGGTTGGCCTCGGCTGGGGGCTGGTGGCACAGCCAGGCGGCAGCTAGTGGAGAGGAGGGTGCCGGTGGTGGTGGCTAGGGAGTACAAAGCAAATGAGTTTGGGTGTGTTTAATTGTGAAAAAATCAGCCCCTAAATGGCTATACTGCAAGGCTGATTTTTTTCTTTTAAGGGGAGAAGAGAGTGCTCTCAAGAATAGAAGAGAGTTTTGGTGTAGAGGAAGAGAGTGTTTTGAGAGATTAATGGGAGTATTACGAGACTTATGTGTCTTTGAAGAGGGTGGAGTCTTTCAAAGCCCAACTGACAAGCGTTAGTGTGAATATCAAGTTCATTATAACCAAATCCTTTGTTCATGTGAGTGGGAAGAGGACAATTGGAGTTAATAAAATAAGAGTCTCATGTGAGTGGAAAATCTCTACACGAACCTCGCACCTAAATCCACTCTTAAAATGATCCAAACGTGTTACAAATGGACTATAATGTTGGTTTGAAAAGTACACCGGAACGGTCGGGTTTTAAGAATAGACTTTCCGTTAGTTACGAAGTTTATTAAATTTCGTCTTTAATAAATTCATTTACTCGAATAAATATTTCATAAGAATATTATAGTTTATTTATTTTAGAAAATAGATTTTTGAATGAAAGAGACCTTTTTATGAGGTTATTTTATTTAATGAAATGATTAAACTATTACGAAAATGAAATTTATTCATTTGACGGATTTTGCGGCTATTACAACAGTACACCTCCTTAAATTAGTTTCGTCCCCGAAACTAGGAAAACAAGGGATGGTACTACAATACGATACGAGTATTAGCTACAAATGCTTACTTAGCGTGAAAGACAACAAAATTACTAGTACTCTCCTTAAAGAATATTTCATTCTCTACTTATAGACGATAACAACTTGGGAGAAAACGTCTCTGCATGTCTTGCTCAGGTCTCCCATATTGTGCCTTCTTTACCGTCCTCTTGACCAGAGTACTCGGACTAGAGGTACCTCTTTGTTGCGTAGCTGCTTTCACTCGATGTTTCTACTATCTTCAGAGGTCTCTCTTCATAAGTGACATCCAACTGGATTTCCACGTCATCATAATTGATTTATGTGGGATTCGTCAGGCACATACTGTCTTAGGAGTGACCACGTGGAAAACGTTATGAACTGAATGTGCTGATGGCGGTAGTGCGATGCGATAGGTCATAGGCCAACTTGCCTACTCTTTCCAAAATCTCAAAGGGTCCCACATAACGAGGATTGAGACTTCTCTTTTCCACTAACGGAACACACCCTTCGCAGGAGATACTTTAACGAAAACCATATTGCCTACCACAAACTCAATATCTCTCCTCTTCAGATCCGCGTATGACTTTTTGTCGACTTTTGAGCGGTCAAGATCCTTTGACGAATTAAAGAAAAGTCTGCAGTGGTTTCTTTCGACCAACTCCGGTTCGAGAAGAATCTTATCAGCATTGTCATCCTAACAGATTCGAGACGACATTTTCAGCCATATAAAGCCTCAAAAGGAGCCAATCTTTTATTGTTGAGAGTGCGAGCTATTGTTGTAAGTGAACTCTATCAACTTAAACTGACATCCCAACTTGTTGTGCGATCAAGAATGCAGGCTCGAAGCATATCCTCAAGAGTCCGAATGGGCCTTTCAGACTGACCATTGGTTTGAGGGGTGAAAAGTTGTGCTAAACTTCAGTTCTGGTACCCATGGCCTTATGCAATTCTTGCAAGAAATTTGCCATGTAACGTCCTGTCCCTATCAGAGATGATTGTCTTCGGGGTACCATGGAGGCAGACATTTTTTTTAATACAAATTTCTGCTAGCTGCAAGACTCCCCACTTTTTCTTGATTGCGATGAAGTGGGCACTCTTGGTGAGTCTGCGGTCTATGATAACCCATATAGCGTCTTTCTGCTTTCGAGTCTTATAGTAAACCGGTAACGAAGTCCATAAATATGTCTAGTTCCCAATTTCCATGCCGGCACTAGAAGTGATTGCAACATTCCTCCGGTCTTTTATGCTCAATCTTCACCTTCTAGCAAACCAAACACCTCGAAATGAATTCTGCCACCTCTCTGCTTCATGTTTGGCCACCAGAAATTTCTTCGCAAGTCTTTTGTACATCTTACTCTTGCTCTGGATGGACGGAAATATGCAGATGAGTGAGCTTCTTTCAGAATGATCTTACGAAGCTCATCAATGGCAGGCACACAAATCCGATTTTGAAACCAAAGGGAACCGTCATCTTGAATAACAAACCCAGGTGCCTTGCCTTCATGCACTTCTCCACTGATCTTGATCAACATGATGTCATCGGTTTGCTTCTCTCTAATCTCATCTATTAAGTCGGAATGGATTTTCGAGGTGGTTAGACAACCTTGTTGTCTTCCAACCAAACTTCGATGCCTTCTCGAATCAACTCTTGTTGTAGCTTTGGTTGAACCGTCAACATTGCAACTATGCCCTCTTGTTGTGTCTTTCGACTTAAGGCATCGGCCACAACATTAGCCTTGCCCGGATGATAGAACAATTCGACATCGTAGTCCTTGAGCAATTATAACCATCTTCTTTGCCTCATGTTCAACTCTTTCTGAGTGAACACATATTTCAAACTCTTGTGATCGGTGCAAATCTGACACTTCACCCCATACAAGTAGTGTCGCTACCTCGAGGTCATGTGTCGGGTAGTTAACTTCGTAGGTCTTGAGTTGACGAGATGCGTAAGCTATCACTTTCCCATTTTGCATTAATACACATCCCAGACCTTGCTTGGAGGCATCACTATACACCACGTATCCTCCATGTCCATCTAGCAGAGTCAGAACGGGTGCACTTGTGAGACGTTTCTTGAGCTCTTGGAAGCTTTCTTCACATTTCTCATCCCACACAAGCTTCTTGTGGGTCTTTCAGAGTACCTTGGTCATTGGTAAGGCGATCTTGGAGAATCCCTCTATGAACCTTCGGTAGCACCTTGCGAGTCCTAGGAAGCTGCGAATCTCTTTAACATTACGTGGTTGCTTCCATTCGGAGACTGCTTCAATCTTTTGTGGGTCCACCATTACTCCATTTTGGTTGATGACATGACCTAAAAAGGCAACTTCTTTTAACCATAGGTCACACTTTGACAGCTTGGCATACAACTGATTATCTCTCAATATCTGCAACACAATCCTAAGATGCTCCTTCTGATCAGACAGATTTCCTGAGTAGATCAAAATGGCGTCGATGAAGACGATCACGAACTTATCGAGGTACTCATGGAAACATCGATGCATTAGATCCATAAACACTGCAGGTGCGTTTGTCAACACAAATGGCATTACCACAAACTCGTAGTGACCATAGAGAGTGCGGAATGCCGTCTTCGGTATATCCTCTTCGCGAATTCTGAGCTGAGGATATCCAGATCTTAGGTCGATCTTTGAAAATACTTTGGCAGCTCGAAGCTGATCTAGGAGATCATCTATCCTTGGCAGAGGATACTTGTTCTTGATAGTGACTTTGTTCAACTCTCAGTAGTCGATGCATAAGCGGAAAGTCCCATCTTTCTTCTTTAGGAATAGCACAAATGCTCCCCAAGGCGAGGCGCTCGGTCTGATGAAGCCCTTCTCTAGCAACTCTTCAAGCTGACTCTTGAGTTCCTTCATCTCTATTGGAGCCATCCTATGCGGTACCTTGGAGATCGGTGCAGTCCCTGGCTCTAAACTGACTAAAAACTCGACTTCTTGTCGAGGAGGTAATCCCGGGGGCTCTTCGGGAAAGATGTCGGGAAATTCTCTAGCGATAGGAATCTTTCGGATATCCACGACTTTCTTCTCTGTTGGTTCTAGATAGCACATGTATCCCACACAACCTTGTCGGAGTAGTTTCTTGGCCTTCATGGCGTTGATCACCTTTCCATTTTCCTCTTCTCGCTTCCCTTTGAACTTGCAAATGTGTTTCCCTCCGGAATTGATGGTTACAGTCCGAGTGTGGAAATCGATTACAGCTCCATGAAGTGACAACCAATCTTTTCCGAGAATGATGTCATAAGGGGCCATCGAAATGCATATCAAGTTGGATTTGAAACTTTTTCCCTGAATGCTTAGCGGAAAGTTACTTAACTGTCTTGTTCCTATGATTCTTTCTCTATTTGGAAGGTTCACAAAAAAAGGTTCACAGACTTCATGACCCTCTATCCCTAGGAGTTCTACACATCTTTCTAATATAAAGGAATGCGAAGCACCATAATCAAATAATAAGAAGTATGCTTTTGAGTGGACGTAAAGGGTACCTTGACATATGGGTGCCTCGAGCTTGTTGCTAGTGCGCATCTCATAAAGACGTTGTCCTTGATTTTGAGATTTCATTGGTCCCTTCCCCTTGTTCTGAGCAGTTGACTATACCGAAGCAGTTCTAGAAGTTCTATTTGAGGTCTGAGGGTATTGGAAAATCGAGTTGGAGCATGCTTGACTTGGTTTGCTTCCAGTCTGCCTACAATAAAGGTGAAGATGTCTCTCTTTCCCACAGTTGTAGCAAGTTCTACGGTCCTTTGGACAGTTCCTATTGATGTGCCCTTGTTCTCCACAGTTGTGGAAAACTATCGGACCCTTCTTAGATTTCGATCCTTGAAACGACTTTGCCCTAGTTGAAGCAGGCATGTTCTTGTTCTTCTTTGAGCAGTTTGAACCTTGTGGTAACGCTGGCCTCTTAAACCCACTTTGATTTGAGTGATGAGGCTTTCCTCCATCGTTCCTTCTACGTTCAGGCTCATTTAACGTGGTCTCCATTCGGTAAGTGGGATCCACATAATCCTCTACTGTCGCAAAGTGACAGTTCACCATCCAAGGTTTGATGGAGTCACTCATCCACTTGTGGAAGCGTCGGATATTTTGCTACTCAGTAGATTTCTCTTCTTTGGCGTACTGCAACAGATGATTGAACTTCTTGGCTCTTTCTAACACACTTAGCTCGTGTACCTTTGGCAAAAACAGCTCGTCCAATTTCTCATCCTTCATAGCAGTAGAGAAGAACCGGTTCATCATTTTCTCCTTGAACATATTCCAGTTTAGCTCGGGATGGGTAGCCAAGTTCGAGCTTTCCCACTACTCTCCGACTTCATCCTTGAGTCTTAGGGCAACCATGTGCACCTTATCAGCTTCCAAGTAGTGCACGTTCCTCAACAACCTTTCCACATGTGAGAACCAATACTGAATGCCAGCAGGGTCTCCACTTCCGTCATAGGAGTCCGGCTTCATTGTGTTGAAGATCTTAAGGCCGTTTGCAAAGCTTGTCTCAACCCCTTTTCCACGAGCATCAACTGCTCCTTGACCTTCTTCTTGGTTCTCCACATTGACTTGATTAGGCATAGTTTCTAGAATCGCTTCTCATACCATTTGATGAATCATGGTCCGAAATGTTTCCATAGTGCCTTCGTTGAGTACAACAACAGGTTAGGTATCGGGGGACGGTTAGCACTAGGCAATCCCCTAACTTTGGATTAACTTTCCTCATTCTCATCTCTAACTTGGGTTTGGTTGTTTCAGTGGCTAGTTCCTCTTGTAGTTACCATCTGAATAGATTATACAAAAATGTTTCCCTTTAATAATTTAACATTTGTATAAGATAAGTATTAAGGCATATCTTTAGATAAAAAAGAAGTACTTTTTATTAGAACTTTTTAGAGAAGGATATACAAAAGGCTTTATATGAACAACCTTTACATTACTTAAACTAAAAGGAAACTAATGTCGGCCTAACTATTTAAGAAAAGCTAATAGTCAAGCGGAGTGGACAACCACACTCCTAGAAATAAGAAAACTACAACTACCAAACTAGGAATAACGTTTGAACACGAAAATCTAAGGGTTATAGAAGAAATCTAAGAAATCATCATCAAACCAACTCTCATCCAAAGTCTCCCCTTATGACAAAGCAGCACATTAGCCTGTCGAATGTTCCACCTTGCCACGTCCACTGAACTCCAAAGAGATGCCAAGCAAGTCTCGTGCTGGTGGATCTTGTTCTCGGTGGCCATGACCTCGTCCATCCATGTGTCCTTGCATTGGGCCACCATGAGCTTGTTAGGGTGGCGTTGCCTCGTGCCATAAGGCCAAGCTGCGGACTAGATGTTTCTATGTGGTGGTTCAACTGGAGGCTGAGATGACTCTCCTTGGAGCATGTTGACTAGACCTTGCATTTGGTGCTCAACGGAGGCCATGCTAGCTTGTGTGTACAAGGAGGTGTCGGGTATGGTTGCCCAAGGAAGATGGAGCAGGGGGAAAAAGTAATCCTGGAGGTATCCCTTGGGCTCCAAAACCCTAGGAGGAGAGGGCCTCTCAACATTAGGTACTAGCAAAGGTGGCTCGGGGACTAAGTATTGCTCAGGCTCAACTATGGGTTCATGGGGTCCTTGCTCAGTGTGGTACTGACCAAGCTGAAACTGCTGCATAAGGAGATAGTCCTCGTGGGACCAATAGTTGGTAGGAGGCAGAGGTACTTCCGGTTCCGGCATCCTTGATGATGAGGCGACTTCAAAGTTAGACGCCACTGGAGGCGGTACCTCGGGGTTGTAGTCTTGTAGACCTCCCGGTCGGTGTCTTCTTCCATAAGTTGTTCCTCTTCTTGGAACTCGGGTTCCATATCCTCATCTTCCTCCATAAAATAGTTCTCCGGATTGATTTTCAGTACTCCTTCCTCCTCCTCTTCAGAATAGTAAGGCTCTGGGCTATAATACGGGGCCATTGGTTCCGGCTCGAATTCGTGTACCTCTGTTTCGTACACTGGTGTACCCGGTAGCTCAGCAGGTTCGCCCACTTCTTCCTGGATTGGTTCGGCTTGTCCTTCTTCCTCTTCTCCTTCCGTTCCCATCTCGGGATCCATCTCTGGGTCTTCTTCCTCTTCTTCTCCCGTTCCCAACTCGGGATCAATCACTAGGTCTCCTTCCTCTTCTTGCACCTAAGCGGCCTCTCCGGGCCGATAAAAGGGACCGTCTTCGGCATTCTGGTAGGGCCAGTGTGGGTTAAAGGCAAAGGCTTCTTCCAACTCTTGAAGGGCTTCTGTTAGGTTATTCCTAAGGCGGGTGGTCCAACGTGTCCAAATCATACTGAAAAAGCAAGAAAGGAAAGAAGGAGTTAGTATAGAATATCATTAGATTCTATAAGACGAAGATACCTGAAGGAAGTTTAAGGAACTTTAGACAAATATATAAACATGGAAAATGGTTAAAGAGAGGTATCCTTTTTCTTTGAATTACTTAAGAATATTTCCAATTCTTAAAATTTTTCTTAAACTTGAATCCTAATAAAAATTTCTAAATTATAATTTTCTTTTATGGAATGGATTTAAACTTGAAAATAATATTTTTTTAACAAAAGTGATTAGGTTTAGAAGTTCAAGTCTTATTATTTAAGTTTTGTAAGTTCGAAAGGAAAATTTTTAATAAAAACTTTCGGTGTGAAGATAAAGACTTTAGTTTTGAAAATTTTCGGTTTCTAAAGTTTTCGGTTTTGAAAACAAAAAGTTCGGCTCTGATACCATAATTGTAGAACCCCTATTTTGCAACAGTAGGTATTACCGCTTGTGATCTCGGATTTTACCATCCAAAGTTACCCAAGACTTTATAAGGTATTAAAGTTAAATAAATATGCGGAAATGTAAAATTATTACATATTATAACGTTGCTCGAGAATGAGTCTTTTTAAAAGGGTCTATTACAGACTTGGACTTAGTTCAACAAAACATAAATAACATTGTTTGCATAAACGTAGTGCAACCCGAAAATGAAAAAAAAAACATCCTTGAGAGAATCCGACCTTCCTTCCTTCGACTTGAATCATCTTCGTCTTTATGCCTTCGGTGGGAGTTTCCTAGAGTCTAGCATTTGTCGCGAAGGGCGAGCAATACCAGGCAGAAATGCGGAAAAACGGAATTAGTCTATGGAGACTAAGCAAGCAAGAATGGAGATTTTCAAATCTAGTTTGGTAAATTGTCAAATTACATTAAAGACATATTCGATAAGTGTCTTGAGGAGTACGAACTTCAAGTGGAGCTTAAGGACGGGAATGAGTAAATCTCGAGATGAGATAACTCTCAACCGAAGAACGAACTACGAGATTGTAGAATGTCTTAGAATAGAATTTATGTTGGGAACGTTTTAACTACACACAAGTTTCTAGAAAACCTCTCGCGCCCTTGTGGGACCGAGAACCGAGTCGGTCTTTTAAGACCGGTCCGGTTTTGATGTCTTTTAATGTGCATTAGCACTTATCTTTATTACATGTCAAAACTTTACATAGCGTTAATGACTTTTAATGGTGTGGAGGCTATGAAAGAGTCGAGTCCACTTAAGGGGAACAAAGTTCCGACACCTAGCTAGGGTGTAGACATCCCTCCAACGAGTTGGAGCGGACATAGATCATGATCCTTAAGTCGCGGGAAGAGAAGGCATGATGCCATACCACTCGACATGTTATATAGAGGTGTTCGGGCCGAGCCCGCACCCCTTATGATATTATTTACGAATTTCATAACGAATCTCGAAAAAAGATTTTAAACAAGCAAAGGACACACATCGAGAAAGGGTCGTTATTTCTTACAATCGATACTTCCTAGGTTCGTTTATTTTAGAAAATAAGAAGTTCCCAACATCGAGAAAGTTAGCGGAATCGAATTTATTGAAAGGATTCAAGTAGAATATCCACTTGCCTTGAATTTCCTCCGGGATGATACAAAACTCGGAATGTGAAAGTCTTAATGACGTTCGTAAGCTTCGACCTATTTAACTGAAAGAACGACGAGCGAACATGTATTAAAATCCTTATTTTAATTTTAATTAACCTTTCTCTTATTTTCCTCTTCTAAGAGAAGGCAATTTAATCTAAATTATTTAGTTTAATAATTTAAATAGGAGATGCCAAAATAACAATTCTTTATTATTATTTTCAAGGTGATACTTTTGTAAAAAATTTATAAACTTTAAAATACTTATTTTAAGAAAAGAAATGCAACACCTCCTTTACTCATAAGAAAAATCTTTTTAAACCACATGCAAAATATATATTTAAAATAACTATATATATGTAGTTTGCATGCATCATTATTTTTATGTAAAGCTACCTATTAAAATTTATCCTTATGACCAACCTTTCTTAAAGTCATGATTTAATTATAATAAATTGTAGTAAAATCTAAGATAGTCATGCATGTTACTAATACTTTATAAAAACCCTTTTTATTCCCACATGTAGACCTGTCAATCGGGTCGGGTCGTGCGGGTTCGGGTTCAGTCATTTCAGGTTCGGGTTGAGTCGGGTTCAGGTCGTTATGGGTCACGGGTTAAACCGGGTCGGGTCGATGTGGGTTTTCAGGAGGGTAGGGTTGACCAACGAGTCAAAAACATAGAATTTTTTATGATTATTAAAATAGATTTTTAATTAAATAATAATATTTAATTATAATATATTATTTTTATGTGTTTTAATAATAAAATATATTATATTTTTAAAATAAGTTTTATACATTTTATAAATATACTAAATCGGTCAACCCAACGGGTTTCGGATTTCAACCAAACGGGTTTCGGGTTCTATCTGATTCGGTTGATTTTGAGTTTCGGGTTCAAATTTTCGGGTCTTGACCATAAAATTATCGGGCGGGTCGGGTCGAGTTAGCGAGTTCGGTCAACTTTTGATAGGTCTACCCACATGCAACCCTTAAGTTAATTAAAATAGCTTATGTTTAACAAAATCATTCTTTTTACTAAGAAGGCTAACAAGATTTTAATTCACCATTTTATTAGTTCTAAAACACATGCAAGAGTAGATTTAGTCCATAAACTTTATAAAACCAACATGCACAACCATATGATTTATTTAAGTACCTATTATCTTTATAAACATATTTTTAGTTGTAGAAAGATCATCAATAAATTATTCACAATTCTTCTTAGCTTAAGTTAACATGCAAGAAGGTTTTAATTTATAAAGAGTCAATTTATCAACATGCAATAACTTATTAACTTGTTTAGTAGAGATTTTGATATTATTAAATTCTCTTTAATCCAACTCATACAGATTTTATTCCAAAGTTTTATAACAAAGACATGCAAGGGTGGTAAGAGCTATAATAATCCTTTTTAATAACATGCAAGGACTTGTATAATTTAAACAAACACATTTTAAATCTTATAATTATTTCTCTAGTCAAATGATTATTTACAAATTATTCTAAGGTTTATAAATTAGAGAAAAGAGACATGCAACGAGTTTTATCTCATAAAAACTCATTTAATGTTACATGCAAAGACATTTTTGACTTAATTGATCATAACTTGTCCTTATTAAATTTATTCAAACTAGAAAATTTCATATAAAAGCTTTCAAAGGCTTATGAAAGACATGCATGAAGGTTTTATGCATGAATAACTTATCTTATATTTTCTCAAGTCATTATCTACAACAACCAAAGAGTTTTGTGTAGAAATGGTACAAATGTCTAGATCTTTGATAATAAAAATAAAAATTAGAATTTTTTTAAAGTTCAAAACCACCTTAATCATCTTAAGAAGTTCAAAGTTCATCTTATAGCTTATAAGATAATATTTTCTTTTAAAGCTTTTGCATGCATGTCATTTACCAAAGAAAATATGAACAAAAATAGTATTTCACAAAATCTGAATTTTTAGGATTTTAATTCACTATATAGCTCCTAAGTATACTTAAAATCATCATTAAAAAAGTACTTTAAAAGGATTTAGAGATTACCCTTAAGTATGTTTATGTTCTTGAAGAAAGAACAACACAAAGCCAAGGGAAGAGGGGCGGCGGTGGCTCGGCTGGGGTAGCTAGGGAGTACAAAGAAATTAGTTTGGGTGTGTTTAATTGTGAAAAATCAGCCCCTAAATGCTATACTGTGCAAGGCTGATTTTTTTTCTTTTAAGGGGAGAAGAGAGTTCTCTTAAGAATAGAAGAGAGTTTTGGTGTAGAGGAAGAGAGTGTTTGAGAGATTAATGTGAGTGTTAGGAGACTTATGTGTCTTTGAAGAGGGTGGACTCTTTAAAAGCCAACTAACAAGTTTTATTGGAATATCAAGTTCATCATGACCAAATCCTTTGTTCATGTGAGTGGGAGAGGAGAATTGGACTTAATAAAATAAGTCTCATGTGAGTGGGAAATCTCTACACCAATCTCCCACCTAAATCCACTCTTAAATGATCGAAACGTTTTACAAATGGACTGTAATGTTGGTTTGAAAAGTACATCGGAAAGGTCGGGTTTTGATAATAGAATTTTCGTTAGATACGAATTTATTAAATTCCGTCTTTAATAAATTCATTTACTTGAATAAATATTCATAAGAATATTATAATTTATTTATTTTAGAAAATATATTTTTGAATGAAAGAGACCTTTTTATGAGGTTATTTTATTTAATGAATAATTAAATATTACGAAAATGAAATTTATTCATTTAACGGAATTTGCGGCTATTACAAGATCTTTAAATGACCCTTCATTTTTAAGTACATGAGTTGAAGTATATTATCAAGTCAACTCAAATTCTCACTAATTATACAGAGATTATGCTCAATTTCGATTTTGCATCTTGCTTATTTACAAACTTTCATGTACATTTTTTACAACTTCAGTTTTTAAACACTAAGTTTTGAGAGTCTTGTACCATTTAACTCTCCTTCTTATTAGTATGGGGTGATTATCAAAAATAGTATTTCGCAAAATCTAAATTTTTAGGATTTTAATTCACTATAAAGCTCATAAGAATTCTTAAAATCATCCTTAAAAAAGTAATTTAAAAAGATTTAGAGATTACCCTTAAGTGTGCTTATGTTCTTGAAGGAAGAACAACACAAAGCCAAGTGAAGAGGGGCGGCGGTGGCTCGGCTGGGGGCTGGTGGCACAGCCAGGCGGCAGCTAGTGGAGGAGGTGCCGGTGGTGGTGGCTAGGGAGTACAAAGAAATGAGTTTGGGTGTGTTTAATTGTGAAAAATCAGCCCCTAAATGCTATACTGCAAGGCTGATTTTTTTCTTTTAAGGGGAGAAGAGAGTGCTCTCAAGAATAGAAGAGAGTTTTGGTGTAGAGGAAGAGAGTGTTTGAGAGATTAATGGGAGTATTACGAGACTTATGTGTCTTTGAAGAGGGTGGAGTCTTTCAAAGCCAACTGACAAGCGTTAGTGGAATATCAAGTTCATTATAACCAAATCCTTTGTTCATGTGAGTGGGAGAGGACAATTGGAGTTAATAAAATAAGTCTCATGTGAGTGGAAAATCTCTACACGAACCTCGCACCTAAATCCACTCTTAAATGATCCAAACGTGTTACAAATGGACTATAATGTTGGTTTGAAAAGTACACCGGAACGGTCGGGTTTTAAGAATAGACTTTCCGTTAGTTACGAATTTATTAAATTTCGTCTTTAATAAATTCATTTACTCGAATAAATATTTCATAAGAATATTATAGTTTATTTATTTTAGAAAATAGATTTTTGAATGAAAGAGACCTTTTTATGAGGTTATTTTATTTAATGAATGATTAAATATTACGAAAATGAAATTTATTCATTTGACGGAATTTGCGGCTATTACAACAGTACCTCCTTAAATTAGTTTCGTCCCCGAAACTAGGAAAACAAGGGATGGTACTACAATACGATACGAGTATTATTTACAAATGCTTACTTAGCGTGAAAGACAACAAAATTACTAGTACTCCCTTAAAGAATATTTCATTCTCTACTTATGACGATAACAACTTGGGAAAACGTCTCTGCATGTCTTGCTCAGTCTCCCATATTGTGCCTTCTTTACCGTCCTTTGACCAGAGTACTCGGACTAGAGGTACCTCTTTGTTGCGTAGCTGCTTCACTCGATGTTCTACTATCTTCAGAGGTCTCTCTTCATAAGTGACATCCAACTGGATTTCCACGTCATCATAATTGATTATGTGGGATTCGTCAGGCACATACTGTCTTAGGAGTGACACGTGGAAAACGTTATGAACTGAATGTGCTGATGGCGGTAGTGCGATGCGATAGGTCATAGGCCAACTTGCCTACTCTTTCCAAAATCTCAAAGGGTCCCACATAACGAGGATTGAGACTTCCTCTTTTCCCAAAACGGAACACACCCTTCGCAGGAGATACTTTAACGAAAACCATATTGCCTACCACAAACTCAATATCTCTCCTCTTCAGATCCGCGTATGACTTTTGTCGACTTTGAGCGGTCAAGATCCTTTGACGAATTAAAGAAAAGTCTGCAGTGGTTCTTTCGACCAACTCCGGTTCGAGAAGAATCTTATCAGCATTGTCATCCTAACAGATTCGAGACGACATTTTCAGCCATATAAAGCCTCAAAAGGAGCCATCTTTATTGTTGAGTGCGAGCTATTGTTGTAAGTGAACTCTATCAAACTTAAACTGACATCCCAACTTGTTGTGCGATCAAGAATGCAGGCTCGAAGCATATCCTCAAGAGTCCGAATGGGCCTTTCAGACTGACCATTGGTTTGAGGGTGAAAAGTTGTGCTAAACTTCAGTTCGGTACCCATGGCCTTATGCAATTCTTGCAAGAAATTTGCCATGTAACGTCCGTCCCTATCAGAGATGATTGTCTTCGGGGTACCATGGAGGCAGACATTTTTTTAATACAAATTTCTGCTAGCTGCAAGACTCCCCACTTTTTCTTGATTGCGATGAAGTGGGCACTCTTGGTGAGTCGGTCTATGATAACCCATATAGCGTCTTTCTGCTTTCGAGTCTTAGGTAAACCGGTAACGAAGTCCATAAATATGTCTTCCCATTTCCATGCCGGCACTAGAAGTGATTGCAACATTCCTCCCGGTCTTTTATGCTCAATCTTCACCTTCTAGCAAACCAAACACCTCGAAATGAATTCTGCCACCTCTTGCTTCATGTTTGGCCACCAGAAATTTCTTCGCAAGTCTTTGTACATCTTACTTGCTCTGGGATGGACGGAATATGCAGATGAGTGAGCTTCTTTCAGAATGATCTTACGAAGCTCATCAATGGCAGGCACACAAATCCGATTTTGAAACCAAAGGGAACCGTCATCTTGAATAACAAACCCAGGTGCCTTGCCTTCATGCACTTCTCCACTGATCTTGATCAACATGATGTCATCGGTTTGCTTCTCTCTAATCTCATCTATTAAGTCGGAATGGATTTTCGAGGTGGTTAGACAACCTTGTTGTCTTCCAACCAAACTTCGATGCCTTCTCGAATCAACTCTTGTTGTAGCTTTGGTTGAACCGTCAACATTGCAACTATGCCCTCTTGTTGTGTCTTTCGACTTAAGGCATCGGCCACAACATTAGCCTTGCCCGGATGATAGAACAATTCGACATCGTAGTCCTTGAGCAATTATAACCATCTTCTTTGCCTCATGTTCAACTCTTTCTGAGTGAACACATATTTCAAACTCTTGTGATCGGTGCAAATCTGACACTTCACCCCATACAAGTAGTGTCGCTACCTCGAGGTCATGTGTCGGGTAGTTAACTTCGTAGGTCTTGAGTTGACGAGATGCGTAAGCTATCACTTTCCCATTTTGCATTAATACACATCCCAGACCTTGCTTGGAGGCATCACTATACACCACGTATCCTCCATGTCCATCTAGCAGAGTCAGAACGGGTGCACTTGTGAGACGTTTCTTGAGCTCTTGGAAGCTTTCTTCACATTTCTCATCCCACACAAGCTTCTTGTGGGTCTTTCAGAGTACCTTGGTCATTGGTAAGGCGATCTTGGAGAATCCCTCTATGAACCTTCGGTAGCACCTTGCGAGTCCTAGGAAGCTGCGAATCTCTTTAACATTACGTGGTTGCTTCCATTCGGAGACTGCTTCAATCTTTTGTGGGTCCACCATTACTCCATTTTGGTTGATGACATGACCTAAAAAGGCAACTTCTTTTAACCATAGGTCACACTTTGACAGCTTGGCATACAACTGATTATCTCTCAATATCTGCAACACAATCCTAAGATGCTCCTTCTGATCAGACAGATTTCCTGAGTAGATCAAAATGGCGTCGATGAAGACGATCACGAACTTATCGAGGTACTCATGGAAACATCGATGCATTAGATCCATAAACACTGCAGGTGCGTTTGTCAACACAAATGGCATTACCACAAACTCGTAGTGACCATAGAGAGTGCGGAATGCCGTCTTCGGTATATCCTCTTCGCGAATTCTGAGCTGAGGATATCCAGATCTTAGGTCGATCTTTGAAAATACTTTGGCAGCTCGAAGCTGATCTAGGAGATCATCTATCCTTGGCAGAGGATACTTGTTCTTGATAGTGACTTTGTTCAACTCTCAGTAGTCGATGCATAAGCGGAAAGTCCCATCTTTCTTCTTTAGGAATAGCACAAATGCTCCCCAAGGCGAGGCGCTCGGTCTGATGAAGCCCTTCTCTAGCAACTCTTCAAGCTGACTCTTGAGTTCCTTCATCTCTATTGGAGCCATCCTATGCGGTACCTTGGAGATCGGTGCAGTCCCTGGCTCTAAACTGACTAAAAACTCGACTTCTTGTCGAGGAGGTAATCCCGGGGGCTCTTCGGGAAAGATGTCGGGAAATTCTCTAGCGATAGGAATCTTTCGGATATCCACGACTTTCTTCTCTGTTGGTTCTAGATAGCACATGTATCCCACACAACCTTGTCGGAGTAGTTTCTTGGCCTTCATGGCGTTGATCACCTTTCCATTTTCCTCTTCTCGCTTCCCTTTGAACTTGCAAATGTGTTTCCCTCCGGAATTGATGGTTACAGTCCGAGTGTGGAAATCGATTACAGCTCCATGAAGTGACAACCAATCTTTTCCGAGAATGATGTCATAAGGGGCCATCGAAATGCATATCAAGTTGGATTTGAAACTTTTTCCCTGAATGCTTAGCGGAAAGTTACTTAACTGTCTTGTTCCTATGATTCTTTCTCTATTTGGAAGGTTCACAAAAAAAGGTTCACAGACTTCATGACCCTCTATCCCTAGGAGTTCTACACATCTTTCTAATATAAAGGAATGCGAAGCACCATAATCAAATAATAAGAAGTATGCTTTTGAGTGGACGTAAAGGGTACCTTGACATATGGGTGCCTCGAGCTTGTTGCTAGTGCGCATCTCATAAAGACGTTGTCCTTGATTTTGAGATTTCATTGGTCCCTTCCCCTTGTTCTGAGCAGTTGACTATACCGAAGCAGTTCTAGAAGTTCTATTTGAGGTCTGAGGGTATTGGAAAATCGAGTTGGAGCATGCTTGACTTGGTTTGCTTCCAGTCTGCCTACAATAAAGGTGAAGATGTCTCTCTTTCCCACAGTTGTAGCAAGTTCTACGGTCCTTTGGACAGTTCCTATTGATGTGCCCTTGTTCTCCACAGTTGTGGAAAACTATCGGACCCTTCTTAGATTTCGATCCTTGAAACGACTTTGCCCTAGTTGAAGCAGGCATGTTCTTGTTCTTCTTTGAGCAGTTTGAACCTTGTGGTAACGCTGGCCTCTTAAACCCACTTTGATTTGAGTGATGAGGCTTTCCTCCATCGTTCCTTCTACGTTCAGGCTCATTTAACGTGGTCTCCATTCGGTAAGCGGGATCCACATAATCCTCTACTGTCGCAAAGTGACAGTTCACCATCCAAGGTTTGATGGAGTCACTCATCCACTTGTGGAAGCGTCGGATATTTTGCTACTCAGTAGATTTCTCTTCTTTGGCGTACTGCAACAGATGATTGAACTTCTTGGCTCTTTCTAACACACTTAGCTCGTGTACCTTTGGCAAAAACAGCTCGTCCAATTTCTCATCCTTCATAGCAGTAGAGAAGAACCGGTTCATCATTTTCTCCTTGAACATATTCCAGTTTAGCTCGGGATGGGTAGCCAAGTTCGAGCTTTCCCACTACTCTCCGACTTCATCCTTGAGTCTTAGGGCAACCATGTGCACCTTATCAGCTTCCAAGTAGTGCACGTTCCTCAACAACCTTTCCACATGTGAGAACCAATACTGAATGCCAGCAGGGTCTCCACTTCCGTCATAGGAGTCCGGCTTCATTGTGTTGAAGATCTTAAGGCCGTTTGCAAAGCTTGTCTCAACCCCTTTTCCACGAGCATCAACTGCTCCTTGACCTTCTTCTTGGTTCTCCACATTGACTTGATTAGGCATAGTTTCTAGAATCGCTTCTCATACCATTTGATGAATCATGGTCCGAAATGTTTCCATAGTGCCTTCGTTGAGTACAACAACAGGTTAGGTATCGGGGGACGGTTAGCACTAGGCAATCCCCTAACTTTGGATTAACTTTCCTCATTCTCATCTCTAACTTGGGTTTGGTTGTTTCAGTGGCTAGTTCCTCTTGTAGTTACCATCTGAATAGATTATACAAAAATGTTTCCCTTTAATAATTTAACATTTGTATAAGATAAGTATTAAGGCATATCTTTAGATAAAAAAGAAGTACTTTTTATTAGAACTTTTTAGAGAAGGATATACAAAAGGCTTTATATGAACAACCTTTACATTACTTAAACTAAAAGGAAACTAATGTCGGCCTAACTATTTAAGAAAAGCTAATAGTCAAGCGGAGTGGACAACCACACTCCTAGAAATAAGAAAACTACAACTACCAAACTAGGAATAACGTTTGAACACGAAAATCTAAGGGTTATAGAAGAAATCTAAGAAATCATCATCAAACCAACTCTCATCCAAAGTCTCCCCTTATGACAAAGCAGCACATTAGCCTGTCGAATGTTCCACCTTGCCACGTCCACTGAACTCCAAAGAGATGCCAAGCAAGTCTCGTGCTGGTGGATCTTGTTCTCGGTGGCCATGACCTCGTCCATCCATGTGTCCTTGCATTGGGCCACCATGAGCTTGTTAGGGTGGCGTTGCCTCGTGCCATAAGGCCAAGCTGCGGACTAGATGTTTCTATGTGGTGGTTCAACTGGAGGCTGAGATGACTCTCCTTGGAGCATGTTGACTAGACCTTGCATTTGGTGCTCAACGGAGGCCATGCTAGCTTGTGTGTACAAGGAGGTGTCGGGTATGGTTGCCCAAGGAAGATGGAGCAGGGGGAAAAAGTAATCCTGGAGGTATCCCTTGGGCTCCAAAACCCTAGGAGGAGAGGGCCTCTCAACATTAGGTACTAGCAAAGGTGGCTCGGGGACTAAGTATTGCTCAGGCTCAACTATGGGTTCATGGGGTCCTTGCTCAGTGTGGTACTGACCAAGCTGAAACTGCTGCATAAGGAGATAGTCCTCGTGGGACCAATAGTTGGTAGGAGGCAGAGGTACTTCCGGTTCCGGCATCCTTGATGATGAGGCGACTTCAAAGTTAGACGCCACTGGAGGCGGTACCTCGGGGTTGTAGTCTTGTAGACCTCCCGGTCGGTGTCTTCTTCCATAAGTTGTTCCTCTTCTTGGAACTCGGGTTCCATATCCTCATCTTCCTCCATAAAATAGTTCTCCGGATTGATTTTCAGTACTCCTTCCTCCTCCTCTTCAGAATAGTAAGGCTCTGGGCTATAATACGGGGCCATTGGTTCCGGCTCGAATTCGTGTACCTCTGTTTCGTACACTGGTGTACCCGGTAGCTCAGCAGGTTCGCCCACTTCTTCCTGGATTGGTTCGGCTTGTCCTTCTTCCTCTTCTCCTTCCGTTCCCATCTCGGGATCCATCTCTGGGTCTTCTTCCTCTTCTTCTCCCGTTCCCAACTCGGGATCAATCACTAGGTCTCCTTCCTCTTCTTGCACCTAAGCGGCCTCTCCGGGCCGATAAAAGGGACCGTCTTCGGCATTCTGGTAGGGCCAGTGTGGGTTAAAGGCAAAGGCTTCTTCCAACTCTTGAAGGGCTTCTGTTAGGTTATTCCTAAGGCGGGTGGTCCAACGTGTCCAAATCATACTGAAAAAGCAAGAAAGGAAAGAAGGAGTTAGTATAGAATATCATTAGATTCTATAAGACGAAGATACCTGAAGGAAGTTTAAGGAACTTTAGACAAATATATAAACATGGAAAATGGTTAAAGAGAGGTATCCTTTTTCTTTGAATTACTTAAGAATATTTCCAATTCTTAAAATTTTTCTTAAACTTGAATCCTAATAAAAATTTCTAAATTATAATTTTCTTTTATGGAATGGATTTAAACTTGAAAATAATATTTTTTTAACAAAAGTGATTAGGTTTAGAAGTTCAAGTCTTATTATTTAAGTTTTGTAAGTTCGAAAGGAAAATTTTTAATAAAAACTTTCGGTGTGAAGATAAAGACTTTAGTTTTGAAAATTTTCGGTTTCTAAAGTTTTCGGTTTTGAAAACAAAAAGTTCGGCTCTGATACCATAATTGTAGAACCCCTATTTTGCAACAGTAGGTATTACCGCTTGTGATCTCGGATTTTACCATCCAAAGTTACCCAAGACTTTATAAGGTATTAAAGTTAAATAAATATGCGGAAATGTAAAATTATTACATATTATAACGTTGCTCGAGAATGAGTCTTTTTAAAAGGGTCTATTACAGACTTGGACTTAGTTCAACAAAACATAAATAACATTGTTTGCATAAACGTAGTGCAACCCGAAAATGAAAAAAACAACATCCTTGAGAGAATCCGACCTTCCTTCCTTCGACTTGAATCATCTTCGTCTTTATGCCTTCGGTGGGAGTTTCCTAGAGTCTAGCATTTGTCGCGAAGGGCGAGCAATACCAGGCAGAAATGCGGAAAAACGGAATTAGTCTATGGAGACTAAGCAAGCAAGAATGGAGATTTTCAAATCTAGTTTGGTAAATTGTCAAATTACATTAAAGACATATTCGATAAGTGTCTTGAGGAGTACGAACTTCAAGTGGAGCTTAAGGACGGGAATGAGTAAATCTCGAGATGAGATAACTCTCAACCGAAGAACGAACTACGAGATTGTAGAATGTCTTAGAATAGAATTTATGTTGGGAACGTTTTAACTACACACAAGTTTCTAGAAAACCTCTCGCGCCCTTGTGGGACCGAGAACCGAGTCGGTCTTTTAAGACCGGTCCGGTTTTGATGTCTTTTAATGTGCATTAGCACTTATCTTTATTACATGTCAAAACTTTACATAGCGTTAATGACTTTTAATGGTGTGGAGGCTATGAAAGAGTCGAGTCCACTTAAGGGGAACAAAGTTCCGACACCTAGCTAGGGTGTAGACATCCCTCCAACGAGTTGGAGCGGACATAGATCATGATCCTTAAGTCGCGGGAAGAGAAGGCATGATGCCATACCACTCGACATGTTATATAGAGGTGTTCGGGCCGAGCCCGCACCCCTTATGATATTATTTACGAATTTCATAACGAATCTCGAAAAAAGATTTTAAACAAGCAAAGGACACACATCGAGAAAGGGTCGTTATTTCTTACAATCGATACTTCCTAGGTTCGTTTATTTTAGAAAATAAGAAGTTCCCAACATCGAGAAAGTTAGCGGAATCGAATTTATTGAAAGGATTCAAGTAGAATATCCACTTGCCTTGAATTTCCTCCGGGATGATACAAAACTCGGAATGTGAAAGTCTTAATGACGTTCGTAAGCTTCGACCTATTTAACTGAAAGAACGACGAGCGAACATGTATTAAAATCCTTATTTTAATTTTAATTAACCTTTCTCTTATTTTCCTCTTCTAAGAGAAGGCAATTTAATCTAAATTATTTAGTTTAATAATTTAAATAGGAGATGCCAAAATAACAATTCTTTATTATTATTTTCAAGGTGATACTTTTGTAAAAAATTTATAAACTTTAAAATACTTATTTTAAGAAAAGAAATGCAACACCTCCTTTACTCATAAGAAAAATCTTTTTAAACCACATGCAAAATATATATTTAAAATAACTATATATATGTAGTTTGCATGCATCATTATTTTTATGTAAAGCTACCTATTAAAATTTATCCTTATGACCAACCTTTCTTAAAGTCATGATTTAATTATAATAAATTGTAGTAAAATCTAAGATAGTCATGCATGTTACTAATACTTTATAAAAACCCTTTTTATTCCCACATGTAGACCTGTCAATCGGGTCGGGTCGTGCGGGTTCGGGTTCAGTCATTTCAGGTTCGGGTTGAGTCGGGTTCAGGTCGTTATGGGTCACGGGTTAAACCGGGTCGGGTCGATGTGGGTTTTCAGGAGGGTAGGGTTGACCAACGAGTCAAAAACATAGAATTTTTTATGATTATTAAAATAGATTTTTAATTAAATAATAATATTTAATTATAATATATTATTTTTATGTGTTTTAATAATAAAATATATTATATTTTTAAAATAAGTTTTATACATTTTATAAATATACTAAATCGGTCAACTCAACGGGTTTCGGATTTCAACCAAACGGGTTTCGGGTTCTATCTGATTCGGTTGATTTTGAGTTTCGGGTTCAAATTTTCGGGTCTTGACCATAAAATTATCGGGCGGGTCGGGTCGAGTTAGCGAGTTCGGTCAACTTTTGACAGGTCTACCCACATGCAACCCTTAAGTTAATTAAAATAGCTTATGTTTAACAAAATCATTCTTTTTACTAAGAAGGCTAACAAGATTTTAATTCACCATTTTATTAGTTCTAAAACACATGCAAGAGTAGATTTAGTCCATAAACTTTATAAAACCAACATGCACAACCATATGATTTATTTAAGTACCTATTATCTTTATAAACATATTTTTAGTTGTAGAAAGATCATCAATAAATTATTCACAATTCTTCTTAGCTTAAGTTAACATGCAAGAAGGTTTTAATTTATAAAGAGTCAATTTATCAACATGCAATAACTTATTAACTTGTTTAGTAGAGATTTTGATATTATTAAATTCTCTTTAATCCAACTCATACAGATTTTATTCCAAAGTTTTATAACAAAGACATGCAAGGGTGGTAAGAGCTATAATAATCCTTTTTAATAACATGCAAGGACTTGTATAATTTAAACAAACACATTTTAAATCTTATAATTATTTCTCTAGTCAAATGATTATTTACAAATTATTCTAAGGTTTATAAATTAGAGAAAAGAGACATGCAACGAGTTTTATCTCATAAAAACTCATTTAATGTTACATGCAAAGACATTTTTGACTTAATTGATCATAACTTGTCCTTATTAAATTTATTCAAACTAGAAAATTTCATATAAAAGCTTTCAAAGGCTTATGAAAGACATGCATGAAGGTTTTATGCATGAATAACTTATCTTATATTTTCTCAAGTCATTATCTACAACAACCAAAGAGTTTTGTGTAGAAATGGTACAAATGTCTAGATCTTTGATAATAAAAATAAAAATTAGAATTTTTTTAAAGTTCAAAACCACCTTAATCATCTTAAGAAGTTCAAAGTTCATCTTATAGCTTATAAGATAATATTTTCTTTTAAAGCTTTTGCATGCATGTCATTTACCAAAGAAAATATGAACAAAAATAGTATTTCACAAAATCTGAATTTTTAGGATTTTAATTCACTATATAGCTCCTAAGTATACTTAAAATCATCATTAAAAAAGTACTTTAAAAGGATTTAGAGATTACCCTTAAGTATGTTTATGTTCTTGAAGAAAGAACAACACAAAGCCAAGGGAAGAGGGGCGGCGGTGGCTCGGCTGGGGTAGCTAGGGAGTACAAAGAAATTAGTTTGGGTGTGTTTAATTGTGAAAAATCAGCCCCTAAATGCTATACTGTGCAAGGCTGATTTTTTTTCTTTTAAGGGGAGAAGAGAGTTCTCTTAAGAATAGAAGAGAGTTTTGGTGTAGAGGAAGAGAGTGTTTGAGAGATTAATGTGAGTGTTAGGAGACTTATGTGTCTTTGAAGAGGGTGGACTCTTTAAAAGCCAACTAACAAGTTTTATTGGAATATCAAGTTCATCATGACCAAATCCTTTGTTCATGTGAGTGGGAGAGGAGAATTGGACTTAATAAAATAAGTCTCATGTGAGTGGGAAATCTCTACACCAATCTCCCACCTAAATCCACTCTTAAATGATCGAAACGTTTTACAAATGGACTGTAATGTTGGTTTGAAAAGTACATCGGAAAGGTCGGGTTTTGATAATAGAATTTTCGTTAGATACGAATTTATTAAATTCCGTCTTTAATAAATTCATTTACTTGAATAAATATTCATAAGAATATTATAATTTATTTATTTTAGAAAATATATTTTTGAATGAAAGAGACCTTTTTATGAGGTTATTTTATTTAATGAATAATTAAATATTACGAAAATGAAATTTATTCATTTAACGGAATTTGCGGCTATTACAAGATCTTTAAATGACCCTTCATTTTTAAGTACATGAGTTGAAGTATATTATCAAGTCAACTCAAATTCTCACTAATTATACAGAGATTATGCTCAATTTCGATTTTGCATCTTGCTTATTTACAAACTTTCATGTACATTTTTTACAACTTCAGTTTTTAAACACTAAGTTTTGAGAGTCTTGTACCATTTAACTCTCCTTCTTATTAGTATGGGGTGATTATGAGAAGATCCTTCTTGTTGTTTCTTAATGATAGTATTCAACATTGTGATTTAAGATAGTTGTGTAAATGCTATCAATAAATTATTATATACGGAGTAGCTTTATGTGTGTAACTACATTCTATATGTAGGCTACTTACTGTAGCTATGGCTTGGCCATCTTCAACAACATTTTATTTTGGGATTATTCTTTCAACATTGCGAGCTGCACCCCTGCCTCATAGCTGCTTTATATACTGCTTTTGTCTGTATTGCATTTGTTATGCGGGTGTGAACTTTTGGTTGTTTTGTAACTCTTCCATAAAACAAAACTTGGGTTAATTTTCACTTCAAAACAAAAATGCCCCAAATTTATTTTACTTTGTAATAAGCATACCATATCAATCATCATTATTATATACTCCCTCCGTTTCACAATACTTGTTCTTAAAGCCTATTTTTTTTTGTTTCAAAATAGTTGGTCATGTAATTTTTTTTTCATTTATACCCTTGTGTATACCCCCACATTACACATATCCCAAAATTTCTTGGTAATTGAGAAAAAAAGAGTATTTAATAGGGGCAATTTGGGGAAAAATATTTCCTTAATATGTGTGAAATTTTGTCTAAGATCAAGTATTGTGAAACATAGGTGATGTGTTCCGGTCCACGCCGTTTCCGCGCTCCGGGCCGTCGGCCGCACCTTCAGCCATGGGGCGCCCTTGCCCCTACGTTCCCTGGCTGCGGCCCCATTCCTAGGCCGCGTTCTGGCCGTGCACCATGTGTTCCCGCAACCCCGCGTTGGTGCCTCACATAGGCACACTCCTAGGCGCTCGTGTTCTGGGCTGCGCCCCAAGGCGCCCGAGGTGAAGTGGCCCCCAACATTCAAGATCAAGAGGAGCCAACCCAAGCAACGCCCCATGGGCCACAAGCCACACCGCCACCAGTCCATTCAAGCCCATCCAAGCAACACTTGGGCCCAAGCCCAAGGTACGTCCACTTCTCTCTTCCAGCCCATGCCGCCTCCACCTCCTCAAGACAGCTTGGCCGCCAAGAAGGAGCTTTCAATGACGGTTGCCTTCCGCTCCAAGTAAAGACTGCCATTAATTACTGCCTTGGAAGCCAAGTCACGCACTCAATAATTACCGCCTTGGAAGCTAAGTCAAGCACTCAATTTTTGCCCTAATTTTATCCTATATAAAGGGTTGTAATCTTTCTTATTTCAGCAGCTTAAACTTGAACTTGAAGAACTTTGTCTAGTTTCGGGTTTTGGGCTCTCCCGGCTTGTGAGACTCAAGCCGTGGTCCTCGTGAGACTCAAGGGCCTGGATGGCTGGTTATGGTTCGTGAGACTCGAGCCTTAGCAGATGCGTTTGCTACTATGACTGCCGCTGAGGAAGAAGAGGCCATGTCGGTTCGATCAAACGGACCCTTGACGCGTGCTCGCACCCAAGGCTATAGGTCGGGCTACGGTTTCCATCATAAGAAGTGCTAATAAATCCGTGAGTTCGGTTCAAGACCCGCCTTCGACTATATTGATGACATTTCTGGTTCAAGAAGCATTTACGGATCAAGTGGAGGAGTCGAGAGTCGAGCCAAGTCTTTACGGAAGGAGCACCGACGGCGCGGTCCAAGCCAAGCAGAGCTCCCTCGCGCCCTGGCCGCTGGAAGTCGTGCAGGGGCTGCAGAATGCGGCTTCCGCGGAGCGCATGCAACACTCCGAGAGCGCGACCGCGCTCTGGCCGGGCGTGCCCGCGCCCCGGCCGCAGAAAGCCGACCTTCTTGGGCGCGGCCTAGACCCCGAGAGCGCGCCCGCGCTCTATCGGGCCAAACCGCGCCCCGACTGGCGGTGATTTGGATCTACGCGAGTCTTTCCGAGGCCTCGGGTCCTCGGGTTTCTATCTTTATATTTATGTCGGGATTTTAATAGAACGATTACTTGATTTGGTATTATTTATATTTCCGCTATTTGTTTTATTTAGCGAGATGGGTTGGGCTTGCATGCTTGGGCCCATTCTCCCTAGGATTTCTAGGTTTAGATCTACTTTCTATTAAAGTTGTCAGACTCTCATATTTTCAGTTACGCTTGAATTGAATTGAATTTGCCTTTGTTGAATCGAGTTTCTCTTCCATAGGCATCAGGCGTCACAATCCTTCTATCCTTCTTCCAATCGCCCTACAATTATTCTGAGGTTTCGCTTGTCGGAATCAATTCCATATCGAGATGCCGCTAGAACCCTAGTGTCGTACTAACAATCCTCAATTCGCGCGCCCCTGCATGCCTCTATCTCGCTTGCTTCCGCTCCATTGTTCGTTTGAGATCGAGACGGGATTCAAAATACGAGACGTCGGTCCTTGTAGCGAGGCGAAACGCATCAACTGGCATCAGAGCCATCGTCTTGTAAGTCTCCTGATTCGATCTTTGCACTTTCACCACCATATTTCCGCCATTAAATCAGCAAAAAATTCAAATTTTTTTTAAAGCCAAACCCTAATTAATTGATCTTGTCCCTTAGGGTTTGATAGTGGTGTGATTTGTTCATTGCGTTGCTATTGCTTGATTGATTAACCATCATTAGTAATTTTCAATTACTTGATAAGCTATCTTGCTTGTTTTGATTGCATTGAACTATAATTCACTACATATCTATCGTTGCTTGTTGAGGGTACCAAAATTCAGCATTTAAAAAAAAAAAAAATTCGGCCCTCCATATTACAAAAAAAAAAATCAATTGTGGTGGCATAGCCAAAATAAGGTAAGCCATTAGCCACATTTGTTCAAAAAAAATTTTATGGGTGGAAAAGCCAAAATAAGGTAAGCCATTACCACATCTTGTTAGTGACTTCAACAATCGTTAGTGCTTGCTTCATCACTTGTTTGATAAGTACTACTTGTTTGATATTACTAATTTGTGTGGTGTATATCTTGCTTTACTTTGCTTTGTTCAATAACACCATTGTTTTACTCGTAAGCCTAAGTCGCCTCTCGCACAAAGAGCCAACCGTGACCTTGTGTGAGTGCACTGCTCGGATCAAGAGCTAAGACTTTGTGTGTTTGCTTGCTATTGTTCGTTTTGTTCTTTGTTACTCGCCATGTCTTCTACTTCTGATTCAGGTGTTGTGCACATTCGAGAGGACAATCCTACACTTAACCCGACTGCCTTGATCGAAGCCATAACTATGGAGCAAGAAATTGCTCTTTTAAAGCAACAAATGGCCGATATGCAAACTCAGTTTGCCGCCCAGCTGGCTGCCCTTACTAAGCAACCAACATTGGCTCCAATGCCGCAACCGGGCGTCAATATTTCAAGTCCACCACAAGACCCTGTCTTGGCTGGTCCCCTGGCGCCACAACAACTCCCTCCCAGGCCTTTGACGCGAGCCCGCGCCAAGGCCACCGACATCACCATTGGCGAGCCGGGAACATCGGTGGTTCCGACCATGCATACTCAGCCTACACCGCTTGCTACACAGGACCCCCGCCGCAAGGACAAGGGCCCCGTTGACCCCAACCCGCCACCGGTGGAGGTCGTACCCGAATCAAGGCAACGTCAAGAAGTCCACGTTTTGCATAGCGATCCAATTGTCAATGCTCCGTCTTCAAGTGCCTACGCCGAAGACCAAGGTATGTATTCTCAACCACCTGTTTTTGATACTTATGGTCCCGAGGATGATGGCTACTACGCCACCACCTCGCTTGGTGTTCCAAATCGCCCACAATTTGTGGACGACGCTAGAGCACGCCGACTTTATGGAATGCGTGACCAACGCTTTCCGGCACCGGCTCTTGACCATAATGCTTTTGCAACGACCAACAGGCCATATGGGAAGGAACCTAGTCACAATCGTCGACACGGTTCCTTGGAGTACAATTTTGGTACTCCGATTATCCATGACGACTTCAAGGAGTTCGATGATGAACAAATTGAAGATTCGGGCATGGCTAACCCTTATAATTTTCCAGTGTTGGGCGATCCTCCTGAATTGAATGAGCGCCCATCGGATTGGATTCCACCAGCCCCCACCCCTAATAATGGTACTGCCCAAAAACGTCGAAACCGGCGCGCCTATGATCATGTTACCGAGCGGCACACCCATGCCCCGCCCTGGCAACATCATCAAGGGCAAGACCATTATTAAGGGCAGGTGCCGGCCCGGCCTAGGTCCCCTATTGATCGTGGCCATGACATTCGTGTTGCTAATGGCGATCGGGACGCTCCCCGGTACCAACGACACGAAGTCAAGGTCAAGATTGAACCGTTTGAAGGGCATCATGACCCTGCGGTCTTTCTGGAATGGGTTACTGCGACGGCGCATACGTTGCGCTATTGTAATATCTCCGCTTATGAGCATGTACAAGCGGCTACCTTACATTTCCGTGTTTCAGCCCGGGTTTGGTGGCAACGCTTTGTGGATGACCGTTTGCGTCGGGGTCTTACCGCAGTGACTACATGGGATCAGTTGGTCTATGTTATGAATCAGAAATACATTCCAACTGATTACCGTAATCAAATGCGCTTGGACATCGCTGAATTTCGCCAAGGATCCTTATCCCATATTGAGTATTTCGAAAAGTTAGAGGACATGTTTTTCAAGGCAAATATCAGTGTTGCTCCATCCACATTGCGTACTAAGTTTATTAGTGGTCTGAATTTGCCTATAAAAGATCAGCTTGAGATCCTCCCTATTAAGGATATCAACACACTAGTGCATACGACCATGAAAATTCATCAACAACATGTACGCAATAAGAGTTATGGTTCCCGCACGTCGTCGGGCAGGTATGTCTCTTCTAACCCTCGTCCATACGGTTTTAATACTAATGAAAAATCTAGTGTTGGTGTAGGACAGGGTACCTCTACTACTTTGGGAAAGACCACAGCTCACACACCGTCACGCATAGCTACCCAAAAGCCGGCCCAACCAGGCTGTGAGAGAGCCCGTGATTTGGAATGCTACACTTGCGGTGGCCGCGGTCACTACAAAAAAGATTGCCCCAACCGCAAGAAAGTGATGTTTGTCCAAGCTTCCGCTGGTTACGAGTCCATGGATGACGAAGAGGAGATTTCAGCACCGACACCATTGGAGGAGGAGTATTCAGTTCCTCGAGCTGCGGAATTGGATTGTGCTCCATCGCCGGCTAATATGGGGACTCCGTTGGGGTTGGTTTCTCGAAAGGCTCTGATCCTTCGTGAAAACAATCTCAATGACCAGTGGGAAAATCTTTTTCACACTCGAGCTCTGGTTGGTTCAGCAAGCTTAAGTGTCATCATTGATTCCGGGTGCTGTACTAACTTGGTTAATGAAAAGGTGGTCGAACATCTTGGGCTGCCTACCACCCCACACCCGGCTACTTATGGTCTTCAATGGCTTTTATCTAGCTCAGGTACGCAAGTTACTAAACAATGTACCATTTCCTTTGTTATTGGTCCTTATACAGATACTATTCTTTGTGATGTAGTTGCAATGGACGTCACACATTTATTGTTGGGACGCCCATGGCAATTTGATAGACGTGTCCTTCACGATGGTTACTTAAACACTTATGTGTTTACGTACCACGGGAAGCGCGTCAAGCTCTTACCTATGTCGCCGAGTGAGATTTTGCAGGATCAGGTTCAACGGGATCGCCAAAAAGCGATTGAGGCTGAGGAAAAAGCTAGCAAGGCCAAGGGTGTACCCAAACCAAACCTCTTTGATGAGCAAGGCAACGGTACACATCAGTCTGGTTTGAACAAGGCGCCACCACAGCAGCCACAAAAGCGGCCTCGCCAACCGCCACCGCCTGGGCCGCCCCTACAAGGCTCGGTCGAGCGGCGCATTCTGTTGGCCCGACCGTCGTCCATCACTGCATCGTTGCAAGGTCGCGTCCCGTGCTTTCTTTTGGTGCCGATGTCCTTGACATCTTCTAGCACCGACACCCCGGCATTGCCAGATGAGGTAACTTCCTTACTTAGTGAATTCCAAGATGTTTTTCCTAACGAGTTGCCTGCTGGTTTGCCACCTATACGAGGTATTGAGCACCAAATCGATTTGGTGCCCGGTGCTTCGTTGCCTATGTCAAAGCGAGGCAAAGATTCCATTTTTGTTGTTGTGTGCCGATTCTCTAAAATGGCTCATTTTATCGCTTGTAAAAGTACGAATAACGCTACGGAAGTGGCTTCTTTGTTCTTTGACAATGTGGTAAAATACCATGGTGTGCCGCAAACTATTATTAGTGACCGGGACACCAAGTTTGTGGGCCATTTTTGGAGAACACTTTGGGGGAAACTCGACACCAAATTATTGTTTTCTACTAGTTATCACCCCCAAACAGATGGCCAAACGGAGGTCACCAACCGTACCTTGGGTTCACTCTTACGAGTGATGCTCAAATCAAACCCACGCCGGTGGGAGGACTTAATTTCTACCCTTGAGTTTTGCTATAACAGGTCCACACATTCGGCGCATTCTTTGACTCCGTTTGAGGTCGTTTATGGGCGCAATCCCATTACGCCTTTGGATTTGGTCCCCAAGCCGTTGAAGCAGGGAGAACATGTTGATGCTGCAAACCGAGCCAACCACATTCAACAACTCCACGCTAGGACCAAGGCGCATCTTGAGCGATGCGCTATTCAGTACTCAGCGCAGCACAACCGGGGCCGTGTTTCTATGATTTTTGAGCCTGGCGATCTTGTTTGGCTCCATTTGCGTAAGGAACGGTTCCCGGCAGCTAGGAAGACCAAGCTCCATCAACGTGGTGATGGGCCATTTCGTATTCTTGAGCGAATTGGTCCCAACGCTTATAAGTTGGATCTTCCGGATTCTTATGGCAATGTACATGCAACGTTCAACGTGTCGGATCTTTCTCCCTTTGTTGAGCCGGATTTTGATTTTGAGGAAGCGGGGACGCTTCCCACTCAAGGGGGGGAGGATGATGCGTTTGCTACTATGACTGCCGCTGAGGAAGAAGAGGCCATGTCGGTTCGATCAAACGGACCCTTGACGCGTGCTCGCACCAAGGCTATAGGTCGGGCTATGGTTTCCATCATAAGAAGAGCTAATCAATTCGTGAGTTCGGTTCAAGACCCGCCTTCGACTATATTGATGACATTTCTGGTTCAAGAAGCATTTACGGATCAAGTGGAGGAGTCGGGAGTCGAGTCAAGTCTTTACGGAAGGAGCACCGACGGCGCGGTCCAGGCCAAGCAGAGCGCCCTCACGCCCTGGCCGCTGGAAGTCGCACAGGAGCTGCAGAATGCGACTTTCGCGGAGCGCAAGCAATACGCCGAGAGCGCGACCACGCTCTGGCCGGGCGTGCCCGCTCCCCGGCCGCAGAAAGCCGACCTTCTTTGGCGCGACCTAGACCCCGAGAGCGCGCCCGCGCTCTCCCGGGCCAAACCGCGCCCCGACTGGCGGTGATTCTGATCTACGCGAGTCTTTCCGAGGCCTCGGGTCCTCGGGTTTCTATCTTTATATTTATGTCGGGATTTTAATAGAACGATTACTTGATTTGGTATTATTTATATTTCCGCTATTTGTTTTATTTAGCGAGATGGGTTGGGCTTGCATGCTTGGGCCCATTCTCCCTAGGATTTCTAGGTTTAGATCTACTTTCTATTAAAGTTGTCAGACTCTCATATTTTCAGTTACGCTTGAATTGAATTGAATTTGCCTTTGTTGAATCGAGTTTCTCTTCCATAGGCATCAGGCGTCACAATCCTTCTATCCTTCTTCCAATCGCCCTACAATTATTCTGAGGTTTCGCTTGTCGGAATCAATTCCATATCGAGACGCCGCTAGAACTAGGGGTGTTCAAAAATATCCGATCCGGTCAATCCTATCCGATGATCCGACGATCCGATCCGTGAAAATCCGAATCCGTTGGAAAATTATCCGAATCCGATCCGATCCGAGAAAATTAGCCGGATCACCGGATCGGATACGGATCGGGCCGTCAAACCTCCCGGATATCCGAGGGTATAATACTATATATATATATTATGTGCAATAATAAAAAGTTTAATAGTCCAAGTAGTTTTATGTGTTTCGACTTCCTAGTACGACCCTTTTTTGTTTGTTTTTTAAACTATTTTTAATATACTTCACCCCACAAATAAAATTAACGTTAAATAAAACCTAAATCTATATTTAACACCCCATTTTTATTTTATTTTAAATTATTTTTCTCTTTCTTTTATGCGGATGATTATTTGGATCATGATTTTTGGGTGAAATGTACCAACTAAATAAATTATTTGGAACTTAAATACAAAAAAAATATAAAAATATGAATATTCGGATATCCGCCATAAATATCCGATCCGATCCGAGCTATACGGATCGGATATCCGGGTATAGCCGGATCGGATACGAATATGGTTTTAGAGAAAATTTTATTGCGGATATCCGATCCGATTAGCCGGATCGGATCGGATATCCGTTTATGAACACCCCTAGCTAGAACCCTAGCGTCGTACTAACAATCCTCAATTCGCGCGCCCCTACGTGCCTCTATCTCACTTGCTTCTGCTCCATTGTTCGTTTGAGATCGAGACGGGATTCAAAATACGAGACGTCGGTCCTTGTAGCGAGGCGAAACGCATCACTTAGCCTAGCCGTCCTTTGACGACCTTGCTTTGTGATACTCTGAGTGAGGCCGTCTACTTATACCTAGGATAGTTGGGTTTGAGATGGTTCGTCTTCGATCCTTGTATTCTTGGTCCTCGTGAGACTCGAGGGCTGGGATAGTTGGGTCCGGATTAGTTGTTCCTAAACACTTGTATCCGTTAGTTGGTTTCTCTTGGTGAGTTTCTCCAAGTGGGATCAACTACTTATCCCTTATAATAAAAATACCAAAACCCCGTTTATTCGAGAAATCCTCACTCTTAATACCTTTAAATCAAACAAACACAACCAATTTATCAAGTGACCTCAACAAGAACGTTCTCAAGCATCATCACGAACTCGCTCGAGCCAGAATCGAGTCCGATCCTAAGGGAATCACATCATGTGGTATCAGAGCCTTTTGAGGCGAGTTCTGTAAGTTTTGGGTATATAAATTGCTTAATCATGATTACTTTCATATATGCTCAAATTTTCTACACCTATTTTTTTTTGGCCAAGCCGATACCCGAACCATCATTAACCCTATCTTGACTCTTTGACGTGGCTAAAGCTCAAAGTGAGAAAATTTCTAAGCCTATTTTCCTTTCGAGTCCTTCTAGCTATCAATTCTTGCTTGCTATCCAAGGAGTAACCTTTGAACCAAGAGTTATTTGGCGCCCACTTAATGCCACGCACCCTTCCCCTTCCAACAAATTTAATGCGTGGCTATTAAAGAGAAGAAGCTCATTAGTTGCCAAGGAAGTTAATAAACTCCACTTCCTTAATTACTTAGCACTTCATTAATCATCTACCACTTCTTTAAAGTCAGTTTTGTGTGCAAGCCAAGGGCGCCCTAATTACCGACCACCTCTTCCCATTCCTCTCTTAAACCCGCCCATCTTAATTCCCTTGCACCTAGTCGACTTCCTTGCCGCCTACTTCCCAAATTCTTATATAAAGGAGGCCCCTTATTCAATCAATCCCACAAACCTAAGAGAGAAACCAAAGGCGCCTCAAGGAAGAAGCATCCAGCCGATCACCTTGTGTTTATCCCTAAAAAATACCACATTTTCGTTAGTGAGAGTGTAAGCCTCCATCTTCTTGATCCTAAAAGGCGTTTGTGTCGTGCACTTGGACTGTTTTTCGAGTCTCCTCCTTCCATTCTTTCAAGAAAACCCAAGTAAGTCGCAAAACCATTTTACCTTTGGTGTTGATGGCTGGATCGAGTCTAGATCATGTGTAAATCTTGGTTTTCTTTCGCCTGAGGCCAAGAGATGCTAGTTTGAGAGTAAAATCCAGCCGTGAGTTTCTATAAATCAACCTAGGGTGAGTTGACTTTAGCCTAGGTTGTGGGCTGGTGGGGTCGGACCAAACTTGAGCCAACTTTGTTCTATTACCCTCTAACCTTTTGCCCAAAAACCGAACCTGAATTGAGCAATGAAAGTTTTTCGTGATTAGTAGTTATATATTCATATACTTAATGTTGGATGAGATAACATAACCCACACAAATGATTATATTGGTCACGAAAAGAGATCTTGGGCATCAAAGGTTGTGGTGGGGAGTTCAAGGCTCGAAAAGTTCCCCAAGCTAAGAGGATCGTTTTCAAAAAAAAAGAAAAGAAAAACGAGGGCACATACAAAGTCTCGGGATGACCTTACCCGTGATGCTTTCTTACGAGTATACATTGTGTGTGTTCGCTATTTTTCAGGCAAGAGCCGACTTCTTTACAACCAAAATGGCCTATGAGATGTTGCTTGGCAAGAAGGTAGCCCTAAGCAAGAGTGTGGCTGGCCCGCGTCTTGTGTGTGGCATGGCCACAAGGAAGGAGATCATCGAAATCTCGAGTGATCATGAGGTCGAGAACCATGAAGAAGAAAGAGACGCCAGTTTTGGTGAGGAGAGTGACCCAAGTATCAGCGAAGAGAGTGACTCTAGCTCAAGCGAAGAGTCCGCTAAGGAAGCGAACGAAGAAGTGGATATTATGAATGATGTGACTTCCATGGGTGGTCACACCGAATCCGAGGAGTTTTATATGGAGCCATATCAAGAGCTTCCCGAGGAAGAACTTATGGGTGGTGATGAGATGTGGGCAGAGGGGGAGCCTCCCGAAGAAGAAGTTGAAGTAGTTGATGGATGGTTCGAGCTGGACGAGCTTCTAAACCAAGACCAAAAGCACAACCTATTTTATTTTCGTGCCATGGTGCTAGGCGTTGAGTGCCTAGTCAACATTGATTGGGGATGCGCCTCCAACTTAGTATCCGAAGATGTGCTCAAACAGGTGGGTCTTGACCTACAACGTCGCCAACAGGCATATTCTCTTGGGTGGCTCGCAGATGAGGATGCTATCCCCGTAACCCACTATGTGTCCTTGCCAATCGTTATTGGCGGGTACCATGACCTCATTGACTGCGACATGGTGCCCATGCGGACAACCCATGTCATTCTCGGGCGCCCCTGGAAGTGGGAGAAGCAAGTAATTCACAGTGGGAGGTGGAACACCCACTTGTTCTTCCACCTTGACGAGCACTTTTACTTATGGCCCATGGCTTCCCATGAGGTGGCGCCCATTCTCAACCGAGGGCCGGCCCGACTCAGTCACCTCTCCACGGCCACTCCCATGTATGGCCCAAAGGATTCTAGGTCGAATCCTCTTCAAGGGGGAGTGGATGATGTGTTCCGACCCACGCCGTTTCCGCGCTCCGAGCCGCTGGCCGCACCTTCAGCCATGGGGCGCCCTTGCCCTTACGTTCCCTGGTTGCGGCCATATTCCTAGGCCGCGTTCCGGCCGTGCACCCTGTGTTCCCGCAGCCCCGCGTCGGTGCCCCACATAGGCACACGCCTAGGCGCTCGCGTTCTGGGTTGCGCCCCAAGGCGCCCGAGGTGAAGCGGCACCCAGCATTCAAGATCAAGAGGAGCCAGCCCAAGCAACGCCCCATGGGCCACAAGACACGCCGCCACCAGTCCATTCAAGCCCATCTAAGCAACACTTGGGCCCAAGCCCAAGGTACGTCCACTTCTCTCTTCCATCCCATTCCGCCTCCATCTCCTCAAGATAGCTTGGCCGCCAAGAAGGAGCTTTCAATGACGGTTGCCTTCCGCTCCAAGTAAAGACCGCCATTAATTCCTGCCTTGGAAGCCAAGTCAAGCACTCAATAATTACCGCCTTGGAAGCCAAGTCAAGCACTCAATTTTTGCCCTAATTTTATCCTATATAAAGGGTTGTAATCTTTCTTATTTCGGCAGCTTAAACTTGAACTTGAAGAACTTTGTCTAGTTTCGGGTTTTGGGCTCTCCCGGGTTGTGAGACTCAAGCCGTGGTCCTCGTGAGACTCGAGCCTTAGCCTAGCCGTCCTTAGACGACCTTGCTTGGTGAGACTCTGAGTGAGGCCGTCTACTTATCCCTAGGATAGTTGGGTTTGGGATGGTTCGTCTTCGATCCTTGTATTCTTAGTCCTCGTGAGACTCGAGGGCTGGGATAGTTGGGTCCGGATTAGTTGTTCCTAAACACTTGTATCCTTTAGTTGGTTTCTCTTGGTGAGTTTCTCCAAGTGGGATCAACTACTTATCCCTTATAATAAAAATACCAAAACCCCGTTTATTTGAGAAATCCTCACTCTTAATACCTTTAAATCAAACAAACACAACCAATTTATCAAGCGGCCTCAACAAGAACGTTCTCAAGCATCATCACGAACTCGCTCCAGCCAGAATCGAGTCCGATCCTAAGGGAATCACATCAGGAGGGAGTACTAAAATTGAGGTTAAAAAAAGATTTAAAATGACATATTTCACTTTGAGATTAAATTATATCATCCTTGTTTTTTAAATTAATCTGATTGGTTAAATTTTAATTGAGTTATTTTTTATTGGTTAAAATTTAATTGTAGACCCCACATATAAAAATAATATGATTAAAATGCCTATATTCAAAAAACATTTATTGCTTTACCAAACAAGAATAAATATCATATATTAAAAATTCTATGTAAATATTATTCATATTTATAAAATTGGTAATACTATGCAACCATTAGAACCAACAGTGAACATGAACTATAATATGATAAAGATTATTTTGGATTTCAACAAGATTGGAGAGTTGATCAAGCTCGATCCCTACATAGAATTGAGATAGAGTGCAAAATATACAAGAATATGTGTTGGAGTCAAGCATGCCAAAAGTTTCCAAGGATATGTCATTCTTCCAAATTTTAAGAATCTCAAGGTGCCAAAAGTTTTCAAGCTCTGGTATGAAGGCGTTTCTAAGGGTTACATTAATTATGGCGAGGTTGGGCATATCTTTGGAGAATACCCTCAAAATATATAACATATCATGAATGAGCGATTTGACCTAGGGTTTATGAAGCTCTCGCTCCTCTTTTGTGAAGGTATGGAGTGGAATAGTAACTCACAAGAATACCATGAAGATGGAGTGTGAAAGAGTACTATTTTTCTAATATTGGGAATTTTTCATATATTGTATTGCTAGTTGTATTTGTTATCCTGCTAGGTAGACTACTAATTCGTTTGCTTGTTTTCTTTAGTTTGTTAGAAAATTAGTTAGTCTCAACTAACTTTATTTAGTTTAGCTTAGTTAGAGGTAGCTTGTATATATAGCTAACTAAAAATTTCTTTTTTAGCTAACTCGCACATAATACAAATTACAAAGAGTTTGTTGCTCTACCACCTTTATGGCTTTCTTATGAGTTAGTATTCCATTTCGTACCTTCACATGGTATCAGAGAGATGATGCTCGATCTAGTGACCTATATCTTACATTTACCCAATCTTTGCAACTTAATTGCTTTCCAATTTTCCACCAAGTTTTTGAAAAACTATTTGATAATGTCCGATTTAGAGGGTTCTAGGGTTGCAAACTCATGAAGGACGTGAAACCCCCAAGTTCATGATTGTTCTAGTTCGCTTTTGAATAATGATCCTTTGTTCCAAGCTAATTCGGATCATCCGAGAGCTCATTTCACGGTGTCTCCATTCACTGGAGCTAATTTCTCCAATTGAAGCATGTCAGTCAAGTTTGCTCTTGGTGCTAAATCGAAGCAAGGCTTCAATTCTGGTGCTTGCTCTAAGCCTGGATATGGAATCGAGGAGTTTGCTCGTCGAATTAAAGTCGATTACATGGTGTGATATTGGATCTCAACTCCATGTTAAGAAATACTGTAGAGGGATTCATGTGTGTTGAATCAATGAAGGAGCTCTAGGATGAGTTATAGGAAATGTATGCTCAATGTAACACACTTTTGATGTACCAACTTAAGAGAAATCTAGCTCATCTAAAGTAGGAGAATTTGTCTGTCACCGATTATTATTCCATGTTGAATCGATCATGGGATGACATAAGTAGCATAAACATTATTCCTCAATACGAATGTGGGATTTTGGTGAATTGTATTTGCTTGTTGATTAAGCAGGTTAATGATGTTGATTTCAGATAAAAGAATTCAATCAAATTACATGCCTATTTAGACATTTCTTACAGCTTTAGCTTTTCCAGCTTGAAATACTAATTAATTGTTTTAATCACACTCCCCAAAATCCAACTCTTGAGCACTACCTACAAGTAAACGACTCGTCAAGGGTTCTTTACTACTCTCTTTGTCCCATTTTTCCTTCCCCTTCTAAGAGATGCACAAGAATTAAGGAATTGTGTTGGAAAGTGTTGAAGAGTGAAGAAAGTATTGAAAAGTGGGAGAAAAGTGTTGGAAAGTGGGAAGAAAATATTAAAAAGTGTGAAGAAAGTATTAAAAATGATAAAGGGAGTAAAAGGGGTAGGTTTTGGGGTATTTTGGATAAAAAGTAAGGGCATATGAGTAATTTTGATATATCCGAAAATTGAAAGATTTAGAAGTGGGAAAGTGATTTTGGGACGTCTTAAAAGAAAAGTTGTAAGGAAAAATTAGGACGGAGGGAGTATAAGACAAATAAAAGAATTCAATCAATTTACAAGCCTATTTTAGGCATTCATGTCACAATTTGGTCTGTAGAATTAATACCCTTATTAGCTAGCAATGAGAATGATGATCACAACACATTACATTTCTTTCATCTTCATCCTTTCTTCAGACTACATTTCTTTCATCTTTATCCTTTCTTCATCCTTTCTCTTCATGCTTTCTTCCTTCCATGGCTTCTTTTGCATCTTCCTGGTTTGTTGGAACTGCTGCTTCGATAGTTGTCGGCGTTGCCGAAAAAATGGGCTCGACAGCAACAAGATGGGCATGGGCAAGGATATCTAACAACAAGCTAATTTCCACTCTAATTCTCCTGGTGATCGTGGTTTTTGCGTTGAGTGTAGCTCTGATTGGGCAAGGTACCTTTGTTCTTTCTCTTGATCTCGTTCATTTTCCTTTAATTTTGGTCAAAATTGTGGTTGGAATTAAATTGTAGAAAGAGTACGCCCTAAATCGTGAATTTGATTTGTGTGCTCAAGTGATGTAACTTATAGAGGTTAATTTATGGATATCGGAAAATTAAACTAGAAGAAAGGGTCGTGTTACATCATTGGGATTAGGTAATATGGCATCCAGTTCAGAAGCCATAATGATACGTGAATATGTTTGATGGTTTTTTGATTTTGTTGTTTAGGATCTCAAGCGATTAAATGATATTATTCTAATGCAAACGACAAGTACAGTCATCAGTTACAACCATCTCCATTATCTTAGGAGAAAAATAATATAATTAAAGTAGAATAGATCACTCAATAATAGAATAGCAATAAAGATATTTTGAGATATGTTATGCTAATATAAATCAAATTCAGTCCCTAGTTGTTTCAACTTTCAAGAGGGGTTTATGTTGAGGACATTCTTTTTTAAATATCGATTTTGTTAGCATATCTAATATCTAGGAATATTTTGAACAATTGTTACGTAATATCTTTATTGTTAAGATATAATATCCATCGCCTACACTCCAATTTATTTTTTTATCCGATTTCATGTTTAGATTACGTAATATAATGTATTTTTTTGTACTCATATATATAATGATGAGTAATACATGACAACACACATGAGGAAATTCATTGAATTTCAGATTTCTATCTCTCTCTGAAATTTAGACTTCATTTTCCTCTAATCATGTTTGTCGTGTAAGGCAATCCAAAAGGAAGTGGCATTATTGAGGGGAGGCCGGATATGCCTCTGCTTAAGTTAAATAGGGTCGAGGTGCAATTTCTAGAGGACAGAGTGTTTTTATTCAACATGAACATGGGTCCACAAATGCGAACACACAGACTAGACTATGTATTTAAGGAGGGCGAGTGTAAGAGTTTCTTTCATCTTCATCCTTTCTTCAAACTACATGTCTTTAATTTTTATCCTTTCTTCATCCTTTCTCCCTTCCATGGCTTCTTTTGCATCTTCCTTGGTGGTTGGAGCTACTACTTTGGTCATTGCCGGCGTGGCTGAAAAAATGGGGTCGGCAACATCAAGATGGGCATGGGCAAGAATATCCAACAACAAGCTAATTTCTACTCTAATTCTCCTGGTGATCGTGGTTTTTGCGTTGAGTGTAGATCTGATTGGGCAATGCACCTTTGTTCTTTATCTTGATTTTGTTCATTTTCCTTTAATTTTGGGCAAAATTGTGATTGGAATTAAATTGTAGAAAGAGTACGCCCTACATCGTGAATTCGATTGTGTGCTCAATTGATGTTATAGAGGTTATTTTAAGGATATTGGGAAATTGAACTAGAAGAAAGGGTCGTGTTACATCATTGGGATTAGGTAATATGGCAGCCAGTTCAGAAGCCATAATGATACATGAATGTGTTTGAGGGTTTTGTGATTTTGTTGTTTAGGATCTCAAGCGACTGAATGATATTATTCTAGTGCAAACGATTGCTTAAGTACAATAATAGGTTACAACCATCTCCATTATCTTAGGATGAAAATAATATAAATAAAGTAGAATAGATCAACATAATAATAGAACAACAGTAAAGATATTTTGAGATATGTTATGCTAATATAAAACAAATTCAGTCACTAGTTGTTGCAACTTTCAAGAGGGGTTTATGGTGATGACATTCTTTTTTAAATATCGATTTTGTTAGTATATCTAATATCTAAGAATATTTTGTACAATTGTTACGTAATATCTTTATTGTTAAGATATAATATCCAATGCCTACACTTCGGTTTATTTTTTTTTATCCGACTTCATGTTTAGATCACGTAATATATTGTATTTTTGTACTCCTATTTATACGGATGAGTAATACAAGGCAACACACATAAGGGAATTCATTGACTTTCAAATTTCTATATCTCTCTGAACTTTAGATTTCATTTTCCTCTAATTAGGTTTGTCGTGTAAGGCAATCTAACATGAAGTGGCATTGTTGAGGGGACGATCGGATATGCCTCTGCTTAAGATCAAAAGGGTCGAGGTGCAATTTCTGGAGGACGGAGAGTTTTCATTCTACATCAACATGGGTCCACAAACGCGAACACACAAACTGGACTATGTATTCAAGGATGTATTGATGAGTGCAAGAGTTGTTGGCTTAGATCTCAAGACCCTCAACTTCGGTCGCACTCGCTCAGGCGGGGGAGAAGAGAAACTGGGAATGGGCATTCTATTTCTCGTCGAGCCCGAGCCCCGGTGTCCGGAATGCCGATACCAACACCATCGGCTTGGTAGTCGACTTGAGCGTCATGTCCAAGTTGGAGTGGCGGACAAATAAAGATAACTTGATCGGAGACATGCCATAACAAGATGACTGTTCGTTACAGCTAGATGTTCCAAACACGATAAATGTGACCTCCCCATTCACAATCAATAGCTTTTGTATTACTGGACTCGGTTGTATAAATTCAAACATTTAATTTTATTTTGTTTGATCAAATTTCCTTTTTTCAATAGACCAACAATTTGTGTGCTAGTGAAATTATTGTACGCATATATATGAGAAGTTGCACCATAGTTTATACTATTCATAAGATGAAATGAAGTAAACTCTTTTGTCAACTTTAATACAAAGGTTGCAAATTCAAACGAAATTTATATGTAGAAACTTTGAAAATATTCACTAGTTAAGTATCGATTCAAGTGAAAGGCACAAAGCACAAACCAATCCATACTTTCTTTAAGGAGATTTGTAGATTAAAATGGTGCTTTGGTAAATATATGAGGAAAGGCTGGTTATTTTGGAAATTCACTATTCTTTATAAAAGTTAGACACTCTTTTATAATAGTAATGATACAATATATCACGTTATTTTCATCTCTATCTTCCTTATATTGCATTATTTTTTTTATTTTTAACATTCTATCTATATCAAATTGATTTTATAATATTAATTATATGTTACAAGATCTTGCACATAAAAGTTCTTACTATTACGATATTTCTCAATCTTTCTTATATTTTTAATAATAATTTTTTTATAATTATGTATTTATATATTAATTACAAGATCTTGCACGAATTTATCATATACAATATATCGCGTTTTTTCATCACTATCTTCCTTATATTGCATTTTTTTAACATTCTATATATATATCAAATTGATTTTATAATATTAATTATTTGTTAAAAGATCTTGCACATCACAAGTTCTTACTATCACATTATTTCTCTATCTTTCTTATATTTCTAATAATAATTTTTTATTAGTTATATATATTACAAGATCTTGATTATGATAATCATATTGCATATATCACGATATTTTTGAAACATGGTTTTATTTCTATCTTCTTTATAATATACTATTTTAAATTATTTTGATTTTTATGTAAAAGTATGACAAGTGACAACCTTATTAATTAATATTGACCATATTTTTCAAATTAATTTCGGATTTTGCAATATTAATTTTTTATAAATAAGAATGATAAATTTTTAAATTTCCATCAACATTAAGCTTCAATCCATAAGCATGACAAATGTAATATTCAAGTTCGTTTATCCTTCTAGGCCGGAAAAATGAGTTTCTTGATTTGCAAGCATTCAAATTTCATGTTCTGCAAGTAACCTCGAGTTTAAGATTTAAATCTCTATGGTCCGTTAGTTATATACCAATACCCTTGTTTTTCTTTTTATACATAGATACTTACAAATTTGAATATTTATCGATAGCTAGCTAATTCAGTCTTATCAACTTAACCTTATCCTAAAAACCCGGAAATTCTCGTCCAAGTTCTAAACTTCCAAAAAAAATCCCCATTTATTTTGCTAAACCTAATCTTAGTCGATTCTTAGATCAAACCTAATTTTAGCCGCATTCTAAACCCGTCGTCTCCCTCAAAGAGCTCCAGCGAGAGATCTCTTCTCGTACACCTCGCCCTCATCAACTTCAAGTGTCGTCCTGATCACACCGGGGCATCGGGCCACCACGGGACTCACAAGCCGGCAACCTTCCTGTCCACCAGTTGTACGCAAGCTCGGAATATCCTGCAAAGTAATTCTCAATCACCGTCTCCTTGCATTGTCTTTCGTTGTTGCCGAAGCTTTTCCCGAACGTCAAGGAGTTCGCTGCATCGACGACGTGCTCGTTTCCATCGCCGGAAAGTCGCCTCGTTGTTCGTTCTCTTGTGTAGCCTAGGTAGCTCGTTTGGTCATTTCTTTTGAAACAAGAATGCGTCATAAAACATATGGAATTAAAATTAACTTTCGGTGGGGTGTAAGGAAGAATTCTAGTCTAAACCAACATTGACCAGATTAAGTGCAATTAAGGAAATCGCTTGGAAGGTAGGTTACCAAGAGAGTTGTGACTAGTTGAAGGCTAGGGTGACTTGTATACTCAAACCACCTATATCACAAGATCATGAGAGATATACAAATTTTAAATAACGCCTTAAAGGCATAAGAGGTGTGTCACGATGGAAAGGGTTGAGTAATCACTTTTATATCTGGAGAGAGTTGTTGGAGCCATGCGAGCAGAATCAAGAAAAGGAATGGGTGACTAAAGCCAAGGTGTTGGACACAAACAAATGCGGTATATGCTCAAGTTTGGATAGACAAACATCGACTAGGAATGCATTCATAAGTAAAAGTTGAAGCATAAGATGCAAGAATGGCTCAAGTTATTCGAAGATCGAGACTTGGAAGTTTAGTGATATTGAGGAAAGAAATTAATGAAGGGGGCATTACAAGGGTGATAGTCGAAGTGTTCAGTAATTGCACAAGTGGTCGCTTGGAGGTAAGTCGTTTTCGACTTGCTCGGTTCTTTTCTATCTTGTTAGATTTTGTGCCGTTATTGTAGGATTGGTTTTGGGAACTAGTCCCGAGTACCTTTTTGAATTGTTTTGAACTTATTGGTGTGTTGTGTGTGTAAAATGGTTTTGAACGCATTTTATCGAAAAGAGATTTTTAGTTCCAGGTCTGAACAGGGAACCGTGCATGAGTCGAGGCAAGACGGTGGGGCGGAGCAGTGAAGAGCGCGTGTCATAGTGGGGTATGGTTTACTTTGGTTTCTTTTGTTATATTAGGGAGTTGATTTTATTGTTATCTTGAATTTACTATTATGTGATGTTTATTATAGTTACTAGGTTAATTCGTGAATGATATGATTTTGTCGGGTTTGAATATATTTTGTTTCGGGAATGCATGCATAACTATGTTTTCTAAGTTTTACAAAATAAAAGGTTGGATGTTTTATTAAGTTTTCTCGTCGTGCCCGCGTTGCAAGATCCTAAAGTGTTCTTGTCAACCCACTTAAGTAGTATCTGGTAAGGTCTACTACTAAGTAGCGCCCTGTGGAGAGACGGGTGTTACAACAAATATAAAATAGTAATTTAATATCCCAACCACGTACCCTATTTTAATTTAATATCTTAGAATAAATTAATCTTAATATCTCTAAATGAATATAGACCATATTTTAAATTATAGATTTTAAATATTAAATTTTCATGTTCTTTCATATTGACCATATTTTTTATTTTATTTTTGGATTTTTCAATCTTAATTTTTTATATATAGGATTGACAACTCTTTAAATTTCCATAAATAGTAAGTTTATATCCATAAATATTACAATGTTTATACAACATATATCATATATAAATTAACATTTTTTTATTTTTTTTTATTAGTTATATTTATATCTCCTATATTATAAAAAAGCGAATTCTCTTATCTATAGTAAAAACAATTTCCATTCTTTCATATCTCACTTTTCTCCTTATTGCCCATTATTATGTTTTACTTTTACCCATTTGACCCCCTTTTTTATTATTGGACTTCAAATTTAAAGCCTAGTTATTTTAACAAGCCCAATTTTAATATTCACCCGGTACAAATTCACAAATCCAAATTTTCATCCTCCGTAAAGGCATAAACCCTACTGCCTCTTCTATCACAACATTCGTCTTCAATTCCTTCCAATTTTTTTACTTTCAGATCTCTTCGGAGAGGGAGTCAACCTCGGTGGCTCTGGAGGCAGAGGAGGGTGGTGAGGCACTCGACTATGGCTTTTCCGATTCAAGTGGATGCATTGGTGATTATGTCTACCCGATCCACCATCGAGGTCAGTGATTATATCCACCCAATCCACCACTGAGGCAGAGGAGTGGCGGGATTTATGGTGGTCATTTCTAGAGACAATCGATTAGGTTGGTCTCCTCCTGTATGTTATTTCCAAATTTCGCTTGATTTTCAAAATTCAGATTTTGGCACAAAAAAACCGCAATAATTTGACAAATGCATTATCCCAAATGTAAATTGGAATTAAATTTCTTCCTTTATGAAGTAGCTCTTTTTTGTTATAGATCAGGGGCATATATATATATATAAGTCTAAATTACAGGTCTAAACATAAAAATATGTTCTTGGACGTTTTTTTCTTTGATATAATAATGATTGTTTGTCAAAATTTATGCAAGGTGATCATAGTTAAAATCATAATGATAATACATATAATAAAATATTTATTTTATTATTTATTTTACATCTCTTATTTTATACTACTATTTTTTGAGTAAAGAAAAATACATATATTTAGGGATAGATTGAATAACTCCAATACATCCTTTTAGTATTTCATAATAGCTAAGTGTTTTTTTTTCTTACATTTAGGGGAAAAATAATGTTTAATAGTACTATTTCAGTACAACTGTCATGTTGTAATCACATTTTTTCCTCTTACTTATCTACTTACTTTATTTTACATTTTTATCTTAATGGTTATCACAATGCTTGTAACGTGGCTTCTACTTTTATTTACTGTGTTTCATGTCTTCCTTGTAACCGCGACTTCAAAAAGTAAACCCTCAGTAATACGCCATGTCAAAAAAAACACTCAGTAACATGCCAGTACTTTTATTTACCGTGTTGCATGTCTTCCTTGTAACCGCGACTTCTACTTTTATTTACCGTGTTTCATGTCTTCCTTGTAATCGTGTTTCATGTCTTACCCTAATGCCTAGTGTTCCTCTAGGGTTAACTTAAGAGGAGGCCTAATTTTTACGTTTTGAAGAAAACAAATGGGTAGTAGTAGGAGAGGTTAGAGAGGGTGGAATTTCGGGCCTTCTCATGGAGATATTGGGTTGGGCCCAAAAGTTGGGTTTTTGGACAAGAATTCCAAAAAAAATATTAGTTGGGTTTTTTCCCCAAAATAATTAGATAGAATGACTGGCATAGCGAAACTAACCTCGAGGTAAAAACCCGATTATTAAAGTGAAAGTGAGGATAGCTTGAATTTCATATCTAAAATTTCTCCAATTATATGCACATTGTCTACAATTTTCTTTCACATTCAAATAATGCAACTATTGAATTTTTCTACTTAAATTATGGAAATGAAGAGATTAAAGGGTTTCGAGTTATATGCACATTGCCCACAATTTTCTTTAATTATTTTTTTAAGAAATGAAGAGATTTTTTCAAACTATTGAGGGTTTATAAAATAGTGTTAGTTTTAATCCCGATTAATTAAGTGTTCTGAGTTGGTCTAGGGTTAATCGGACCGTGACTGATTTAGCCCCCACACAGCCAGATTCCTGGCTACGCCCCTGGATGTATCAAAATTAACTATTACTACTTTTTTCTCTTATTCTTTTTACCTTTTTAATGTAGATGTTGTCGATAAATATATATATTCCTTTATTTATATATAATTTTATTTCCTTGTAACTGAACGAAGCACTAAAGCCCCCTTGTCCATATCTTTGTGGAGTGACCTAGCAGATAATGAGGTCGAACGACTTGCTTCTGAAGTGACCAATGCTCCAATTATTAGTTTGTGCAAGCTACATGCGAGTCGATATCATGGTAAATTCATATGAACTATGTGGTATTTATATTTTATAGTAACAATAACTATGGTTTTAACTACTTGAATCTACATGTTTAGGATTCTCTTTAGCATCATCAAAGTCAACATTAGGGTCATTTGATCTTGTGGGAAGCCCTAAGAGATTGGTAATTGTGTACATTGTGATACACACTTCTTTTACTACACCATAATTAACTTCATCTCTCTTCCAGTTGTTGCCACTTGGTTTTCTCATTGTAGTAAAATAAACACGTCCTCATTTTTGTGCCTCACATAGGAAGGCAAAAAACCTTAAGGTTATTGAAAAACGTAGGCTAAAAGCTGAAGAAGCAAAGTGCAACAATGCAACACCTGAGACAAGTACCATCAAAGAGATGATAGAAAAAAATGTACACTCATTATCTATCGTGATGTCATATACCTCGTTAAACTTATATAATTATTTATACTGTTATTGCTTCCTTCATCTCGTGCAGGTTGGGAATGTGGTGTACGACAAGAACATCCGCCTCAAGATCTTCATTCCAAAATTCTGCACGAGAAGCTTACACGTGTTTGTCGGATGCAGGCTATGTAGAAAGAAGTGTGACAAGGAGAATAATGCTTCCTTGAAATGCGATATTTATGGGCGTATATCAGTTGGGGATACATATTTTCCCTATCTTTGACCTTTAACATGGCAAAGTAACAATTTTTAAGATAAAAGCATCTACATCTGCATTTCTTTATTTGCACACTTTTTTGCATAACCATAGTATTATTCACAAATCATAAGTGATCTAACGTGTAATTTAGAATCTTTTTCAACTTCTAAGCAACTGATGGCTCCGAAACCAAGATCATGTCAGCATACAATGAAATAGCAGAGAAGATGCTCCAGACAAAATTGGACAATTTCGTAGAAATGAATCAGGAGGTAATATTTATATTAGCATTTACATTTACCCGTTCTTCCTCTCATTCTCCTACATAAACATATAAAATCTTTCTAGATTGAACCTTACATTTTTTACTGATGGAAAAAAATGCACATATATTTGTGTGTGTGTGTGTGTATATATATTTTCCTGCTTTTCAATAGTAAGTTGACAAGACCTTGTCAAGCTTTTGATCTTTACCCACCATATAACAAATTTTTATACTAACAAATTCTTATTTCATTAAAGTGATGCCTAGCTATAAAAGATATATTGTTTTCAGCCTTTCCATTGTATTCATGTACCAAGTCCTACTAATTTCTTCAAGACCCACTTCATGTATTTTCATATACCGTATTAGTTTTCCATATTAGTTTATTTATTAAATACTAAACATTTATCATACACTCCAAAAATGCAGGAGATAACTCCTTTTTAAAAGAAGACCGCTTTAAGGTTCCGTACAAAACCAACTTGTATTGACTTTGCCGATGTTCCACCGCCTACACTAGACATGCCTTCTATCAAGTGGGTTGTAGAAGATGTAATAACTGAGTGATAGTTTGCCGAGAAGTAACGACATTTTATGATCTTGGGAGTCGCTTGCCTAACTATGCCCATATGACGTCATCTTGCAGCATCTTTTGGGTGTTTACCAAAGTCTAGAAGAGTCGACATGCAGCTGTCAAATTTTTGCTTCAACTTATATCTATGTCGACCTACAAATTAGTCCTTGCTCAATCTTATTGCAATATTACTACATGTAAACATATGTGCAGTAAGAAAAACCTAGCAACTGCAGTTATGTATGTATGATGACATTGTATATACTAATAAAGCAACGACCTTTTTGCAAAATGCATGTTTAAGCTTTATCTTTATCCTTCATTCTCATAATTACTTCTACCTTAACATTATTCTATCATGACACGTTACGTAGGTGCTAATAATGCAGCTTCTTCAACTGTTAGTAATTCATTCCTTCTGCTACTATCAACAATAGAAAATAACAATCTTTTTAATTAATTCAACACACACTTAACAAAAAATAAATACGCAATATATTACACAAAAAACAACAATTAGTTCCTCAAATAACAATCTCTCTAATTAATTCAACACTCTTTACAAAAAATAAATACACAATAAATTACACACGCTACAGATATAATAATTTCTTCAATAAACGTACTTCATTTGTATGAACTAACATTAGTTTACTCTACCATGAGCAGTAGTATATCCGAATAATTTCCTCGGTAGGCTAACTACACTCATAGTAACTAACATTAGTCCATCGTAGGTCTTTATTTTTGTCTCATCTTCGTTATTTGCTTGATGTTTTGATACTCTCCATGTCATTTTTACGTTAAATGAAATGCAAAAAAAACCATGGATCTAATCATATGAAACTACATTCCGTTCTGGTACAATCTCATGGCAAGCTCATCCCACGACTACAAGAAAAGATCGACTTCTAATACAGCTTCCCGTTGCTCAAAACGTCTTAAGCAAATACAAAATAATCTCTCAGCCGTTGGAGACTGCTACATACCAACAAATGCACTATCATTACCTCCACCTACCACTTGTAGTAAATGTGGCGCTATCAAAATCGCATTTGAATCTAAAACGTTTTGTTGTTCAGATGGACAAGTCCACATCGTAGACAATGAATTCCCCTCCGAGATTTTAAAACTTTTTGGTGGCACGGATGACAACGCAACTCACTTCCAACAATATATGAGGATGTACAACAACATGTTTGCGTTTAGTTCCCTTGGCAGATCTACTAATGGAGAATCTACGAAAGGCATTTACGTTTTCAAATTGCAAGGGAAGTTATATCATTACATTACTAAAATTTTACCCGGAGATAATGAACCTGCATACATGCAACTATATTTTTATGATGCTAAACAAGAAAAAGAATATCGATCATGCTTGTTTCCAGAAGTTAGAGCAGAACTGATTCCAATTTTAATGTCTATAATGGACCAAAACCCTTAAACTATGTTCTTCCGCTCATTACGAGAAGTTGGCTTATCAGAGAACGCAAAATTCGTTATATCTCACAATCCTACATTAGACCAACGTGTTTATAATGCACCATCCTTTGAATAAGTTCCTGCAATTATAATAGAAAGTTCAAGCTTAAACAATGCCAACAGTCCACGTATCTTGGTACATGGAAATGACAACATGTCTCACAGAGTTATGCACTACTACGGTTGTTATAGCCCGTTGCGGTATCCTTTCCTTCACATGCGCGATGAATGTGGTTGGCATCAAGGAATAAAAAGGATTACACATACGAGTAGACAACGATATACAAACCATAAATTCCCACTACAATCATCCCTCATCCAAAGCCCAACAGATTATTTCACAAAAGAAGCAAAAGGTACGATGTGCATCTACATTACATTATGCAAACATCTTTCTTATATTATTTTACTCCCTCTACTAATTATGTCTCGTCACACATTAATAGGCATACGAAGGTCGAAATCAAAAATGATAGAGATATATCTTGTAGGCAGTACTACGCGTACAAGCTTCAAATGCGCCCAAGAAATCACATATTAAAAGCAGGATGTTTATTTCAACAATATGTAGTTGACATGTACGTTAAAATTGAAAACACTCGACTTGATTACTTAAGAAGAAACCAAGACACCATTAGAGCTGAACTTCACCAAGGAATACTTGACAGTTTGAGTAAAGGCCAGACTAATGCATCTAATATTTGCCACCGCACAATATTACCTCCTTCTTTTATTGGTGGCCCCAGGGATGTGAAACGTAGATATCTTAACACTATGACGCTTGTATAGAAGTTTGGGAAACCAGATCTTTTCATAACCATGACATGTAACCCAAATTGGCCCAAAATAAAAGACACCCTTGTACTTGGAGAAAAATCAGAGAACCGCCCGGATTTAGTAGCAAGAGTTTTTCGGGCCAAGTTACTTATGCTTAAAAATAAGATCATCCAAAAGCAAGTTTTCGGTCCAGTCGTAGCAAGAGTCGAAGTCATTGAGTTTCAAAAAAGAGGCTTGCCACATGCACACATGCTTATAATTTTAGAAGAATCCCACAAAATTATAAATCCGGAAACCTTTGATCAATATGTATGCGCAGAAATTCCTTCAAATGAATGCCCATATCTACGCGTTATCGTTTTACGTCACATGATACATGGTCCATGTGGTTCAAAACATCCTAATTGTGCTTGTATGAGACAAAAAGGGACTACATTATCATGTAAAGATAAATATCCAAAGGCATTCAGTGAGTTTAGTACGTGTGGAGATGACTCATATACAATTTATAGAAGAAGAAGAAAAGACGGTGAAAAAGTAAAGATACGAGGTGAATGGTTAGACAACAGATCGGTGATTCCTTATAATCCTTATCTATCGCAATGTTTGATTGTCACCTCAATGTTGAGATATGTTCAACAATAACAACAGTAAAATACATGTACAAATATATATACAAAGGTCATGATCGTGTTAGCTTCAATATTATTCAAGCTGGTATGAGAGCAAATGATGAAATTTCAAGTTACCAAGCTGCAAGGTGGGTGTCTCCTCCATAGGGTGCTTGGAGAATATTCAAGTTTAATTTACACGATATCAATCCACATGTACTTCCAATACAAGTTCACTTACCCAACATGCAGTCTATTAGCTTTTCAAAACATGAAGACTTAGAACAACTTTCCATGTACGAGCACATGTCAAAGACAATGTTAACATAATTTTTTTAACAACAACAACAACAACACAACTCAAAATGAAAGGAAATACATATACTCTGAATTCCCTGAATTTCATGTATGGGACCAATCAAATAAAACATGGACCATAAGGCAAAAATGATGCTCAATTGGCAGGCTTACTTATGCCGACCCTTTTGAAGGTGAAAGGTACTATCTTCGTCTCCTCCTCTCTCATGTTCCCGGTCCAAAATTATTCACAAACCTATTAACAATCAATGAGTACAAGTGCACAACCTTCCAAGAGGCTGCCCAAAAACGTGGACTCCTAGAAGCAAATGGCTATGCAGACTCATGTATGAAAGAAGCCACTGAAATTAAAAAGCCCCATGAACTACGTTGCCCTTTTTCTACATTATTGGTATTTTGTGAGCCTAAGAACCCCTTATCAAGATTTAAAAAAAAACACATACTAGACATAGCAAAATTTTTACAACTAACAATTATAGAGATTGAAAAATATCTAGAAGCAATAGGAAAATCGCTCAAGAACTACAATTTGCATGAAATTTATTGTAACACCCCGACTTTCACCGGGGTGCTACTCGGTGGTAGACCCTGTCCGGGACTACTCAGGTTAGTTTAACAACAAATTCACTAGGATCTTGCAACGCGGGCACGACGAGAACCATAAAACTACCAAATAAATATTTGAAACTGAAAGTAGAAAACATGACAATATTCTTGACTTCATAATAAAAGATATCAATCAAACCATTTTGTAATCTCAAACCATTCTAAACAAGTTTTATCCAACTAGCAACAAAACAATTCAGAGGACGATTATAAATACACAGATAACCAAAACCCCAACAATCCGGACCTAATGACACGTCGCTAACATCCGCTTCACCACTTTGTAGAGAATCCATCACGATTCTTGAAAAGTACCTGAAACTGTAAAAATATTCCCCGAAGGGTCAACTACAATTCTAATTCAAGCTAGAAAGCGTGAGATGCATATAGAACGTTTGAAAAACCACACAGAACCCTAGCAACCAAGATTCACACATAAGTCAAAAATCTTCAAGCCAACAATTCATCACATAAAGTAAAATAATCACGCACACACACACACACAAACGAACACACATTCACACAAACTCAAAAGGACAACATTCACCTCCATCACCTCCTCCATCACCGTCATCGTCCATATTCCATCATGATCAACGCCCATATTCAATCACTCATCGCCCATATTCACAATCATCGCCCGTATTCAATCACCTCCATTCACCATCACCATCAACGCCCGTTCAAACACAAGCACAATTACAAACATAATCATCATAACAATTTCAATCAGAAATGCAGTACAATTTTCCAAACACAGACACAATCACAAACACAATCACAATTCTTATAAGCACACTCTTAGTCATAGTTGGGTTCAGAATCACCATCAGACTCACAACCACAATCAGAATCTCAGTCACAGTCACAAGAACAATCACAAATACAATCACAATTGCAACTAACTCACAACTTCAAATACAATCACATCTGCACTGCAACACCATTACAAGCACAAGCACAATCACATTTATATTTACAAAGATAGTTACACTTATAGTTTTCAAATGCACCATTACAATTGCAATTACAATACAGTTACAAACACCCTTTACAAATATGATTACCAAAACAATTATAGATACAATTACAAGGTTCACAAGCATAGAGAGAAAGATTTTATTTTAGAAATAATATGCAGAGGGACTAGTTCCCCAAAACCAATTCCACATACATGGCACCCAATCTAACAAGAATTGAATTAAGTCGAGCAAGTCGCAGAACGACTTACCTCAAGTGAAGGACTTCTGAGAAGTACGGAAGGCTAAGAATTCGAACGGACAATATTCCCTAAACAGTATTTAATGGGTGGTATTTAAAATTCATTAAACAATACAATTTAACTTCATAAATAATTGTTTAACTAAAACTCTACAGAACCACTAAACTAGCAACACTTAATAGCTCATATACTAATCACATTATATGCTTAATTATATGGACGTGACTAGCATGCCTTTAAATTAGAAATTCACTTACCCAATAGATTAATTAGCTATTTGCTCAGTTTTACTCAACACTTCCAAATTAGGATTTTTCCACCTACTACCACTATGATTAACATTGCAATTTACTAGCTAAATCACATACAAATTAAACATCTATAACATTACTTAACCCACCCACTACTATGCTTATAACCACTTCCTGTATACTAGCTATTACTCGCCATTACCCAACCTAGCTACTCATTACTAGTCTTAATATCATTAGTTTTGTTATTACATGATTATACTCCATTCATTCCAAAACTATTCTGGATCAACCGTGAACGATTGTAATTAGATAGAACCAACCGACTCTAGTAGCCCGATTAGTCAAATAATTATTACAAGGGTACAGCTATTACTCTTCCTAACCTTAGACATGAACACAATTATACTAACATATTGGATAAGCACAGCACAAGTTCAAATAGGAATCAGGGCCACGCACACACACCTCAATTTGATGTTCTTTCTCAACCGACCGAACAAAGCTGAAACGGAAAACCAAGGATGACGGAGATGAGCAAATTCGAGAGGAGTGGTCACCGACGTTGATGCAAACGAAGAAGGGTCGAGTTAAACGTGCGCCCGAATTGCAGCGGCGCGAAAGTCCCGAGCGATGAGACGACGAACAGGAGAGGCAACGGACGATGCTTGTTGCTCCTCTTCCGATTATGGAATGTGGCAGGATAAAACAACCACGGGTGAGGGCGATGCCTACCAGAATTGCCACGGGTAAGGGCGGCGACACACTAGGAAGGATCGGCCTTCCTTCGAGCCGATTCCGCTTAATCGGCGACGAGGCTTGCGACCACCCTCTTAAATGAGGCACTAGAGACGACAACCGAGCGGCCGAATCGGACCTGGTTTCTCCTAGGTAACGCTACAATTCTAATTCAAGCTAGAAAGCGTGAGATGCATATAGAACGTTTGAAAAACCACACAGAACCCTAGCAACCAAGATTCACACATAAGTCAAAAATCTTCAAGCCAACAATTCATCACATAAAGTAAAATAATCACGCACACACACACACACAAACGAACACACATTCACACAAACTCAAAAGGACAACATTCACCTCCATCACCTCCTCCATCACCGTCATCGTCCATATTCCATCATGATCAACGCCCATATTCAATCACTCATCGCCCATATTCACAATCATCGCCCGTATTCAATCACCTCCATTCACCATCACCATCAACGCCCGTTCAAACACAAGCACAATTACAAACATAATCATCATAACAATTTCAATCAGAAATGCAGTACAATTTTCCAAACACAGACACAATCACAAACACAATCACAATTCTTATAAGCACACTCTTAGTCATAGTTGGGTTCAGAATCACCATCAGACTCACAACCACAATCAGAATCTCAGTCACAGTCACAAGAACAATCACAAATACAATCACAATTGCAACTAACTCACAACTTCAAATACAATCACATCTGCACTGCAACACCATTACAAGCACAAGCACAATCACATTTATATTTACAAAGATAGTTACACTTATAGTTTTCAAATGCACCATTACAATTGCAATTACAATACAGTTACAAACACCCTTTACAAATATGATTACCAAAACAATTATAGATACAATTACAAGGTTCACAAGCATAGAGAGAAAGATTTTATTTTAGAAATAATATGCAGAGGGACTAGTTCCCCAAAACCAATTCCACATACATGGCACCCAATCTAACAAGAATTGAATTAAGTCGAGCAAGTCGCAGAACGACTTACCTCAAGTGAAGGACTTCTGAGAAGTACGGAAGGCTAAGAATTCGAACGGACAATATTCCCTAAACAGTATTTAATGGGTGGTATTTAAAATTCATTAAACAATACAATTTAACTTCATAAATAATTGTTTAACTAAAACTCTACAGAACCACTAAACTAGCAACACTTAATAGCTCATATACTAATCACATTATATGCTTAATTATATGGACGTGACTAGCATGCCTTTAAATTAGAAATTCACTTACCCAATAGATTAATTAGCTATTTGCTCAGTTTTACTCAACACTTCCAAATTAGGATTTTTCCACCTACTACCACTATGATTAACATTGCAATTTACTAGCTAAATCACATACAAATTAAACATCTATAACATTACTTAACCCACCCACTACTATGCTTATAACCACTTCCTGTATACTAGCTATTACTCGCCATTACCCAACCTAGCTACTCATTACTAGTCTTAATATCATTAGTTTTGTTATTACATGATTATACTCCATTCATTCCAAAACTATTCTGGATCAACCGTGAACGATTGTAATTAGATAGAACCAACCGACTCTAGTAGCCCGATTAGTCAAATAATTATTACAAGGGTACAGCTATTACTCTTCCTAACCTTAGACATGAACACAATTATACTAACATATTGGATAAGCACAGCACAAGTTCAAATAGGAATCAGGGCCACGCACACACACCTCAATTTGATGTTCTTTCTCAACCGACCGAACAAAGCTGAAACGGAAAACCAAGGATGACGGAGATGAGCAAATTCGAGAGGAGTGGTCACCGACGTTGATGCAAACGAAGAAGGGTCGAGTTAAACGTGCGCCCGAATTGCAGCGGCGCGAAAGTCCCGAGCGATGAGACGACGAACAGGAGAGGCAACGGACGATGCTTGTTGCTCCTCTTCCGATTATGGAATGTGGCAGGATAAAACAACCACGGGTGAGGGCGATGCCTACCAGAATTGCCACGGGTAAGGGCGGCGACACACTAGGAAGGATCGGCCTTCCTTCGAGCCGATTCCGCTTAATCGGCGACGAGGCTTGCGACCACCCTCTTAAATGAGGCACTAGAGACGACAACCGAGCGGCCGAATCGGACCTGGTTTCTCCTAGGTAACGCTACAATTCTAATTCAAGCTAGAAAGCGTGAGATGCATATAGAACGTTTGAAAAACCACACAGAACCCTAGCAACCAAGATTCACACATAAGTCAAAAATCTTCAAGCCAACAATTCATCACATAAAGTAAAATAATCACGCACACACACACACACAAACGAACACACATTCACACAAACTCAAAAGGACAACATTCACCTCCATCACCTCCTCCATCACCGTCATCGTCCATATTCCATCATGATCAACGCCCATATTCAATCACTCATCGCCCATATTCACAATCATCGCCCGTATTCAATCACCTCCATTCACCATCACCATCAACGCCCGTTCAAACACAAGCACAATTACAAACATAATCATCATAACAATTTCAATCAGAAATGCAGTACAATTTTCCAAACACAGACACAATCACAAACACAATCACAATTCTTATAAGCACACTCTTAGTCATAGTTGGGTTCAGAATCACCATCAGACTCACAACCACAATCAGAATCTCAGTCACAGTCACAAGAACAATCACAAATACAATCACAATTGCAACTAACTCACAACTTCAAATACAATCACATCTGCACTGCAACACCATTACAAGCACAAGCACAATCACATTTATATTTACAAAGATAGTTACACTTATAGTTTTCAAATGCACCATTACAATTGCAATTACAATACAGTTACAAACACCCTTTACAAATATGATTACCAAAACAATTATAGATACAATTACAAGGTTCACAAGCATAGAGAGAAAGATTTTATTTTAGAAATAATATGCAGAGGGACTAGTTCCCCAAAACCAATTCCACATACATGGCACCCAATCTAACAAGAATTGAATTAAGTCGAGCAAGTCGCAGAACGACTTACCTCAAGTGAAGGACTTCTGAGAAGTACGGAAGGCTAAGAATTCGAACGGACAATATTCCCTAAACAGTATTTAATGGGTGGTATTTAAAATTCATTAAACAATACAATTTAACTTCATAAATAATTGTTTAACTAAAACTCTACAGAACCACTAAACTAGCAACACTTAATAGCTCATATACTAATCACATTATATGCTTAATTATATGGACGTGACTAGCATGCCTTTAAATTAGAAATTCACTTACCCAATAGATTAATTAGCTATTTGCTCAGTTTTACTCAACACTTCCAAATTAGGATTTTTCCACCTACTACCACTATGATTAACATTGCAATTTACTAGCTAAATCACATACAAATTAAACATCTATAACATTACTTAACCCACCCACTACTATGCTTATAACCACTTCCTGTATACTAGCTATTACTCGCCATTACCCAACCTAGCTACTCATTACTAGTCTTAATATCATTAGTTTTGTTATTACATGATTATACTCCATTCATTCCAAAACTATTCTGGATCAACCGTGAACGATTGTAATTAGATAGAACCAACCGACTCTAGTAGCCCGATTAGTCAAATAATTATTACAAGGGTACAGCTATTACTCTTCCTAACCTTAGACATGAACACAATTATACTAACATATTGGATAAGCACAGCACAAGTTCAAATAGGAATCAGGGCCACGCACACACACCTCAATTTGATGTTCTTTCTCAACCGACCGAACAAAGCTGAAACGGAAAACCAAGGATGACGGAGATGAGCAAATTCGAGAGGAGTGGTCACCGACGTTGATGCAAACGAAGAAGGGTCGAGTTAAACGTGCGCCCGAATTGCAGCGGCGCGAAAGTCCCGAGCGATGAGACGACGAACAGGAGAGGCAACGGACGATGCTTGTTGCTCCTCTTCCGATTATGGAATGTGGCAGGATAAAACAACCACGGGTGAGGGCGATGCCTACCAGAATTGCCACGGGTAAGGGCGGCGACACACTAGGAAGGATCGGCCTTCCTTCGAGCCGATTCCGCTTAATCGGCGACGAGGCTTGCGACCACCCTCTTAAATGAGGCACTAGAGACGACAACCGAGCGGCCGAATCGGACCTGGTTTCTCCTAGGTAACGCTACAATTCTAATTCAAGCTAGAAAGCGTGAGATGCATATAGAACGTTTGAAAAACCACACAGAACCCTAGCAACCAAGATTCACACATAAGTCAAAAATCTTCAAGCCAACAATTCATCACATAAAGTAAAATAATCACGCACACACACACACACAAACGAACACACATTCACACAAACTCAAAAGGACAACATTCACCTCCATCACCTCCTCCATCACCGTCATCGTCCATATTCCATCATGATCAACGCCCATATTCAATCACTCATCGCCCATATTCACAATCATCGCCCGTATTCAATCACCTCCATTCACCATCACCATCAACGCCCGTTCAAACACAAGCACAATTACAAACATAATCATCATAACAATTTCAATCAGAAATGCAGTACAATTTTCCAAACACAGACACAATCACAAACACAATCACAATTCTTATAAGCACACTCTTAGTCATAGTTGGGTTCAGAATCACCATCAGACTCACAACCACAATCAGAATCTCAGTCACAGTCACAAGAACAATCACAAATACAATCACAATTGCAACTAACTCACAACTTCAAATACAATCACATCTGCACTGCAACACCATTACAAGCACAAGCACAATCACATTTATATTTACAAAGATAGTTACACTTATAGTTTTCAAATGCACCATTACAATTGCAATTACAATACAGTTACAAACACCCTTTACAAATATGATTACCAAAACAATTATAGATACAATTACAAGGTTCACAAGCATAGAGAGAAAGATTTTATTTTAGAAATAATATGCAGAGGGACTAGTTCCCCAAAACCAATTCCACATACATGGCACCCAATCTAACAAGAATTGAATTAAGTCGAGCAAGTCGCAGAACGACTTACCTCAAGTGAAGGACTTCTGAGAAGTACGGAAGGCTAAGAATTCGAACGGACAATATTCCCTAAACAGTATTTAATGGGTGGTATTTAAAATTCATTAAACAATACAATTTAACTTCATAAATAATTGTTTAACTAAAACTCTACAGAACCACTAAACTAGCAACACTTAATAGCTCATATACTAATCACATTATATGCTTAATTATATGGACGTGACTAGCATGCCTTTAAATTAGAAATTCACTTACCCAATAGATTAATTAGCTATTTGCTCAGTTTTACTCAACACTTCCAAATTAGGATTTTTCCACCTACTACCACTATGATTAACATTGCAATTTACTAGCTAAATCACATACAAATTAAACATCTATAACATTACTTAACCCACCCACTACTATGCTTATAACCACTTCCTGTATACTAGCTATTACTCGCCATTACCCAACCTAGCTACTCATTACTAGTCTTAATATCATTAGTTTTGTTATTACATGATTATACTCCATTCATTCCAAAACTATTCTGGATCAACCGTGAACGATTGTAATTAGATAGAACCAACCGACTCTAGTAGCCCGATTAGTCAAATAATTATTACAAGGGTACAGCTATTACTCTTCCTAACCTTAGACATGAACACAATTATACTAACATATTGGATAAGCACAGCACAAGTTCAAATAGGAATCAGGGCCACGCACACACACCTCAATTTGATGTTCTTTCTCAACCGACCGAACAAAGCTGAAACGGAAAACCAAGGATGACGGAGATGAGCAAATTCGAGAGGAGTGGTCACCGACGTTGATGCAAACGAAGAAGGGTCGAGTTAAACGTGCGCCCGAATTGCAGCGGCGCGAAAGTCCCGAGCGATGAGACGACGAACAGGAGAGGCAACGGACGATGCTTGTTGCTCCTCTTCCGATTATGGAATGTGGCAGGATAAAACAACCACGGGTGAGGGCGACGCCTACCAGAATTGCCACGGGTAAGGGCGGCGACACACTAGGAAGGATCGGCCTTCCTTCGAGCCGATTCCGCTTAATCGGCGACGAGGCTTGCGACCACCCTCTTAAATGAGGCACTAGAGACGACAACCGAGCGGCCGAATCGGACCTGGTTTCTCCTAGGTAACGCTAAAAGGGTGAGGGGAACGAGCGTTCACGGCAAGGCCCGTCTTCTTGGAAACGAGAAGTGCGGCCGTGGATCCCAAGCTCTCCCTCTCGCTCTTTGTGTAAAAGGAAGAAGGCCGGATTGAGTGGTGTTTAGGGTTCCTCCCCGAGGCAGGCTACCACACGAGGGAAAAAATAGGAGAGGAAGACTTGGGCCTTTCAACTGGGTCGACTCAACCAAGCTTTTGAGCCCAACGTCCACAAAGGAGGAACTAAAGAGGATTGGGCATCTTGGTCCAAAGTAATTAGATAGGATAACTGGATAAGGAGAGGAAGGCGCATAAAAGAACTAGCCTTGGACTTTCGGGACCCGGGTATTACATTTATCAATTTCAAGATAATACAATAAGAATGACTAGAGACATAACTGGTGCATTGACAACGACGATACCACCTGAATATGTTCATGCTTACAAGATACTAAACACCGAGCAACACACCACATATAAATGCATGATGCAAGACATAAAAACTAATAGACCTGGCGCATTTTTCGTTGAGTTGCCCGGAGGAACTAGGAAAACATTCCTATATTGTGCACTATATGCAAAGTTGCGTTCTATAGGGAAAATCGTACTACCAACAGCTACATTTGGAATAGCAGCTTCTAACCTATCCACTGGCAGAACTGCACATTCTCGATTCAAGATACCAATTGATGATGAAGCTTCACTAACATGTAATCTGTCGAAGCAAAGTAGCTTGGCCCAATTGTTAAAAGAGACATCTCTAATCATTTGGGATGAAGAATCAATGGCACGGAAAGAGAACATAGAATCATTACACCTTCTACTACAAGATATTTGCGACAACAAAGAACTATTTGGAGGTAAAGTTGTTGTATTTGGTGGAGACTTTCGTCAAGTCCTACCTGTATTACCACGTAAGACACAACATGGGGCAGTCGACACAAGCTTGGTAAGCTCCTACCTATGGCCACAATTTACTAAATTCACACTAACACAAAATATGAGGGCCAAAGAAGACCCTTACTTCTCCAACTTCTTACTTTAACTAGGTAATGGAGAATTACAGACTAAAGAACATGCTCATGTGAAATTACCAAACAATATTACCATGGACTTCACCAACATTACTGAAGACTTTGACCTTTTAGTTGATACTATTTTTCTTGAAATGAAATCACATCCCCTTAATACAAACATATACAATGAAAGAGCAATACTTACACCAACAAACGATGGTGTCGATAAAATTAATGCAGCACTAATTGAGAAATTCAGTGGAACGCCCGTTGCTTACCATAGTTTTGATTCCGTGATTGATGACAACTGCAACACATATCCAACTGAATTTCTCAATAAATTATGCCCTGGCGGAATGAGCCCGCACAAACTTATTCTCAAGGAAAATTGTCCAGTAATACTACTACGCAATTTAGATCCTTCCTCGGGCCTATGCAATGGGACTAGATTAATATGCAAAAAAAAATTCGAACACGTTATACAATGCGAAATCAGCACAGGATACCACAAAGGCGATCGAGTTTTCCTACCAAGAATTACCTTGAAACCACCATCAACCACAAAATATCCCTTCAATTTTGAAAGAAAATAATTCCCAATTAAACTGTGCTTCGCAATGACAATAAATAATGCTCAAGGACAAACTTTACAACGAGTAGCATTATATTTACAACACCCTTGCTTTTCCCGAAAACAAACTAACGTCACCGTGTTTACGATACCCTTACAAGAAGAATGCCAAGAACCACTATTGGTTACAAATATTAATTGTCTCGTTCGAAACCTTGAAAAAAGCCAAAATCATATAACAATATTCACCATCAACCATAACAAGAAAGTGCATATCAACATTATAAAATGTATACAAATATATAGTCTTGTCTCACAACCTTTTGTCCTCAACTTTTACTTATCTAGCCAATAAAAGGGAGATCAAGACCCCAACCTTGCGCTCTACACTAAACTTAAACACTCTCAATCATCTGCTATAAAAAGAAGAGAAATGTGAAATTCTTCCTCATTCAAAACATTAAAAACCTCCATTAAAAAGCCCAAAACTTTGACCTCCCACATCATCATTGTCAACCCTCCTTATTGAGAAACTACTCTACTCGTCAGTTTCTCCTTATCTAAATTATTGAAGCTAACCTTGTACATCAGTTCAGATCATCATGAAATCACCCCAAAAAGTCGATATCATGGTAAATTCATAGGAACTATGTGGTATTTGATATTTTATAATATCAATCACTATGATTTTAACTACTTAGCTCTATATGTTCATGATTCTCTCTAGCATCGATCATCAAAGTCATCATTGTTGTCATTTGATCTTATGGGAGAATGTCCTGAAGCCCTAAGAAAGTGGTAATTTGTACATTGTGTTACACACTTCTTTTACTAAACCATAATGAACTTCATCTCTCTTCCAGTTGTTGTCATTTGGTTATCTCATTGTAATAAAATAAACATATCCTCATTTTTGTGCTTTACACATGAAGGCAAAAAACACCAAGGCTATTTGAGTCTGATTTCAGCCATTCAAAGCCATCCAAAATAGCTCCATCGTCCACTGTCTATGATGTATCACGCTTCAGCCAACGTCGTCGTCGTCATCTGCTCTAGAAGCTAATTACTGAACATTTTTGAAGATCAGCTAATTCATCGTGTCATGAGAAAGAGAAGAAAATATAAAAGGTGAGTTATGTTCAGGAGATGGCATTTGATCTATGCTAACAAATATATATGTTATCTTAGCAGCAGTAAAATAGAATGGCAATGGTAGAATACACTTTCTCCTGTAACTCAAATCACAAACATTTAAATTAATATTTCTCGCTTTCCCTTACTTTAACACGCACATTACCTTTTTTTCCCGTTTATTAGATCCTATAAGAAAACACAAATGCACAACTGCTTAATTTTAGCCAAAACAACACACATCAGAACCCGTGTGCGGAGCACGCAGACCTTCACTAGTATTAAACAAAACAATCAATCAATATATTATTTTTATTTTTGGATAAGATATTTTTTTAGATAAGATACGTATACTTTTTTTAAAAATATCCTTTATTGTATTAAGTTTTAATAATTATTTTTGGACATGATAGTTTTTTTAGATAAGATAGGTATAGTTTTTTAGAAATATCCTTACATATATCAAGTTAATCAAAATTTACAAACCCAAAGAAAATACAATAACTCTATCCATATGTATGACACTGACACATAAAAAAAATACTAATTTAATGTATTAGAAATAGATAAGTTTTTTATCCATAAATATGATAAATATAAAATTATTTTTACCTAACTTTTTTATCTATAAGTATATATTTAATAAAAAAATTTAATATTAAGTTCTATCCATAAATATAACAAATATAAAATAGTCATTTCATATCCCAACTATCTTTTTTACTTCAATATCTCATAATAAATAGTAATTTGTATATTAATTTCAAAAATTTTATATTAATGTTTTATTTATAAGTATGTCAATGTTTTTAATTAATATCGACCATATTTTTCAAATTAATTTCATATTTTTCAATATTAATTTTCTATGAAAAAGAATGACAACTTTTTAAATTTCCATCCATAAATATGTTGGGTTTTGAATATTAATTTTCTATCTATTAATATGACAGTTAAATGAATTATTGTCATTAAATTTTATTATCAATAAACATATTTTTAGTTATGAAATTGTTTATATTAACTTTGTTTTTAATGGACCATGTTTTTATTAACTTTTAGATCTTCTTATATTAATTTTTTATTCATAAGTATGACAACTCTTTAAATTTTCTATCACAAGCATGTTGATATTTTATACTATGTTTCTATTAGTAAGCATGATTTTTTAATTAATGTAGGTATAGAAATGTTGTGTTTTACAATATATTAATTTTCTATTCATAAGTATGTTGATTTTTATATATTACGGATCCCTTAATAAATAAATAAATAATTAATTATTCCTTACTGTAAAACCGGTTAATCGGGATAGTTCAGTCACGTTTAGGTTCGGATGAGTACGAGTTGATGTCGTTAAAATTTACGAGTTGATTGGGTCAATTCAGTACAGTTTTTGTACGAGTTCAGTCAACCCAACGAGTTAAGTAAATATAACAATTAATATTTTTAAGAATAAGATAATATTTATATACATTTTAATAAAAAAAATATATTATTATAATTAACTTAATTATTTATAATATTGTTTTATTATATAAATTATAATACATATATCATATTTAAATAACATATTATAATTTTTATTTAAAAAGGTCCCAAGCAAGGCCCAAGTCATTAACTAGTTTATAACTATTAGGATATAAATATACAAAGTTATATAAAATATACCAACTAAAAACCCACAACAAAACTCTCAACAAATACTAGAAGAATTATGCACTAAACTAAACAATATAGAGTTGGGAGAAATTAGAGATGACAGTGGGTCCGTTTCAGGTCTGATGGAGGATAATCCATGCTCATCCGTTAACCAATTCGGGTGCATTCATTTGTCATCCATTGGGTGATTCCGATGGGTCGGGTCATCCACTGATGATTGAAAATATAATTTCATATAAAATATGATGTGCATTTAGTATAATTTAAGACATGTAATATAAAGTTCTCGTTTGTATTACAAATAATATTTTATAAATAAAATACAAGAGGAGATTCATAATACATAAATAATATTTAAATGCAAAGTTGGAGCAATAATCACAAATTAAAAATATTTGTAATTTTTATTAATATCTAACACATAATTATATAACTCGGGTGTATCAGGTCAGGCGATGGGTGAAGAGTCTTCGTCCATAACCATCCATCACCTTACATTATTCGGGCTTTCACCTGCTTTTTCGGGTCGGGTGAGTCGGATTTCCATCGGGTGCGGATGAGATTGCCATCCCTAGGAGAAATCGTGGTTACTTGGTGAAATCTCTAGTGCCAAAGCACGAGGAATTATTAATAACAAAGGAGCAAGAAAACAATCACCCAAAGGAAAAGACGGAACATTAAGTGGCAAATGCCTCAGCCACCATTCCATAAATTAAACTTCGATGTATCTTCATTAGACTTTCATTGGATATATCATTGGAGACCACCTTGTTATCCCTATTGCAATGAATAATGATTTTTGCGAGGTACAATTTAGTGATTATGGATGAAGCTCTGGATGTATGTCAAGGTATTTGAGAGGCTAGAAGATGCTATATCTTCTGCCTTGAGATTGAAGGCAATAACCGATGCCCGATCAATGTCATCAACGACACTTGGAGTTTTCCGCGGGAGATTGAAATCATTGTTCATGAGCGTTCTAACAAGCGGAAAATCATTGATGCTTAATCAAAAATAAATCCCTAATTACTCAACTAAGTATAGTCATTAATTCATGGTTGAACCCATGAAAATCTTGTATTTTCTAAGAAGTAGTTTACCAACAAAGAATAAAAAGGGGGAATTTGATTGGTTTCTAATTCTAAGGCAAATAAACAAACAATTTTTTTTATTGTGATCGTTTCATGATTATTTGATGATAAGAATTATCAATGTTGGTTGACTTGGTAATTTATACAAGATCGGGATAGGAATAATCAAAGAAAATTAAAGAATTTAAGAAAAGTTTAATGATCAACAAACCAAATTAATGGTGGATACTTGTGCATGAACCAACATTGATAAATCTTATCATCAATTCAAAGATAGCGTTAGGAATAAGGATTAAACAAGATACATGCAATATCAAATAACCAGTCAATATTCAATATGCAATTAACTCTCTTCTCAATAACTTAGTTCAACCAATCCTAAGCTAAGAAGTTTGCCACTTAGGATTAAGCTTTCAGCCATAAAACTAAATCCTAGAAATAGAAAGATCTGAACTTCAACTAGTTGATCAAACCAGAAGAAATCAACAACATTCATTCAACATTAAGAACAAAGAAAATTAATATAATTCAAAGGATAAAATAAGAGTTATGACCTCACAACTTACAAATTACAGGATTTAACTTGCGATGAAAAAAAGGAGTCTTAGTTCTCCATGGAATTGCAAAAACTCTCTAAAGTTTTTTTTTCTTCTAAGTAGAACGCATAAAAAATGAATAAAAGAAACTATGAAGTCTTATAAGACTAAAAACACAACAATATCTGAAAATACTAAAGATCAAAATAAGGAAAAGATAAAATAAACTCGGAAGATCTTCTCGCACGGAAGTCGACATAACCGCGATCGCGGAACATGTCATCGTGATTACAGTTTATCTATCATTTACCTTTCCAAATCCGTTTCTGAAGCGGTCTCGATTCTTCACTTTTCAAGAACTTGCTTTCTGGATTACAATTGTGATCACGGTTCATAAACGAAGATCGCAGTTTTTCTATCGACAACATTTTGACGAGACTTTCGGAGGTTGTTTTGACCCCCCCCCCCCCCCCCCCCCCTTGAGTAGGAATGTGGACTTGGAGTAAATATGAATTGTAGCTCTTCGAGTTAGCTTTACAATGATACCAAAATGAGCTCCAAATGACCAATGTAGCTTCTTAATGAGGCGTCGTAAGATAGAAGTGTCAAAATAACAACTCCAAATCAACACTTCAAGTCTTGTCTTGAATCATTTTTATAACTCTTAATTTCTTCCATTAAGCTCTTCACTTCAACTTTTACAACATACTAACAATAATATCCTTAAAGACTAATAAATAATGCTAAAAAGTCTTAGTTACATTGTACAAACTATTGTGTATCAGTGTCTTCCTCCTAGGATCTCAAGATTTTACAACTGATCCAGATCTTAGTGATCTCATCCGCAATGATGCCCTAGGATGGACTACTTCTAGATGATTTGTCTCCCCCAACTATTTTCCTTATCAAAAAAATATATTAATTTTTTAAATATTAAATTTATTAAAATACATATACCAGTCTGGTCTTTGGTTTGCCTCCATGAAAAATTTGAACCACCAGTCTAGACCAAATGCACACCCCTTGCATAGTTGGTTAACCCGAATTTTGGTTAACCGAGATTTTGATACAATTAACTAGTTAATCAAGAGATCTAAAATTAACCAAATCTTGTCAAAGCACAACATACTTTAAAATAACTATTCTAAAATATAATAAGGCAAAAAGTAGAACTAGGCAAAATGAATGTGCAAATTGGCTCTCAAGCATCATAAAGTATCACTTGTTTCCATTGACGGGCCCAAGTGGGGGCCGACGGAGGCCGGTGTCCCCACTTCCGTCCAGATTACAATTGAGTTATCTATGTTTCCAATTTTTATCTAGATTGCAATCGAGTTACAATTATATAGGAACTGATATCCTGTTACATATTATTGACTGTGTACACGATACATCACAATCCTATTAGAAGACTGTTTATTTAGACGTTGATTATATTGGGTCTTGTTTTAATTTTACATTTTTCCAACTCACCATTTTGGATGGGCTTTTAAATTTTATTTTCAAAATTTAAACTACTTAATTTTTTTTTTCCAATGATAAAAATTTCTTTACAGTTCCACCAGTTTCTTCGTAAGGCTTTTAATAATATTTTTATCAAGGTTACACAACATTTCGAGATTCGTCGAGTTAGCGTGAGTACAATAGTACATTACTTTTTTAATTAGGTCTACAAAGTCATTGCGGAATGCAAAACGACGTCTATTTCATTAAAATGTTAAGTTCAGGTGTGTTGAATATCAAAAACGATAGAATCTAGCTAAAACAAGCTTATGATCGAAGGGACAGAGTGTACTACTACGATGGATTCCACGCTTGACGCCTTCACACAAACAATCTTGTTTAATTGTGCCCCCGCTCTAATTAATTTCTGCGTCCGTCCCTGCTCGTTTCCAATGGTTAGTTACATGTGAAAATGTGCATATTTGCACAAACTGTGTAAAATTGTACAACATTTTTTGTACTTTTTCTCCAATGGTTAAATGTATATTTTTTTGCATACTCTTCTTTTGCACTTCATCTTTACTTTAATATTTTGCTTGTAATTAGTTTTTTTAATTTTAATTACAATTTTAACTACTACACATTTTGATATATAAATATAAAACTTATCAACAAATCAAATGCTTGTGTTTTCTTTCAATGCATATTATTGACCATAGAAAAATAATCAAATACTTTAAGAATATTGTAGTTTAAATAATGTCAACAAAACACAATGTTTATGTCTTTTTTTGAAGGTAAATTGACCATAGACAAAGAATCAAATATTTTGAGAATAGTCTAAGTATAAATAATGTCAACAATATAAAATAATTGTCTATTTTCCCAAATGTAAATTGACCATAAAAAAACAAATGCTTACAAAATAGTCTAATATTAAATGATGTCTACAAATTTTGATTTATGTTTCTTTCCTACATGCAAATTAACATGGTAAAAGAAGCAAATATTTTGAGAATAGTCTAAGTTTAATGGTATACACTATAAATAAATAAACATATACAGAAGAGTGAGGAGCCCAGTCCAAGCGGTTGGTCCTTGGGGGAAGAAACCCGATGTCACCGTTTCGACACCCACCGGTGACTAACCTATATTATTAATTTCCCATTCATGGGTGCTCTAGGCTAGTCTAAATAGTACTTGGGCTATCCTAAATCTTTCCTGATAAAAAATAAATAAATAAATAAACATATACACAAGCTTAAACCAATTCAAGTCTTTTCATCCTCTCCCTAGTTCATACTCCAAAAACAACCACGAGTTTTAATGGAAACTATGCTAAAATGTCTAGCAAGGAGCTTTCCGATGACATGGAAGCTCCGATGACATGGAAGCTCACATGCATTGTATGAGGGCACTCAGGATGAGTGAGCATCAGGGGGGAAGAGGTTCAATCCAACCATGATCACAAATGCATAAATAGGAGTTCAAGGGCATCTTTGGTTGATGAAGGATTACTTTAATTCTAACCCAATCTATGATGCTTTCAACTTTCAACAACAAAATCACATGCAAACTCACCTTTTTTACCACATCATGAATGAGGTAATTTGACACGACCCATACTTTCAACTCAAAACAGATACCGCAAAGAAGATCTCTCTATCACCTTAATAAAATCTTACTTAGTGTGTTATGCAAGATGGCCAACGGTTGTTCGACTATCTCGATGGACGAGTATTGCCGAATGGGGGAGTCCACAATGCTAGAGTGTCTAAGGAGATTTTGTAAAGTAATACTAAACATTTATGGTAGTTGGTACCTCCAACAACCAAATCCTGCTAATCTAAATAGGTTGTTGGACAAGGCCAACAAGAGGGAATTTCTGTGAATGATTGTTTCATAGATTGTATGCATTGGTAGTGGAAGAATTGCTTTACCAATCATGCATGACAACACATAAAATTTAAAGAAAAGTTGATTATTGCCCTTGAAGTTGTGGCATCCTACAACACTTGTATTTAGCATGATTTTTTTGCACTCCCGAATCCATCAACGATTTGTCCCGGGTGTTTAATAAAGTTGTCAAAAGAGAAGCTCATACTATCTGTTTCTAGGTAAATGGTTGCATTTATAAATAATGTTATTTTTTTGCTAACGACATTAACCCTTCATGGACAACATTTGTCAAAACTATTAGGTAACAACATTTACCCTTCATGGTTCCTCCAATATAAACCATTTGAAAAAATATCAAAAAAAATTCCCAAACAATTAACATTTATTCAAATTTAGAATATGCTCTTAGAAACTTAGAGCAAAAGTCAATACTTTATTGAAATACCCTCAAAAAGGTATGTCCCGTACTACAATTTTCTTAAGAATATAAAGAAGATTACAATATGGTGCAAAGGAACCAAATAACTTCTCCAGTCTTCTCCCTACAACCTGATATTTCCGTAGAAACAAAAAATACCATCCGGACAGAACCGGGAAGAAGCAAGGGTATTAGTCTTCCAAGAGACTAAGCAAATAGAAGAATGTGTTTTGATTCACAAAGACAAGGCCAAGACGTATTAGTACCATACCTCGAACTCAAATGGGTAAAGGCATAATATCCAAAGGGCTATAAAGAACAGGTCGACACTACCCTGAATATGTGGTAAACCGATTAATGGCTTGGAAATTAGGAAACTACCAAAAGTAGTTCCTAAGAACGATAATGTGTTTGGATATTTGTTGGGAATATTATTAACACACATTTATTTTGAAAAGGGTGCATCCATCGACTTATCAGATCCATAACCACCCTCACAGCATATGTGTTGTGCATCTCCAGGGTGGAAAATGGGAACTTTCATAGCGAGGAGCTAGAGTGGTGTTTCCAAATTGTACTTTACCACCCTGCAGATTATCATTACTATGCCCGAGGCACTAGTCTTTTATTAGTCATAAATCTTTGCATTACAGCTATAGATTTTGAAATATCGATGCTCAACTAGTGAGACTTATACCGACAATAGAAAGGGATGAAACCCCAAAGCACTCATAGGTGCTTCACTTTCTCACGCTTGGTTGAGAAAGTAGGACATGACCAGTGTCAAGCGTATATACCAAAGTATACCTCCGTAACACTTTGTTATAGGGAGACTCTCAGGACATATCCCCGAGATCCCTAGTTCTAAACCTATCCACAACAAAGAGATATCAAATTTAAAGAAAAGTTGACTATTGCCCTTGAAGTTGTGGCATCCTACAACACTTGTATTTAGCATGTTTTTTTTTGCACTCCCGAATCCATCAACGACTTGTCCCTAGTGTTTAATAAAGTTGTCAAAAGAGAAGCTCATACTATTTGTTTCTAGGTAAATGTTTGCATTTATAAATAATATTTTTTTGCTAATGACATTTACCCTTCATGGACAACATTTGTCAAAACTATTAGGTAACAACATTTACCCTTCATGGTTCCTCCAATATTAACCATTTGAAAAAAGTATCAAAAACTATTCCCAAACAATTAACATTTATTCAAATTTAGAATATGCTCTTAGATTCTTAGAGCAGAAGTCAATACTTTATTGAAATACCCTCAAAAAGGTATGTCACGTACTACAATTTTCTTAAGAATATAAAGAAGAGTACAAGATGGTGCAAATGAACCAAATAACTTCTCCAGTCTTCTCCCTACAACCTGATATTTCCGTAGAAACAAGAAATACCAGCCGGACAGAACCGGGAAGAAGCAAGGGTAGTCTTCCAAGAGACTAAACAAATAGAAGAATGTGTTTTGGTTCACAAAGACAAGGCCAAGACGTATTAATACCATAACTCGAACTCAAATGAGTAAAGGCATAATATCCAAAGGGCTATAATGAACAGGTCGGCACTACCCTGAATTTGTGGTAAACCGATTAATGGCTTGGAAATTAGGAAACTACCAAAAGTAGTTCCTAAGAACGATAATGTGTTTGGATATTTGTTGAGAATATTATTAACACACATTTATTTTGAAAAGGGTGCATCCATCGACTAATCAGATCCATAACCACCCTCACAATATACATGTTGTGCATCTCCATAGTGGAAAAGGGAACTTTCATAGCGAGGAGCTAGAGTGGTGTTTCCAAATTGTACTTTACCACCCTGCAGATTATCATTACTATGCTCGAGGCACTAGTCTTTTATTAGTCATAAATCTTTGCATTACAGCTATAGATTTTGAAATGTCGATGCTCAACTAGTGAGACTTATACCGACAACAGAAAGGGATGAAACCCCAAAGCACTCACAGGTGCTTCACTTTCTCACGCTTGGTTGAGAAAGTAGGACATGACTAGTGTCAGGCGTATATACCAAAGTATACCTCCCTAACACGTTGTTATAGAGCGACTCTCAGGACATATCCCCGAGATCCCTAGTTCTAAGCCTATCCACAACAAAGAGATATCAAAGAAGAATCTCCAATTACATAAGAGCATGATCAACGGCCCTAAACAGTACTAGCAATACTTATAATATGAAATAACGAATAGTCGTTAAATCTAAGCAGTAAATAAACCTAATTCATTTATTTAGTAAGCAAGTATTCCCAACATAGAGATGATAACGGAACACAGGTTCCTGATTATCGATTATTCCAAAAATAATGGTATCTAAAACAGAGTTTAAAGATATCGAGTTCAGAAAAGGGTGAACCACCCACTTGCCTTGAAAAGCGAGCTTAAATCCAATCAAGATGATAAAGTTGAATCCTTATTACTTTCTTGGTAAGAATAAATATAAAATTATTCAAGAAGACATTTTCCGAATAAACCCCTTTAACTGTTTATTCAACTTTCAATGTCTTCGGGCAGGGTAACGACTTATTTTCTCATGTATATATATATATAACATTTATAACGTCGTTACTTAGGCTAAGATTTTGACAGCATAACATCCTGTTTTTGGTACTTTTTTTTATAAATGAAAAGTGTTCATTTATATCATACGTATGTAGTGCTAAATTCTCGGAATTTAATATGGACCAAGCGGAACGTATAAAGGGGTCGAAAGTTCGTTACCAAACGTTAACGTTATGGAACTTTGAGACATCGGTTCCAAGAATGGATTGATCCTTTGGCGCCGTGACAACGTCATGATCCTAATGACATCAATGACGGGCAGCGTAACGGCTCCGAGGGGCTTGACGAAAGCTTCGAAAAAGATTACGGCGTCGTCCGGAATGGACGCAAGGTTGCGCATGTGCTCTTTGGCTACGCTGGTTTGGCGGTCTGGCACGACCACGAGGACGAGGCGGCTCCGGTGGCAGGTTGGAGTGGTGGCTAAGGTGGTGGCTGGTGGTGGTGGTTGGCGTCGAGCTCACGAATGAGACGATGCAAAGAAAAAGTGCACGAAGAAGAAGGAGAAAGTGAAAGGAGTGGGGCTTAATTTGTCTTATCTGCTTCCCTTTCAATTTCGAATGGAGGAGGAGTATATGGAAAGATAATCTTGCAAGTAGCTAGACTTGGCATGCAAGTATAAAAGATAGATAGGATAGGCTTTGCACATAAGAAAGAAAGGTTGATCAAATAGAAATTTGAGTAGCCTTCTTGTATCATATAGACATGTAAAAGATAAATGACAGCGGTATCACATATAGACAAATTGGTATACTTAACAATTAAGTATAAAAGAGTGGATAACTACCTTTTTAAAGGCGGCACAAGATTTATACCCGTATTGGATCGGGAGTTGCTTTTGTACGGTAAAATCATATACCCTGGATTGAAATACTTCTTTTATGAAAACACTCCTAAAAATTATGTAGACTAATAAAATCAATTCGAATGATTTTATGTTGTTACTTTTAATTTTAAAGTTTCTGTTTCAGAGTATAACCTTAACGGGTATATAATTAGTTTAGCGGATCTCACCCGATCAAAATACTTCTTTCATGGAAGTAATCCCAAAAATTATGTTGGTTAATAAAATCACTTCCAATGATTTTATTCAGTCACCTTGAATTTTCTAGGAATAATTTCCATTAAAACAACCCGAACACGCAACAAGATCAAGTGAAAGGGTTTTGGAAAGATGCCCGAAATTTTTTTTAAAAAAATCCATAAAAACTACGGATATTACAAATTTATGGTTAAGATCTACTCCTCTCGCTAGAATGGTAGTCGTGGTTGCTCCTCAAGAAGATATCCTCAAAGGCTCACACAACTTAGGAATCTAGGAATCACATACATTATTGGCTCATTACGGACTTGTATCAATTAAACAATGCATTTTGCGTTTAAACAACATAGCTTACGACATATTACTAACATCTCATAGTGTCTCCGCTAATGTCCTTAACTCTCTTAGGTCCCACTATACCTTCTCATTGTCCTTGCACAGTTTTCTCTCCAAATGGGTTTCCATTGGCATGCTTAACCACCAAGTTCCCAACTGCCAAGTCAAGCATGCCGATCCAATGGGTATCTTTCCAAACTAATTAACCTGTGAAGCTCGTGGTCAAGGTCCTATTTAAAACATTGTTATCATCTAATATACTTGCATCTTTACAAAAACTCGTGGTCAAGGTCCCGAAACAAGTGCTTTATTCGAGAAATTGGTACTAGTCTAGATCTCCTTGAGTGGTGGCTGGTGGTGGTGGTTGGCGTCGAGCTCACGAATGAGACGAGGCAAAGAAGAAGTGCACGAAGAAGAAGGAGAAAGTGAAAGGAGTGGGGTTTAATTTGTCTTATCTGCTTCCCTTTCAATTTCGAAGGGAGGAGGAGTATATGGAAAGATAATCTTGCAAGTAGCTGGACTTGGCATGCAAGTATAAAAGATAGATAGGATAGGCTTTGCACATAAGAAAGAAAGGCTGATCAAATAGAAATTTGAGTAGCCTTCTTGTATCATATAGACACGTAAAAGATAAATGACAGCGGTATCACATATAGACAAATTAGTATACTTAACAATTAAGTATAAAAGAGTGGATAACTACCTTTTTAAGGGCGGCACAAGATTTATACCCGTATTGGATCGGGAGTTGCTTTTGGGCGGTAAAATCATATACCCTGGATTGAAATACTTCTTTTATGAAAACAGTCCTAAAAATTATGTAGACTAATAAAATCAATTCGAATGATTTTATGTTGCTACTTTTAATTTTAAAGTTTCTATTTCAGAGTATAACCTTAACGGGTATATAATTAGTTAAGCAGATCTCACCCGATCAAAATACTTCTTTCATGGAAGTAATCCCAAAAATTATGTTGGTTAATAAAATCACTTCCAATGATTTTATTCAGTCACCTTGAATTTTCTAGGAATAATTTCCATTAAAACAATCCGAACATTCAACAAGATCAAGTGAACGGGTTTTGGAAAGATGCCCGAAAAATTAAAAAAAAAATATCCATAAAAACTACGGATATTACAAAGTTATGGTTAAGATCTACTCCTCTCGCTAGAATGGTAGTAGTGGTTGCTCCTCAAGAAGATATCCTCAAAGGCTCACACAACTTAGGTATCTAGGAATCACATACACTACTTGACTCATTACGGACTTGTATCAATTAAACGATGCACTTTGCATTCAGAAAACATAGCTTACGACATATTACTAACATCTCATAGTGTCTCCGCTAATGTCCTTAACTCTCTTAGGTCCCACTATACCTTCTCATTGTCCTTGCACAGTTTTCTATCCAAATGGGATTCCATTGGCATGCCTAATCACCAAGTTCCCAACTGCCAAGTCAAGCATGCCGATCTAATGGGTATCTTTCCCAAACTAATTAACCTCTGAAGCTCATGGTCAAGATCCTATTTAAAATATTGTTATCATCTAATATACTTGCATCTTTCCAAAACCTCGTGGTCAAGGTCCCGAAACAAGTGCTTTATTCGAGACATTGGTACTAGCCTAAATCTCCTTGAGCGAATTACACACTATGAATGTCTCTATCCTTACTCAATTTGATATTTCTCGCGAAATCCATAACAAGGTATACATATATATAGAACTTGTTCAAAAGGGTTCCATGTTAAGCCTTCTTCCCTATCGTTATATCTTCTCACATTGATCTTTACAGAAAAATGAATCCCCAATTATGTACTCCACTATCGTGGCCCTAGGCTATTCATACATTTACTTACAATTTTATTTTAGCTTAGTGGCTTTAAAAAGGTCTTCAGTTCCACTCAATATCTCTTTCACCCTAAAATTACGACCACTATTTTCCCATGGTTCATACATGAGGCTTTAGTCTTACATTACTCTAACTAGAGCATCCCTCAGTAGCTTCCATCCATATTTTGTTTGCTATCTAAACAGGTTTTCCTTAGTAAGCTTGCTCATCTTCCTAGTCTTAAACTTCCACGAACGATATGATTTCCTAGACAAACTTCACCAGATGTATCACTTCAATTTGCTTCTTGAAGCCTTAACAAAAGTGGCTTCGAAGATAAATTGTGCCCATGGACCCTTTTGAGCACTTCATCTCTTATCTCCTCTCTTCTTGATCTCACAACATCTAATGTGAGAGGTAATCTTCACATTGACTCAAACACGTTGTATCAAGCTATTTTCCTAAAATTCCCATTGCATGGCTCAGTCTTGCTAACTCCTTGGCCTTTTCCTATAACTGACTTTCCTTAAGATCGCATATGAGTAGGTTTTGCTTCAGTATTGCTTTATCTTCTTATACGTCGACCACTTCTTCTTTCTCTTGTATCAAATTCAACCTCTTGATAACCAATCAGGTCGGTATCATGTAGTCCTTGGAGGATATATAGCACAATGCGTCAACTCTCCGTTGATGTTTAATGACACTCCCCTAGTGGTGCTAAGACAATAAAAATGGTTCTGAGTTCCACTGACCTTATACTAAGAATTAGACAATTAGAGAGCTAAACTAGAAGATGTCCTTCAGCTACTGGTGGCGGAGCCGTGACGTGTCATCTACCCACTTAATGCAATATGACTACCCCATTGAAAACTTTTGAAAACACCGACCGATTTTTTTAAGTTGGACTTGTGTACACTCGTTAGTCAATTCCATGTGACCTTGTTGTCAACCTCGCATACACTTGTTGGTCAGTTCCATGTCCCGCGATGTGTCATCTATCCACCTAATTAGTCGACAAGTGCTTTTTAAACTAAAATTTGTGTCCTTAATAAATGGACTAGGTTTATTTATGCTATAGTAATGACAACCAAAAAACAATTTTGATTCTAAGTTGCACTAGATAATATAACTTATGGTTGTGTGTGAACTTATGTGAATTGATTGTGATACATGAAATTATAAAATCAACTAATACATAGTATTGTAGGAAAGAAGTATTTATGATCATTTTAATCATAAAATTTTTTATATAACAACATTAATGGTTAATACACCGTTAATGCTAGAGGTAGTGGTTGTGGCAACAGTATTTACAAGCATGTCATCATAAATACTTCTTTATAACAATATTAATGGTTACTGCACCATTAATAATTAGGACCATGACTCATGACTCATTCTTCACGGTAGGAGAAGGGTTGTTCAACACTTAGCTAGTGTAATGAGGTTCATGTCGAGTGGCTTATCTTTGTTAAAGTTTAACTCGAAAATCCGAGATCAAGTAAAATTTACCCATATTGTGTTATCATATAAGATAAGTGCATGCGACACATTGAATTGAATCTCTCGAATAAAGCACTTGTTTGAGGACTTCATTTGAGTTTTAAGTGTTATTATAAAGTTTAGGTGGCTATATTGTTTGTAAGTTTTATGTGTTTGAGTGATTGTTTCATTCTAGTCAAGGTTAGATATTATAGTCTCCTTATGATTTCCGAATGATATCTTCTTTATATAACTATTTGACGTAAGGTAAAATGTATTAGACATTTTAAAATATGAATTCACTACTTTAATAATATTGAATTAAATATTAACTTTGTCCTAATGAACATTGAAGTCGATTTAGCTGACCCCGTTGAGAGATGACCACTTGTGGTACCAAATATTGGCAAGCAACTAGCGTCAATCTGAGAGAAATCAAGGTGATGATGGATGGATCCCATGACACTATAAGGGAAGGTTTCAAAAGTAGTTTTTTTTTATTTTCCATTAAAGGATTTTAGAATTTATATGATAGAGTTCTAGAAAATCTTTCGTTGCGCTTCGTAATATTGTTGTTAAAATTTTAGAAGTTTGTTATTTGTAAAAGAAATTTTTAAATACAAGTTGAGTTTTCTTCTTTTGTTACTACTTATTTATGTGATTTAATACATGTCTTTATAAAATTTAAACTGATGCAAAGCTCTGGGTGACTTCTAACATTAAAATTTGAGGTCACTGGCGTACGACATTGATGTAGAGCAAGAAAGGTCGATTGCTAAAAAGAAAATGAAGACCAGGAAGGGTCAATGACCAACACCATTCAAGAGGTCTCTATCTTTCAAGTTTAGCACGATGTTGAAGAATCTCTACTTTCATCAACAGTTCTTGTTTAGTCGCAATTGGAAGATGAAGGGCGCTTGCATGTGTTGATGTATCCTACATGCAAGGAATATTGCATGCCTATCTTTAGTAGTGTCCTTTTATATTTCTCATACTTGATATATTCTATTTTTAGATTCTTTCCATATATATTTGGGTTGTGATACAAATCAATGGAGGATAAAGCCAATGATTCGTTGAAGACGAATAGAGGCCAAAGACCAAGACCTTTACTAAGGTCTCGAGCATTTAAGTTTAAGAAGGTTTTCATGGATTGCATATTATCTTTTGATAATGTTCATCAATGGCTTCCAAGTCCACCAAGAAAGAGGATCAAGTCCTGATTTTTCGAAAAGTTAAGAAGCTCGTCAAATTAAAAATTATGCCAAGTAAAATTGTCATAACTTGAGCTAGAAGTTTTATCTCAAGTCTGTTAAGTATGCGTTGAAAACATACTTAAAAGATCTACAACTTTGTAGTTTACATCGAATCCAAAATCCAACATAAAAGAGGCAAAAAAGGCGATTTATTGAGAGTTATTCAAGTCTTACGGGAATCTTATCTTTAGTTTTAATTCTATCTTTATCTAGAAACATTAATAGATGATATTTTTGTCCATAACCTCTTGTTAGTGGTTGAATTATATGATTATTATTATTATTATTATTATTATTATTATTATTATTATTATTATTATTATTATCTTTTGAGTTTGTTAGGAAAGTTTCCTAATCTTATAAGTCAGATAATTATTTATTTGATTTATTTAAGGTAAGTGAATATAGATAGGAGTTTTAGTAGTATAATAAGCTATCTTGTAACACAAGCAAAAGGACCTTTCTACCCTCCATAGGGCCGGTCACCTTCTCTTGCTCTCTAAGGAACTTTGCTCTTGTATTCTCTTTAAATAGCTTGCATTTACATTCAATAAAATTCAGCATGAATTAGATAAACACCTATTGGTTTTACCTAGTTTTTGGGCCACCAAAATTACTATTGTGTTCGAGCATTCAAGCAACCATTCGATCATGGAAGTAAAATACATCGTTGGTCAATTCACTACTTGTAAGCTAACACGATAGACAAGAAAGAGGAGAGAAAGGTCGCTGGTTCACTGCTAATGCTCGATGAAGGAAGAAGATGACGCTAACTCTTCTTACTCGGGGAAGGAAGAAGATGACGCCAACTCTTGTTACTCGGCTAAGGAAGAAGATGATGTTGGTGGTTGTTGGACGACGAGGGAGGGAGAAGCATTGGTTAACCTACAATATCAAGTATATTTTAGGGAAAAAGGGGTTATGAAATTTAGGGTTTGTTGAGAAATTCAAGTTTGTTAGATTAATTTTTAGATTTCCTAATTCAATTTTGGAGGCTTATTGGTAGGGATGTTCAACGGGTCGGGTCGCCCGCGACCCGTGCGGGTCGTATTTTTTTATTTTGCGGGTCGCGGGTCGGGTCTGATTAAACCCGCACGGGTCACGGGTTGGTCCGCGACCCGCAACATTTTTAAAAAATATATATTTTTATAATTTTATTAATATATAAACTATTTTTTTATAAAAACTCGTTGGATTTACGGGCCGACACGCAAATCCGACGGTTTTATTTTAAAAAATACATGTTTTTAGGTAAAAAAATCATTTTTGACCCGATTGACTTAGTCAAGCGGGTTGACTCGCGACCTGACCTGTTAGACCCGCAACCCGCGGGTCGGGTCGCGGGTCAAAAGTAATTATTTTTGCGTGTCGCGGGTCCACCCGCAACCCACAATTTCGGTCGCGAGTCGACCCGACCCGTGAGCATCCCTACTTATTGGTGAAATTTAGGTTTTATTGACGAATTGTAGATTGAAGAGTGTTGGATCATTTGATTCATGGCTGATTTCTAGTTAATTTTTCATTCTTCAAGTTTTTGTTAAAAGGGATGTAAGTCTCTCTCTCTCTCTCTCTCTCTCTCTCTCTCTCTCTCTCTCTCTCTCTCTCTCTCAATGAATGGCGGGTATGAAAGGCATCAATTTTCTAATCATAATCTAATGAGCGGTTAAAATTTTGTTTACCCCCTTCTCATTTACTTACTCTTTGTCTTTCTTTTTTTTAAACAATTGCCATTTTTGAATATATTTTAAATTTCTTTATCCTTTTTCTTAAAAGCCAATTTTTATTTTCAAGTCAAAAAGAAAAGATTTAATCAATGTTTAAGTGGGTCCCACATGTCTAGATTTTTAGCAAAATTGCCTACATTGGTACCCACTTTAGTTTAGCTGAAAAGTGGACATTTTTGCAAAAGAAGTTTGTAATTGACATATTTCTGCAAAATTGCCTATTCAAAATTACCATTTTTTCTTTTGCGAGCACACTGGTCATTTTTAATAAAACCTTAAAAGCAAAATCTAAAAATTTGAAATCTTTTAGTAAAAAAAGAGTCTAGAAAAAATACTCTATAAAACCCTAAAATTTCTCAAATTCCTAATCTGAAAAATTACTCCATCATTATTCAATTCAATTTTGTTACCCTAAAATCCTTCAAATCTCCATAATATACTTGATATTGCATCTAAGTAGTCATCATTGTCCAACAAAAGTCGCCTTGTCGGCGACAAACCCTTCTTCTTCATCGTCTACGGCCAATGCCCACCAATGACGTTTTCTCCTTTCAACACCATCAAAGTGACATCATCTTCGACTACCACCCCATAACAACAGCCACCACGTACCCCAACAACTACACCATCTTCCCCTTCCTCTTTTTTGGTTTCTGAAGGTAGGATATACAAAGAGATGACTCTTTTTATTCCTCTCCTAATAAAAGTTAGCATTTAGATAACATTTTAATAATGGATGAGTATAAAACAAAAAATACAAAAGTTGAGGGTTATCCCACAAAAATGTCCATACATGTGGGTATTTTGTGAAATTGACAGTAACTCAGGGTTACTAGACGAAAAATTCGATAAATATATTTCCTTGGCTTAAATAAATATCAGTTGATTTTTTTAAAATAAATAAATAATTGTATATTAAAGTTGTAACATTTCAAGCCATTTTTTATTTCAGTCTCAATTATATGTCTGACTACTTATTAAAGTTAGTAACTTTCAGTCTCAAACTTTAACAAGTTCATATTCAAACAAGTTACTAAGGCAATAAGCATATATGATTGAATCAAACAAAGCTTCAAATAATAGATCATGCAATTTAATAGATTTTTCTACCTACACATTATTGGGTTCACCCCAATCTTAGAATTTAGGATTTAGCTAGACATGGAGGAGGAAGAAATCAATTCAATAATGAGAATAAACATACTGGATTGAAGGAACAAGAAAACTTGATTAAATTCTATCAAATCCAAACTCAAAATCCACAAAATCTTCAAATCTCCAACTAGATCTCTCCAAACTTGTCTCTCAAGTAATAAGTAATTAGTAAAAATCTAGAACCCCTAATCTAGAAAACAAAAGAAAGTATTTATACTAAGGGTAGGGTGGAAGAGGTGGCCCAAAGATCGAATAAAAAGGGCGCACGATCACCTGCGTGTGTCCTGCGCCATAGGCGCGCGACCCTGTGAAGAAGCGCACAACCTACAACGATGCATGACCTATAAAGGTTCACGACCCTCAACGTGCATGACCCTTAACTGAATGACACACGACCGTGCACTGGTATATGCACGACCCTTGCCTTTCTTTGGAAAAACACACGATCGTGCGCCTAGTGGCACACGACCTTGGCCATGTCTTGGGCTTTTCCCCACGATCCGAACTTTTACATCACCGCACACACGATTGTGCACCTTAGTGCATGACCTTGGCCTCGATCGTGTGGTTTCTTCATTTTGGGTCATCGTTTCCGGTCTTGTTGCCTTCTAGACTAAAGTCTTAATTCCGCCATGTCTCCAAACGCATCCTAATTAAGATCCAACTTCTGCAAAGTTCCTGAAAATCATAAAAATACGCGTGTAGACATCTAATACAAAAACAAAACGATTAGTACTAGAAAACACGAGACAAATGTATAAAACATATCAAACTAAAGTCCTAAATGCATGTCCTAAAATGCTATAAAATGCATGTGCATTAATACTGACCAATTGTGCATCAAATTAATTATTTGTGTATCGAGTTTGTCATGCACATTTTTCATTGATTTCGATTTTTTTTAATCTTATTTATGTGTATAAATACAATATTTTATCTAGTTTTTGATGCACATATAATTAGTTTCGATGCACACATAAAATAAGATGCACTTTTGTGTTGTTTTGATGCATAAACGATTAATTTTGATGCACATGTATGAGTAAGACAAACTTTTGTTCATTGATTTTGTCTTGTATGTGCATCAAAACTAGTGATTTGTGCATTGATTTTTTTGATGAACATTGGAAATTAATTTTAAATTTCTTTATTTTTATGCACATTTTGACAATTTTGATGCACATTCTACCGATTTTGATGCATTTATAAACAAAGATACACTTTTTTGTTTTTTATATTCACAAGTGATTCCTTTTGATGCACATAAAGCAATTAGTTTTGACTCACATACGACTAATTACGATTCCCAATTATATATTAATGCACACATTTTCGATGCACATTCGGCCGATTTTTATGCACAAACAACTGATTTTGATGCACATTTGGCCATTTTTTATGCACAAACGAACATTTTGGTGCATAAAAAACAATTTTGATGCACAAAAACACTATTTTGATGCATAACCTACATGCGGACCCTAAATCTTTTTTCAAAAAATATGCAAATAATTCACCAAAAATTGGCCATAGCGTATTTTCCCCCTTTTTAAGTGAAACAAGCAGCATACTTGATTTCTTCCCATCAAACGACTTTTGTTCTTTCTCATTTCTCACCTAAGCGCCCATTCTCAACAGATCCGAACCCTTATTTTATGCATATTTTATCTCCTCTTTTTAAAACTAAAACTATTTATAAAATATTGCCAAGAAAAAAAAGAGATGAAGATTATTCTATCTTAGTAATCTATTTTTATTCTCAACTTTAAACTTAATAATCTTGATTTGCTTTGGTGTATTTGATTCTAGAAAATAAAATAATTTTCGTACATGATATGTACAATAAATTACTTACATTATGATACGTGATTGTCCAGAATTTCTCCTTGATAATCTCGTATGTGACCTCCCAGGAACCCAATCTTGCCTAAAAAGCTTGAATCAAACCAATCTCACTTTTAATTTCGACTTTCTTGCACAACAAGCAAATTGAATTTTCGGATTTTTAGAACAAACTCGAGTAGATAGAACTTCTCAATGTGTTAGTTCAATTAGAAAGTTTCTAACACTAATTCTAATTGATTAACTAGAATGATCTTTAACAATCAATCTAGAACTCACAAATTGATTATGATAAACAATCGAAACTCTAAAATTAATTGAAGAACAACACTTTGATCGATCAAATGAAATAACAAAACAAAAATCTGGAATTTTAATGGCTCAAGAGATCGATCAAATCGAATTTCCGGTTTAATCTCTCTCAAGCTAATTTTATTGAATGAAATTGCAAGGTTTAAATAGAAAATACAAAGCAAAGCTGCCTTGGAGAGTAAGGTAGATGGTGGCCGGTTCTAGAGGGATAAATTTGATCATTACTTGCTTCCTCAGATAACTTATAATAATCTAAAAGCATCTATCCTAAGTCTTCCTATCTAATTAAGTCAAATATATCAATAGATGACTTAAAGATAGAAAAACTAAAAATCTAATCCTAAAAACTCAAACGATGTAATGATAATAAGGGAAAGATTATTTCAGCCAACTAACATCAACCTATGGCCAAATATATCTATCTATAAGGTCTTATTATGCTAAAAAATATCTAATAATAAGAGATTGGATTTTCCTTCTTAGATTAGTTAAGTCAAATGTTGACTAGGAGCACATGAAATATTCTATCTTATCCGATCACTTATAGTGAATTCAGCCATAAATTAAGATAAATTATTCCATGTTTCTAAGATAATAAAATATGATAGACAAGGCCCAATTAGCATAATCCATGCCTCATATAAATGGATTTCAGCCCACTTGATTAAGTGATGGATCTAGGCTTATTTGATATTGGATCATGTGACCCATCTCTTCTTGTTGGGCTCTTGAACAACAACTTCCAATCTGATTAATAAAGCCTTCGTCTCTTAATTAATCTTCCTAACCATGTTCCTAGTTATTGGCCCATCAAATTAAACTTGAATTAAATCCTCGACGTCGGAAGAAGACATAGTTGGTTTCCCTGCATCACATTATATTTTTTTATTAATATCATAAATATGCCTAAAAAATAAATTTAAAATATATGATACGATAAATACAACAGTATAAATTCAAAACTATACTACGTATTATGCGCCTCTCCTTCTACCAAAAAAATATTATGCAGTATTCGAACATGCTAGAGACTTGTGCTAGTTACGCTCTAAATTCCATAGAAATCTCTCTGGGGCCGCATACAAGATTATGTAAAAACTTACGCAAATGTTGCATTTATTCACCTTTATTTGTTTAAAGGTATTTAATTTGTGTTACAAAAAAATACACAACTCACCTATTTTGACTTTATAAAACCCAATCTGATACCCCGGAGTATGATTTATTCAATACCTGAATATATTGTAACGATACTTTTCCAAAAAAAAAAGAATACCTGAATCTCTCTGGAGTATATTGTAACGATCCAACTTGACCCGATGAAGTCATATAGTTTGATAACGAGTATTGAGTATGCAATGACCTAAGCGAAACGCGACTCGACCAACCGATAGCCACCTCTAGCCGCGTCTTCTAAAATCTAAACAGTGTAATAATAATGTTTTTTTCCTTGTGGTGCGTTACACAGAATAATATCTCTTCTCAGTTCCTACCAAACAGATATCGGAGCCATCGCCCCGCCCCCGCGTTCTCCTCCCCATCGAAACTCGACGGCGTTTACTTTCTCTCTTCCTTCCGGTCTTCTCTCTCCTCGAACCGGAAGCGAATCGCAAATTTTCACCGGAAGGAGAGGTGCAAAGGAGGAACGAGATATCTTCATTTTTGGTGATCGGAAGTTTGTGGAAGAAAAGACTATATAGCAAGAAAGAAGGGTAACTGTACGCTTCGTTCGCGGTGTGCAGGTTCTGCTTTTGTGGCTGCTAGTGTATCTGCTTCTAGTAATTATATATTATACATATAACTATATAGATAGATAGATATTGTGGACCAAAACCCTAAATTTGATAATGAGCCAGAGGAGGAGAAGCTGCTGTGGCAATTTTTGATCAATTGATCTGAGCTTTCGGTGAGCTTGAGCAAATCGGTAGCAAGAAGCCAATTGGAAATTGTTAGATTCTGTGATGATCAAGTTACAATTCGTTTTCATTTTTGTGCCTCAAGAGAGTTATTGGCTGACAAGAGCTTTTTAGGGTTCACGAGAGTGGCTATAGAGTTGGATTACAATAGTTTGAACCTCTTCCGGGCCAATTCATCTAATAGAGCTCCATTTGCATGGGTTTTCAATGAATAAACTACCTCGATTGTTTTCTCCCAGGAAGCAAAGCAAAAGCATGGATCAGAGTCTGGAGACTCCATCCCCTTCAAACAGACCAAAGCTTGTCCGTAGAAATGCCGTCAAGAACTTCGATTACTACCCTTCCTCTTCCTTGTCATCATCCTCTGTGACATCATCTACAACAAGTACATCGTCTGCCCCAAGGACAAGGTCGCTTGACCTGAATGTTTCCTCTGATAGAAGCTTGCAGATCAAAGGAAATGATGGCCAGCTGAGTCAGGTATGTGAAAGTTTGGGGCTCTCAGGGCCCGAAGATTTTGAAATTCCAAAAGCAGTCTGGGAGATGTTCAGGTTATCTTCTGATGCTATTCAACAACCTAAGAGCATCCTGTGGGATGAAGTTGAAACAGACCATCCCCAACAGATCGAAACTCAGACAAGGACTGATGAGTCGTCTCACCAGTGCCCTTGCAATGAGCAGTCACACCAAGTGACGGAGACTGCTGAGGGGGATGGTGTGTTAAAACAGCAACCTGGTAGGTCTTTTAACAGTTTGGTTGGTGATCGGCCTCCAACTCTAACTCTTCCGACAGTACCACCGCTTCATGAAGCTGTTGAATGCCCATCAGCACCTGAAGATTTTGGAGAGGCTGATTTGTATCCTGTCAGACCTGAAAAATCTGTGAGATCTGTGAGATCTGTAAGATCTTCGTATTCTCGAGATGTTGACAGATCCTATGGAAATGTTGAGGACAGACCAAGAATTACCACCACAGTACCACCATCAGATGATTCTTCTTCTACCTCGCATGATCTTGATTCATCAAGCTCATCCACAGATAACTCACCAAATGTTAGGAAATTTGATATTACCAATTGGCAAAAGGGAAATCGTCTGGGACAAGGATCATTTGGAACAGTGTATGAAGGATTTTGCAGGTAGCTACGTGGGGATTGTGTGGCTCTAAATTCTAATGCATTATTATTCATATGCTATGTGCTTCTAGCTGCTGATCGATGATTTCTCATGTGTACTGCTAGCAGCAACTTTCATCCATCTGTTTATTATGTCCAACTCTTTTTTATTTTTTAATAGATGCTATTATTCATAGGTTTTTTTTTTACATGCATTAATTGTCCTATGATCATGGTAAGGTGTGTAACAATAGCAATGTCTTTGCAGTGAGGGCATGTTTTTTGCCATTAAAGAAGTCTCTTTGCTTGATGAACAAGGAAGGCAAGGAAGGGAATCAATTTTATCACTTCAGCAGGTGTGAAAGAATAACTAATAAATTTCTGCTATAACTGCAAACTGATTGTTGAAATTCCTTTTGTAAAGCACGAGAAAGGGGGTGGGTGAATTTTCTCTTTCATTGGGGCTCATCCTCATGCTCATTGGCTTTTATACACTGCCTTTGAGATGGATTTAGTCCCTATATCAATTTTGGTGCATTCTAGCTAAATTTAGTTATTATTGTCACATAGCTGAATTTCAGTTTTTCTTGGGTCTATCGGACGTAACCCCTTCCCTTGGGCAGGGGTACCCCCATCTTGACCCCCCAGATTCCGCTGTAGCGGAACTCCACTGGGTCAATGTTGTTGCTGTTATCCCAGAAGAGAAGTTGATATTTTCTATTCCAGAAATAGAGAAACTGATCAAAATCTTAAACTAGATTTTTAATAATATAAAAAATGTGATGCCATTTTTAGCTTTGAGAATTTTTCTGTGATCCATCTTCTATAAACTGTTTGAATATTTTTTTTATTTTTTTTCTAGGAAATTGAGTTGTTGAAAAACTTCCAACACAAGAATATAGTGCAGTATCTTGGCACTGCTACGGTATGGCTGTTTATTACTCAGAGTTGGCGCTTTCTTTAGTCATACTGTATATGTGTGTTTTGCTTTTAAATTTGTGATATGTGTTTTGCCTTGTTTGTATGGTTGTGATGTCAATTAGTCAATACTCAATATAATGTGAATTTCTGTTGATTGCCCTGTCCCATTTTCATTCATTATCCATGCTGTTGTTTACTTGTTTGATCATTGAATTTGAATTTCGAAACTTTTCAGGCTAGGTATTGTGATCCTTCTTCCTTGCTACCTTCATCTAAATCTAAAATGGGTTTTCATTGGCTGACTCTTTCTTTCTTTGTAAATTTTAAGAATATGCTCTAATGCCTTTTGGCTTCCTCATGCTCTTTGGCTTTTATATAGTGCCTTTGAGATGGATATAGCCCCTATATCAATTTTGTTGCATTTTAACTAAATTCAGTTATTATTGTCACATAGCTGAATTTCAGTTTTTCTTGGGTCTATCGGGCGTACCCCCTTTCCCTTGGGCAGGGGTACCCCCATCTTGACCCCCCAGATTCCGCTGTAGCGGAGCCTCACTGGGTCTATGATGTTGTATGATGTATGCTCTAATGCTTTTATGGTTTATCGGTTTTTTTAATCATTGTTGTGTTCCTGAAAAGGTTTAGGTTTTTCAAAATTGCTTTCATGTGCGATATTTGAATGATTTTGCTTGCTGTTTGACAGAATAATTACTGCAAGACATGTTGGTAAATAATCAATGAGCTTCTCTTTTTGGCCCAGTGTATTAGGCTTCTCTTCGTCATCATAATTGATTGAATTTCACAGAAGTTTCATGTCATTTTTGTAAATGTTAAGGCCTTCCTTGCGTATTTAAACAGTACTGTTAACTTCTGAAATTGCCTCCCCCTACTTCTTCACTTTCTTGGCTAGATAACTACATTTCTCACAGAATTTTGGATGGGTATATGTTGACATTCCGGCGATGTTTCCGAGTAATTTTTCCCCTGTTATTCATTAGATTTAAAAAATAATTATTCTTTGGCATTTTGGGGCATCTTAAATAGACTGGTGCAGTATTCTTCCTATGGCTTTCCTTTGGAGCTACATCACTTGGTTTTATGGTTCAATGATTATTCATTTTCAGGATGATGCAAATCTCTATATCTTTTTAGAGCTGGTGACAAAGGGTTCTCTGGCAAGTTTATATCGGATATATGTTTTTCCAGATTCTGTTGTCGCTGCATACACAAGGCAAATCCTATCAGGCTTGAAGTATCTTCATTCAAGAGATATTGTTCACAGGTAATGCAGCTGCAATTTGGATGTATGTAATCTGTCTGGCTTGATGCATAAACTCACCTGTTACTGTCTATGAATTTCAGTTTTTCTGGATCTGAGTCAGGAAAGAAATGTTTTAAACATATTTTATTTCCTTTCTCTTCTGTTAAAGATCAACAAGTTCTGAATGTGAATTTTTCATATTCTAAAAATATTGTGCCTCAAGAGTTCTTAATTATCTGGAGAAAAGGAAGTTAGAGAATGAATAATAAGCTGTCCAACAGTTGTATGCCTGGGAACTTAATGATCAGCTGTCCCTGTTCTAAAATACTGCAAGAAATGCATCATGGGCTTCCACATGATCAAGAAAAGAGCATATTTTAATAAATGATGTTATTCTTCTGTTGCATCTCAACATGAGACTACTATACTACTTGTGAATTTGTGCAAATTAGTCTTTTTGAGGTTAAATTGAATTATTTAGTATTTAACCTTTTCCTCGTATTTTATCTTAACCTGAAAATCGAATTAAAATAGTCGCAAACTCTATCAAACGGTTAAAACAAATATGTAAGCTTAGAGACTAATTTGTAATGTTTAGGACAGAAGGTCAAAATGCAAGGGCCACATCCTTATATATGAACTTTCACTTAATGACATGTTAACAGAAGGATTAAAAATGGACCAAATAAAAATCTGGGACTATTTCAAAACAATTAATAGGCTAGGTATGAAATGAAATACTTGTAAAATGTTATGGAGAATTTACCCTCAATTTAGTTTAGTTTTAGCCTAATGTGCTCAAGTTCACTATGAGTCCATATGCCTTGCTCCTTTGCTTCTTTGATTTTCTTCAACTTTTGAGTAATTTACTATATGTGTCAAGTATGTTTTTTTGTCTTGCTTTACAGGGATATCAAATGTGCAAATATACTAGTTGCATCCACTGGAATAGTCAAACTTGCAGATTTTGGATTGGCAAAAGTACGTCTCTGCCTATCTATAATAATTCCTCCTTATCTTACTTCTGCTAATATTAATAATCACTGGATTGTTTTTTCAGACCGTGAAATCGAATGACTTGAAATCTTGCAAGGGCACTGCTCTGTGGATGGCTCCTGAGGTTTGTGCTTCAGATTTACTTAAATATCTCATTGAATTAAGAGTCATTTATTAGATTTCTATCCTAAAAATACCTAGGGCATGACTTAATGGTCTGCCATAGCAACATACATGAATCTGGTGATCTCTGAAGCATATTGATTGATTTTGCTGGTCTCTCTCTCTCTCTTTTTTTTTTTGTTTAATTGTCAATATTCCCTGTGCTGTTGGAACAAGTACTGCTTCCTGTGCTCGTTGGGGCTTAATAATAAAGGCTTACGTGTTTTTTTTGGTATTCAACTTGGTTCTCATGTGCTTTGTTACTTCTGTGGTTGTCTATGGAAATGCTGCATTGGGCATGACTTTGTTACCTTGATATGGTATATTGATATATATGTTGATTGGTCATGTATGAAGCTTAATGAACTTGTGGGACTTTTCAACCATAAACCATTCATGACATTCAATGAGATACGGTTGGTTTTGTGCTCTGTTTTCACCCCCCTCTTGAATTCAGCATATTGAATTGTTGACATGAGAACATGCTTGGTAATTTTCAACTCAAATGTTTATTTAAACTTCACTCTCACAGGGGATCAATTTTATCTTATTTTTCACTTCTAGTCTGTCATGATTTAGCTGAATCCCCATCATCTTATGACCTCTCTGAGATATGCTATGATTCCCATTGTGTCATTGACACAATAGTACTATTTATATTCCATATTCACGAGTGTGTGCTTCCTTTACATGATAAGTGGCTAACAGCTCATGAAATTTCAAAACGCTTTGGTATGTAATGCATTATGATACCTGTGTTTGATGTATATGCAGGTTGTTAATAATAAGAATCAGGGCTATGGAACCGCAGCAGATATTTGGAGCCTTGGGTGTACAGTACTAGAGATGTCAACTGGACAACTTCCGTACCATCCTTTGCATCCTGTATGTTAATTATGTGTTGTTTATTTCATCCCTTTTTGTGTGTTAAATTCATTGGAAGCTGTTCGTCATCTTGTCAACTGCGAGTTTCATGTCACTTGGTGAATATATAGATTAATTTTGTTGAAATATTAACTTTAATAAAGTAAATTTGCCAAGAAACAAGCAGATAATAGAGGTGTTCATAGGTACTAAATCTTTGTTTCATAATGTTTCGTTCATACATGAAGTCTGCCTATTATTAATGTCAATATAGTACGCTGGTATTTATGGTATGATAAGATTTTTCAAGAGAAGCAAAATTTGTTGAACATTAACTATGGTCTTGTATACCCTGTTTGTCTTTATTGTGAAGCCTCTCCTTGTTGAAAATTTTCCTTTTTATTTTTATTTACACTCAATTTAGTTTAGCAGATGAGCCGTGTTCTTATTCGATATTATTTGAAATGATTACTTGTGTTCTTTTCCTGGTATTGACCCTTGTGAAACTTGCTATCATGCGCTTTATGGCCCATGGGTCTCGTCTTTTAACATACAGCTCATTTTTTCAAGAGTCGGGATTTTTGACAATTTCGCTATAACTTGATCCTTCACTTCTGCACCTTTTAACGTGATTCTCTGCTTTGCTTCTTTTTATGTAGATGCAAGCAACTTACAAGATTGGGACAGGCCAACCCCCTCCTATCCCTGACAATCTATCAACAGATCTAAGAAGTTTTTTAGAAAGGTGCTTGCAAGTGAATCCAGATGCACGCCCATCAGCTGCAGAGCTGTTAGATGATCCCTTTCTGAAAAGGCGTTCTAGCATAAGCTCGGGAACAGATTCTCCTGCTACTGGTAGATGGCCTGGAAGATAAGCAAAAAGAGAAGCCGGAAAATATTTGTAAGGATCCTTTCGAATCTTTTTCTACATTCTGTACACGGTAGATCCAATTTGAGCTAGCGTAGTTTGCGTCTGCAAACTTGCTTTTGAAAGTATGCTGTTTTACATTATTAAAACTCCTTGATATGAGGTTAAATATGTTCATATTCTCTTTTGGATCTTTGAATGTTTTCTTTCTTTCGTTTTTTCATTTTTTGAAATTTTGCCATGGCTGTCCATACTTAAATAGAGAACTTCTTGCAGGATCCTTGATCATTTTTCTCTTATAGAGAGCAAAACATTATGTTTGGCATGCATCAGCAGCAATCACCTTGCTAAAGCTTTCTACATGATGTTGAAAGACGAGTATTCCTTCCTGATTCACAATGTGAGGATTAGCCGCTACTTCTATGTGTAATACTTGCTTTACTCAAAGATAATGGTGGTGGTGGTGCTGCTGTTGCTTGCTGTGAAGTTGGGATGAACTAAGATTTGAAATGTATTCATAGTTTTTTCTAGTAATTAGCTCGTGTTTGTACATATTATTGTACATTTTTATCTTGAGTGTTAATCGTTCACTGCTCATTCTTAAATGCTTCACTTGACACACACTCCTTGGGTCGACAATAGGAGTCTCGATCCCAATTTCAGATCCGTCTCAGACCACTACGAACACCATCTTGACGCTGCTAGTCGATCCAGCACGTAAATTCTAGTGAGCGAGACACTACGAATTATAATAAAGAGAGATCAGGTCTTAAGGACTACACTTATTTCCCAACCACACCAAATTAGTTGAAAAATGTTTATACATACGGTAATTGAACTAAACACGTTTTTGGAAACAAATTTGAATCCGACAAAACCGAACTTGAAAAAAAAAATCAAAGAAAAAACAGGAGGGAAATATGAATAGAAAGAATCCTCTAAACCTCAGACTCTGGGTCTTAGGAGTACCTAATTAAGATGCTAAAACTGTTCACCGGATACATTGGCTATGGTTATCCCGATTGTTTGGAGGGTCAGGGGTAGATATTTCCCGGTTGATTTGTGGAGAAATCTAGACTAGCAAGTACTAACAAACTGTATAGAAATCATTTTTCATGTAGGAAACAATTCCCCTCCTCTCGAATGAAAATACGTTCTTCAGGTTAGATTAGGACAATTAAAAACGTTTGGTGGGTTGCCTTCAATTTTGCTTCTTCCCTATATTGGTAATGCCATGATCTCTGATCAGATCAATGTCAGTAAATGTCTGAAACAATATTCAAACTCACCACTCTCCCCATTAGTCTTTTTATTAGGGCAAAGTTCTTTAAAAACCTCATACCAACCCAACTAATTACAGATCCACGATTACAAGGATGATTGCTAGTGTTACTGGGGACTTGGGAGGGATACTACTATCTGAAAAAGAAAGAGAGAAGAAAACATTGTCACTCACTGCAACAATTATCTTCAATCCAGTTTTCTTCGGATCAGTCCTTTCAAGAAGTCGAAGCTGTCAGATCAAAATACAAAAGATAGTCAAATAACTAGATACAAGAGGGAGAGGACATCATAACAGGATCAGCTGACCGCTAACCTTTTGTGATGGCTATTTAACCAACCACAAATGAGAAGTGTGTTTTTAATTATTAGTTTTTCCCGATTCAAGCGAATTGTTAGAAGTAGAAAGCATTATCATTTTTTTTTTTGGTTGAATCATTATCTAGCTTAACCAAATATTTATGACTTCAAAGAAAGTTCAAAATTGGATAATATTTATCAGTATCAACATTTCTAACAGCTATCTAGTGGCCACATAGTTACAATTATGGGAGCTTCATATCGAGGAAAAACCATCATGCAATTTTACACTGCCAGGAAAAGGATTCGAGGTTAAATATGAATATGTGCATAGCATTGTACAGTGAACTTTATCAAAAGTATAACGACGGGATAGTATTCTTAAGAAACTAACTTCTTGCAAATCATGTCAATTTATGTGACTCCATAAAAAAAAGAGGGTATGGCTATGATCCTACAAAAATGTTGAAGATAATAAAATATATTAGATCTCTAATCAAGTACAGTACATGAAGAGGGTATCTTTTTTGTATATACAATAATTGTAAAAGGAAGTGAAATGAAATATATTCATCTCTTTCTAGTGAAGTAGAAGCATTTGCAAGTAATCAACAAAGAATTAACAGCCATGCAAGTTCTCTGCTCTGTATGATGGTGTAAGGTATGGAAGAGGGAGAAAGAGATAGTAAAACCTGCAAGAGCAAGAGTAACTAATCCTACAGAAATTCCATCAAACATGTTAAGCTTAATTTAAGACTTTTTTTAAGGACTTCATTTCACAAATGCTCAATAAATGCATAAGGTAACAACTGCTGTGCATCTTACTTGGATGTCAGAAGCAGTAAATCTATTGTGTCATTATCAATGGAAGTTCTGATTTTGTAGAAGTGAAAAGAACTTATTTCCAAGCCAGAATAATTAACAAGAACAAATAACACCTAGTCATACCTATTGCCATCTGGATGCAGCTCACAGGTTTGACCATCATCACCAACTGCCAATAAGTATCCTGATGGTGTTAGGCCCTGCGATTGAAAATAATATATAAGCAGTGTAAACTGAATATTCACAGTCATGAGCCTTAGAGGCTCAGCTTGTGCAGTTGCACAAATGTTGTAACATCTATGCACATTAAAGGAACTCCCATTGTGCAGTTACATCATTTTCAACATCTAGGGATTCCTTTTTTGACATTAAAATTACACTACTCAGCATTTCAGCTACTAAGTATCAATATATTATTTGCAGGAATTTTAGAAAGTGAACAACATGGGCAAAATCTAGTTGGTGTCATCATTGTTTAGAGCGTATTTTCATGGATATCATGTCATTAATTATATGATAGCAACTGCCAAAGCCAATATTCAAAGTTCAAATAAAATTATCTCACACACGAGTCAACGAAAGGGTTGCATAGTTACCTGAATAGTAACTACACTATCTATTGATTGGCCCTCAGCAGTGTCCTTCACAATGACTCTTTGTCCACTGCTTGCATATCAGCAAAGATGTCAGTTGACAATGCAGAAAAAGTTTATACAAACAATTTATTCACATATCCCACATACAATAATTTCTCAAATCATAATAGTATATTGTAGTTCAGTGTAAAAATGAAATTAACTGCAGTAAAGACTATAGAAAATTGAAGGCTTCTATCAATTAAATGCAATAATAAATTAACTTATGCATGACCTAATCTCCCTAAAAGGCCAATAATTTTAGTATCACATTCTTCCAGTTGCAGAAAATAATACTAACATAATTGGATGTGCATTATATGGAAAATGAGAAGGGGGATACCATCAATAGTTCAGGAGTTAGCACTTACCCATGTAACCATGTGTTATAATAAAGTTCCTCGAGAGCTTGAAAACCTGCAAATACAAGTAAAACATCCTCTTTATCCTTTTTTTTGTAGTAATTGTTTATTATATCTTTTGGAAGCATCATCATCATCATCATCATCATCATCATCATTATACACTCCGAGGAATCAATTCACACAAAGTCAATTCTCTCTGTGAGCTAGAATAGCCAACATTGATCAGATTGAGCCAAGAATAAAATGAATTTTTATCAATTACAGGATCATACTTTTAGGATACTATATGTTATTGAAAATGACTTAGACCTGCTAAAGTTCATTGCTGAAAACTAAATGTGTTTTCAAATTTAAAAATAAGGTGTTTGGTAAACTTAGAAAAGCTAATGGATAAAGACAAATGACCAACAACAAACAGAGTAGTTAAAGTGATACCAACTCACCTTGATTTAAGAGAATATCAAAAAAGTTTTCAAACTTGTTAAAGAAGGATGCCATGACGTCTTCTCTTTGTAGGAGAGAAGTACTAGAGGTTAACTCTTGCAAGCAAGCATTCAAACAAGTGGTAGGCTGTCTGTTATCAAGATTCAAGCCTATTCCTGAAACATGGATGAAATGATACATTACTAAATTGAAAAGACCAAAGAATAATTGCGTGGAAAAGTGGAAGGCAACTTATTTGATACATAAAAAACACGCATATTTTTTTTGGCAAAAGTCACAAATTATAGAACAATGGAACTGAAACAAGCACATGAATAGACTTAGCAGCTTTCAGTAAAGCTTATAGACAAAATGCAACCAGGCTTTCCACATGGTGAAATATACCAGCACTAACATTAAACTTCTTAGATTTGTATGTTGATGTGCACAATATGCCTCCAACTTTAAGACCATTCAGGTATAGATCATTTGGCCACTTCACTCTGACATTAAGTTGTGGTAGCCCCTGTAACAAAGTTTCAGTTTAGCAATTCAGAGAAAATATTACAGGCTTGCAGGTGACACTACTTGCAAAATACAATGTTCAAGATTGGAAGTCATCAATAGGATACCAAATTCAGTTCACAATCTACATTTTCCACAAGTTTGTCATACTTAGGACATAGCAACTAATTCTTTTCCATATTCAAATTTCATTGAATAGTCTAGCCACGGTTCATATTTCAAACAAGGATTTGAAAGCATGCAAAAAAGGAACCGCTGACCTTTCTATCACAGACATCTTTAATGGCCTCTGTTACAGCTAAAGACACAACATATTGTAACAGAGGAACGATCCGTCCATCCTCCATCTGGATTGTATACGAGAAAAGAAGACATCCCTTCGGCGACTCCCACTTATTTGATGATCTCCCTGAACATTAAGCAACCAGATACTTAGATGTGACTCTCCAAATCTTAGTTCATAGGTATGCTTAGAAGACTATATATTATTTCAAATTATGAAGAGCTATCCCACAACACGGCAACAATTCATGATGCATAAACACGAGTAAAAACCAAACCTCTTCCTTTGGTCTGAAAATCAGCGACACAAACTGAACCAATTGGAAGCTCGCAAAATTTTCTGCAATTGCAAAACTAAAAAAAATTAATCAAACATCAAAACCAACAGGGGCGGACGAATAATAACAATCTGATGAATTCAAAAGATAAATCTTCACGTATCTCACTTGGAAACAACGTCGTGTGTGGAGTTGAGCCTCGGAGACCAGATGAGAAACCGGCCAAAACGCGCCGTTGAGAGCGAATTCATGTAGAACTCGACATCAAACGACAACTCCTCCTCGCTAGGGTTTTGCAACTCCGAGTACAGTCGAACACGGAAGTCGCCATGATCAGGGAGGTTGAGAGCTTCAGCTCTCTTCAACGACGTCGCCAGCTCGTTTTCAAGAGGAGACTTCCCACAAAGTAGCAACAGAGAAGAAGGTTGGGAGCGAGAATCCATGGATAGAGAACGAAAAAGAGGTGCAGAAGAAGAAGGGGGGGAGAGAGGTCAGAGCTCTGTTAAAGCAGACAAGTTTGTGGAGAGAAGAAAAACGAAGGGAGCCGGCGACGGGCATTCGAGAGGCTCCGACGTACGTAGTCGTATTCCTTTGCCCCGGCGGACAGTCCAAATTCGTGCATAGTGTGTCAGGTAAAATATAAAAAAAATGAAACAATTGCATATCGCAAGTGAAATGGTGCAAAAGATGAACCCCAAACAAAGAAAATATGGACTGGTGTATGCGCGTCTTTATCACGTTCTTTGCAAAACGCACCGTTTTGTATGAGAGATTGTAATAAAGTGCACTTTTAAGCACTCATTTTTATCATTACATACAAAAGAGTTATTATTTTAATATTGTTATGACACCATAAATCAATCTATCATTGTAGATACGTTCACGATCAATACACGTTTTTAAGTTATTTTTAAACGGAGGGGTATTTTAGACTTTTGTCCGTTGAATTAGAACACGCCATACATGGGGCATCTTCTTCCTATTGAAACGTGGAGAATTAAGTCAGTTTTTCAATCGATTCTTCTTCAAATCTGTTGCTCAATGCTTTGTTTTAATTTGGTTTGCTTTTTTTGTAAATCTCGACTCAAATTTTTGTTCTCTCTTCATAGATTCTGGTATAAATATCTTTTGTATGGTTTCAAGTTTACATTTGGGGTTTTTCAAATTTGAGAGCTTGGTACTTTGATTTACATGCTTTTTGTGTGTTTTTAAACTGATTTGTATTGCTTTTAATCTAACATATGAAGATTATGTATGCTTTGCTTTACAATTTGAAGTTTTTAATTGAAAACAAAGGCTAATGGTCAATGCTTTTCTAACCGCCCACCATGTGTTCAACAAAATGCCTAAATGATCAACTTCGAGCATAGAGCATTTGTTTTTACCAATTGTTCATAAATTATGAACCTAGCATACAAAATTTTAAACTCATACCATTTATGAACAAGAATACATGACACACGTACGAAGTATTGTGAATTAAATTCCATGAACATTATTGATAATTGTTATGAACCTAATCGTATAAAGACATGAACCCACAAAATACGATGTATGTACTAGATTATGTGACAAAAATAACAAGTATTATGAATTAAATTTCATGAACTTTATTGACAACTGTTATGAACTTATGAACCTAGCATGCCAAAATCATTGAATAAAGTTTTTGAGTATGTATGCTTGAAGTTGTATACAGAGTGGATGAGTTTGAGATCTTGGTTCAATTTTATTTTAGCCTTCTTTTACGCGCTTGAAATTTAGTCTCAATTTTAGGTCTAACTTAATTCATGTAATACAATATTATGCTTTTAAGGATAATTTTCATGAACCTTATTGATAATGTTTATGAACTTAACCGTATAACATGAACCAACATAATACCATTTATAAATGTTGACACATGCTATTGTGAATTAAATTTCATGAACCTTATTGACAATTGTTATGAACATGACCATATAAAGCAATGAACCATTGGTCCAAATTTTATGAACTAAAAATCGTAAGATGAAATATTATAAACTTATGCTTATAAAAACATGAACTAAAAAGAACAAAAGTCATGAACCAAAATAACTAGTATGACTTAAAAGACATGAACTATAAGATAAATTATTAAGAATTAAAAGTCATGAACCATAAGAATTATTATGAACCTAACTTACAAAAACATGAACCGAAAGAACAAATACCATGAACCAAAAATCACGAAAGAAAATAATAACTAGCATGAACTAAAAGACATGAACCATAAGATGAACTTTGATGAACTTAAGGTTATTCAAACATGAACCAAAAGAACATTTATTATACAAAAAAAAGCATGGACCAAAACTCATGAACCATAAGAAGAAATAATATGAACCTTACCTTAAAAAGTCATGAACCAAAAGAACAACCGATATGAACAAAACGACATGACCGTATCAAGAATTAGCCTATGTGGGATTTGAACCCACATCTATGTGCACATACACATTGCTCTACCATTTGAGCTAATAGGCTACCAAAGGACATGATCATTTGAAAGTTTCATGTCCAAACATTTAAAAATCAAACAAAATGACCAAAATATGTAATGAACATGATGTTTATTACAGGGACCTCTCCGTACCAGCAACAATATACAAAATTTGCATTATTAATCACACCATGAATCAAAATAATATCAATCATGAACCAAATGGCATGACATAAGAGTATGCTTAGCGGTAGACCAAGTTTTGTTCATGAGGAAAGAAAACATTAAAAAATTATTAAATGAGAAGAGAGGTAGTTAATTTGGAGGAGAGATGGTGATGCCCTGGTCATCACAATGACCACCAATTTATTTTGGTCATTGCTTAACATGATGACACATGTCATGAAAAAGAAGAAATTAAATATAAAAAAGTTGGGGTAGATATGATTTTGTATGGACAACCATTGAGGCTAAACAAATGAGTATGGGCATTGATTTGGTCATAGGTAAAATAAAAGAAAGAGATAATTTTATAATGTGATGACCAAAAATATTGGGCAATCATTATATGTACTCTAATAGTTATCATGGAAAAACAATGAACCATAATAGTGCTTACGATGAACCTCATCATACAATGATGTGAACCAACGTAATAATTAATACGTTTTCAGGATACGAATCAGAACAATCATACAAAGATCAATGCACTAGATTTCCTCCTCAAGCTCTAATTCAATAGATGCACATTTATTAGATTCAATACATCCAACAACCAACATCTCAACAACAATTCATATTCAATACTAGATCTAGAAATATATATTTTAAAAAAGTAAAGCAACAAAAAAAGTTGCAAATCAATTACAAATATCAGAAAAATGAGTGTCTTTAGGTGAATTGAAGATGAAAAACAAGATTGAATGTATAAGAAAGATCCAAATGCTGAATCTAAATGCTCTTTGAAATGGATTAACAACAATTCCTACTGCCAAATCCTAAATCCGAGAACTGTAAACCCTAGAAAATTTAAAATTGTAATTAACTACTGCCAAATCTGAGATCTAGAACCCTAAATCCTAGAAAAAAAATTAAATCGGTTCATACCTTCTTCGATTCCTTAACCCATTGTTTATTTTGAACCGCTTTAATGGTGAATTTGGGTGAGATCTGGCCTGATTGATTGATGTTTAGGGGCGAAACCTCCAGCGGGGAGAGAAGATGTTGTGAAGAACGAGCGTGTTTTGGGATTTTTGGGCAAAATCAACTTTTTATGATAGAAGGGTAATTCCGTCCATAGATTTAAGTGTTTGCCTTATTTACCCGTGTGTTGTGTTCCATCTTAAATGAACCGCCTCCTTTTTTTTTTTTTCTACCAAACCCATTTCTTTTAATCCGTATCGTTAATTTTTTTGATCCACTGGTCTAAAATTGCTTGCAGATCTTACCTTATAATATTAAGGCACCCGAGCGCGACTCATTAAGCTCTAATTATGTTTTATAAGCATGACACCCCCTTTCTTGCTAATAAATAGCCTATCCTCTTTGTCCCTGCATTTTAATGAACATATTGAAGACCGTCTTGACAAAAATTGAATGAATAAGAGTCCGTTTGGATTACATAGTTTATAAAGTCTTTTTGCATTATGTGAGTTTAATTGTTAAAATGCATTATCAATATGTACTGTTCATAAACTGTGTTGGCAATAATTATTTTCAACCCAATATTATTATATTTTATGAAATTCTATCCAAAAAAATCCAAGTGTTCCCTGTAAGCTTCATATCAATCTCCCATGGCTTCTCATCCTCGGATTCACAAATCTCCGACGAGGGATGCCGATGGTGTGATAGGACTGAGCCAATAGGCATTGGCCTCCCTTTCTCTTTCCATCTAATTGGGTTCACGTCTTTCTTTATGTGGATTTGGGCGGTCGTGAGTAGATCCGGTAATTGGAAAGAAGATCTGGCGGTCGCGTGGCTCGACAAAGGCGATTCTGAGGTGGTGAAGGCGGTGGCAAGCAGATCCATCCATTCGTAAGAAGATTCGGTAGTCACACGACTCGATATGGATGGATCGGGTCTGAGATGGCGAACGTTTGTGGTAGAGATAGGAGGCCAACTCAAATCTCTCCCTTCCTTGAATCTGATAATTGGTTGGAGTGGTGATTTTCCAACCTAAGAATAGATTTAAAACCAGGAACCCCTTTGGTGTAGAGTTGTAGGTGAAAGCGAAAAAATTCAATATATTTTTTTCGCTCGATTTGAGAAATTTCCAGTTGTTTCGATAATTCTAGTGAGAAATTATTTTGTTGGAAAAATGCATATAATGCTTCATTTCTCTACCAAACAAAGTTTATAAATAGTTTTAATTATAAAGCACAATGCAATGTTTATAAATCATAATATTGTAATCCAAACAGACCCTAAATTCTAATGTGTTAAATTAAAAATGAATGGACAAATAGAATTTGTCCAATAGAAAAAAATGGATGAAGGATTGGTAATTGTCAATACGATTTGCCCAAAAAATGAATGGAAAAAGTGTTATTTGTCCATTAAAAATGAATGGACAAAGTGTTATTGTCTATTAAAAATTAATGGACAAAGAACTCATAATTGTCAATGAAATTGTAAAGTCATCTATAATTTTCCATTAAAAATGCATGGACAATAAGGGTGCGCTAAAAACAAATATCCATTTATAAGTTATAGTGTTTATCATATTTGGACAATAAGGGTGCGCTAAAAAAAATACCCATTTATAAGTTATAGTGTTTATCATATTTCTTTGGTTGCTAAAATATGATTCAATAATTTGTTATATAAGAAGGGCACAAGTTATTTAGGGTGCGTTCGGGTAAACTTTGTTGATAAGTTACTGATAAGTAAATTGTGCTGATAAGTTACTTAAAGTGGATTGTGCTGATAAGTAAAAACTTATTTCTGATGCTGATAAGTAAAAACTTATTTTTGATGTAAGCAAGTGGTGTTCGGTTGGAGGGTTTGCTGATTTTTAAAAGGAGAAAAAGGAATTGTCTAAAATACCCTTAAAATAAATAAAACAAAATTCAATTTGTATTAACTTGGGCTTGTATGAACTTGAACTTGGGCCTGTATGAAATTGGGTTGTCATTAACAACAAAAATACTTTCTCTGCTTCATCTCCTACTTAGGGCTTGTTTATCAGATTAATGGACGAGGCAGAGAAGCCAGGCGCAGGCGGTGAAGACTTCTTTCTCCCGAGTTCGTCGTTCGGTCCAGCCTCTCTCTCTGGTTCTCCAACTCATTCCATCTAGCCTCTCTCTGGTTTTCCTTCCTAGGATTGCTTATCAGTTGAATGAACTTGGGCCTGTTTATCGGGGATTGGCGAGGCAGAGAAGGTCGGCTCTGGCGGTGAAGAATTCTTCCTCTCGAGTTCGTCTTTCTATCCAGCGGTGAAGAATTCTTTCTCCTGAGTTCGTCGTTCCGTCCGGCGGTGAATGAACTTGGGCATGTCGAGGCAGAGAAGGACGACGACGACGGTGAAGAATTTTCCTTCCTGGGTTTTTTTATCAATTGAATGAAATTGGGCTGGGTGACGAAATTTGTAGAAATTGACAAGGTAGAGAAGCGACGGAGGTGAAGGAGATGAGGGTTTTAATGGAGAAGAAGGGTGAGGAAGACAAGGGAGCTTCAATGGATTTTAATGGAGTTTCAATGGAGCTTTTAATGGAGAAGAAGGGTGAGGAAGAAGGCAAGGAGAGAGAGAGTATTTATGAGGGGTATTATTAAAAAGTTGAGGGTGGGGCCCACGTGCTTACACTTTTGGGAATAAGCATGCTTAAATCAGATAAGCATGGATGGTGTTGATTATTTTTTTTTCTTATAAGCATCAGAAATAAGTTTGCTTAAAATCGGGAAGCAAAGTGCGCTTGTGAATGCTTATTTGCTTATTTCTGCAAATAAGAATTTTTATGCTGATAAGCACACACTATAAGCATTGCCAAACACACCCTTAGTCTATGATTAAGGGTGTCTTTTTGGATGCATGCTATGCCTATTTCTTATGCAGTGGTGAAGAGAATTGAGAGCATTTGAACGTCTTTTTTATTGGAATGAGTGACAAGAAAAGGAGCTTGGTTGCATAGATTAAGGTTAATAAACCTTTCGAGGAAAGTGGCCTCAACTTTAAAGAGGTTTTAGCTTGGAATAAGACATTGTTGTTTAAGCTTGGGCCTGATATTTACTCTAATAAGGTGAATTTGTGGTCAACATGGGCCAACCAGAATTTGATAAGAAGATTAGATTTTCGGAGAGCTAGAATCTCTGTAAATGACTCATGGATATGGAAATCCATTATTAAGCCCAAAGACTATTTTGCATAACTTGAATTTGTCTTCCTCACAATTGAATGATGCCTTAGCCATTTATATTTACACTTCGTCCAACAACAAAATGGATTGCACCTATGTCTATAATACTTTTAGAAACCACATGGTTGTGAAGGATCCGTGCTTCAAAAACCACATTCGTTGGTTACCTGGATTAAAAAGATTACCTACTACCTCTAAGCTTTATAATTGGGGGTTGATTTCTTCTAATCTATGTGCTTTGTGTAATGAAGATGAAGAGACTAAAGATCACATTTGGTTTAAATGCTCTTTTGTCAAGCAAGTTTCTAATAAAGTTTGGGACTAGATTTGTGTTGCTTCTAGATTTGATTCTCTTATGGAATGTTGGAATTGGTTCGTAAATTCTCCAAGTCAAAAGTGTAATATTTTTCAAACTAAGCTTCTAGCTTTTAAGGGGATTACCTATCATACTTGGAAAATCCGAAATGAGATAGTGTTTAGAGGCTTGATTCCTAATATTGATAGTTGTGCAAGCATGGTCATTATGGAATGTAAATTGAGGACCAGTGTAAAGATGAATCTTACATGGAAGAAGGCATGCCATGGGACTTAGACTTTGCTAGTGATGGCCCTTCTTTGTTAGTGTCCCGCCCCTTTTTGTGTTGTTTTTTTCACCCTTTGGGATAAGTTCTATTTGTTGCACCTCCTCAATTCAAAAATTGTAGAATTTATCTAGTGCTACTAGTGCATTATGACATAAATTGAATTGGATCCTTCGCTCTTACATGTTTACTCTCAAGGACAAGGAAGAGCTTTGCTTGTGGATTTGTCCTACGAGAGCCTTTTTGGGATCTGGATGTGCTAGTTGTTGGTTGAATTATTTGCTTGAGTCTAAGATGTTGTTGTTTGCATCCGTACAATTATTTTTGTTGAGTGTGTCTAGTTTTACTAGCACATTATGATGTAGTTATGTTTTTTTTCCATTTGTTTTTTAAATGGATGCCCCCTAGAACATAGAGTGCTTGCATTTGGATATGTGATGAGGTATTTTTCAGTCGTTTTACCTATCAAAGAAACCTTAACTTTACCAAACTCAGTAGAGCGGTAAGTAAGGGTGGATCCCACAGAGACTCGTGTAAATGTGTTTTACTTAGATGCCAAGTACCCAAGTGGGGGGTTTTTGCGAATGATTATTCTAATTCTACTATGCAAAACAAAAGTAAATATGAATGCAAAGGTGGTTTTATCAATAAGAGTCAAGCGTGTTCAACTAGTTAAATCCATCATGACTTTACTTTGTTGATCATTGATTCTCTTCTCATTTGAATAATCTATTGTGGATTATGACCCTACTAAGGATTATGACCCAAACTTTAGATTTAGTTGATAGAACTACCAATCTAACAACCCTAATCATCTAACAACCTAGAAGACCTTCTAGATTCAATTAGACAACAACATAACGATTCAAGTCATCAATAGAAATCAACACTTAGAGCAACCAGACATCTAAGTGACTTGTGAATTTATTCCCTTCTTTAACCAAGTAGTCCAACCGGTCCTAAGTTGATTAAAGTTCTACTCTTGATCAAATTAACTCTGACCGGTAATTAATAAGATCCAGTTATAACTAGAAATTCAATTAGGTAGCTAATCTAACAAAACCCTAGTTTAGATTCAATTAAGCGTATGGAATAAACTCTATTCAAGTTTGTTGAGAATTAATCAAACCTCACAAATCATGCAAATCATGAGTTCAATTAACTAGCCAAACATAATGGAATTTAGCAACTCATGATTAGATTAAAGAAAAGCTTACAAATTGGTTCAAAGGTTGCTCCTTGAGAAAAACTCTCTAAAAACAAACCCTAGCCTCCAAATTGTCTTGCAAGTTATCTAAGAAAAGGTCAAACTAAAGTTTAAATACCCCAAGACTTTCTAAGATCAAAATATCGCCCAAAATACATCAAACTCATCAGAAATTATGTAACCAAAGCCCATCTCGAAGCCCAATTGCGCGGCCTAACTCTCCACGTGAAAACAAGGTGAGTGGGCTCCCTCCAGAGTAGCGCGGTCGCATCATGTTGATCCTCAGCCCGCGTCATCCCTCGGTTCAGCATTCAAGTGACACTTCAGAGGCTGTTTTGACCCTCTTCGTGTTGGAATTTGGACTCAGAGTAAAATATGAATTGTATCTCTTTGAATTAGCTTTCCAATGATAACAAATTCAGCTCCACCAGACCATTATAGCTCCCAAACCAAGCATTGCAAGATAGAGGTGTCAAAACAAGAACTCCAATGCATAGTTCGGGTTTAAGCGTTTTTATCCCACAACCTCTTGGGCTTTAGCTCTTCCAATCTTCACTTGCAACACTCTAAGCTTCATCTTGATCATCTAATGCACCACCATAGTCAGCTCGGATCATGTCCTATCTTGCTCATGTACCTAGAAACCTGCAAAACCGAGCAAACAAGCGCAATCTACCCGAAAACACTAAACCCTAAAACTAAGCTAGAACTAAGCTAAAACCTATGCAAACTAAACATAAATATGCATCCTAAGCTATAACTAAATGCAAGCTATCAATATGTTACTTGTGGGACCATGTTGGGGTTTGGAGATGCTAGGTCTCGGTTGAGACATTTTGTTGTATTTTACAACCTCTTGCCTCTTATGGCTTTTGGCTTTGCTTATTACTCTCCCTCTCTTTCTATAATAGCTTACCTTTGGCGATAATTCAATCATTTTCATCAAACTCAATAATGCATTAAAAATTCCCAAAAGACATCCCTTTTCCAATCCTCTTCACCGCTCTTTTTCACACATAGAGCTTTACCAACACCAACCTTGGGTACCATTTCGACCAACATCCTTCAACACCGCCCTTCATCTTTGACCGCCGTTAATCCACTATAACATCGCCAATCTTCGATGCTAATCCTCACCAAAAAATAGGATGATTTTTCAATTGGAGGGATCAAAGACAAAATTGACTCAAATCCTAAATTAACAGTCGAAAACATTGACACAAACCCTAAATTGACGATTGGAAAAATAGGCCTTTGATTAAAATACTAACCAATAAATGGTTAAGCTCACCAACGAGATTTAGTGGAGGGCAAATTGGTGGATTTGGGAGAGGATGTTGATATTCGACTGGAAGAGGGTGGGTAGGTGTTGGAGTTCATGGAATCGATTAGGGAAGAAAAGGATTATGGGTAGAAAACGTTGGGTGTCACAAGATGTTGTTTAGGAATGGTGGTGTCAAGGACTAGACCATTGGAAAGGTGAGGGTGGCGCCACTAAATGTTCATGTGGATGGGGAGATGAATCTTAAACAATAAAAGGATCAAATAATCTATAAACATATAGACCAGAAAAACGTCAATTAATGCTCATGTATTTTATACAAACTATATGATCGATTTCTAAAATGACATATATAAGAGAAGATAATAGATAGGTGGAATCTAAAATGCCATTTAATTTCACAATTCGTGTGGCCTTTTGCATTCTAGTAAATCAAGGAGATCATCGTTAAATTCGTCTCCCCGAAATCGGTCCCTAGGGTTTTGTGTCGTACGCCGCTTTTATGGGGTTTTTGGTCTAGCTTATGATAGTGTTAGTCTTCCTAAATGGATTAGGTGGCCTTCACAAGTGGATTTTATTAAGAGTTTACCTTGGCTTTCTCTTATGGCTTTCTTCAGCAAGCTACCATTTATTTGGAAAGTTTCCTTTTTGCTTTCTTTCATTTAAAAAAAGGATTTGATTCTGGTGCATTCTTTCAGATAGGCGAGGTTGAGATCCCTCTTATGAGCTCATTATGTGTTCTAAAGTCTCTAGCGATTGAAATTTCGAGAACAAACCTCTAGTGCTTATGCTTCTGGGGCCTTGTTTCGACTCAAAGCTTCAACATGACAACAAAATTGGAAGAATAGTGGAAAAAACTCTCCTTGATGGAGAAAGAAGGAGAAGTCACCAAGATTGATAATTAGGTTGAGAGTATGGAAGAAATGAGAATACATTGGGGCTTAGCAGGAAAAATGATGATGAAAAAAATTTACAATGTGAAACTTTGAAGGGAACGACGAAGATTGTTTGGAAACCTAAAAGAGGCAAATGATGAAAGAGTTGGGGAATAATGTTCTAATCTTCCAATTTTCTAAAGGATAAGAATTGGGTGTTAGAGCATCAACCTTGGAATTTTAACGGACATTTTTTGGCTTTACAAGAGCTCAAAGGGGGAGAAAGTCCTTCAGATTTCCAGTTCAAAAGCTCCTCTCTCTAGATTCATGTCCACAATGTGCCATTCAATAGAAGAACAAATGGAGTAGCTTGGGTGATTGGAAACAAAATTGGGAAGTAGATAAGCTTTAAAAGAGATGAAGATTTTGGTTAGGGAGCGACAATGAAAATTAAGGTAGAGACTGATATACATAAATCTTTGCCCAGAGAAATGAAACTCTATTTTGGTGAAGAAGAAGAAGAACGATGGATTAATTTTAAGTACCAACATTTACTAGAATTTTGCTATTGATGTGGAATAATGAGGAACTTGGATAAAGAATTTGAAAGCTAGGAGGGTGAAGATGAAGAAGGTAAATATTTTCAGTTTGGACCTTGGCTTAAAGCCTCAACTAGTAGAAGGCTTGTTCGACATATGAGATATTATGTCCTATAATATATTCTTTTGAAAAAGAAAATTTTGAAACCAAACAAAAACATGTAACAACCTTTAACAAAAAAAAAGAAGAAGTGGGACCTTTTGGTGATTGATATGAGTTGATATTTGGTCTAGAAATCTCTTTTAAAAAATAATATATTATTGTATATAATATTTATTGTATTTGTTGTGCCGAATAACCACAGAAACTTGGGAAGAGAAAACAAAGAGGAAAATGATAAAGTGAGATAAAAAATCTAGAAGTTGTATTCTACTTTTGAAATGAAAGAGATGAATGGGAAAGAGAAAAGGAAGGACATAGAAAATCAGATAATCCATAAGTAGACTAGTGGAGAGAAGGCCATAGATAGGGGAAAGGGTGAGAACTTGATCAATATTGAGATTACAAGATCTAATGGAGTTGAAAGGGAAAGCTAATGCTAAAAGAATTTATCGTGGAGACGGTAGTTGGTAACGGTAAAGAGGATGAAGAAAAAGGCAAGAAATGGAAGAGGAGAGAAGGGAGGCCATTCTTTTAGCCATGGTGATATCTCAAGGAAAAGGAAGGCTAGTGATTTTTCTATAGATATGAAAATTGACACAGAGATGAATGTATAGTCGGGCTTAAAAACTAGGAAGGTCAGTTCTGAAGAAACAAACAACTTAACGGTGGAGGTTGGCCACGATCAACCTCGTCGAGAGCCATGAGTTGTATAGGATACAACTCCAATTGGAATTGATCTATGGACATGTTTCCAAAGAATTTGTAGCTAATCTAGATCGCAAAAGATCTGATTATGTGCCCATAAAGGTTCTCATTGACAGTGAAGAAATGAGAAGAAGGGAGAGAATTTTCATATTTGAGGAGAATTAGTTTGAGAAAGGCAGATGCATGGAGATTGTTTAAGAGGTTTGGAGTAATTCTTAAATAAATGTTCTTAGGAAGATTGAATATTGTACCAAAGAGTTTTCTAGATGGGAAAATGAGGAAAGGAGGATTAGGAGAGGTCTTGATACAAAAAGAAAGAAGCTTCAGAGATTAAATGAAGGTGAGCTAAGCATTTGAAGACTTATTGGTCTTCGAGGTTTCAACTGTTTATTGGTAGAATGTGAGGTGTGCGATGTGTTGTGTTGCCATTGGTGGAAGATGCAGTTTGAGTTGGAGTTTCGGGATGTTTTGATGTGGGAGACTTTTATTGATCTTTGAGGTGTCGACCATTGATTGGTGGATGAGGAGGTTGATGTGACTTGTATTATAGGTCTGTGAGTTGAGCATGCAACATCACCAAATGTCACCACTAATTAGAGCCTTCATAGACTACGACTTCATCTGATATTTACCTAGTGCACTGAATAGGCAAGGTAGTCGACTGCTATGTAGAATGTGTGGTATGTTTATACTGGGGTTTCGTTGGAGTTTCACTTTCCATGGGATCTTTGTGCTCTTAGTTGATTTTGCGTGTTGTTTGTACACTAGTGAAATGATGTGACTATGCTCGAGATGTCACAACATGAGCATGAGCAAAAAGTCTAACCATGGGCAAATGTGAAGCGTTGGAGCCTCTTGGTGGTCACCACACCGACACCATGAACTTTCCTTGGTGCCTTTGTTCTCTTGAAGGCAACTTTGTGTGGTTTGGGCTATTTTATGTAATTTCTTGGTATATTTTTGTTAACTTTAGAAACCTTTGGGTGCTTTTGCATAAGGTGTCATGTTAGGTTTTGCTTAAAAAGGGATTGACGCCTCCCTTAGTTTCTTAGACAAGATGGAAGCCAAACCATCCCAACTCTTGTCTCCTTTCTTTAAAAACATTTTCCCTTTGTTTTTCAATCAGTTTTTAGTTTAGATCAATTGGATCATGAGTCATTGATCCAATACTAGAGATTTGATCTAGGTGAGTCACATCCTAGCCTGAGTCTTCTAGTTCGTGTTTTCGAGGGGTGAGTCATATCCTTTTGAAGGCTCGTTCATATCCAGCCCTAACCAATGAATTCCACACTCTATTTCACCAAATAAAATTGTCCATCATCATCTACCAAAGACGGCACCAAGAAGATCCATTGCCGCCACCATCTCTTGAAGATCTTGCTCCATCCCGGTGGCTCCTACAACCTTTCAATGCAAGAGCCATAATGTTCGAACCACTCATCATCTAGATCTCATAGTTTGAGGGATTAAAGAAGTTTCGTAGATCTAACTCTAGGCTTTGGAATCACCAAATTCCAAGTTTGGATGAGGGAGATCTTCCTTTGTGATCCCAAGAGAAGTTCATCCACCGAGTTCCATCATCTCTTGAACAGTTTGCCTTTGGATCAAGCGTTGGGATTGCGTTGCACTAAAATCATCAAGAAAATCCTTCATCACGTGGTATCAGAGCCACGCAAGGTATTCTGTCTTTAGTCCTTTGATTAAACAATCTAGGGTTGCAAGTGCTCGTTGAGCCACCCTCGCCTTTAACCTTGCCGAGATTGTGTTGTCTTTGCATAGTCCTGTGTGTGTGTGTGTGTTGTTGTGTGTCGTGCTTCTCTGAATTTTTTAGCCTCCATTGTTGTCTTGAGGTTGAAGAAGAAGACCTTTAAAGGTCATTTTCATCACATAAAAGCGCCACCCCTTGAATTCAGAAACAACCCTTCAATTTTCCCGCATTAAACTAGCCTTGTCTTGCATTTGTTAAGGAGAAAATTTCAGTTGCTAAAGCTTATTCTCATCCACGACCCTATTTATTTTCAAGCACATTTCAATTGCTTTTGACTTGTATTGGGTTGGATTAGAATACGGGAAAGGCATCATTCATTTTAAGCTTGAAAACGGCCTTACATTGCCTAGTAAGTTGTTTGTGATATGTAGTTGTTTGTTGTTCAAAAAATAATAATTCAAAACCTTGAGCCATTGAAATAAAGAGACGGACTCGGAAAGAAAAAGGATCGGGACTTAGAAAAACTCAGACCCGACGAAAGAGAAAAAGAGGTCGAACATAGAAAAAGTCGGATCCCGTGAGGAAAAGAATTCGAGCTTGGCTTTCCTATGATTGAGTTGTTGTTGGATGAGTTGATGCTTAGTACGTTCTTGGTCCTATAAATTCTTTACTTGAGTCTTTAGCTTGTGCTTGAGCTTTCTTTGTGTCTTGCCTAGCCATACCTTGTTCCTTGTCTTGTCCTTGCACTTGCAACTTGTTGCTCTTTCTTGGTTGATTTGGGAGGAACTTGTGGTTTGGCATTACTTGTGATTTGTGGGATAATCTTGTTTGTTGAGTGTGTTCAAGATGTCAAGAACAGGTACATATTATGATGAGTTCTCATTGAAAAGGTTTCATATGCCATATTTTGACGGTCGATCCGATGCCAATGCTTGCTTAGATTGGATCTCCAAGCTCGATCATTTTTCGACTACTATGGCGGCTATCTTGAAGATATGAAAGTTATTTATGCCACTAAACGCTTTAGCAATGGAGCTCATAGTTGGTGGTATGATCACAAGGAGAAGAGGAGGTGTGAAGGATACCTTTGCATTTGTACATGGCATGAGCTCAAACAAGTTTTGATGGAGAGGTATGTACCATAAGTGTATGTCGAGTCCTATTCCTTTTACCCTTCATATTCTACTTGTGCCACTAATGTTGTAGGGTATGGATATGAGGCGTTTCATCATCAAGACCAAGCTTCCATAAGGGGCACCAATGTCATGCCTTGGTATCCAACACCTAGAGGACAAGCCCCATTTGAAGACTGTCTTTATTAATTGTTAATGATTGGTTACAATAAAGTAAGAGTTGAACAAAAAGAATTTACAAAGTTCAAAATACTAAGGAAAGGACATCATGCCTCCCGAAACTATGTTCGCTCCGTGTGCATGAAATCACTCGTAAGACGCAAGTCATTTGAGAGCATCCCGAAATCCTAAGCAACTGCTAAACTATGACAAGTACCTTCTACAAGCGTTTCATTCCTCCTAAAGCCTTTTTTGGAAGCACGCTTGTTAGACACCTACAAGAGACGTAAGAAAACAAGTGCAGACAAACAAAAGGCTAAATCGAAAAATTAAACCCATGCTCCCGTGAGTAGGGTCAAAAGGTTAAAACATTGTCCGACCCTCAACGACCCAAAATGATTCATCATCAGAATCCACTATCAAATGTAAAAATAATAATCTACAAACATCTAGTATTAAGTAAGAAGATACAAGGGCCTAAGGCCCTAATCCTTAGCAACAAGATCATCAAGCGATGCTCGGGGTTATACGAAATCTCTTTGAATAATGCGGGATTCGAGCGACGCTTTGGATCGTCACAAACAATCAATAAAAAAGGTGAAACTCAAGAATGGCTTGGGGTTGCACAAAATCTATTCGGGAAATGCACAACCCAAGAAAGACTTAGGATCGCTGAAAGCAATCAAAAAAGGGTGCAACATAAGCGATGAGGTTGCACTAAATATATTTGAACAATGTGCAACTCGATCGAAAAATGATCATTACGAAAAAATATAAAGGACTTGTGACTCAAGAGAGATATGAAGTAATGATTAGTTCATTTGAGAAGTATGAAATGTCCTAAATAAGTTTAAAATCTGCGAACGCGCGTAAACATCCTGCTCGGGACCAAAACAATCAGCAGAATCGCTCAAACCATATGCATATACCCAACTAGTGACTTTCTATCGTTTGTGAAAGTGAACAACTCGAGCCATGAGGTAGAATGGGTAAACAAATAAAAAAAGCGACTGCATGACCCATCAAAAAATATATGTAATCAATAGAGGCAAAAACCCAAGAAACGAATATTGATAAAAGACATTCACATGCAAAAAACTCGCTTCAATGATATCGTGGAAAATAGTCATTACAAGCCCTCACAGGGACGTAAAAATACCATTAAAAAACAATTCATTGTTCAAAAGCTCAACACCTAAATCTTTAAACTCTAACCCTCTTATGGAGGCGCTACCTTGTCATTCTAAGAGAATGGGACAATTGGAATTTGGAAGAGCGGGATGGCTGGAATTGTAGGAAGATCGATGACCTCATTGTCAGTCGCTTCAGGTACATTGAGCGAAGTCGGTTGCTAATCACCGATTTGACCTACGCGATCACCACCATCCAAGAAAAATTCCAAGTCACCTTTAGGCTCCTCCTCCAGCTCGTCTATATGCTCGTAATAGTTGGGTTTGAAGAAGACGATGTGTGTGTGTGTCAATATGACAATATTTGTAGATACCTTGTCTAACCCTGATGTGAATGAACTATCGATACACATTCATGGTTTCCTCAAAATGCTTGTCTAGATATTCCTATGTCTATAAATACGCCAACCCAACCCTCATAACCTCTTCATTGATCTCCTTGACTCTTTGTTGGAGACGACGATTCTCTTGCATCCTCCCTCAACTCTCCCTCCTTAGTCCGTCGATAAGTGTGCTCATTTTTAATCTCATCTTTCACTTTAGCAAGTTTAGAGTGCACCTCCTGAGCCTCACCCTTGAACTTCTCGGCCTCATCCTTGATCCCTTGGCTTGTGTTTGAAGCTCAAATACTTAAGCCTTTGACTTATGTCTCTCCTTTTTAGGGAAAAAGAGTTTCCCCTTGTTAGCCTCGTGCTCCGTGCGCTTGCTAGTGAGGGTCTTATCGGCTACCCTAATGAGCTAGCATTATAATGAGTGAAGAAATAGGCATGCAAAAGAAGTAGCGAGTGTAATAAGACAAATGATGTCACAAAAAAGAAAGAAACATTGAAAGTGAGAGTTAACTTACCATGTCAACATATTTGAAAGACTCTATGCAAGCGCTCTCAACATCAAGGCTTTTAGCCCACTACTTCTCCGCGCGATAAGCAGAAACCCTAATGTCATTAAAAGTTTTGTCAGAAGGGCCTAGACAACTAAAATCATTGTGTTGGGAAGGGATTGATTCTACAAAGTCATGGTCGTCAACCCGAGTTGTTATTTTAAGCCTGATGGGAGCAGTGGCCTCATTTCCCTTGCACGCTTCTCGCTCGCCCACCTTCTTCTTCTTGGAAGCAAAAGGGATGGGAGCCTTCTGCTTGGTGTCATTGGTTGCGATGTCCGAAGAAATAATTTAAAGAGGCGTAGAAGGTGCGCCAATTTTCAAGACATTTTAGGGGGAATCTTTCGTCGACGCCTACTTAGTGACCCCTGATAACGCTTAATTTAGTCATATTTTATGAGTCTAGTTGCATATTAATTTAGGTCATTTTCATGCATATTTTACATATTTTATATTTATTTTGTTTTATTATGCATTCGGAATCTACACTCGTGCTTTTATATGTTTCAGGTATTTAAGGCTATTTTTGGAGATAGTTTTGAGATGTCAAATTTGATGAAGTTTTTGGGAGATGCTAAATAGTTGGGTTCTGATTTGAATTTTGGGCTTAAAAAGAGTTGATGGGCTTAAAGCATGGAGAGGCTCAATTTTGGTACATGGCTTGGTGTGATGCTGATGGGTTATCTAAATGTGACGTGCCAAGGAAGACAATCTTAGAATTGGGAGAGAGGAGGGTCCACGAGTGTCGGTGATTGATTTGCAAGGTTTAATGCACTATATATATGGAGACATTAACGTTTGAAGGGGAGTTTAGATAGAGAATTATATATTAGCTTAGGTTTGGAGCTTTATTTTTATTTTTAGGTTTTAGTTTTGTTCGGCTGCAGAAGACAAGAAGTTCATGAAGGAATTGGCTGGCTTGTTTTGAAGATTTTGGTTTATTCAAGACTCTAGCCCTTTGATTTGAATTATCTATACAATTAAGACTAAGTTTTCTTACTTTTTAATTGTATTGAATAATTCTTGGCTAGTTTATATATTATGATTATGTCTTCAATCATGATTGGCTAAATTCCTACTTCTAGGGTTTTGGTGATCCATTCAATGCGTATTTAATTAAAGTTATGTTCTTTGCTTGAATTGAAATATATTTGATTCGATCCTAGATGCTTTATGCCTTAGTAACTTTTGTGAATGGGAACTTGTTAAAGTTTGAGACTGAAAGGTGAAAACTTTAATAAGTAGGCAGACAGGGAACTGAGACTGAAATGTATTTTTTCCTGTTGGAACCCTAGGATTTGAACCTGAGATTTCTTTATTGATAAAGTGTTTTGATTTCTCTTGTGGATTAATAGTTGTCGTAGAAACCTTAAGATTGGGTTGAGTTAGCAAGTCGCGAAAGCGGATGTTGATTCAATTTAATCTTAAATTCTAAGTGCTTACTGGTCTAGATTTCAATTGGCAGGTCGTGAAAGCGGATGTTTGTTGGGTTTAGGCACGTTGCTATCGTTCGAAAGGACTTAGCGATTACCTTAACTACCTTCAAATAATTGAAAATAAATTCAAGCAGAGTATAATTTTATTTATTGAAACATTGTTGCGGTGATCCTTAAGCTTAGACACATCTATCCCATAGTTTTTATCCTTCAGTTTATTATTGTTTGTTAGCTTTAGTTCTTTCTTATATTTTTGGCCTACTTTACTAGTAGAGTTACAATTGGTATTACATTGGTCCTTGTGGGATCGACACTTGAGGTACTACGATTGACCCCGTTCGCTTGCGGGTTAGTTTTGGCTGCATCAACCCTCGTGTCCATTTTAGCCCCATTACCACTCGAGAGAATATTCTTATTCAGCCTCTGGGCCATAAATATCGCATTCATCTCTACAAAAACATAAAAAAAATAAGTAAGGACAATGAAAGAATAAGAAGAGAAAAGACTATATACTTTGTAACAAGACACGAATATCCCTCCGCTCCCATAACTTAAGGAAGCAGAGACTCAAGCCGGAGCATTCTAGGCGCTTCTGGGTGAGGATATCCATGTGGGATCTCCCAACCTCTTCTTGAAGGACCATTTAGCCTTCGTTACATCCTTTTGAGGCATCTTCCCGATCTTTCTGTATAGACTTGGCTAGATCCGGAAATTAAACAAGTTTCCCCGAACATCACGAACTAGAAACCACTTATCCCTCCAAATCCCAACGTTGAAAGGTTTGACCATAAAATTCATCCTAGGGAGACTCAAGTTCATGAAATCATCCATGTCCATTGGATGAAAAATACATCACACTTGGTCCACGTTTTGCTCCTCCAATAGTTCCAAGAACCATATCACGTACGTGCATAATAGTCTCCACCTGTTGGTGAAAAGTTGAGCAACAGACACATTGGGGAGCTATAGGTATTCAATGACGGAAGCGGGGAGTGGAATCAAAAATCTGGCCACAAGATTGTCATAATACATAACCAAGCAACAATCATAATGAGCCATGGAGTTACCCCTACCCTCAAGAAGCGCGAGTTTTACTCCCTCGAGCCAAGGGTAGTCGATTGAGATGTTGGCCAACTAGGCTCAACTCATAATGGTTTCCTAACCATGCTTTAAGAACGCATTCCTAAAAGGATCCACCAACATGAGAATCCTCACCTAGGACACAAGAGGAATAGCCAAAATGTGATCATCGATGTAGCGGATGTAGAAGCTAGGTTATTGACTTAGAGCTGGAAGAATCCTGAATTGCCGAGCCGAGAGGCTCTTCGTCTGAACTAATATTGGCTCGAGTTTTGTTCCTGAGTAAACCCTTGTGTGAGTCATTGATGTGAGAATTGAATCGACCTCAAAAGTTGACTTGTTTGCATGTTAAATGTTGACTTGTTTCTTGGGTAGAGACTTGATTGCATGTTAAATGTTGACTTGTTTCTTGATATTGCATGCATCTTGGATAATCCTTGTTCTTAAAGCTATTATTGAATTGAACCTGGACCAGTTCAGGGTTATTTAATATAAAGAATTATCATACTCGTAATATTATTAATTTACGTAAGATTAGGACAAGAACAATCATAGAAATGAATGAAAGAACTTGAGGAAAGATCAATGATCAATAAACTACATCCAAAGTGGATATTTGTGGATGGAACTATTTCTTATTAATTGTTTGAACAAAAGTTGTTTCTTGTTTACTTGTTTTCCTTCATTTTTTGAAACTAATCAATCAAAAAAACTCTTTGTTCTTAGTTGATAAAATTTCTTTACTTAGAAATAACTTGATTCTCTTGAGTTCGACCCCAACTTGCGTGGTATACTTTAGTTAGTGTTTAGAGATTTATTTTTAATAAGGCATCAACGATTATAGCTTGGTCAAATTTTGTTGTCATTACCGGGGAATCTAACTTTTATTTCTTTGTTTTGTGTTTTTACCGACCTTTATGTGGACCTATCTTATGGTCCACACCCGTACTACTAACTTGTCTATTCTTACTTTTGATTTAGAGATCGAGACGACTCTTTCCAAGTTGAGAAGAAAGATTCGCAATCAATTTTGTGAACTACCATTCAATCTGGAATTTGCTGAAATTATTACAATGGATTAGAACCAAGCACTAAGGCAGCTGACTGCACCGAATTTCCAACAACAACCACTTATGGTGTAGTTGCCACAATTCCATGGGCTTAGTGGTGAAGACCCTAACAAACACTTGTTTGAATTTCATGTTGTTTGTACAAGAATGAAACCAAAGAACATCACTAAGGACCAAATCAAGTTGAGGACTTTCCCATTCTCTTTGAAAGGTGTAGCTAATGATTGGTACTATTATTTGGCTCCAAGTAGTATTTACACGCGGGCAAAGATAATGTAGACATTCCTTGAGAAATATTTTCCTACTACGAAATTGAACAATAAGAAGAAGAGCTTGAGCAACATTGAACAATAGGATGGTGAGAGCCTGAAGGATTACTATAAGCGCTTTAAGAGGTTGTGTTCCACTTGCCCTTACCGTGTTTACTCCGACTAGGATTTGATTCCTTACTTATATGGTGGCCTCCTTGGTAATGAGCACTGAATGATGAATGCAACTTGTGGTGTTAATATCTTGAATAAAACACCGGTTGCAACTTTTGAGTTGTTTTTAGAACTTTTTGAGGGATCAAGACAATTCAATAAAAGTTTAAATTCTCGTGGAGCAAATGTTATTGACTCCTCATCTTCTGCCCTAAAATCTAATGTGGAGGATTTGAAGGATATGATGCAAGGAACCTCCAACATGTTAAAGCTTGTGGAATTTGTGCTGATGCGTGGGATTTGTACTGACGCATACCGTGCGACAAATGCTTATTCCAACTTCAAGAGCCACAAGCTGAGGTTAATGTTATATGAGATTTTGATCCTCCAAGACCTCGATATGACCCATACTCCGACAATTACAATCCAGGGTGGAGAGATCATCCAAATTTGAGATATGGGAATCAACAACAAAAATTTGAAGAAGGCCAAGTGCCTATGCCACCTTACTATGCAAAGCCACAGGAGGAAAATCAGAGTTCTTCTATGTCCAATAAAAACCTGATTAAGTCTCTCACACAGAGTGTGTCAACAATGCAAAGCAATATGGTGCAATATCAACAAGAGACTAAATCAAGTATTCAAAATCTAGAGAAACAGGTTGGACAAATATCTAAAGCTCTGAGCGAAATAAAGTCAAAAGATTTGGGAAAATTACCATCTCAAACGGTGATCAACCCCCAGAGAAAATGCTAGTGTAGTGACATTATGAAGTGGAAAAGAGTTGCATGTCGACACCCATGTTGAGGAAAAAGTATAGACGACATAAGATGTTGAACTTTCGGAAAAACTAAATGCCGAAAAACCGCGAGTGTGGGTTCATAACTGCGACCACGGTTTTGATACAAAATCAACTCTAGAGGACAACTGCGACTATGGGAACAACAAGCGTGATTTTGGGGATTAAAACCAAGAATGTAGTTTGGATATCAAAGAAAATGGCCTACATGAATTCGAATCATGATCACGGGTCCCTAACCACAACTGCGGTACCAACACTAAAGTTATAGATGGTTATGTACATCTCGATTTTACTCCTCTTGGTTCTCAAAAGCCAATTCCATCCTTCCCCGAGGCGTTGAATGATACAAGAAGGCTAGAGAATGACAAGGAGATCTTTGAGGGCTTCATCAAATGCGAGGTAAACATTCCCTTACTTGAAAATGTTCAAAGTGATCCTAGATTTACTAAATTTCTTAAGGAACTGTGCACCATAAAAAGAAACCAGAAATTAAAGGGAAAACAAAAGATCAAAGTAAGTGAACATGAAAAAGTGATGCTAGATCTTGTTGTATCTATAAATGCCTTACCTGCTCTCTATGAATCATTAGTATTAGGACCATTGCATGAAACTAGAATCATTGTTCAATTGGTTAATTGATTTACTGTTTATCCAAAAGGGGTAGTTGAGGATGCTCTTGTGATGATTGATAATCTATTTTTTTCTGCTGACTTTTTGTGCTGGATATGGATCATGATAAACATGAAGTCCCTATATTGTTAGATAGGTCATTTTTTAAAACAACACAAATGAAAATTGATTTTATTAGTTGAATTCTCACTTTGGAATTTGATGGGGAGAAAGTGGAATACAATATTTATGATTCTATGAAACATCCCTAAGATGATCATTCTCTATGCTCTATTGATGTGACTGACTCTATTGTGCAAGATGTTTTTGTTATCACTTGTTCTATTGAGTTGAAATCTGTTTAAGAGAATAACATAGTCAATCCACATGTTGATTTTTCTTTATCTACTAACATGCTGGAAGTGGTGGTTGAGCTAAATTATTATGGTAAGTTTCCTCTTACTCCATTGGCCACTAGGCCCATTCCACTGACCATGCCAAGCGAGAGGCTTCTACCTTTTATTGTGCATGCACCAAAGATTGAATTCAATTAGCTACCTGATCACCTCAAGTAAACTTTCCTTGGAGAGGTTGACACATTACTGGTCATTATCTCTACCAAGGTTTCCAAGGACTAAGAAAAAAGTTTGGTGGTGATGCTCAAGGAAAATAAGACAGCTTTGGGATGGACCATCGTAGACATTAAGGGAATTAGCCCCATTACACGTATACACATGATTATGTTTGAATAATAAGCTAATCCATCTAGAAATCCACAACGAAGGCTCAACCGACCAATGATGGAGGTGGTAAAGAAGAAGGTTTTGAAACTTCTACAAGTAGGTATGATTTATCCTATCATTGATAGTAAATTGGTGAGTCCTACGCATGAGGTTCCTAAGAAAGGGGGCATTATGGTTATAGAGAATCAACAAGGAGAGTTGGTTCCTACCCATGTCCAATCAGGATAGAGGGTATGCATTGATTATTTTAAGTTGAATGGGATCACTTCCCATTATCCTTTATTGATCAGATGCTTGAGCGAGAGACTGGTCCCGCCTATTACTATTTTTTAGATGGATACCCAGGCCATTTTTAGGTGGCCACAACGCTAGAGGATCAAGAGAAAATGATGTTTACATGCCTTTTTTGCATCTTTGCATACCATCGAATGCCATTTGGGTTATACAACACACTTGGGACATTCCAACGATGTATGGTGAGAATCTTTTCCGGGTATATCGGGAAATTCATTGAAGTTTTCATGGATGATTTCACGGTTCATTGTGATGATTTCACGCCAAGGCCATTGGACATACCACGTAGTCGTTCGTGTGTCGCACCTCGGCTAGCCATGGCATGCGGGATGCTGAGCTACGGATCCTCACCTTGGTCACCATGAGAGTAGTCGTGCCACACCCCGAACCCAGACTCGGGTTGCCTACGACGACTCCTAGAACCGACGTCGATGCACTCGTGCGCATGCCAAAAGCATGTCCGATCTCCCGCGAGACATGCTATAGGCGCGCCTAGTCTACCATAATGCATGCCCTAGGCATGCCTCTCCTTCCTATGTTTGTTTTGAACATTCTATTATTAGTATGACTTAAGTTGAACATTTCCTCTTTTAGTAAGTTACTTTGTTTAGTTTTCTAGAGATATGGGCCTCGTTTGGACACTTGGCCTAATCTCGGTTTACCTAAGTTTGCTTGTTGTTAGCCTAGTTGATCGCCACCCTTATAAGGGGCGAGACTCTTCTTGTTTTTGCTTCACATCAAAATTAATCAATTTTATCCTTTGAGGAGTGAGAATCTCTCCCTAGGCCTTGGCGTCACCTTTTTCTAAACTCTAATTGCCTTATCTAGACTGTCGTCGCTATGCCGGCTCCTCTTGATCCTTTCTCATGCCAAGTTCTTCCACCCTCTTGTACTAGAATTGTTCTAGTTGATCTATAAAAGCCTTAAACTTCGAGTTCCATAAATCTTTCGCCAAGTTATCTTGATAGATCGAGAAGAGGACCTAATCGCAAGGTCGAAGATCCAAGCCTGGGGTAGATCGAACCTCTCTTTCGAGGAGAGATCGCATCAATTCATGGTTATTCTAAACCCTGCACGGGATTGATTTATATACTTTCCTTGAATGAGTGTAGTGAATTAATTTTAATTGCTTGCATTTGATTTTGATTTCAGTCGTGCGCTTGGTTAGTAACCTAGATCAAATTCTCGTATTTGCTTTATGTTGATCCTCTCAGTTAAGGTACTAACCCAACAACGAGCCTTTGTGTTGTCTTTTGCTTATTCGGTGCCATGCATCTAAACATCCCTTTTTATTTCGATACCTTACCCTAATATTGCTTGTTTGGTTGTTGAAGATCTCCTTCTTTATATCCGAGATATCTTGCATGATATACCATTTATTGTCTCTTGTTATTTTCGGCCATATCTTATATTTTCGGTTAGTAATCGATTGTTCCTTTAAAAAAATCGAAATTAAAAAAACGAACCAAGGGTGATTTAAAGAACACCCCAAGAGATTTGAAGAACTCTTGCCTTGTTTCCTTTGCTTTCTTCTTTGATATTGAACTTCATTGTCATTGCATGCTTTTGGGTTAATGATCTTGCTTTCTTGAGTGTTAAGTTAGTCATCATTTTTTGTGTTGTACTTGTCCTTATCCGCCTCTCGCTAAAAAGCTTACCTTGACCCTTGTGTGGTTTAGTTCTTATTGGAGTGCATAGATCTTGTTCTTTCTTGTTCGTTTTTGTTCCCGTTTTACTTGCTATGTCTTCTCCACAGGCTTTAGGTGAGCTTCAAGTGGCGGATGAAACTAAAAGGGGGTCAAATTGAACCCCCACCAGCCTTGGTACCATTGGAGAAAAGCAATGCAAGTGAGCCCTCTCTTTTGGATCTCAAGAACGCCGACCTACGCTGAAGGCTCATGGAAATGGAACCAGTCCTCGCGGCGCAAGCTATGACACGCCTTCCAACCTTGGTGCCACCAACACCGTTGGCACCCACGGAGCATCCCCTGACCCCACCTTCTACAACAGCTCCGGGCCTTACTATTCAACCCAATGTCGCTGACTGGCTGAAAGTCATCGTGCCAAATCAAAATATAAATCCCTAATTACACAACTAGTATAGCTGGTAAGTCGGGGTCGTACCCAAGAGATACTTGTAACTCCAAGTAGTATTATTATCAATTCAAAAAGTAACAAAAGGGGGGATTTTTTATTATTATTCTAAAACTATGAATTTCAAAGCAAGCAAACAATCAAACAGAGCAAAGATTGAGTTTTTATGAGATTAGGAAAGCAATCCTATTCAAGCATCCACTTTCATCATCAAGTTATTGATCATTGATTCAAACAAGTTATTCTCTTTTGGTTATTCCTATCCTGATCAGATATATAACATGGCAACAAGACATGCAAACTTAATATCCAAATAACACATGAAACGATCATGAATCACAAGGACAATGGCAATGAGAACAAGGATAAGCAGGATACATGCAATTGAATTCCAACGAGTCAAACAATTAACCATACATTCAAATCTCTTTCTCAATTGTTTTAGTCCAACGAGTCCTAAACCAATTGAGTTGCTACATTTTTTCTATGAGAAAACCTAGATCTAGCAATAGAAAGTATCAATTCCAACAAGGTGATCAATCTAGCAGAAATCAATACAATCAATATTAATGATGCATAAGAGAATTGAAATAACCTGTAGAAATAAACCTGAATAGAAGAATCTCACAATAAAATTGAGTCTGAAAGCTTCAACTTAAATAGAATCAAAGGAGTTTAGTTCTCCATAGAGAGAATACAAACCAAAGTAGAATAGTGAAAATTAGGTCTAAGATAGGTTCTCAGACAAAGTCTGACAACTAGGCTTAAAAAGCCAACTAAAAACACGAAAGGAAACATATAATTAAAAACAAGTAAAGATAAGATAGAAAGATATTTGTGCGCGAGCAGGTCAGATGGGCCGTGATCGCCCTTTTGGATGGTCGCGATCGCGGCCGGTGCAAACCGCGGTCTCGACCTTCTCTTGACAACACTCTAATGGTACTTTCAAAAACTGTTTTGACCACCTTAGAATGGGAATTTGGACTCAAAGTACAAATATGAATTGTATCTCTTTGAGTTATCTTTCCAATGATACCAAATTCAACTCCATTTGACTACTATAACTCCTGAACGAAGCATCACAAGAAAGTGATGTCGAAACAACAACTTCAATGGATGGCTCGGATTTAAGCGTTCTTTTCCACAACTTCTTGGGCCTTAATGATCATCAAAAGTGGATTGAATATCCTTGGAAAATACACTTGAATACCTCCAATCTTGAATCTTTCAGCTTAACCAATCATTGCTCCTCAAAACGACCTAAAAACATGAAAGCACAAGAGTAGATACCGGAATGCAAAAACTACGAAAACTAAGCAAAACACATGCAACCACCTAATATTTAAAAAATAAATATGCCCTTAATCTAACACCTTAATTCATGTTATCAAATTCCCCCATGCTTAAAACTTGCTTGTCCTCAAGCAAGAAATAGATTTAACACCCCGTAAACAATCAATTCATGTATCCACTTTGATAAATGCTTAAGCAAGATTAACAAGAGACATGATTCAACGTCTGTCACGTGAACGACCTCGAGTCTTTGAAAAGAGTCGCCAACGTTAGTTAGGTCGTTGACGTGTGTTGAAGGCATATCTCGGAGATCTTGAAGACGTGTGAGATCTTGGTAGTTTGGATAGTATAATCTTATTTTAGGAAAGATCTTATGCAGATTATATTGTAAGCCGATTATGCCTTTATCCTAAGCCGTTATTAATTGTAATCCTTTTATTTGCTTAGGATGATTTTGTAAAGATAATAGAAATAATATCTTGCCATAACTGAATTGGAAGATATTATTCTCTCTTATCTGACCTAGTTTGTGTGTATTTAGTCTAAGGTTTTAGGTTAGATAGAGCACGGACTTGAGAGAAAGACGTAGGCTTTTGTTAGATTGAGTGCAGGTTGGAGTTATTCAGTTCACAACGAGTTCTAGAGTGCTTGGGAAGTAGGTCTAGATCTAGGGTGTTCGTGTAACTAATCCAAAAGATCAATAAAGCAAGCTACGACTTTTAATCCTTCCAAGTTCTCTTGGTTGATTGAGTTGATCAAACAAGTGTTTCCACTATAAAAAAAACTTTGTGTTCAAGTAAGTCTTTCTTGTAGTTTATTTCCGCTGCATTTACTTAAGAGGTTGACGACTTAGTTGAGGTCGACAACCTAGACGTACTAACAATCCTACAATTGGTATCAGAGCTTTGGCTCTAGATTTATTTTAGTACTCATAATTTACAGGAAATATGACTTCAACAAACACTGCAATCAATGATTCATTCTAGAAGCCACCAGTGCTCAAGGCTGGTGAGCACGATTGGTGGGTCGAGCAAATGGAGACTCACATCTGCTCACTTGATGGACAACTCTGGAAGGTCATAGAGATGGGTCCTGAAACCTTTCTCACTGCTGATGGAAAGGAAGAAAAGAAGAAGGAGGACTATAATGATGCTGATTACAAGAAGTTAGAGAAGAATGCTCGTGCTAAGAAGGTTCTTCACCATGCTCTAACTCTTGGAGACTTGAAGAAGGTTGTCTAGTACAAGACGGGTAAGCAAATCTGGGATGCTCTCAAAAGGCTCCACCAAGGAAATGATGATGTGAAGAAGGATCGCATCATTGCTTTGGAAAGGGAGTATGAAGGAGTGAGTCAAGAAAAGAATGAATCCTTGGGTGACTATCACTCAAGATTTCAAGCTGTGGTTAGCCAACTTGAGTCTCTTGGTGAAAAACTTTCTCAATGGAAGCAGGTTAACAAGCTGATCTAAGGACTTAATGCAAAATGGAATGAAGCTGTTGCTGCAATGTTGACCAATAGTGAGACTAAAACACTCACCTTGGAAGATGTCATAGGAAAGTTGACTATGTATGGAGGAATAAAGCAAAGGCGAGATGATCGCCTTGAAACTGACAAGATTAAGAACATTGCCTTGAAAGTTGAAAGAGCCTTCGATCTTGCACAAGGTGATGATGATCAAGTTGACGGTGACGAAGAAGTTGCATTCATCTCAAGAGCCATGAAAAGGCTTTGGAATCGCAACAGTAAAACTCCATCTAAAGGAATCGAACCTGTCAGAGACATGAAGGACATGATATGCTATCATTGCTCAAGGAAAGGACACTTTGCAAGAAACTGTGTCAGGAGGAAGTCGGAAGGTGACAAGAATGCTTTGTTAGCTACTTGGGACGATTCTGATGTTGAAGATGAGGCAAGTCAACAAGAAGATGTGTGTCTCATGGCTATAGATTCTCCAATAGAGGTATATGATTCTGAACTTTCGTCTATCTTGTCCAATAAAACTAAATAACAGTTGCATGTTATCATTGAGAAGTTGGGAACTCAGGTTACCCAACTCAGTGAGAAACTCGAAGAAAAAGAAGATAAATCTCTAACTTAATGGATGATAATCATGGTTGGTCTCTCAAATGTGCTAGTTAGAGAAAAAGTCTTTAATTTCTGAGTCAATTGCTTGCAAAACCTGTGATAATCTTAAATCTAAAGTGGATAACTTAGAAAAGAAAGTCACAAACCTTGAAGGAGAAAATCTCATGCTTAAACTTGGTAATGCTAAGTTAGTCAATGACCTTGAAAAAGAAAAGAAAAGTAATGAGTCCAATAAAAAGAAATGGATAGAGGAGTTTGTGGCTAAGAAAACTGCTGAAGAGTATGCAAAAATTTTGTAACTTCAAGACCTGGACTTGGATATTCCTATGTGCCTAAAGACTTGAAAACCTTGTGTCCACCTAAGCCTAAAGCTAAAACACCTATGTGCGACAACAAAGCAAGTTGTTCCACATCAGATGTTGGGAACCCAAGCAAAGGTAAACCACCTTGGTTTTCAGGCCAGAAAGCACACAAAATCTGGATGATACAAGTTGAGAACTTGAAACCATCAAAAATCGATTTTCATGCTCGTATTAATAAAAAACCGATCTATCTTGGGTATATCAAGTATGTCGGTTTTAAGTCTCATAAAACTTGCTGGTATTGTGGAAAAGAAGGTCATCTTCAACATGAGTGCAAGAAAAAGATAAAGGATAGCAGATCTTATGGATTTTGGGAAGCTCATGAACGTGAGCCAACCATTGATCCTGAGAGAGTTTATAATGAAAGATGTTCTGCAAATCATCACGTTGCCCAACCCAGAAGAGTCGTTAAACAACTCTGGGTTCGTAAAAACTGACTTTTACCTTGTAGAATGAAGTGATAGAAAGCGGTCCCTGGTTCTTCGACAGTGCATGTTCAACCCATATGACGGGAAGTTTTGAGTCTTTTATCTCACTTCATCAACAAGAAGGTAGCAACATCACCTTCGGTAACAACAGTAAGGGTCAAGTATTGGGTATTGGAAAGGTAAGAATTTCTAAGAACTTTTGTGTTAACAATGTAAGCTATATTAAGGGTCTTAGATATAATTTGTTAAGTGTTTCTCAACTTTGTGCTAACAATCTCTGTCAAGTTGTCTTTGACTCTCTTGGATGTCAAGTTATTGATGTTAGTTCAGGTAAGACTCTTCTGAAGGGAACTTGTGAAAACAATCTTTATAAAGTTGTTCCCTGGCTCTTACCTGAGGAAAAGTTGTGTTTTCAAGTAGTCGAAGATGTTGCCAATCTTTGGCATAACAGATTTGGTCATGCAAGTCTACAACTTATCCGCAAACTTCACAATCAGGAACTGGTACTTGGATTACCTAAGATTGACCAAACCAAACATGAAGTGTGTGAAGCTTGTGTGAAAGGAAAACAGGTCAGATCCTCTTTTCAATCGAAAAGAGAGGTAAGTAATTCTAATCCCTTAGAGTTAATTCATATGGATCTTTGTGGGCCAATGCATGTGAGAAGTCGAGGAGGTAATAGATATGTTTATGTCATTGTTGATGACTTTTCACCTTATACTTGGGTATTTTTCTTGTTTTCTAAAGACCAGGTATTTGAAGAATTCAGTACATGGGTTAAGCTTACATAGAAGGTGCTTGACGTACCTTTGATCTCTATTCAATCTGATCATGGCATGAATTTGAAAATGCTCAGTTCCTGGATTTCTGCAAAGAAAATGGTGTAGGACATTACTTTTCAGCCCCAAGAACCCCTCAACAGAACGGAGTTGTTGATAGAAAGAATCGGACTTTGGAGGACATGTCAAGAACGTTGTTAATATTGAGTGGACTACCAAGGAATTTATGGGGAGAAGCTATCAATGCCGCATGTTATGTACTAAACAGAGCTATGGTGCGACCTCTTCTTGGGAAAACACCATATGAGCTCTTAAGAGGAAGAAAACCCAACGTTGCTCACCTGCGTACGTTTGGTTGTAAGTGTTTCGTACATAATAATGGCAAAGATAATCTAGGCAAGATGGATGCTAGGAGTGATGAAGGAACTTTCGTAGGCTATTCTCAGCATAGCAAAGCCTACAAAGTGTTTAACAAAAGAACTAAGAAAGTTGAAGAGAGTGTTCATGTTGTATTTGATGAGAATACCATGAGAGGCAACTCTATTGTTGATGAAGAGGAAGGAGATCTAGGCTTTCATCTGTGTGAAGAGTCAGAAGTTAGCATTGAGAAAATCGATCAAGTTCAACAGGTTGTTAACCCAGCTTAGGTGGACGACGTCGATGATCTTGACATGCCTGCTCTAGAAGACACTACCAATGTTGAAGAGTCTGATAATGATGAGTCTAATCCAAGTGAAGAAGATGTAGAAGCTGAAAATTCTATCACTAATCAAGGTCACAACAACGGGGTAGTTGACCTCACTCAGCTTTAGTTAAACTATCAACAAAAAGATGCTCATCCAGTAACCAACATCATTTCAGATTACTCCAATGGTGTTCAGACACGTTCTTCACTTCAGAATTTCTGTGCATTCAATTCTTTTCTCTCTGTCTTGGAACCCAAAAATATAGATCAAGCTCTAAAAGATCCAGATTGGGTGTTTGCTATGCAAGAAGAACTTCATCAATTTGAGAGAAACAAGGTTTGGCACCTAGTTCCATGACCCAAAGATAGAACTGTGATTGGAACACGTTGGGTATTCAGAAATAAGCTTGATGATTCTGGAAACGTTGTGAGAAACAAAGCAAGACTTGTGGTTAAGGGATATAACCAACAAGAAGGGATAGATTATGATGAGACTTTCGCTCCTGTAGCACGTCTTGAGGCAATTCGTCTCTTGATAGCTTACTCAGCTCATCATGGTTTCAAACTTCAACAAATGGATGTTAAAACAGCCTTTCTGAATGAATTTCTTAAGGAAGAAGTGTTCGTAGAGCAAACCCCAGGCTTTGAAGATGTCGCTCACCCAGATTATGTTTTTAAACTTGACAAAGCTCTATATGGCTTGAAGCAAGCACCTCGAGCTTGGTATGACAGGCTTTCCAAGTTCTTGCTCCAACATGGATATGTTCGAGGATAGGTGGATAAGACACTCTTTCTTCTCAAAGAAGGAAAGCACACTCTGGTTGTGCAGGTCTATGTGGCTCCACTGATGAAAAACTTGTGAAGAGGTTCGCTAACCTCATGGCCAGTGAGTTTGAAATGAGTATAGTTGGTGAACTTAAGTTTTTCTTAGGACTTCAGGTTACTCAAGATATTGAAGGAACAAGAGTGCATCAACAAAAGTATCTCAGAGAGTGTGTCAAGAAATTTGGTTTGGACAACTCAAAATCCTTTGACACACCTATCTCTCCCATCACTTCTCTAGGAAAAGATGAGAATGAAAAGAAGGTTGATCAGACTTTGTATCGAGGTATCATAGGTTCCTTACTCTACCTTACAACAAGCAAACCAGACATTATGTTCAGCGTATGCTTATGTGCCAGATTTCAGTCTGATCCAAGAGAATCTCATCTCAAGGTTGTCAAGAGGATTCTGAGGTATCTCAAAGGTTCTAATGACTTGTGCCTATGGTACCCAACCTCATGTGTTTGGTCTAGTCGGGTACACGGACGCTGATTTTGCTGGGAATAAAGTTGATCGTAAGAGTACTTCAGGAATGGCTCAATTTATTGGACCATGTCTTGTGTCATGGGGGTCCAAGAAGCAGAATTCAGTTGCTCCCTCTACTGCAGAAGCTGAGTACATTGCCGCTACCGCGTGCTGTACCCAACTTCTTTGGCTTAAGCAACAACTTCATGACTTTGGCTTAAAGTATGATGGCATACCTATTCTATGTGACAACACAAGTGCCATCGACATCTCAAAGAACCCTGTACAACATTCACGAACCAAGCACATAGAGATTCGACATCACTTTCTTCGTGACTGTGTCGAGAAAGGGTTGGTGACCATGGATTTCTGCCGAACAGGTGAACAACGTGCTGACATATTCACTAAAGCTCTCAATCGTGAACCCTTTGTACAGTTCCGCATGGAGCTAGGTATGATTTCCCTAAAGTAATCTATTTCCCATCTATTTTCCCTCAATGATTGGCTAGATTAGATGATCTATTTATGATTCAAAAGTTTTATGACTTGAGGTGTTAAATTTGAATATTTCCATGTTACATACTCATGAACCATGCACATCATTATGTCTTCATTCTTTGCTTCTTGAGTTATGCATCAATTACATGTTGAAACCTTTCTTTGAGCCCAAAAGAGTCCAAGCCTGATGTTCCTAACCCTCATTACAAGCTCAAATGATGGTTGACTCTACAACCTACCTCAGCCTATCACGTTAGAGAGTCTCTATGAGCCTATTTTTGTATGTCTTGATATAAATGGAGACTTATCTACTTGATTGAAAAATCCACAAATTTTTTTCCCCTGGTTCTCTTTTGGCACCCCTGTGCAAAACCCCAAAGAACCAGGCGTATTCTCTTTTCAATGGATGTTGGCGACTTGAGTAAGGTTAGTGACTGTGCTCTATATGAGGAATGTCAGTTGTCTGGAAAATTTGCTGGATAAGTGGTTGACGCAGAACAGGTTGAGAACGTCAGTTTCAGAGTAAGACAAGAATTGCCTTTCTCCAACGGTATCTTTTCAAAAATCTGGAAATCTTTTTATCAAAGGAAATTGCCCTTTCAGTTGCATTGAATAAAAGATCTTGGGAAGATCTAGTTTCTATCTAATTAACTACAGTTCAAGAATAAATAAGGAGAGGGATTTTGGTTAAAAGCTCTCTCTCTCTCTCGTGCATTATCTCGCTCTCTTGCTCTTCTCAATTTCTCTGCAATTCCCTTTCTCTCCCAAAAAGCTTCAACCTTTTCACCATCAATGGCGTCAAACCCTAACCCCTCATCCCCCATTCGCGGCACTGAATCTCCGCAAACCCTAGCCCTAAAGCTCGGAAAAGTTGTTGATCCCCAAACCATGGCTCTGCTTTTAGCATCCATTCAAACCGCCAACAAGCCTGCTACACCTTTGATGCTTGAAGTTCCCCAATCCACACAAAATCAAGAACCCGGTCCTTCATCTCTCAATCCTAACGAATCCTTGCCTATTGCTCAAGAAAATCCTCCTACCCAAACCCTCAATGAAACTCTCCCTCAATCTCCACAAAAATCTCTGCCTAGTTCTTCCAATCCCGCAGAGAAAGAGCAAGTTGAGTCCGAGAACTTGTGTCGAGTTGAAAGTCCCAAATCTCGAGACATGCCAGAGAAATTTGACTCTTTCCAAGAAGTAGTGAAGTCGATTGAGGCTATGGAGTCAGGAGATAGAGTTTCTGAACCGGTCGTCATGGAGAAGATGACTACTGTGCTTTTAGCGGGAACTGACGCTTAGGTGAAGGAAGTAACATGGCTGGTCGTGATTTTTTCAAGGAACTCATCATGGACGATGAGTTCATCAAGTCCACTGGTTTACAGGCTGTTTCTGAGCTGTTATCTGTTCAAGGTTGGACTCATCTGTTTCATGAGGAGGAAAGCTTTAACCCTAGTTCGGTCAGAGAATTCTACAGGTCGTTAATTGTAGAGGACAGGGAAAAGACGACCATGGTTCATTATGAGCTTAATGGAAAAAAGTTTACACTATCGAGCATGGAGTTAGCCACTCTTCTGAAAGTGCCGCACAAAGGATTTGCTGAATATTATAGAGGTGCATGGCCTGAGGAAGTTGATTCTGCTGAGCTGCTAAAAAAGGTCACACAGGTCGATGACGTTGATGGTGGTTCCTTTGCCACCAACTTAATGTGTGCCGAGAGGAAGGTTCTTTTTACTTGGGTGATCAGTAACTTGATTCCCCGAGAACAAAAGAGAAGTACGACCATGATCCAAGACATTCTTGTCATGGATAAGATTCTTCAAAAGGAACCAGTTAATCTTGCTCGATTGGCGCTTCTACACATGGAATCTGTGAAGGATAATCCCACACATGCTCTCCAATACTGTTCTATTGTCAAGAAGGTGCTTCTTTATCATGAGGTTTATGAGGCTGAAAAAGAAGTGGAGCACGTTCTCCTTCTGAACTCTGACATTGTTCGCAAGATGGGTTATAAGTTGATCAATGATCAATGGGTGTCCAGGGATGCAGGCAAGGATGTGATTCCTGATGCTGAGATGGAAGATGCTGAGTTGGGAATCCATGCTATGGGAAGGGAAGGTGAGCAACCTGGTGCCATTATGAAGTTGTTAGTCAAGCTCCAACGTCAAAACCAGGATTTGCTTGAGAAAGTTGGCCAACTTCTGCGTGATCAATCTGCGCTGAAATATGATGTTCATGACTTATCTGTTGCGCTTGATGATCTGATCAAGTCAGTGACTTAGCTTGAGTAGCCGACATCCAGTTCCCTTTATTTTCCCTTGCACATCTACTATCTCAAAAACATTTCTTCGGTTTCATCTATGTGCTTTTGCTTTCTATGTGTTGCATGGTTAAGACTATTTTGCTTTCATTGCTATGGATTCTGTCTGTACGTTGGATAATTTTCTATTTACCATTGTTTGATTATCTCTTTTTGCTTGATTATTTAGATTGATCTTTTTGATGATTCCAAAAGGGGGAAAAGGCTGGGTGTAGATAAAATAATGGGATTTTTATGCTGAATTACATGTGGGTTATCCAACTTAGGGGGACCTTTGGCTAATTTGAATATTATTGCATATCCTGTTCGAAATTTTGGTATTGCTCTAATTATACAGGATAGAAGAGTTTGTCACCATCAAAAAGGGGGAATTTGTTAGAAAAGCTGGAGGCTTTGATTTTGATGGTTCCAAACGTCTGTCACGTGAACGACCTCGAGTCTTTGAAAAGAGTCGCCAACGTCAGTTAGCTCGTTGACGTGTGTTGAAGGCAGATCTCGGAGATCTTGAAGACGCGTGAGATCTTGGTAGTTTGCATAGTATAATCTTGTTTTAGGAAAGATCTTATGCAGATTATATTGTAAGCCGATTATGCCTTTATCCTAAGTCATTATTGATTGTAATCCTTTTATTTGCTTAGGATGATTTTGTAAAGATAATAGAAATAATATCTTGCCATAACCGAATTGGAAGATATTATTCTCTCTTATCTGACCTAGTTTGTGTGTATTTAATCTAAGGTTTTAGGTTAGATAGAGCACGAACTCATACTCCATTTTGTGCTAAGAAAGAAACGAGAGTTCGAGAGAAGGACGTATGCTTTTGTTAGATTGAGTGCGGGTTGGAGTTATTCAGTTCACAATGAGTTCTAGACTGCTTGGGAAGTAGGTCTAGATCCAGGGTGTTCGTGTAACTAATCCAAAAGATCAATAAAGCAAGCTACGACTTTTAATCCTTCCAAGCGAGAACTTGGAAGGGAGTGGTTTTTACACTTGGTTGATTGAGTTGATCAAACAAGTGTTTCCACTATAAAAAACTTTGTGTTCAAGTAAGTCTTTCTTGTAGTTTATTTCCGCTGCATTTACTTAAGAGGTTGACGACTTAGTTGAGGTCGACAACCTAGACGTACTAACGATCCTACACAACCAATTGAAGACTTCAACTTTAAAGCTCATTATTTTTTCTTTTCACCGTCATTTTCAAATTCAAATATTCATCCACCAATTGCTCTTTCAACTCCCCCATACTTGTCTCACAACCACAAAACAACTCAAGTAAAAATCTAATTTCCGAATGGGTCAAGCTTATATAAGGCTCGGATTTATTTTGTGGAGCTTCCAAAATTAAGGCTATTAAGGCTTAGAAAGGGGCTTCAAAAGAAGGAACATATGTAAGGGTGGATAAGGAAATAATAGGCTAATAAAACAACGCCTCAATCATTTTAATGTCATATGCAAAAGTCATGAATGCATCCTCAAAAAAATGATATTTAAACGCAAGTTCTAGAGGAAGCAATCAAAGTGAGTACACACAAAGAAAGAGAGGACTTATAGATGCATAGTCCTAGAAAGGCCAAAGAAATAATCTCACAAGGTAAAATTTGCCTAGAACTTTCCTGCAACTTAGATCTCAATGATGTACATGCTCAATCAAATTATCAAACATGCTCTTAGAGAAATAAACATTATCAAGCTTCAAGCAATCCAAGCAAGTTAAGGAGCAAAAATCATCATCAAAATATTAGAGGACAAGTGGTTTCTTTGCTTAGGGAAATATGACAATCCTAAAATGCATGATATTTTTGGTATTTTTTCAATTTTTCTGATTTTTTTATGCAAATATGAATGCAAAAAAAAACATGCTTTGAAAAAATTTAAACTATGTGCAATGCAAAACTGAACTAATATGTAAATGTTCTCCTCCCCCATGCTTAAACAATACATTGTCCCCAATGTATAAAATAAAAGAGAAAGGAAGAGAGAACACTCACAAAGTCATCTACTCTTTTGAATATGAAGGAGGTTCAAAGTGGCAACAGTCTGGTGGCGAGGACACAAGTAGATGGAGAGCAATGAATTCACAAGATTAGACATTGTCAATGCCCTTAACAACCTGTCAAAAGCCTTGGAACACATCTCACAAAAACATAAGTAGCACAATGATAAATTGAAATTGAATAATAACCCATTTAAAAACCGCTTCAACTTATCAAACCCGTGAGACAAATTTTTATGAGATGACATATGCTCAAACAAATTCAACACGAGTGGTTATGTCAGAAAATACGTATAGTATGGGTCAAAGTACTCATCAACATTACCACTCTTACCAAAGATGAACTCCATGTAATCTCTAGCATCAATCTTAGGCTCACTTGGTTCTATAGGCTTCGTAGTGTCCTTGAGTTCCTGCACCAATCTTCCTTCTTGCTCCTTGGAGAGTTTGTTAGAGATAATAATAGGTAATGTATCACCCTTTCCAAGGAAAGCATATTTAAGATGTTCAGGGAGCTGTTTTTGCTCAATTTGTGGTGCCTGCACTACAGAAGGTAACAACTTCTCGCTTGGGAAAGTTAGTGGTATGGGCCCAATAGTCAAAGCATCAGCACGAGATTCACAACAAGCACTAAAATTAGGAAGGATCTCGTGATATCTATTAGGTAATTCATAATCCAAGCATGAAAGGTCGATGTCATTTTCTAAAACATATTGTAACTCATCACCACAAGTAGTATCAAACTGTAACACATCATGTAGTTGTCTGCATACAAACTTAGCCATAGATTACAAGCACAGGTGAGGACCGTAAGATACGTCCCCACAATAGTTGATAAAAAAAATAAAAACTCAGAATTAAACAAATTAAGTGTCCCCGGCAACAGCGCCAAAATTTGACTGGATGAAAGTCGTCGTGCCAAATCAAAATATAAATCCCTAATTACACAACCAGTATAGCTAGTAAGTCGGGGTCGTACCCAAGAGATACTTGTAACTCCAAGTAGTATTATTATTAACTCAAAAAGTAAAAAACGGGGGATTTTTTATTATTATTCTAAAACTATGAATTTCAAAGCAAGCAAAGCAATCAAACAGAACAAAGATTGAGTTTTTATCAGATTAGGAAAGTAATCCTATTCAAGCTTCACTTTCATCATCAAGTTATTGATCATTGATTCAAACAAGTTATTACCTTTTGGTTATTCCTATCCTGATCAAATATATAATATGGCAACGAGAAATGCAAACTTAATATCCAAATAACACATAAAACAATCATGAATCACAAGGACATTAGCAATGAGAAAAAGGATAAGCAGGATACATATAATTGAATTCCAACGAGTCAAACAATTAACCATGCATTCAAATCTCTTTCTCAATTGTTTTAGTCCAACGAGTCCTAAACCAATTGAGTTGCTACAAAGATTAGGTTTTGCTATGAAAAAGCCTAGATTTAGCAATAGAAAGTATCAATTCCAATAAAGTGATCAATCAAGCAGAAATTAATACAATCAATATTAATTATGCACAAGAGAATTGAAATAACTTGTAGAAATAAACCTTAATAGAAGAATCTCACAATAAACTTGATTCTAAAAGCTTCAACTTAAATAGAATCAAAGGAGTTTAGTTCTCCATAGAGGGAATACAAACCAAAGTTGAATAATGAAGATTAGGTCTAAGATAGATTCTCAAACAAAGTCTGACAACTAGGCTTAAGAAGCCAACTAAAAATACGAAAGGAAAGATATAATTAAAAACAAGTAAAGATAAGCTAGAAAGATATTCGTACGCGAGCAGCTCAGATGTGCCGCGATCGCCCGTTTGGATGGACGTGATCGCCCTTTTAGATGGTCGCGATCGCAGCCGGTGCAAACCACGGTTGCGGCCTTTTCCTGACGACACTCTGATGGTACTTTCGAAGACTATTTTGACCACCTTAGAGTGGGAATTTGGACTCGAAGTAAAAATATGAATTGTATATCTTCGAGTTATCTTTCCAATGATACCAAATTCAGCTTCAGCCAACCACTATAACTCCTAAATGAAGCCTCACAAAAAAGTGGTGTGGAAACAAAAACTTCAATGGATGGCCCGAATTTAAGCGTTCTTTTCCACAACTTCTTGGGCCTTAATGATCATAAAAATTGGATTGAATATCCTTGTAAAAGACACTTGAATACCTCCAATCTTGAATCTTTCAGCGTAACCAATCCTTGCTCCTCAAAACGACCTAAAAACACGAAAGCACAAGAGTAGACACTGGAATGCAAAAACTACAGAAACTAAGCCAAACACATGCAACCACCTAATATTTTAACATAAATATTCCCTTAATCTAACACCTAAATGCATTCTATCAGTTGCGGTCCAAACCACGTCGTATCAAGGGAATTTGACCGTGCACGCCAAGCTGCTCGGGGCAAATGTAGTAGCCCAAGGAATCAAAATCAGTGGAAGGATGAGGGGCATATGGATCCATCACCACAACAACCTCCTCTCCAATGAATTCAATCTTTCATTGAGTCGCTCCAAGTGGTCGCGCCAGACGCCGACGCGTATGACCAAAACGACACCCATGATAGATTTGGCTATGAGCCAGACATTAGCTCGACGATCCAGGTACATATAACCATAACCCCTTTTTATGATTATAATGACCCAAGGGGTGGTCGACGCTTTCCCGCCTCGACCGCCCCTTTATAGGGTGCCAATGCTATGGCGCGCCTTCATTGTCTGTTTCGTGACCAACCAGAAACAAGAGCAGTTTTTGGGTGATGATGATTATCCTAGGGCTACTAGGGCCCTAGACCAGGTCCATAACCATATGTGGACGCTGCATTATGGCTCATACCGATACCATGAGGAGACGTTGGTTGTTCAGGGCGACTTCGATGACAAAGAATTTGAAGATTTAGGCATGATCAACTTTCATAATTTTCCAGCCTTGGGAGATCCTCCTAAATTAGATGCCTCCCTTGGGATTGGATTCTGTTGCCTGACCCTTTAGATGAGGAATTTGCTCCATGACTGCACAATCGGCGCACCGCCGCCTACGCTATCGATCGACGCTTTGAGCAACCAGTTAGACAATAGGGCCAACAGTAAGTTTGACATCCAAGGGATGGCCTAACACACCCTATGTCTCCGGTTGATCAAGATTTTGATCACCATGTCATTCGTGACGCCTAGGATCAACCACGGATGAGTCGACATGAGGTCAAAGTCAAGATTGACATTTTTAGAGCCATTATGACCCCATTGTGTTCCAGGAGTGGGTCCAAGCTACAACAAATACTTTTCACTATTTTCATTTACCTCGGTACGAGCACGTTATGACAGCGACGCTCCATTTTTAAGGCACAACCCGGACTTGGTGGAATTGCTTTGTTGGCGATAGGGTGAGGTGTGACTTGAGAGAGATTACTACTTGGGATCAACTAGTATATGTTATGATTCAGAAATATGGACTAGTTGATTACTGTAATAGGAGGAGGCTAGACATAGCTATTCTTGGTTAGGGTAGTATGACGCCTCTCAAGTTTTATTCTCAACTTGAGGACATTTACTACAAGAAGAATATTATCGTGGCTCCCTCTACCTTGAGGACCAAGTTCCTTAGCGATCTTAACACACTAATAAGGAACAAGTTGGAGATCAATCCCATTAAGGATCTCAACACATTGGCTCACACAACTATGCAGATTTATAACCAACATGTGAACCAATGGTCCTATTATTCACACCCCGACCAACGCAGGTTTGATTCTTCTAACTCTCATCCATACATTTCTACTAATATGTGTTCGAGTGGTACAAGTGCAGGTTCTAGCTCGTAGCCTACGCCCCGCACTTTGGCACCCTCGGGATTAGGCTCGGCTCTGTAGGCAGCGCCACCCACCACCGAGCGCACTCGGGGCCTTGAGTGTTTTAAGTGTGGTGGTCATGGACATTACAAGAAGGATTTCCCCAATGTGAGGTGGGTGATTTTCTCCTTAATCACTTTCGGGTACGAGTCGGTGGAGGAAGAGGAGTTAGTTCATGAGCCTTTGAAGGAGGCTTATGAGGTGTCAACAAAGGAGGCTTATGATTGTGCTCCATTGGTTGCCGATGTGGGGACTCATTTGGGCTTGTTTTTTAGACGATCCCTTATTCTTAGGAAGAACCCTCTCCAAGATCAACAAGAGAACCCGTTTCATACTCGGTGTCGCATTGGAACAACTACCATTAGTGTCGTGATTGCGAGTGGTAGTTATACTAACTTGATCAACGAGCGGGTGGTTACCATTTGAAGCTTCCGACGACTCCTCACCGTGTTGTATACACCCTTAATTGGCTCACTTCTGGAGAAGGTACACAAATCACTCGCCAATGTCATATTACCTTCTATATTGGTCATTACACGGACACGGTCCTTTGTGATGTCATTGCTATGGACGTTACACATATCTTGTTGGACGCCCACGAAAGTTCAACCAACGCATTTTTCACGATGGCTTTTTGAACACTCACGTGTTCAATTACCACGGGAAGTGAACCAAGATTTTACCTATGCTGCATGGTGAGATTTTGCTTGATGAAGTTCAACGAGATAGGCAAAAAGCTATTGAGGAGGAGGCTAAGGCCAAGAAGTCGAGTGCTAATTTTTCCAGCGTTCAAGGGGCCAAATACAATGCCCGTGATGGAGTTGTAAAGGATCTGAAAGGCGCCCCTAAATCAGGCTTGGTTCCCGAGGACGTTGTGCTCCTTTCTCGGTCACGCCCACAGCCTAACAATGCTCTTGGCGTGCTCCTCCAAGGCGGCGTTGAGCATCGCATCATGCTAGCATGCTCGACCCCGCCTTAATAATCAAGGATATTACAGTAGTACTCCCTTGAAAATAGTTTCATCCTTGAAACTAGCTTAACACTATCAAATAACCTCTTCAGAGAAAGGGGTTATTACAGTTATTGGTTTGTTTCCAATGTCCCCGCTTCTCTATTACTACTTCTCCTCAAGGTTGATTGTTGAGTAACTAGTGGAAAAATCCCTTTCATGCCAGAAAAAACTTCAGTCCCGTCTTCATCAAATCTCGGTCTTGCAACAACAACTAAAAATATTACTTTTTCGATGAAATTCTTACTTTAGCATGTCCGCACTAGGTCTTGTTCCTCCGTGTTAGAAAATTTGAAGCTTCGATTTTGATGTTTCCAAACATTAGCCACGTGGCCGACATTGAGTATGCGAAACGAGTCGCCAGCGTTGTTGATAGGGTTTCTTGACAACAAATAAATTTATAATCAAGACCCCGTTGTGTATAGCGAAGTCAGGTTCGTCCACAGGGAGAAAGTCAGTGCTAAGTTTTGTTACTTGTTACGCAAGCAATCAATTAAATAAAGGTTTATATCAAGAGAAAGAGGAATTCTAAGGTAAAGGTATCACCACAACAACAATTATGCATGCCAAACGCTATGAAACATAAAGATCATGCTTTCATCACATAAAGGTGTCAACTTTCGTCTACCTAAGCAAGTAAATCAACTAACTTTCATTCAATCAATAAACTTACTATCTATCTCTTCTACTTCAACTAGGATATATCCGCTTTTGCTTCAAAACCCTAAATTGACTATTCTGATTCAAGGTTTCCGCTTTCGCTTCAACTATGAATGAAAAATTCCCTTCAACTTTCGTTTCAAGGATTAAGAACAAGAGAATAAAATCATGCAATAAAAACAATCAAATCATGATCACAAACAAGCATGCACAACCATTGTTGGGTTTAACCCCAACCTTAGAGAGGAAGACTACTCACTATTCATAATAAAGAACAACTGAATTAAATAAAAGAGAAAGCTTACAACTTTGAATCCAAACAAAACTTGTCTTCCAAGTTTCTCCACAATCACCCCTCTCACACCTCTCTCCTCTCTTCTCCCCTTACTTTCCCTCCAAGGCAATTGATTGTCTACAGAAAAACAAAGGGTAGACAAGAGTATTTATAGAGAAACTAATCTATCTTAGATCTATCTCTAAGGAAATAATATCTTCTAATAAGATATATCCCTTCTATCCATCTAATAACATAAAAGGAAATAGGATAAAAGCCTTTTAGTTGCGCCGACTCGGTCTTCTCTATGAAACGGGATGCCTCAGTACCGACCTGTACACCTTGGTACCGAGCTGTGACAACAATACGAACAACTTTGAGTAAAACTTGCGTAGCGGATTCGTTACAACTCCGTTTGACTCGATTCTTTTTCATATGTTTTTGTAACGAATTTCTCTATCTCTTTCCAAGATCAAACTTGATCTTCAATAATTTACTTGCGCGCTTAATCCTCATCTTCTCTTCATTCTTGAGTGCTTCATCAAGTGTTTTCTCTCGGTTTTGCTCTTTTCCTCAAAAGTGCTCCAAATAGCTTCTAAAAACCTACAAAACACCACCAAAGCTTGGGTAGACTCCATATCTTAAGAAAATGTGAAAACTTACACAAACGACTCAAAACAAAACACAAAACTAAAGAAAAAGACTCAAACATACTAAAAAAACACCCTAAAACATGACTAAAAAGGCGGACATCAAAATACCCCATACGTACTTAGACTTGCTTGTCCTCAAGCAATAAATAAGACAAGAACCAAAACCATCATCACATATATCAAGTCAATGCCCTCATCAAAAAGCAACATTAAAGCTCAAGTAGAAATAAATAGACAAGTGAATCTAACGTCATCACACATATATGCAACCTCAAGCAAAAGCAACTAAAAATCCAACCTCACAAGGGTAATGTGTTTCACTCAACTCTCAAGTGTTTAGGCTTATAATAACAACTCTCAACTCAAGTAGAATATACAAAAATCAACATAGTCATTGTTACTTATATCACAAAACTCTCCACCAGAGATGTCAAAACACATAAAAATCATCAAGAGAACTTAGGATCAATGAAAAACTTCATAGAAGCTTCCATTCGGCCGAGTTGTAATGGGGCTTGGTAAAGACAATAAGGCATGGAAAATTTTGGCTATGTGGTGCTAATACTATCCGGGAATCAAAGACTCCTAAAAACTCACATACATCCAAAACTGTCAAAAAACAACCAAACTCACTTAATATTATGCACATTCATTTCAACTTCTTTCAACCCCTTTTTAATATCACAACTAATCTTGCTCAAAATAACAAGGAAATTTGGCTCACGCACACTTTATCACTATTCAACTCTTTTTCTTTTCTTTTTCTTCCCTTTTGATTTTTCACACTTTTTTTTCTCTGCGGGAAGGTCGTTACCGAACCCTTCTAGGGTCGGTAACGATGTCTGCTCATTTTTTCTTTCTTTCTTTCACTTCTTTCCACTTCTTTTGCAAGTGCATTCAGGTAACCAAACTCCTATTACATGATAAACTGCAAGACTTTCACTTTACCCAAGCCATATTACCCCACACTTGAACCAACCAATCTCACTCAAAAAAACCATCACCAACACTAAGTCCTAATCCCCGGATAGGGTCAAGCTTTATTGGCTAGGGAATAATTTTGTGGAGCTAAAAATAAAAGGCTATAAGGCTCAATTTGGCTTCAAAAAGAGGATAATGATAAGGTAGGTAAAAAGAAAGGATAACCTCCATCATATAATTTCACATGCAATGAACTAATATCTCATATAGGTCTCAAGAAATAGATAACCATATCAATGACAATAGATAATATGCATAAGGAGAGTAAATCACACAAGAAAAGAAGAGGGATTTTTTATGTTCTCCCTTTAAGGCCAAAAATAACTCACAAGGTAGCAATTTTTTGTTGGATTTTAGTTACTTCTACTTAAGATCATATGTGCTCAATTACTTCACATGCTAAATATCCCACATAAAAACAATTTTCAACATGATTCATGCAAAGCTATCCAAACATGCTATGGAATTACATGATCAAGCAAGTTAAAGCATATCATAGGACATCTAAGTGGAACATTATCAATCCTAAAACACAAACAAAAGCTAACACAAAACTGAGTTTCCTTTTCCCATACCCCATACTTAAACTAAACAGTGTCCTCACAGTTTAAAACAAAGACATAAAAATAAAGAGGATAAGAAAAGGGAACTCACAAAATAAAACTGATGCTGCTTGAAACCATTAATCATTGAGAAATTTTGAATTTTTTCGGCTTTGTTGAGGTCGGTACCGGCCCTGTGAGGTCGATATCGAGCTTGCTGTATGCTTGTACCGATTCTTCTTGATTTTAGCACTTCTTAACTTCTTGTACCTGAGTCACTTTAATTAGAAAAACTTCTATCCCTACTACACTAATCTAACCTAAAAACAAGTCAAAAGAAAGCTAGCAAAAAGAACTAAGAAAGAAAAAACTTAAAGCGAAAAGTAAAAGCGGGTTGCTTCCCGTAAGCGCTATTTTTAATGTCGTTAGCCTAACGAACTTACCTTGCTTCTAATCAAGGCGGCTTCCATCCAACTATGTTGGGATAATGTGAAACCCCATACTTAGCCTGAAAAACATCATATCTTCTCTCCAAAATATTGGGCCCTCGATCATCAATCAATATGCTTGGTAATCCTACAACAGAGTTAGTATTTATGGTGCTCAAAATGGTAAAATAAGAAGTGGGCCCGGGGTACGAGGAATAACGGATCCGGCGGGACTCCCAAGGTTGATTCCGGGGCCCATTACCGTACCCATCTCTAAATTAAACAAGCAAGTCCCTGCCTCCGCGAGGCCCCGAAACCTCGGCAACGAGGTCTAAACCTCATTGCTCAAAAGCCGACACCCCCGCCCGCCCTAAGCCACTCAGCGGTCACCTCTCCTCCGACCAATGATTGACCACCTCACACTCGACCAATCAAAGGGCTTGATCTCGAACGTCCCACATCGAACAAACACCAAAGCTCATCTTCTCAAATCACTATAAATAGAGGAGAACCTCGTAGACGGCAGGGGGTCGAAAAACATCTTGAACTCAAGAACTATCATGCTCATTGAAGGTCGACGTGTTGAATCATCGTCAAAAGCCACGCTACAGATAAGCGAAGTCCACAAAAAGACTTCAAGTCGCACAAAGACTCTTCACACCAAAGATATCGCCGCATCGTCTCGCAGGCCATAATCACCACGCTCAAACTCAAACTCCTCAATCTCGCCACTAGAGCTCGTTAAAGTAGCCTGTTGGTGATAGAATCTTGTAGTGACTAGGAGATCTCGAACCTTGTTAGATCGAGATATCGAATACTCTTAGGAGATCTGAAGTTTAATCTCGTTTGTTTGTAACCTCACGACCTGTAATCTCGTTTGTTTGTAACCTCACAACATGTAATCTGGTTTGTTTGTAACTTCGTGACGTTTGATCTCGTCATTAAAATAATAAATAAAGAGCAAGTGTTTTCTCAATCGAATAAAAGTAATCCCATTTCTTGTCTTCTAGCGCTGGTTTATTTCGGATTTCATCAAGTATAATTCGAAAACCAAAGAGGTTTCGACTCTTGCACAGTACTAACAATAGGAGTTAATATAAGACAAAGATATAATAAAGGATCATGACCAGAATCAATTAACTCAGAAAACGAAGAATTTCCTTGATTGAGCAGATAAGGGCTCGTTACCGTGGTGGTGTGGGTCGTTAACGACACTACTAGATCTGGAAGTGGCTCGATGTCATACCTGGATCCACCTCCCACCTCGTTTTCTTTCAGATAAGGGTCGTTACCGACCCATGGGGGGTCGCTAGGCTCCTCGGTAGATGTGTCTCCATTGAATTTGCTCGTTTCTGTACTCAGAGAGGGGTCGTTACCGAGCCATGGTGGGTCGGTAGGCTCCTCGGTACTACAACTAGCCACTTCGCTTACGGGCGAATTGAAGTGAAATTCGATCCTCTCTTCTCCAATATCAAACGTGAGAAGTCCCTTCTTGACATCCGCACGTGCTCCTGCGGTGGCTAAGAATGGTCTTCCAAGAATGATTGGTACCACATGGTCCTCTGACATATCTATAACAATGAAGTCATTGGGAAGAAAGAATTTTCCAATTTGAATAGGAATGTCGTCCACGACTCCAGTTGCCTTGACAGAAGATCCGTCCGCCATGTAGAGATTCATATCAACAGGCTCTTGTGGTCCCACGTTAGCCTTGGTCCAGATAGATAATGGTAATAAACTAGCACTGACACCTAGATCACATAGAGCTTTAAAACGGTGAGTTCCAATACCAATTGAAATTGCAAACTTACCTGGATCACCTAGTTTTTCAGGTAGCTTTATGGAATGAACCTCATTATGCAGCTCTGAGATAGATCGTTTCCAGCTTAAAATCTCTTTCAAAAATTTAGCGTAGGCAGGCATTTCATTAAGGGCTTCAGTAAAAGGTATAGAAATATTTAACCCTTGAAGAATTTTGACAAACCGTCTAGACTTTCCTTCTGTGACATCGTTAGCTTTCTTAATCGGGAAAGGAAGAATTTTTTACGGACTCAGGATAGAGAGAGGCCCGGCTCGAGACCCTACCGAATCGACAAGAGGTTCGATCGGTGCAGATGGCTCGGTACCGACCCTAGGGGGGTCCGTAATGTGCCTGGGATTGAGGGAGTGGTCTGGAGTCGAAGACTTACCTGGATTGGGGTCGTTATCGACTTGGGGAGCATCAGTATCGAGGCCTTTAGGATCGGTAATGATCGTGGTTGGGGCATCTTCTTCGGTACAAGGGTCTTTTTCCTTGGCCTCGGCACGGCTTGGTAGCGTCTTTCCACTCCGGAGGTGTACTGCTGCTATCTGTCCTCTCGGGTTCTCGTCGGGGTGGCTCGGGAGTTGCCCTTGAGGTCTCGGAATTTGTGCAGCTAGGTTCCCTAGTTGTGAGTCAACGCTCTTCTTCCAATTATCGAACTCTCCCCATCTTTTCATTTGATTATTGAGGTTAGCTTGGACTCCATTGATGCCCTCTTGTAGCCCTTGTACCCATGAAGGTGGCTCTTGATAACTTGGAGGTTTGTAAGGTGGAACCTTCTGATCTTGTTGAGGAGGTTGGCTCCCTTGGCTATAATTGCCCCTGGTGGGCTGATTGTTATTCCTCCCTGCATAAAAAGTATTACCTTTGTTCCTATATGGACCCCTCATATAGTTATCTTTTTCATATGCCTCAGCAGCATGCACCTGTTGCAAGTTAGTGCAGGCAAAAGTAGCATGGGATTGAGACTCACATTCTTGACAAGAAGGAGATGATTTAAGATAACTTACCTGCTTCTTCAGGCGGTTGATCTCGTCTTGCAAGAATTGGTGCGTCACTTCAGGGTCAACCTCATCCTTGTTTGGATTGTAGAGCCGTCTTTGGGGCTATTAGGCTTGTTGTACCCCCATACATTGCATCGTAGTTGGTCAATTTGTCAAGTAATGCCCACACCTCATTAGGATCCATCTCTATGAAACCGCAAGCAGTGTGAAGATTGATGCGGTTTTTCGTCTCAGCATTGATCCCTTGGAAGAAGATTTCTTGGAGAACATATTATGGTTGCCCATGAGTAGGGCACTGTCTAAGCATCTCCTTGAATCTCTCCCACATCTCCACAAAGGTCTCGTTAGGCAGCTGGTGATAGGAGGTGATGCGTTTTCTCAACTCCGTTGTCTTGGCAGGAGGGAAAAACTTTGTAAGAAATTGATCATACAAAGCCTTCCAAGTCTTGATAGACTTAGGAGGTAAGCTCTCCAACCAGCTTAGGGCCTTTCCAGTAAGAGACCACCTGAAAGCTTTTAATAGAACATATTCAAGTGATACACCTTCAACATCAATAGTGAAACAAAAATCAAGAAAATTTCTAATATGTTCTATCGGGCACTCAGTGGGTTTTCCCTCAAACTGAGCCTTTTTAATTAAGGATATAAATTGAGACTTGATCTCAAAAGGTTTCTCTATCTCCGGAAGCACGATTGCAAACTCTGGCACCCTCAGTTCTGGATGCATATATTGCTTGGCATTCCTCGGATAGGCGTTCAACTGCTCCTACAGACGGGCAGTGTTCGCTCGTTCAAGTTCAGCAACAGCGGCAGCGGCGTCTCGATCAGCTTGTAACGCCTCCATCTACTTATGGAGAGTGACCATATGTTGTGCCATCTCTTCCGGTGTCATGGCCATGGCTTTCATACACTTAAAGCAAAAACGAAAACAAAAACGAAATAAAAAGCAAAATGGGTTCTCGGAAGAGGGTCTATACCGAGGCTCGGGGGTCAGTATCGAGCCTGCAACGATCCCGTAAAATAAAAATTGAAAGAAAGAATCAACTACTTGTCGACAAGGTCGGTACCAACCTGGGTAGGGTCGGTAACGACTTGACAGTGACCTAGAAATTAAACAGAAAAAAAAGCACAGAAACTGGGTTGCCCAGCAGGGTCGGTACCGACCCTAGGGGGTCGTTACCGACTCGGCGGAGTCCCGAAAAATGCAAAAAGAACAAAACTTGGCACTATTGAAATCTCCCCGGCAACGGCGCCAATTTTTTGATAGGGTTTCTTGACAACAAATAAATTTATAATCAAGACCCCGTTGTGTATAGCGAAGTCAGGTTCGTCCACAAGGAGAAAGTCAGTGCTAAGTTTTGTTACTTGTTACGCAAGCAATCCATTAAATAAGGGTTTATATCAAGAGGAAGAGGAATTCTAAGGTAAAGGTATCACCACAACAACAATTATGCATGCCAAATGCTATGAAACATAAAGATCATGCTTTTATCACATAAAGGTGTCAACTTTCGTCTACCTAAGCAAGTAAATCAACTAACTTTCGTTCAATCAATAAACTTACTATCTATCTCTTCTACTTCAACTAGGGTAGATCCGTTTTTGCTTCAAAACCCTAAATTGACTATTCTGATTCAAGGTTTCCGCTTTCGCTTCAACTATGAATGAGAAATACCCTTCAACTTTCGTTTCAAGGATTAAGAACAAGAGAATAGAATCATGCAATAAAAACAATCAAATCATGATCACAAACAAGCATGCACAACCATTGTTGGGTTTAACCCCAACCTTAGAGAGGAAGACTACTCACTATTCATAATAAAGAACAACTGAATTAAATAAAAGAGAAAGCTTACAACTTTGAATCCAAACAAAACTTGTCGTCCAAGTTTCTCCACAATCACCCCTCTCACACCTCTCTCCTCTCTTGTCCCCATACTTGCCCTCCAAGGCAATTGATTGTCTACAGAAAAACAAAGGGTAGACAAGATTATTTATAGAGAAACTAATCTATCTTAGATCTATCTCTAAGGAAATATTATCTTCTAATAAGATATATCTCTTCTATCTATCTAATAACATAAAAGGAAATAGGATAAAAGCCTTTTAATTGTGCCGACTCGGTCTTCGCTACGACACGGGATGCCTCGGTACCGCCCTGTGGACCTCGGTACCGAGTTGTGACAACACTACGAACAACTTTGAGTAAAACTTGCGTAGCGGATTCGTTACAACTCCGTTTGACTCGATTCTTTTTCCTAAGTTCTTGTAGAGAATTTATCTATCTCTTTCAAAGCTCAAACTTGATCTTCAATAACTTTTCTTGAGCGCTTAATCCTTATCTTCTCTTCATTCTTGAGTGCTTCATCAAGTGTTTTCTCTCGGTTTTGCTCTTTTCCTCAAAAGTGCTCCAAATAGCTTCTAAAAACCTACAAAATACCATCAAAGCTTGTGTAGACTCCATATCTTAAGAAAATATGAAAACTTACACAAATCACTCAGAACAAAACACAAAACTAAAGAAGAAGACTCAAACAGACTAAAAACACACCCTAAAAACATGACTAAAGAGGCGGACATCAAGCATGAGTCATGTCCCCGACGTGAATTGAAGACAAACAAAGAAGATCTTGAAGATGCGTGTGATATTGAAGGCATGACCGAGATATTCTGGTATTAGGAAGGATCTTCTATGTTTGGATAAGGCGATGCTAATTGCCTTTTGCCCTAAGCCATATCTTATTGTTCCATATATTTTCTTAGGATGATACTTGTAATGATAGAAATATGTCGTCTTTCCATAACCGAATTGGAAGATAATATATTTGTATTTGACCTAGTTTTCCTGTATTTAAAACTAGGAATTAGGTTAGAATAGCGTGAACTCATACTCTACATTGTCATACAAAGAAAAACAGTTTGTTCGAGAGTTCGAAAAGCGGAAGAGAGACGTAGGCTTGATAGTTGGTTGCGAATTTGGTTTTACTTGGTTCATAAGAGTTCTAGCATACTTGGGAAGTAGGGCTAGTTCCAAGTTGTTCTTGTAAACATATTCGAAAGCATAAATAAGGCAAGCTACAACTTTTAAATTTTAATCATTCCAAGCAAGAATTTGGAAGGGAGTGGTTTTCACACTTGATTAACTGAGTTTGTTGATCAAGTGTTTCCACTATAAAAAAATCATTTTGTCAAGTAAGTCTTTCTTGTCGTTAAGATTCCGTTGAATTCACTTTGAGTTCGACGACTTAGTTAAGGTTGGCAACCTAGACATACTAACAATCCTACAATAGGTATCAGAGCCTTGGCCCTAGATTTGTTTTAGTACTTTTTGTTTACAGGAAAGATGACTTCGATAAACACATCCATGAATGATTTATTCTGCAGGCCACCAGTGCTTAAGGCTGGTGAGTACGATTGGTGGGTCGATCAAATGGAGACCCACATATGCTCTTTCGATGGAAAACTTTGAAAGGTTATCGAGATGGCCTTAAAACCTTTCTTATCACTGATGGAAAGGAAGTGAAGAAGAAGGAGGACTACAATGATTCTGACTTCAAGAAGTTGGAAAAGAATGCTCGCGTAAAGAAGGTTCTCCACCATGCTCTATCTCCTAGAGACTTGAAGAAAGTCGTTAAATACAAAACAAACAAAGAAATTTGGGACGCTCTTAAACGACTTCACCGAGGGAATGATGATGTGAAGAAGGATTGCATCATAACTCTGGAAAGGGATTATGAAGAAATAAGTCAAGAGAAGAATGAAGCCTTGGGTAATTATCACTCCACATTTCAGGCTGTGGTTAGCCAACTTGAGTTTCTTGGTGAGAAACTTCCTCAATGGAAGCAATTTAGTAAATTGATCCAGGGGCTCAACTCAAAATGGAATGAAGTTACTACTACATAGCTAACTAACAGTGAGACAAATTCACTCACCTTGGAAGATGTCATTGGAAAATTGACTATGTATGGAGGAATCAAGCAACGACGAGATGATCTATTTGAAAATGACAAGGTCAAGAACATTTCCTCGAAAGTGAAAAGAGCTTTTCATCTTGCTCAAACTGAAGAAGATCAAGTCGATGTCAATGATGAGGTAGCGCTCATAACAAGAGCTATGAAGAGGTTTTGGAATCGTAACAAAGCTCCTGCAAAGGGTTTTGAACTAACTAAAGATATAAAGGATGTTATATGATATATATTATATAGGCGTGAAATGGTCGTGCAAATCACGGCTATGCAAAAGAGTCCTAACAACCTAAAGACTGTAGTCTTAGGGAAGTAAGGGTCGAATCCACAGGGAGGTGATTTATCTTTCTATGTGAATTTTATGTCAATTATAGTAAAAAGGGTTTTTAGAATTAAACTAACTATTGAGCATGTAAAAACTAGCAAAGCAATTAAAGTTTGGGTTTTTATCAATTTAGGAAAACTCTTAGTCAACCAAAGATCCACATTCGTATGACAAGTTGATCATAGATTCACTCAATATCGCATGCATATGCAATTCCAATTCCTTTTCAAATATAATTAATAGCAGAACCAGATACTATCAATCCTAACTACTTGAATAACCCTGAAACTATCAAGATTCAATTCAAAAGCAGCATGAAGAATAGGAATATAATCAGGATACAACTCTAGCATAAAACAACCAGCTTTTATACTAGAATGCAATTTAACTCTCTTCTATAATAGACTAGCACAACCAGATACTAGTACAATGCAGTTTGCTACTATGAAATAGAGAAACTCAACCAGTAACTTCTCTAGATCTAGCAATTGAGATTCAATAACAACAACCCTAGAAATTGTTGAAATCAATCACATAAACAATTCAATCAAGAGATAAAAATAATCCATGCATTAGATAAAGAGTAGAAATCTCACAACTGAAAGTCAAACGATGCTTCAAACTGTCTGACTAAGCAAAAGGGCTTAGTTCTCCATGAAAAGCTAAAAACTCTGAAAGGAAAATATGATAATAGTGTATGAATGAGAGATGCAACTTTCTAAAACCTAATATATCAAACTAGGTCTAAAAAGTCTATCCAAAAATACATATATCTCGGATTAAAGCTGACATAGGAAGAACCAATAGAAATAAAACACGTTTCGACCAAAGGATCTTCCCGTTGGCAGGGGCGGCGGGTGCCGCCAGCAGCAAAACGCTAATCTTCGTCTTCTCTTCCATCCAGCTCTAAAACTCCAATAATATGCATCTTCGGGTCTTCTTCTTCCTAGCTATAGATAGCATATAAAAAACCTAAAAACACCATAAACTCATGCTAAAACTCCTCCTAAATACACAATATAATTGTGTATATCAATATTATTGCTCAAGAAAGGGACACTTTGTAGAAAGTTGTCTCAAAAGAAAATCTAAAGGTGACAAAAATGCTATGTTGGTCACCTGGGATGATTCTGATGATGATGAAGACTCAAGTCAACAAGGAGAAGTTTGTCTCATGGATGTTGATTCTCTAAAAGAGGTACAAGACTCTAAACTTTCATCTATTATGCCCAACAAAACCAAAGAACAATTTCATGCTATCATTGTGAAGTTGGGAACCCAAGTTTCCAAACTCAATGAAAAACTTGAAGAAAAAGAGGATATCACTTCTAACTTGATGGAAGACAATAAAGGATGGCATAAAAATATATTAAGTTAGAAAAGGGATCTTCTGTTTCAAAGTTTGTTGTGTGCAAAACTTGTGACGACTTTAAAACTGAAGTGGAGAACTTAGATTTGAAAGTTACTAACCTGGAAGGAGAAAATCTCATGTTAAAACTTGGTAATGCTAAGTTAGCCAATGATCTGGAAAATTTGAAGATAAGTGATGAGATTAAAAAGAAAAAGTGGATAGAAGAGTCTATGTTAAAAAGTTGTCGAGGACTATGCAAAGACATTTGTAAAGTCAAGACTTGGACTTGGATATTCCCATGTACCTAAAGGATCGATTGCCACTTGCTCTCCTAAGTCCAAAGATCATGCTCCCTTATGTATATACAATGCAAATTATTCTACTAATAAGTTGGAGAATGTGGGAAATGGTAAGCAACCGTGGTATGAAGGCTAGAAAGTACATAAAATATGGAAGAAACAAGTTCAGAACTCAAAACCTTCACAAATTGACTTTCAAGCTCGTCTTAACAACAAACCGGTCTGTAAACCTCTTCGGCCGAAGACTAATGGTAGGATAAGAAGTTCATTATAAACATGAGTGTAGGAAAAGAAAAGAGACAGTAAATCCTATGGACTTTGGGATGCTCAAGAACGTGAGCCAAACATTGATCTTGAAAGAGTCTACAATGAAAGGAATCTTGAAAGACACTACATTGCCCAACCCAAAGGAGTTGTTAAGCGGCATTGGGTTCGTAAAAACTGACTTTTACCTTGCAGAATGGAGTGAGAGAAAGTGGTCCCTGGTATAGTGCATGCTCAACTAATATGATAAGAAGCTTTGAGTCATTCATCTCACTTCAACAACAGGAAGGTAGCAGCATCACCTTCGGTAACAATAGTAAAGGACAAGTCATGGGCATTGAAAAGGTGAGTATCTCTAAAAACTTTAGTGTCAACAATGTCAGTTTTATGAAAGGTCTTGGATTTAATCTTTTAAGTGTTTCCCAACTATGCACTAACTGTAATAATCCTCAGTTTTAAATTTAGTTAATTATTTGTGTGACTTATAATAAAATATTTGTTTTGGTGATTTTATTTCCATTGTTATACATATTTTTTTTATAAAGTATTATTTTATGAAATTTAATTGTGTAAAATATATGTGTATTATTTGGGACAATTTTTATAATTTAGTAGAATACAAAAGAGAGAAAATATCAATTTATAGAAATTAAGGGTTGAATTTTTTTTATATTTGAAAATAAAATCCAAAACAAACACAATAGTTTGTTGATAGTTTGGATTTGGGTCGAAATCTTCGATTGAGGATTTTGGATTCGTTTCACAACGAAATTCAAATCCGTAAAAAGGATAAGATTGATAATTTCGTTCTCTATCTAAACACTGACTACGACTTTGCTCCACCCTTTGTGCCACCATATGGCCATCAACGCCACCACCGGATGGTGTACTTGGAGGACCTTAATTCCAGGAGTCTATTGACACCAACCTCGAGTCATTCGGTTCCCAAACAAGCCCACACGAGTCCGTCAAAGTTGATTGCATAGTTGGTTCAAACCGAATTCCGACGCCTTTTTCCGCTCGGTAAATTTCCATCCCGTTTGATTTCATAAATTATTTATTAAAACTATTTAATAAATATAAATGTTAATTTCGTTAACATTTATAATTTTAATTTTTATATTTCAATTTAATTACCTTGTGAAAATTAACTAATCTCTTCCCTAATATCGGGTTACCCAAAAACGCATCGTCCTTCGACATTGAAGTTGATACTCAATCCTCGGATCATTGAAGATTAACTCTCGAACATCTCAAACCACATTTTCGTCTTCAAATTAAGGCAAGTGGTGGTTCGCTCTTGCTCATCCATTTGTTGATAATTAATATTCAAATTGATTATCATTCATGTTTGGAAACTTGTGTGTTTACTATAAAATTTATGTTCATATATCTATATATATATATATATATATATATATCTAACTTATGTTAATGCTTTGAAATGATTTTGTTTGTGACCTTGATGTGGTAGTTAGGTTAGATCAATATGCAAGTAGTAGTATTGTAGGAGTATTTAAGGGCACGTCATCTTAAATACTTTGTATTAACCACATTAATGGTTACTACACCATTAATGATATGATTAGATCATGATCCATGGCTCATCTCCCACCGTCGGAAATGTGTCGTTCAGCACCTAGCTAGTGCCATGGGGTACGAGCTAAGTGGCAAATCCTCGTTAAAGTTAATTCACTCGGAAGTCCGAGATTAAGTAAAAGTTACCAAGAAGTGTTAATCACATAAGATAAGTGCGCGTTGCACACCTAATTGAATCCCGCGAATGAAGCACCCATATTGGGAAATCGTTCGGACTTCTAGTTTATGAAGGTTGTCCTTCCCATCTGAATTCGCACAACACGTATGCGGTGAGGTTGGTTGAGGCCTGATTATTCCAAGGAAGCGTAGTATAGATTGTTAATAATTTTGAAAGTGTTTTGTAAATTTATAAGTTCTCCAAACATGAAATTCATATTCTCCCTTAGGATTTGTTTGTCCTTTGGGCTCTCGCTTGCATTTCTGTTTTGTCCACCTGCATTATTTCGTGGAAGTAGTCTAGTTGTTTATCATTGACCAGCTTTTATTCGGACTACAATGTAACAATTATTTATGACCACTAGAACCTCTCACAAAATTCCACTTGCTTAGTCTGTCACAAGACTAACCCGACCAATTTATTCCCTTGCATGGTCGGTTGGTATCAACCGTCCCTATACGGCACATCAAACGATCTTTTCTCAGGTTATAAGAAGTAAGCTGGTAAAGAGATGAGTTGCAGTTGAAGTTTTGAGTCAAACTAGTTCATAAAGTTAGGGTAATTCATAATTAAGTAAACTTGAGTTAGGACTTTAATTTTTCCTAGTCGATGTATAGGCGCAAGTGATGACTCATTTATGTAGTTTATGAATTTTAATCAAGTCTTCCGCTACCGCTATGAGTTGTAACAATTTTGTCCTTCACTTATAAGAAGAATCTTTAATAAAAATGTTTTGTTTTCAATGAAAGTCTTCCGCTATTTTTATCATTTCAATACCTATATTGTTCGGATCAAGCCTTGGGTGGCTTTGGACGGTAAGCCTGAGGTCACTGGCGTGTACCATCTCCGAGGAAAAATCGGGGGTGTTACACTAACAATCTTCATCAAGTTGTCTTTGACTCACATGGGTGTCAAGTGATTGAAATTCGCTCAGGTAGGACTCTTCTAAAGGGAACATGTGAAAACAATCTTTACAAAGGTGATCCCTGTTTTTACCAAAAGAAAAATTATGTCTCTACCTAATTGAAGATGTTGCCAACCTCTGGCACAACAGATTCAGTCATGCAAGTCTACAACTTATTGACAAACTTCACAACAGATTCCGTCATGCAAGTCTCCAAGCTCTGGTACGTGGGTTACCTAAGATTGATCCAAACAAATATGAAATATTTGAAGCATGTGTCAAAGGAAAACAAGTTAGATCTTCATTCAAATCCAAGAAAGAGGTAAGTTTATCTAAACCTTTGGACTTAAATAATATGGATATATGTTGACCTATGAGAGTGAGAAGTCGAGGAGGTAATATATATGTTCTTGAAATTGCTGATGACTTTTCAAGGTATACTTGGACATTTTTCTTGTCATCTAAAGATCAGGTATTCGAAGAATTCAATGCATGGATAAAGCTAACAAAAAAAGGTGCTTGGAGTACCTTTGTTTTCAATCTGATCAGATCATGGCATAGAATTTGAAAATGCTCAATTCTTGGACTTTTGTAAGACAAATTTGTTAGAAGATTTAGAGTTTTGATGGTTCCAGGAAAGTCAATGACTCCGAGTTTGCAAGTCGAGTCGGCGACTTGGCAAAGTCACTGACATGACGAGCTAGCGAGAAAAACTATTTAAGGAAGGAACGCACAGAGTGTGTGCGTGTATCTGGAGACAACTAGGCAACTCTATTTTAGGAGAAGATCATCACAAAGAATGCTAAAATCAAACGAAGACGATTTGCTCTCCTAGAATATTTTTATAGTGTACGTATTTGTTATATTTGGAAAGATATGTAAAAATTGAGTTTGTGTCACTTCCCTAATCGAATGGGATTTGATACACACGAGATCTCCTTCTTACTCTAGCTTAAATACCCACGTGTTTAGGAAAGTAGTAAGACTTTGAGCATCATTTTGCAATTCGTGTAAGAAAGAAAGAGCAAACTTGTGCTTGAGATTCGTACAACTGGTGTGTCGAGTGTTCATAGGCATAACATGAGATTGAGTGTGAGTGCAAAGGTAGAGCGTGGTTCAAGGGTGTGGGATTCATTCTTGTACACGGGAGAGCTTTGTAAACACTCAAGAAAACAATAGAGCGAGTCTAAGGACTCTTGAAATCCGACCAAGTGAGAAGCTTGGAAGGGAGTGGTTTTTCTCTAAGTAAACTAGTTGGTTTACGAAGAGTTTCCATTATACAACTTTTGCCATTGACAATTGGTAACGTTTATTTTTCCTATTTGTTTATTCTGCTGCTTTACTACTCAAAGTCGACGACTTTGCAGGAGTCGCCGACTCGTTTAAGTACTAACGATCCTATAATTGGTATCAGAGCCAAGGCTCTTGATTTTGTTTCAGTACTTTTCTTACAGTAAAATGTTGTCCACCAACACTTCTGTGCAAGACTCTTTCTGGAAGCCTCCAATCCTCAAGGTTGGAGAGTACGACTGGTGGGTTGAACAAATGAAGACCCACATCTGCTCTCTAGATGGTAAGTTATGGAAGGTGATAGTGATTGGTCCGAAAACCTTTCTTGATAAAGATGGGAAGATAGAAAAGACCATGGCTGAGTACGATGACGTTGACTTCAAGAAGCTTGAAAAGAATTCTAGGGCAAAGAAGGTCCTTCATCATGCTATCACGGACGGGTGACCTAAAAAAGGTCATCGGATACAATACTGCTAAGGACATCTGTGATGCTCTCAAAAGGCTTCATCATGGAAATGAGGACATAAAAAAGGATAGGATCATAAGTCTCGAAAGAGAATATGAGAATCTCTATCAAGGAAAAGGTGAGTCTCTTTGGGATTATCATTCGAGGTTCCAAACCATTGTCAACCAACTAGAATTCCTTGGAGAAAAGCTTCCTCAATGGAAGCAAACCAACAAGCTGATCTCTAGATTGAACAAAAGCTGGGACATCGTCACGGCGTCACTGCTTACTAAAAAAGAAACCAAGGAGCTGACTTTGGAGGATGTTGTTGGTCAACTCACCATGTATGGAGGCATTCAACAAAGGAGAGAAGAACGTCCTGAATCGGAGAAGGGATTTCGACTTGGCTCTGGGAGACGATGACAATGAAGGAGTAGATGAGGATGTTGCTCTCATCTCTAGGGCTATGAAGAGATTATGGAATCGCAACAAATCTCCTGTCAAGGCACCTGAATCGATCAAGGAAGGCAATGATATGAAGGAGGTCATATGCTATCAATGTCAGGCAAAAGGACACTTTGCCAAGCAATGTCCAAAAAGAAAAAGTGGAGAAGTTGTAAAGGAATGATGGCAACATGGGATATGTCCGACGATGATGATGAAGTGGCACCGACAAGAGGAAACTGTTGTATGGCCATTGAAGACAAATCATCCCAAGAGGTAAATGACTATGAACTCTCTTCTCTTCTTACTAAAAAGTCTACAGAACAATTGGTTTCTATCATCGAAAAACTTGGAAATTAGGTCACTAAGTTAAGAGAAAAAGTGGAAGAAAATGAGGAAACTATCTCCAATCTTTTCGATGATAACAAACTCTAGTCCTCTAAAGCTATTGAATTGGGAAAGTTTTCTTATCCTAAGTTAGTGACTTGTGAGTCTTGTTTTGACTCAAAAAACCAAGTCGTCGACTTGCAAAAGCATGTTTAGGACTTGGAGAAACAAGTCACTAACCTAGAAGGAGAAAGACTTATGCTTCGGCTTGGTCATGCTAAGCTATCCAAAGAACTAGAAGATCATAAAGTTGATGATGAGACTAAAAGAAAAAGAAAAATCAGTACCCCTTGCCCCACTTTGTAAATTTGTTTGCAAAAATGTCTTGTTATTTCCAATGTTACATCAATGCCCAAAATAATAGCATAAATGCCTAAAAATATAGCAAAAATGCCCAAATAATACCCTTTCCTTTTTTAGAGAAATATTAAAATAGTTCATTTTTTTGAAACTTTAAATTACGAAAATTATTTTCAATTTAAAACTTAAAATGGTTTCTACTAATTAAAAAACAAGGTTTAAAAATTTTAAATTAAATTAAGAGGAATGAATTAAAAATAGATCAAACAAAACAAGAGTCGTCTTTCTCGAGCCAGGGTCGTCTCTCTCCTCACCATTCTTCTTTCTCGAGCCAGTGTTGTCTCTCCCCTTGTCACGTCAGCCTCTTCTCTCGTCAAATTCACTCAGAGGTTCGAGTTGCAATTTCCTTTTCCTTTTTAAGTCCGTGACAGGGTCATATAGATGCATGGCAGTAAAATAAACAAGCATGACAATATAAAATCTAGCCCGAGTAGACTTTGACGGAAAATCTCAACCAAGTAGAATCTTTGCCATATATTTGACTTTTCTTTTATCCTCTAATAATTGGTTATTATTGTTTCCATTAATATTGGTATCTTTTAAGATTGTTATCTTTCTAATATCCGTTATATTTCTCATTTAAAGGAAACAAAATATTTCGTAACAAATCTAATTCGTTTGCAATTTCCTTTTCCTTTTTAAATACGTGACAAGATCATAGAGAGGTATGAGAGTAGAATAGGCAAGCATGACAATATAAATTCTAGCCCGAGTAGACATTGACGGAAATCTAAACCAACTAGTATCTTTGTCATATGTTTTACTTTTCTTTTTTCCTTTATTACTCCTTATTTTCCGTAAACACTTTAATATCATAACCAATAAATCCTTTAAAAATATCTTTTCACATAACTTTTATTTATTTATTTTTTTAATTTTCGTTTTCTGATTTTAATTCTTTCAATTTAATAATTCAATTCTAAAAAATATTACAAAGTTAAATTCAAATATTTAAATAATAAAATAATGAAAAATAAAATTGCATAAATGCCAAAAATGCATGATTTGCAATTTCCTATAATATGGGGTACTTTTGCAGACTTGTTTTGTACATGGGGTACCCTTGCAAATCCGCCAAAGAAAAAATGGCTAGATGAGTTTGTTGTTGAAAAGGCTTAAGAGGTCAGAAATGACTATAAAAAGAAATTTGTGAAGGAGGTTGACAAGTCTAGGATTGGATATGCTCGTTCATCCAACACTCAGGGTACCAAATACGCTCCCCTTCTGTCTAAAGGTAAAGCCCCTATGGGTAGTGACAATGGAAGTTGTTCTACTCATGTGGTGGCAAAACAAGACAAAGGGAAGCAACAGTGGTATCCTGATCAAAAGGTGCAAAATATGTGGCGAAGACAAACCCAAAACTTGGCTCCATCATAAATTAATTTTCAATCACGCATCAACAACAAACGCATCTATCCAAGATACAGTAAGTATGTTGACCAAAAGTCGCACAGAACATGTTGGTATTGCGGCAAGGCTGATCATTATCAACATGATTGTCACAAAAAGGCAAGAGATGAGGAAAATGCAAAGTCACGGACCCTGGATAACAGTTCTGACAAACCAGTTGTCACTGACTGTCCTCCAGGATCTGTGTGTGAAAGTTGTGACAAATTTTGTCCTAGAAATTACTATGTTGCTAAACCCAGAGGAGTTAGACAAATCTGGGTTCGTAAGAACAAATTCTTTCAATGTAGCTTGAAGTGGGTGACAAGGAGTCCTGGTTTATGTTAGTGCGTGCTCAACTCATATGTTCGGGAACCCCAGGGATTTTGTCTCACTTCAAGAATACAAGGGAGGTATTATTACCTCTGGCAACAATAGTAAAGGTGGTATTTCTGGTATTGGTACGGTAAGATTTTCTGATAATTTGACCATAGATAATGTGAATCTAGTGCATAATCTGAATTTTAAGCTATTAAGTGTTTTCCAAATTTGTGCTAATGGAAAATATCAAGTTGTCTTTGATAAGAAGGAGTGTCAGGTGCAAGAGATTGACTTGGGGAAGATTCTTCTAAAAGGGGTGTGTGAAAACAATCTTTACAAAGTGGACCCTCGTTTTAACCCGAGGAAAAATTATCTTAGAACAGTTACAGATGTCGCCAACCTCTGGCATAAAAGATTTGGTCATGCGAGCTTTCAACTCCTAGACAAACTTCATAAGCAAGAGCTAGTTAGAGGACTACCCAAGATTGATCCGAACAAGCATGAAGTTTGTGAAACTTGTGTGAGAGTTAAGCAAGTGAAGTCGTCCTTCAAATACAAGAAGGAGGAAAGTACCACTAAACCCATAGAGTTAATTCATATAGATTTATGTGTTCCCATGAGAATCCAAAGTCGTGGAGGAAATAGCTATATCTTTGTTATTTTTGATGACTTTTCACGGTATACTTGGACAATTTTTTTGTCTTCTAAAGATCAGGTCTTTGAAGAATTTGAAGCATGGGTAAAGGCTGTTGAGAAAAAGCTTGGAGTTGCTCTTGTATCTGTCAGGTCAGATCATGGAACGGAATTCGACAACTCTGAGTTTCTGGTTTTCTGCAAGAAAAATGGCATAAGTCACAACTTCTCAGCGCCAAGAACCCCTCAACAAAATGGCGTGGTTGAGAGAAAGAATCAAGCCTTGGAGACCATGTCACGGACAATGCTTATCTCAAGTGGTCTTCCAAGAAATTTCTGGGGTGAAGCCATTAACACATCTTGCTATGTGATGAATCGAGCCATGCTTCGTCCACTTCTTGAAAAGACTCCTTATGAACTGCTTAGAGGAGTTAAGCCTAGTGTCGCCCACTTACGCACTTTTGGATGCAAGTGCTATGTTCACAACAATGGCAAGCACAATCTGGGAAAATTCGATCCAAGGAGTGATGTTGGCACTTTTGTAAGGTACTCTCCTCATAGTAAAGCTTACAAAGTGTTTAACAGGAGGACGAGGAAGATTGAAGAAAGTGCTCATGTGGTGTTTGATGAGAACACGATGGGAGGCTCGATGATTGAGGATCATGATGATGGTGATCAAGGATATTATCTAGTTCAAGATGATCCACTTCCAGTTGCTGCATCCGAAAAGGAAATAGTAGTCAGTGACAATGCTGGAGTCGCCGACTCAGACAGAACAGGGGGAAGTGATCAAGATCAAAGATCAAGTGACAATGAGATAGATAATGAGAAAACGCATGAGAGAAGCTCAAGTCCAGAAGACTCTAAAGAAGATTCAGAGAGAACACCTCAGACACAAGTCAGCAACTTGACAGAGTTAAAGATCAGAAACTATCAACAGAAAAGTGCCCATCCTGTAACTAACATCCTTACTGATTTCTCAAAGAGTGTGCAAACCAGATCTTCTCTAAACAACTTCTTTGCTTTCAATGCTTTCATATCTATGTTGGAGCCCAAGAATGTTGAACAAGTGTTAAAAGATTCAGATTAGGTCAGTTCCATGCAAGAAGAACTCCATCAGTTTGAAAGAAATAAAGTTTGGCACTTGGTCCCGAGGCCAAAAGGAAGATTTGTGATTGGAACACGCTAGGTGTTCAAGAATAAACTGGATGATGAAGGAAATGTGGTCAGAAACAAAGCAAGACTAGTAGTTAAGAGATACAATCAGCAGGAGGGCATTGACTATGATGAGACGTTTGCTCCAGTGGCTCGTCTTGAGGCTATTCGATTGCTCATTGCCTATTCTGCTCATCATGGGTTCAAACTACAACAAATGGATGTCAAGACTGCATTCTTGAATGGATATTTAAAGGAAGAAGTGTATGTTGAACAGACTCCGGGTTTTGAATATGTCGCCCACCCAAATCATGTCTACAAACTGGACAAAGCTCTTTATGGATTGAAGCAAGCATCGTGTGATTGGTATGATCGTTTGTCTCAATTCTTGATTCAACATGGTTATGTTCGAGGAGAGGTAGACAAGACTCTGTTCTTATTGAAAGAAGGAGGTCATACACTTGTTATTCAGGTCTATGTCGATGACATCATCTTTGGCTCAACAGATGATAAACTGGTGAAGAAGTTCGTTGACCTCATGTCAAGTGAGTTTGAAATGAGTATGGTCGGTGAACTCAAGTTCTTTTTAGGACTTCAAGTTGTAAAAAGTGAGGATGGGACACGAGTTCATCAACTGAAATATCTTAGAGAATGTGTTAAGAAGTTTGGTCTTGAGAGTTCTAGACCATTTGACACTCCCATGTCGCCAACTACCTCACTTAGAAGAGACGACAAGGATCCAAAAGTCAATGCTATAATGTACCGGGGTATGATCAGATCTTTGCTCTATCTCAATGCGATTAGACCTGATATTGTGTTTGGAGTATGCCTATATGCTAGATTTCAGGGTGATCCAAGAGAGTCCCACTTGAAAGTTGTTAAGAGAATCATTCGATATCTTAAGGGGACTGACAATATATGTTTGTGGTATCCAAGAGGATTTGTTTTTGAACATCGGCTACACAGATGCAGATTTTATAGGGAATCGTGTTGATCGAAAAAGCACTTCAAGGATGGCTTAATTTCTTGGGCCTTGCCTTGTGTCATGGGTATCTAGAAAGAAAATTTTTGTTGCTCTATCAACAGCTGAAGCAGAGTACATTACGGCTGTAGTGTGTTGTTCTCAACTCTTATGGATCAAGCAACAAGTTAGTGACTATGGTGTGAAGTGTGGGTCAGTGCCCATACTATGTGACAACACTAGTGCAATCAACATCTCAAAGAATCCGGTGCATCATTCAAAGATAAAACATATTGAGATAAGGCATCATTTTCTTCGAGATTGTGTGGAAAAAGGCATGATCACTATGGAATTCTGTAGAACAAGTGATCAAAGAGCAGACATCTTCACAAAGGCCTTAAATCGTGAATCCTTTGAACAACTCCGCATGGAACTAGGTATGATCTCTCTTCAATAATCTATTTCCCTACATGAATTCCCTCGATAATTGGCGAGAATCGATTGCTTTACATGTTCTTAAATCATGATTATATGGTATAAATCTTTTCATTCTTGATAGACATCATGTTTAGGAAACCCCATGCATTTGACTTGTCGGCGACTTTTACTACATTCAGTTTGTGTGCAACCTTCTTGAGCACTTTGTTTTTAGCCCAAAAGAATCAACCTGATGATCCTAACCCTCATTACAAGCCCAAATGATGGTTGATTCTAATCCTTCTTTTTGGAGACTTATCATCATGATCGACAAATCCACATATATGTCTTGTTTCATACTTAGTTTGCTTTGGCACTCCCTGTGCAACCCCAACACCAAGTAATTTCATTAGAGAAAGTCATGGATTGTGCAAAAGGCACTGACAGATGAGAAGAACAGATTCGATGATATGGGTCGCCGACTCTAGCAGGGTCAGTGACTCTGTGTTTTGGCGTGTGAATAAGATCGTGGCCTACCAGGATCTTTTGAAATTGGAAAGTTTTTTCAAAAAGGGAAGAAAGAGAAAATATGAAGTGATTTGACAACTTCTTCTAATTTGGAAGTTCTCTTCTTAAATATACTTCAACCGTCATCAGAAAAGGTACTCTCTCAATTTGACAACTTTCTCTCTCTCTCTCTCTCTCTCTCTCTCGTTCCTTGCTCTCTCTCAAACCCAAAATCTTCAAAACTTCAATCTCCTTCAATGGCGTCTCCCTCCAACAACTCCAACTGCACCACTTCTCCCCTTCACTCGAATGAAAACCCAGAATCGGCAAGGAGAAAAATTGTTGCCCTCTTTGGTGATGATTTCCTTCGCTCGATTATGGATGGGCAAACCTCTCCTTCAATCGCTCTCCAAGACGCCATGGAAACACCATCCCAAAACCCTTCCCCTCCAAAATCAACTCCAACCTCTCCCATTCCCACCGAAAAACCCCAAATTCCTCAATCCCCCTCACAAGAAATCGAAACCCTAACCCCTTTACCAGAATCTGGAACTCCGCACCAAATGGCGCTACCGGAGGTTGTTCCAGAAGCCAGTGAAGAATCCTTACCCAAGCCCAAGGAAGGAGAGATTGAGGAAGAGAGAGTAAAAACTCCAAACTTGGAGTCTATGGAGTTCGAAAAAACTGAAACGGTTGTTGGGTCATTCGAAGAAAAAGGTGAAGGGAAAGGCTCAGAGGCTGTAATGGAAGGCATGCAAGTGCAAACTGAAGGAGAAGAGTTCCAACGACTATCTTCGAAAGAGCCGACAAAGGAGGTCAATGACTCTCTCGTAGTCACTGACAAGGACGCTGCCTTGGATGTAAATGACAAGACTTCTGAGAAGGATAACTCTCCAAAGGAACCATTGGAGATCTCTGATGAAGGTACCCACTCTGATCCCCGTATTCTTCCTAAGTCATTTAAGCAAGCTGATTTGGTTAAGAGGAACTTAGAAAAAGAGTTTTTTGGTGATGATTCTGAATTGCAGAAAGAGGAGGAGATTGAAATGCCTCCCTCTTCTCGCCCTAAGACTAGATCAACTATTTCTAGAGCCACGGCCATGACTCTTAAGGATAAAAGGGTAAGGGGGTGGCAACCCTTGATGTTGCGTCTAAGGGTGGTGACTCTTCTCATTCAGAGAAGGTCACAAAGAAGAAAAGGGGGAGATCACCACCTAAATCTGGTGTTGGCTCTAGCAAGAAGAAGAAGACTAGTGTTGTTGATATGACCTCTAGGGAATTCACCAAGGATCTGTTGTGGGAAGAAAACTTTTTAGAGGAGTACAAGCTGACTAAGGTCAATGATTGGCTCAAGAAGCAAAAATGGGATCATTTGATACAAGGAGAATACGAGTACAACCCTCAGATGATCAAGATGTTCTATGAATCGATAGAGATCGAGGATACTGGGAACATGACTATAGGGCGATACACTGCTGGCAATAAGAAGTACTCCTTTACTAGCAAGGATGTTAGTGACATCCTAGAGCTGCCCCATGAAGCTTTTGCTGAGTACTACAAAGGATCATGTCCGGAAGGAGTCAATGACCATGAGATCATCAGAACTGTCACTGCTAGTGATGAAAATTTCACCAGTCCATACCTGGTCAACAAAATGGGAATTGAGAATAAGGTGATGTTCAATTACCTAATCAGCAACTTGCTACCACGAGAACTTAAGAGAAATGCAGCTTCAATTCAAGATACCCTTGTTATGGACGAGGTTCTCAGGGGGAAGAAGCTGAACATGCCTAGGTTGATGATGCTCCACATGAAACATGTGCTTCAAACTGATTTCTATGTTGATGACTGAGCACAAAGTCTACGTGCATGGTAGTGATGTCCTCAACTTCAGGCTCCTGAACAAGGAAATGATCAGGAAATTTGGCTGGCATCTGGTTGATGGCAATTGGGTTTCAAGGACTTCTGAGGTCAGTGACAAGGATCAACTGTGCATTGTGGGGATGTTTTAAGTTTCCATATTTTGCATCTGATTTCTTTTCTTGTTTTAGCAATCTTTTTTATGATGCCAAAACAGGGAATTAACCGGGAGAATAGATTTATTAGGGGGATATAAAAAACTGAAACCATGTAGATATTAAGCTTAAGGGGGTCTTTTTATGGCTTTTTGTGCTTTGCTCTTTATACTATGATGTTGTGTATACTGCAAAGATCTTATCAGGACAGGTTGTTTGTCACCATCAAAACGGGGAAATTTGTTAGAAGATTTAGAGTTTTGATGGTTTCATGAAAGTCAGTGACTCCGAGTTTGCAAGTCAAGTCGGCGACTTGGCAAAGTCACTAACATGACCAGCTAGCGAGAAAAACTATTTAAGGAAGGAACGCACAGATTGTGTGCGTGTATTTGAAGACAACTTGGCAGCTCTATTTTAGGAGAAGATCATCACAAAGAATGATAAAATCAGATGAAGACGATTTTATCTCCTAGAATATTTTTATAGTGTACGTATTTGTTATATTTGGAAAGATATGTAATGATTGAGTTTGTGTCACTTCCCTAATCGAATGAGATTTGATACACACGAGATCTCTTTCTTACTCTAGATTAAATACCCTCGTGTTTAGGATAGTAGTAAGACTTTGAGCGACATTTTGCAATTCTTGTAAGAAAGAAAGAGCGAACTTATGCGTGAGATTCGTACAAGTGGTGTGTCGAGTGTTCTTAGGCATAGCGTGAGATTGAGAGTGTGAGTGCAAAGGTAGAGTGTGGTTCAAGGGTGTGGGATTCATTCTTTTACACAGGAGAGCTTTGTAAACACTCAAAAAATCAATAGAGCGAGTCTAAGGACTCTTGAAATCCGACCAGTGAGAAGCTTGGAAGGGAGTGGTTTTTCTCTAAGTAAACTAGTTGGTTTACGAAGAGTTTCCACTATACATCGCTTGTCATTGATAGTTGGTAACGTTTGTTTTTCCTGTTTGTTTATTCCGCTGATTTACTACTCAAAGTCGATGACTTCGCAGGAGTCGCCGACTCGTTTAAGTACTAACGATCCTATAAAAATGGTGTATGTCACAACTTTTCAGCCCCACGTACTCTTCAACAGAATGGTGTTGTTTTGAGAAAGAACCGAACTTTGGAGGACATGTCAAGAACCTTGCTAATCTCGATTGGCGTACAAGGAACTTCTGGGGAGAAGCCAACAATGTTTCTTGCTATGTGATGAACAAAGCTATGGTGCGTCCTCTCCTTGGGAAGACACCATATGAGCTTCTAAGGGGAAGAAAACCGAATGTCACCCACTTGTAGATGTTTGGTTCTAAATGTTTCGACAACAAAAAGGGAAAGGATAATCTGGGTAAACTTGATGCTAGAAGTGATGAAGGAATATTTATTGGCTTCTCTCAGCATATCAAAGCCTACAAGTTCTTCAATAAGAGAACAAGAAAGTTGGAAGAAAGTATTCATGTTGTATTTGACAAAAACACAATGGGTGCACTACAAAAAAAAGCGGATTTAGCGACCATATTTATGGTCGCTAAATGCAAAATATGGTCGCTAAATGCATTTGGTCGCCACCAATGCAACGACCAATCTGGCGACCACAGCGACCACCTGGTTGCTAAAAGCACCAAAAAAACGCACGGGGGACGCCTTTCTCTGGTTCAAAGGCGCACGATCGTGCACAAAGGTGCACGATCATGTTGTAAATTAGCGACCATATGGTTGCTAATTTTTTTTAATTTAAAAAAAAATAATTACGAAATATTATAAATAATTACTAATTAATATAAATAGTTAATATTTAATGATTCATTAATTACTAGAAATTCATTAATTTCCATAAATTTCAATAATTTACATACATAAATTCATTAATTTACATAAATTCAAATAATTTACATACATAAATTCATTAATTTACATAAATACAAATAATTTACAATAATATAATAAAACTACGCTAATCTATACGGCTTCGCCGGAGCCGTAGGGACCGGATGGGCGGGACATTCCCTCACCCCCTTGGGACCGGCACATCCACTCCTCGAACATCGAGAACTTACTCTTGAGCTCATCCACATCTTGCCTAAGGCTGATGTTTTCCTGCGATAATTCCGCCACACGAGGAGGTGGACGACCCGGCGCCGTCAATCGGTCGTCGTAAAACTCATGGGCGGTGTTGCCAAGGCCGAAGACGGCACCTCCCGGGCCCACCCACCCCAGCGGCCGTAAGAAAGGCATCACACTTGTCCTGAAAGGACGGCGGGGTGCCCGTTTCCGCCGACCTCTGGGTAGGATCTCCTGGGTCCAAGCCTAATCACGCAAATAATTAAAATAAAACAACAACAACAACAACAAATCAAAAACAACATCAATCAACAACAAGAACAACAAACAACAACTAAATCATTTACAACATCAACAACAAATCAACAACAACAACAACAACAACAACAACAAAAATCAACAACAACAACACCATTTAGCGAGAACAAGCAACAAGCACAAACAACAACAACAACAACAACAAACAACAACAACAAACAACAACAACATCAAACAACAACAACATCAACATGAACAACAAACAACAACAACAACATCAACATCAACAACAAACAACAACAACATCAACATCAACAACAACAACAACAACAAACAACAACATCAACAACAACAAACAACAACATCAACATCAACAACAACAAATAGCAACATCAACAACAACAACAAAAACAAAAACAAAAACAAACAACAACAACAACTTCTCAATCAAATCAAACAGCAACAACAACAACAACACCAACACAACACCAACGCCTTTTCAAATTGAGGAAAATGAGGAAAAATAATCAAAACTTACAGTGATTAAGGACGACCGCTCGTCTATAAAATGCCGATCTGCGCCCTGCGTGTGCTTCTCGATGAGAAGCTCGAGAGGCGTGATTGGGCGTTGCAGGTGTTGCTCCTACGAAATTCATTAAGGGTGTTACGAACTATTAAAAAATTTTAACTTAATTTAATTTTAATCAAATTAAGATAAAATACTTACCAAGCGACGCATGGTGTCGAGGTGGGACCTCTAACCACTACTGTGGTTCGCCGGATTGGCATTCCGGATTGCCTTCTGGCAGGCACACTTGGCTTTGAACTCATCTGTGGCCCAATCCGTCGTCTGCCACTTCTCCCAAGTGGCGGATTCGATGAATTTCGGCTTCTTCCCGGAATTTCGATGCTTCCCGATCAAGTCATCGTATCTCTTCTTCGCTCTCTTCTCCCACAACAATCGGACGGACTCGACATCCATACCCGGCTGGGAGTCATCCCATCTAAAGTGCATCTAATTAAAACCAAACAAACAATTAAATAAAAATAGTAATTAATTAACGCGGAAATTGTAAAAAGAAATACAAAAAAAAATAAAATTTACCTTCCAAGCATCACAAATTCTGCACACAACACAAAATTCCAAGCATCACAAAATTTTGCACGCAACACAAAAAAACAAAATTTACCTTCCAAGCATCACATAAAATTTACCTTCCAAGCATCACATACCAGACAACATCGAATATGCGGGGAAGTCACTAATTGTCCATATTACAGCTGCACGCAACACAAAATTTTGCTTCCTCCAAGAATCGTATGTGCACACCCCATTAAGCCACAGATCCTTCAGCTCGGCTACCAACGGCTGCAAGTAGACATCCAACTTCTGCTTCGAGCTCTTCGGTCCAGGTAAGATAACCGTCAAAAACATAACCTCTTCTCGCATACACATCGACGGCGGAAGGTTGTAAGGTGTCGGAATCACAGGCCAGCATGAGTACTGGCGCCCGGACGCCCGGAACGGATTGAAACCGTCCGTGCACAAGCCTAGTCTCACATTTCGTGTTTCTGATGCAAAATCTGGCCACACAGCATTGAAGTGCCTCCATGCCTCTGCATCAGAACGATGTCTCATCACCCCATCTTGTGTGTGCTCTACATGCCATCTCATGTGTTCGGTAGTCACCATAGATGCGTACAACCTCTGCAACCGTGGAATTATTGGCAAGTAAAACATACGAGAATAGGAAATGAGCTTTGTCTTGCCTTGCTTCCATCTAGGATAGTCACATATCTTGCATGCCGCGTATTCTGCATCTGCACCCCAATATCTTGCAGACCGAGACCCTCAACCAGTTTTTTCGTGTCGTAAAACATGGTTGGTAATGTCGTCTCCGGGTGAGAAACGCGTCCGTAAAAATCCGAGATCATGTCATATCCGCGCTCTGTCATCCTCAGCTTAGACTTTAGGCTCAGTAGCTCAGTCGCAGCCTCCAACTGCGTCATATCACATCCAGGCCACAAAGGCCTATTTGCTGCCGACAACATGTCGTACATACGTTGTGCATCGGGATTGGGCGCTTCATTATAATATTGCTTCCCTTGCTCATGCCTTATATCCGCATTCTGCACGGGATCCTCAACAGTGTAATCACTTCGACCATAATTAAAACCATCATACACCATCTGTTCCATTCGATTATCATTCCCACCATTTAATGGTGGTGCTGGATCGAAACTGCTACAGCCTTCATGTTGTTTAGACTCGGCCAACAATGCAGCGAACCTTTCATCTGTCTCCCCGTGCGAACCCCAATGGTAATAGTTCGGACACCTTAATTCGGATGGGTTATAGGACGGCATAGATTTGCAGAATTCCAGAAATTGCTCTACGCCAGCTAAAAACTCGTTGTTCAAAAAACCATCTATATTACGCACATACATCCACTCACGCATTTTTTCCTTCCTACATTTCAAAATAAGAGTACAATTAAATTAATTCAACTGAAATTAGCGACCATATGGACGCTAATTAGCGACCATATGGTCGTTGATATGCATTTGGCGACCATATGGTCACTAATTAGCGTCCATATGGTCTCCAACTTCAAAACAGTAGAACAGACATTTACAACATAACCAATAGCTATTTGCGGTAAAATTCTGTAACACAATCTCTTATAAATATATAAACGAAAGCTTTCTACCGTCAATATTACCCTAAAACAATATAATGACGGAATGATAAATTGGGAATAAGATTTAAATACATACCTTTAGTGAGGATGTCGGTAAAATTTGACGAAATTTCTTCCTAGAATCAATTCACAGTTGTGGTTGATTTTTTCTCTCTTTTGTGAATATTTTGGAAGAGAGCAGAATGAGAGTGAAGTTGTGTTGAAGCGGAATGAGAATGCATTTTTTTAGCGGAATGAGAATGCAATATATGTTGAAATGGAGGGAATTTTACGAATTACTGTTTTTAGCGACCAAGTGGTCGCCAAAAACGCGGGATATTACCCGCCAAAATAGATGTGCCGCGCCAAAACATTTGACCAAGTCAGCGACCATACGGTCGCTAAAGTTGCGACCATATGGTCGCTAGTACGTTCGCGACCATATGGTCGCTGACGTTTGCGACCATATGGTCGCTCAAATGCGTTGTACTAGTTGCGACCATATGGTCGCTAATTTCAGCGACCATATGGTCGCTACATGCTGGCGGAAAATTGGCCCGCGCACTTGTTCCGACCATAAAGACCTAGCGACCACGTGGTCGCCCATTTTAGCGACCACGTGGTCGCGAATTTGGTTTTATTTTTTCCCCCGTTTTGACGTCCAGATTTGTGAACATTGGCGACCATATGGTCGCTATTTAGCGACCATATTTCGTGGTCGCTAAAATATGGTCGCTAAAGCTGCAAAATGGTGTAATGGTGGTAATTCCATTGAAGAAGAGGATGAAGGTGATCAAGGTTTTCATCTCTGTGATGAGGAAGAAATTTGCTTTGTGGAAATCGTTCAAGGTTTAAAAGTTGCTAACTTAGAGCATGTGGACGACCTTGATGATTTTGACATGCCACCTTTAAAAGAAGCTGAAGGTAATAGTGATGAGAATTTTGAAGATGCAGTGTCTAAGCAACATGAAGAACCGACTAATAATGACAACCTTGATTCTGAGCAACATCATGAAAGTGAGGTGGTCGACCTCACACAACTTCAACTGAACTATCAATAAAAGGATGCTCACCTGGTAACCAACATTATATCTGATTTTTCAAAAGGGGTTCAAACACGTTCTTCACTTCAGAAATTCTATGCATTCAATGCATTTCTCTATATGATAGAATCCAAAAAAAGGGATCAAGCCTTGAACGGTCTAGATTGGGTATGTACTATGCAAGAGGTACTTCATCAGTTTGAGAGAAACAAGGTTTGGCCTCTGGTTCCTCCACCCAAGGACAAAATGATGATTGGAACATGTTGGGTGTTCAGGAATAAGCTCGATGATACTATGAATATTATGAGAAACAAAGTCAGACTTGTTGTCAAGGGATACAAACAACATGAAAGAATAGATTATGATGAGACATTTGCTCCAGTAACTCATCTTGAGGCAATTCGTCTCTTGATTGCTTATTTGGCTCATCATGGATTTAAGCTTGAACAAATGGATGTGAAGACTACATTTATGAATGGCATTCTCAAAGAAGACGTTTTTGTTGAGCAAACACCTGGTTTCGAAGATGTTGCCCACCCGTACTATGTTTTCAAACTCGACAAAGCACTATATGGGTTGAAACATGCTCCAAGAGCATGACATGATAGATTGTCACAGTTCTTGCTTCAACATGGGTATGTTCAAGGACAAGTTGATAAGACTCTGTTTCTTCTCAAGGAAAGAAAGCACACTCTGGTTGTGCATGTATACATCGACAACATCATATTCGGGTTGACAGATGACAAGTTAGTCAAAAATTTCGCCAACCTCATGGCTAGTGAGTTTGAGATGAGTATGGTTGGTAAACTCAAGTTCTTCTTAGGACTACAAGTGGTTCAAGGAAATGATGGCACAAGGATGCATCAATAGAAGTATCTTAGGGAGTGTGTTAAGAAATTCGGTCTAGATAGCTCAAAATCTTTTAACACACCCATCTCTCCCACCACTTCTCTAGGAAAAGATGAGAATGAAAAGAAAGTTGATCAAACATTGAATCGAGGTATTATAGGTTCTCTACTTTACCTCACGACAAGCAGACCAGACATCATGTTTAGTGTGTGCCTATGTGCTTGATAGTTGGTTGAGAGTAGGGTTTTACTTGGTTCATAAGAGTTCTAGCATACTTGGGAAGTAGAGCTAGTTCCAAGTTGTTCTTGTAAACATATTCGAAAGCATCAAGAAAGCAAGAAACGACTTTTAATCCTTCCAAGCGAGAACTTGGAAAGGAGTGGTTTTCACACTTGATTAATTGAGTATGTTGATCAAGTGTTTCCACTATAAAAAATCATTTTATCAAGTAAGTCTTTCTTCTCATTAAAATTCTGTTGCATTCACTTTGAGGTCAACGACTTAGTTAAGGTTGACGATCTAGACGTACTAACGATCCTGCACGCATGTAGTAGGTAGTAAGTTTTTGACTTTTGATTAATGTAGAACCACTTCTCGTCTATTGGACATATGCTTAAATTTTGGTGCACCGAGCAAGCTACTTGTATCTAACATTGAAAGGCAAAATCGTAGCCTCGACATCTTGTTCTCCTCCTTTAACAATGGCTTTATAACATTAGAGTGTCGTCGTATAATACCTTCATGTAAGGGTCTACATATGGTGCTTGCACTAGTGTTTGAGATTGAGCAATTGACCTCATTATTGTCCTCCGATCTAATAGTACCTCACTAATATTGTTCACTTAATCTCAATGCGCTTACGAGCACAATTTTTTCTTCTTGGGTTAATCTCAAAGTGGCAACTTCTCTAGTTGTTGCGGGTTTGAATTTTCCATCGATACTCCTCTCAAGCAATGCATTGTAAAGTAATAGTCTTTTTTCATTTGACAAGAAGGTTCTTCTTCCCACCTCACCTTTATTTTCACCCAATGTGAAAAAATGAAGAGAAAAACACCATCATGATTGTAATAATTGATGAATATAAAGTTAATAGTAGAATTAGAACTAAAAGCCTATAAAAGGCATACTTGTACTTGGGTACTGCTGTCAATGGAGGCATCCATGTTCTTGAGAGATCTTGGAAATTTGATGATCATCATCTAAGATAAAAAGGAGTATATATACCCACATATGAAACAAATTTGGCTTCGTGATTAAGTAGTGCTAAATTGGAGCAGCAACCGAATTTTTTTTCAAGGTATAAATCACAAAATTTGGCATGTAAAATTGTACATGTTCTTGAGCTACAACTGGAATAGTGGTATTAGAATAAATCTTTTTTCCCATGTAAAATTTTAAAATAAAAGGGAAATTGAAAATTGAATCAATCAATTATTTAGTGCTATTGGAATTAGAAAACATAAGTAGAGAGTATTTAGTGTACTTGTAAATCCAAGATTAAAGAGTCAATTGCATGTGATAAAAACAAACATTAAATTTTAAAAATGATTGTGACGCCAAGGGCACAAGAGAAAGATCAATTTTGGATTAAGTTGAAAGACTTCATCCAGAATTGTAACCTACCATGTATTCTAATGGGAGACCTCAAAGAAATTCAGCACCTAGATGAAAAACAAGGGGGTGCAAATCCAAACCATTCCCGTTTTGAACGGCTCATCAATTGTAAAAATGATTTTGACGTATATGATATTCCTACTTTTGGTAATAAATTTACCCAGAGAAGATCCAAACCCCCCGAAAATACTGCTTTCGAGAAACTGGACCGCACCCTAGTTAGCAACCAGATTATCCAATGGTACCCATCTATAGATACCAAAAATCACACTTTCTCATCTTTAGAGCACTTCCCAATCTCGTGCGACCTCCCTACGAGAGTTCCATTCAAATCACAACCGTTCATATATGAGGGGATGTGGACTTCTAGAAAGGATTTCCAAAACGTCATCAAGCAAGCTTGGTGTTTCAACGCGGGTGGACCCCACATGTTTAATCTAACAAAAAAAACACAACTACTAAAATCAAAAGCAAAAGCATGGAATATACAAATGTTTGGAAATATTTTCGACCAAATTAAAAAACTTGATGAAGATCTGCTTCACAATCAAAAAGATATCATTGAACACAAAAACACGCAACTAATTCAAAAACAAGAAAGATTGTTGAAGAAATGGTCATGCCTCATTAATTTCCACAACTCTTTATTGGAAACAAAGGGCTAAAAACAATCACATTAAACCAAATGACAAAAGCACAAAATACTTCCACCGGATTGTAAGTGATAGAAGGAACAAAACTAATATCAAAGAAATCCGAACAACGGATGGCACGCAAATCACAAGACTAGAAAACATCAAAAAAGAAACTAAGAGGGACTTCCAAAATCGTTTTCAAGCCATGGAAATAAACCGCATAAAACTCCAAAACATGACTCAAACCATCTAAGAAGAAATAACCGAAGCAGAAAACACAAAGCTCACAAAGCCAGTATCGAACCCTGAAATTAAGGATGCTATGTTCGATATTAGGGATGATGAATCCCCTGGCCCAAACAGAATGTCGGAATGTTTCTATAAAAAATATTGGCATATTGTTGGCATTGATGTTATGAAAGTTGTTAAAAACTTTTGTCACATGGGAAAATTTTTAAAACAAATTAACCACACATTTATAATCCTATTGTCCAAATACAATAACCCTAATTCAACCAATCACTATATCCCAATTAGCCTATACAATGCCATCTATAAAGTAATCTCAAAGATCCTAACAAACCACCTAAAAAACGTCATGGCTAAACTCATCCACCCGATGCAAGGGGCGTTCATCCAAAACCATAGTATCCATGACAAGACACTCGGTGCACACGATATCTTCCACTCTTTTCGCAACAAACGAGGGTGGGAGGGTTGGATTGCCATCAAACTCAACATGGAAAAGGCCCATGATAGAATCAGTTGGAATTCTTGGCTTCTATCATTCACAAATTTGGTTTTCACGGCAAGTTCTTGGGTTGGATCCGAGAATGTGTTGAAATTGTCCCATTTTCAGTTCTTGTTATCAACAGACCAGCAGAACAATTCTACCCCCAACGAGGTCTTAGACAGGGAGACCCCCTGTCCCCATACCTCTTTATACTAGCTGTTAAGTTTTTGGCAAGACAACTCCACCTTGAGTACTAACCCAAGAATTGGCATATGTATCCAAATCTCAAGAAATAGAACAAAAATTCCATTTCTAGCGTTTGCAGATGACATCATCATCTTTGCAAAAACTAATTGTCACGCTTGCAAAAACATTAAAGACATCATTGACGACTATTGCCAAATCTTTGGCCAAAAAGTTAACTTCCACAAGTCTGCCTTTCATGTCACCAAAAACACAACCAACAACACGAAAGAGCAAATAAAACAGATTCTCCAAATTACGTATGCATTTGTGTTGGACAAATATATATCTAGAATGTTCGATTATCAACGGGAGAGTGACACAAAACAACTTTAAACCCCTGATCATGCGAACCAGATCCCAATTATCAAAATCAAAAGTGAACGCTCTATTCCAGGAAGGGCATAAAACCCTCATCAAAGCAAACCTCACAGCATAACCAAACTATATCATGCAATCGTTCTTGCTACCTCAGGCAACCTTGAAAGAACTAGACCAAATTAACAAGAACTTTTTCTAGAATAAGGAAAACAACTATAAACCACTTATAAGCTGGAACTCTATTTGTCGACCACCTGCTCATGGCGGGGTGGGAATCGCCAAGACAGAAGAGTTGAACCAAGCACTCCAAGTGAAATTGTTGTGGAAAATCCTAGCGGAACCAAATAACCTCAGGGTCAGAATAGTAACGGAAAAGTACCTCAAAGCAGAAAGTATTCTAAACTATAGTAAAAAAACATAATACATCATATTAGTGGTTCAAACTGCTAAGCCTAAGGGACATGTTCTCGAAAGGGCTCATCTGGCAAGTAGGGGATGGGAAAACTATCTGCTTTTGGAAAGATAACTAGATCGATAGTGGCCTCTTACCCCATTTATAGAGGTAAAAAAACCCCACTAATTGGGAGGAACATGTTGATGCGCACCTCTTGGAGGACAACTCGTGGAAGCTTGAAAAATTAAGAATGGGTCGTTAATCATGAGGACCTCGAAAAAATTACCAAAATCATTAACCTTATTAACGAAATTCCGAATAGAATGTACTAGCAACCAAGCAAAAATGAGTGGTACTCTACCCACTCTACCATGATTTGGCTCCACCAGTCCAAAAGGTAACCCAAAATTAACCTGGAATAGATCAATAAACTCAACATCCCTCCCCCCCCCCAAATGAAGAATTTCTTTTGAAAAGTGGTGTGAAGGGGCCTTCCAACTAAAATGAGGCTTGTTGCCAACCATATCCCGGTACCACAAGGTTGTGAAGCCCGGAACAACCAGTTTGAAGACACCAACCACATCTTAGTATCATGCCCACTTACCAAGATGACCCTTAATTATTTAAGCCCAAAACTACTTTGGATTGTCGATCAAATGTTACCAAACAATAAAAAAACTAGACCAAGTCCTTGACGAAATTAGGGCAACAACAACAAAGGAGGAGATGGGACTCCTTACCAACACCCGGTGGAGCCTATGGTTCTCTAGAAACAAGAGAATTTTTTACAACGATAATGGCCAAAACTTGAATCATGTCGTGAAGCTAAGCAAGTTTACTCGTAACCAGGTTCAAGAATGGAAATTTGTAAGAAATCATGAAACTAACAACTCTCGCACTTACACCATGAGAACTAGGGGAGGGAGAAAGCTTGCTAAGTGGAAAAATCCAAGAGAGACTTTATTAAGTTGAATTTTGATGGTATAGTTTGTTCGGATGGTGTGGCCTCTTTCGGATTCATCCTTAGGGATTCTGGTGGCTCCCCCATCCATTTTGACGGAGGAATGATTGGTCGGCAATTTGTTTTGATCTCCGAGACCATCGCCTCGCGCCAGGGACTTCTCGAGGTCATTCATCGTGGAATTTCCAAGATCCAGATTGAAGGTGATAATTTGCAGTTGGTCAAGGCCGTTCTAGGTGACTAGAGTTGCCCGTGGGAGATTGAGTTGTTGTGGTCGGACATCCACTGTTTGTTTGCCCGGTTCCAGGATTAGAGTATTTCTCACATCTTTCGTGAGTGCAATTTTGAGGCGGACTTCATCGACGGTTGTTTTCGACGGGTCTCCTCTATCCCACTTGAAGTTGACTCGGGTTTGCATACCCTCATCCAGTATGATGCTCTAGGGCGACCACTAGTTTGTTAGTGGTCATCCTATTTTCTTTCCTTGTCAAACGAAAAACAAACATTAGAATAACATCTATTCTATTTCATATATGTCTTAAAACCTGTGGAAAACGAGAAAATAACTACATTGTAAAACCGATGTAGTAGAATTTAGGGGAAATTGGCTCAATAGATATGAGATCTTATATATCCATAAATTATATCTTTCAGTAATAGAAGTGGGCTGAAGAACAATGTAAAAGGAATAGAATATGATGAACTAAACTTTATTTCAAATCAAATTAAGAAATAGAATCATACAAAATTACAAATTGAGGCAAAAGGAATCAAATAAACCAGCTTTAAATTTTAAAGTAGTAAAAAAAGAGCAACATTATGGAGCATAAACTAAGGAAGCCTAGATATTGGTGTAGTTACACTTTGCCCAAAAAGTTCACCTCGGGGTTAAAACTTTCTACTGAACCCAAATTAAATGCTGTGGACCGTCGCACATTTGTTTAGCATTTTAAAACATATTTTCAAATAAAACCCCTCAATATAGGGTATTTTTCAAAATTGTCACTTTAATTTTTGTAAATAGTATATACCCCGTATTAAAGATTAAAGTTAAGAAGAATATTTTAAGAAAGTATAGTTGAACACGTACATTTATCTGCAACGAAACTAAGAGCATTTTTAACAAATTTTCCAAAATTTTATTCAAAATAAAAAATTAAAAAATATTCTTTTTTTACTTTATTTAAGTTTTAAATTCAACCGTTTCTTTATTTTGGAGAATTCTCTATATTTAGAGAAACTCTTTTGTCTTTGCTCCTCTTTTCCTATTTTAGAAAATGAGATGAAAAATCTATTGGATTAGAAAAAACCACCAAATATCTAGAAAATATAAAAAATTTCATTTTAGAGATGTCTAAGAAGTTTAGAGTGTTTAATGATAACGGTTTTTAAACCTATTTTCTAAGTGCATAGGTTAAACATACTATACAAGGGAATAAATGAACCCTTTAAAAAACTAATTAATCCTAAATAAATAAAGACTAATAAAATATATCTATTTTAAGGAGTTTATAGGTTAGAAAAATCGTAATGATAAATTATATGATTTGTTAGATCAAGGGTGAGAAGTGCATAATTAGAAGAGGTAATTGACATGGAGGGATAGTTTGTAATTTTGATTAAAAAAAATCGCATTCTTTTGCTGCATTATTGCTCGAAGTTTATAAATTAACTTTATACTTGAGGTTTTAATGTAAACAATATAGGTGCATATTTATGCACCAAAATTCTTAGACACTTTTCATATTTAATATGTATCATGTATGCACCATACTGGTAGAGTATTACATGTAGGATTTTTCTAATGTGTGTTTATGGACACACATTAATATTACTATGTACATAATGTATGAAAATTGTTTGCTAAATTAATATTTTTTTAATAGGGTTTACCAATTCCAATTAGGAAATAGTTTAGAAATTATTTTCAAATTTAACTTATTAATGTGTACCATGGACACATTAGAAAAACCGAAAAAATATTATTTATTTACATGTTTATAATTTGTGTATTATTAATGTAGTAAACGTGAACCGTTCTAGTCTGCATTTATAGTATTATACACCCTAACGATATTATGCATCTGACTCTATCTTTCTTTTATTAGAGGACACTTTCCATTAAAAAAAACATTAACGAAATGAGGAGTATACAGTTATTATAGTATTAAGTACAAGAAACTCGATAGAAAAAACCGCTAGAATCTGATATTTGAATCCTAAGATTTGGATCATGGGTGTAGTTCCCTTTTGTTTGGCGCCCATAAGTTGGTGTCGATCTCTCTATGCATCATTTACATAATTATTCTGATAAAAAAAAAATCATTTACATAATTATAATAATAAATTGAGGCCAATTGTAACGAAATTATATATGGCATGGCATGGGGTACACCGTACATGAACCTGAATTGAACTGTTTGAGCTGTCGATATATCATCTTCGCTATAAGTACGATTTATCAAATATGAACCTAACGGTATAGGTTAAACATTCCATTGGAGTAAACTAAAATCCTATATGAAAATTAATAAACACTTATAAAATTAAATAAAATTTAAATAAACATAAATTAACAAAATATTACCATTTTGAGGCATATGTTAGAAAAATCGATATAAGTAATGGTAAGGATATATAGTTTACTTTTTGTGGTGTATTTTGTAATCCAATTGCTTTGATTGGTGAAAAGTGAAAAATGAAAAATATAATTAAAAACCATTTCACGAAATCAAAATATATGGACTATAATGAGAACTACTCTCTCAATCCTCATTTGTATTTACAAAGGGCTTACAACATATACGTCCCCTGTACTTGTGTCAATTTGTCATTTAGACATCCCACCTTTAGTTTGGACCTATTGAACACTTGAACTTATGATTTTGCACCCATTAAACCCCTTTCATCTGACGTGACGTTGGGCGTAAAACTAACGCTCTCATCAACGAGTGATTCTTTTACAACATTCAAATAACCCCTTTTACAAAATCCTTTTATTAAACCCTTTTTATTTATTATTTTTTCTTTTTTTCTCAATTTCTTCCTATTCAACCTGTTCAAAACCCTACCTCCAATTTCATTGAACAGAGAAGAAAAATAGCGAGAGAGGGGGAGAGAAATCAAAGATGCAGATCTCCCTAACGGGGAAGACGATAATCCTAGGTGGAATCCTCGGACACCACCGACAATGTGAAGGCCAAGATCCCGGACAAGGAAGGTATCCATCCAGACCAACAACGCCTCATCTTTGCCGAAAAGCTGCTTGAGGACAGTTGTGCTCTCGCCGACTACAATATCCAGAAGGAGTCCCCTCTCCACCCCGTCCTCCGCCTCCATCACGGTGGCGCCAAGCGGCGAAAGCGGTCGGAGTCGGCGGAAACAGCGTCGATCCATGTTGCGGAGGCGGTGAGGGCTTAGAAGACAAGGAGGAGGAGGAGGAATCGAAGAAGCCGAAGAGCATGCAAATGAGAGTGGGGAAGATGATGGAGAAGAAGTGGGAGTGGTCTGGGATTCAGATCTGGGAGTCAAATCTGGGAGTCAGATGAGAGTGGAGAAGCCCGAACAATTATGGATCTCAATCCATCTGTTCACTTTTTTTTTTCATTTTTCGCTTTTTTTGAAATTAAAAAAAAAACTAAAACTAATTATATATCTATGTGTCATATAATTTTTACATGTCAAAATTAATTAGAATATGTGGCATCTATGTGGAGTGTTATGTGGCATAATATTTTTACAACTCAGCACACATGTAAAATATTTAACAATATTTTAATCGATTGGGTATTTAATAGGTCTAATCATAAGTTCAAGTGTTCAATAGGTTCAAACTAAAGGTGGAGTGTCTATATGATAAATTGGCACAAGTACAGGGGGTTGTATATGTTTTAAGCCATTTACAAAGGAAAGTGGAAAAACAAATGGGGAGGGAGGGAGTATAAAAATAGATTCATATATTATCGACAAAATATACCCCTTTCCATTTGCATCCCTATTTAGCAACTTGATCCTTGTTCTAGTGGCTAATCCTCTCCCTCTCATTTAGGGATGGCAATGGGGCGGGTTCGGGGCGGGAATTACCCTCCCCGTCCCCATCGCCATTTAGCATTATCCTCCCCATCTCTATCCCATACCGGTTGGGGATTTAAATTCCTCCTAGTCTCCATCCCCATCGGGCAATTCCTATTCCCGCTTAATCTTTCATGTTTACAATTTTCACTGGGTTTCCTCATTGAATTTTTCATTTTACCAATTATATAATTTAGTTATAAATGTATGTGTGTATATATGACATATTTAAATTAAAACTACCAAAAAAATTAGCCTTACCTTATAAAATAGAGTAATATGCAAAGAAAACATTATCAAAAATAAATTAAGAAACTTAAATCTCATTAAAAACTATACAAATCATTTAGAAAATACCGATTAAAATTCCCCATCAAGGATCCCTGGATTTACCCGATGGCGGCGGGGACATGGAGGGGATCAGATTGGAGACTAGTAACCCCGTCCTAGACCTCATACTCGAGCGACAATTTATTTTTGGCCCCGTTTCATTCCCCATCCCCATTTATATTTCTCATCCCCACCCCATGACTGGGATTCCCCGTGGGGAATCAAGGAATCCCCTCCCATTGCCATTCCTGACTCTCGTGTGTTTTTGTTAGTGCACAAAAATTCCGTCTTTAATGCACTAATTGAATGCTTCTTCCTCTTCCATTCCAAACTTGTTCTTCCAACCTGTAATTAACCTGCAAAACAATGGACACAAGGGGCGATGACCCCCCTAATCCCCCTCTGATGCCTAAGTCAAAAGAGCAATCTGTCGATTCGAACGTCGAGGTACAAAAAGAAAGCAAGGAATCTCTGAACAGTCGAGCTAAGCAAGTATTAGCCTTTCAAGTTTTCGGTATGCGCCGATATGCAACATGTGGACTTCCCTATACGGCGGAGGAATGTATTTATAATGGAAGAAGGAGATTAGAGGGGTCGAGATTACACATACCCTAGGGCTCATCGGTAGGATGCGATTCGTGTAATGGCAGCGTATCGACGATCCTCGGCGAAGACGAGGTGGTCGGAAAGAGCGGGACGATCCTTTTATTGGTTTTTTCGAGGCACTTTTCACATGAAAGGCCACCAATATTTTTGCAAACGAGCTGGGAGATCTGAAATGCAATATCCGGCGTACATTTCGTGTATGCTTTCGCGGATCTCGTACAATGTAGGCTAAACCTTGCTTGGGGGTACGCATCTCAAGTTTGGCCTGGAAAAAGAACGATAGTATAGAATCTTTTCCGGCAAAAGCCAAAATCTGTGAGCCCTTAAGAGAACCTCTCATGCCCCGGCGACATCCGAGGGCTAAACATTCTAATCCAAGTTGTGCATCAAGGGCGTTTTCCATTCGAGACCTTATGCGGTTACGTTTCTTGTGATCATGGTCACAGTTGCAAGCACGTTATTGCTCACGACTTCGATCTAGATGCCAATTATTTGACATCCCGATACCTCGACGAGCATCGAGGTCTTCAAGTGAGCTTCTTGCACGAGTGGCTAACGTTACCAAGGCATCAATGGACTCGTTTTGATCGCTTGACCATTGTTCAATCTTGAGCAACTTGAACTCTCTATCATATTTGAGCATCTTTGGCTTTATAATGCCCCAACATTCAGTCTTTGGGTCCTTGATTCCGACTCGCGTAATACGATTTCAAGGATTTAAACTCGATTCGAGGCTCTCTAGGTGAACCGCGATCGCGGTTTCACAACCCGCGCCCCGCGGACCTCGTTAACTGAGGCGATGTTTCGCTTTCTAGGGATTGTCCACGGTCGCAGAATTTGAAGCCGCGACCGTAGATTTCCCGGCCGCGATCGCGGATTTGCTGGCCGCGATCGCTGTCTTCTATGATCGAGGAATCTCCACGATTTCAGCATTGGTATCTCAATTGGCTTTGTATTTCTTCGATCTTCTCATCAGTGTTTACCGGCTCGGGGTCGCGGCGGTTATTGGCGAATCCGATAACGCTAACGAGTTGTCGATTGGTCCCTTCGATCGCTGATGAGGCGTTTTTCTTGGATCTTCACAAAGAACGCTTTAGCCTAGAGACTTTTCCAAGGCTTGATAGCAACAAGAATTCATTCAATTATGCTTGCCTTGTATCCGCTTGTTCTATACTAAAGCGGAAACTAGAGCTTGTTTTAAGCACAATCTCGTCTTTATTCTTGGAGGTGGTCGATGTCCCACTACCTTGATTCCTCTCAATTTCAGCGATGCGCATTGCTGACTGATTTTATCAAACTGTGTAGCGCTATGACCATTGATTCCGTTGCTTGATCCGAAACTCCCTGGCTTGCACGAAAAGGAACCATGCTTTGTGGGTGAGGTCGGGTCACGGATTTGATCCTCTTTGACCAAGTTGTCTTAATCCTCTTTGAGCAAGTTGTCTTGATCCTCTTTGAGCAAGTTGTCTTGCTAGGTAAGTTTTAGAGTTTGATCCTCCGAGCAAATATCAGAGTTTCACTTGATTCCCCTACAAGTCTTGATTATTTTCCGAGCGAAGATTGGATTCTGCCTCATTATTTCGTAGGCGGCGGACGCTAATTCCTTGGCAGCGGTCGCCGCTGCCTGGGCTGCGGTCACGGGTATACAGTCCGCGGTCGCGGTTGCGCCGAAACTCGTTGAAGGCTTAAGGTTTGGCAAAATCCGCTCAGACTTTCCAATTTTTCTTGATCATGACGAGGTTTAATGACCAAGTTGGACTCCAAACCTCTTGAATAGCTCTGATTGTACTTTAATCTCCTTATTTCAATGATTAAGGCTTCTGTTTGCTAGATAGAAGTTCGTTTTGCTTGCTTTTACGACCGACTTTAAGTTTAGGAGGACGTTCAGCCTATTGCAAGTAAGATCCAATTCTATTCCAAGCAAATTGTATGGGCTCTATGCGGAGAGGCCACGATTATCCCGTAATAGGTATATGATTGTTGAAAGCCTATTTCCCATCAGGTTTGCCCCAATCAAAAATTTCTTCTTGGGCTTGTCTTCTCCCATGAATCTCCTTTATAGTCCGCCAATAAATTTGATGTCGGATTCCAAGCCTATCCGGTCCGTTCCGCTACAATGACTTTCGCATATCTTCAATTTCGGGAGACCCGCGGTCGCGGATTAGGGTGTCGCGGTCGCGGTTTATCGGGCCGCAATTGCGATTTTCCTGGCTGTCAATTTCGGTTGCCAAACGCGCTCGATCAAGCGAATATCGATCGTTTCCGCTTGTACAAGTCCCAGGTCCGCTCCAGAAAGTTACCAACTTTTCCCTTGTTAGGTTTTCTTTACTTTGATTGTGGTTGAGCGTTGATTTACAATCAAGTTTTCAACTTTGGGCTACCGGGCGCGCACCCGGAGTCTAATCCGTCAATTGGTGGTCGACTACTAACCTTAGACGGGTCGAATTCGACAAGGGGTTGGCAAGGTCGCTCCTTGCCCCAAGTGATGTCGATTTCGCAGCGCGCACTGCGATCAACACTGGTTATGATGATTCGATCATGATTTTGCTTAGGGTTCATATAAATCCTAAAAAGGATCTTTTTTGTTGATTTTTGGAGACACCCTTAGGCTAGAAAAAACTAAAAAACCCAAATTTTCGGAGGCACAAATTTTTGGAGGGGCACTCCGGTTGAAAAATTCGGAGTCGCTATTTTCTGGAGGCGCACTCCGGTGGGCCGCGGTCGCGGTTTTACTACACCGCGGTTACTGTACCGCGATCGCGGTTTGTTCGCTGAGGCGATTTCGCTTGGTGCGATCGCCTCAAGACTTCGAAAAATTACTTCTTTTTCTTCTAGGAACGATAACTCATGGATTTAATCCTCTTTCCCACAGATGGCGCCAATTGTTAGTGCACAAAAATTTGGTCTTCAATGCACTAATTGAATGCTCCTTCTTCTTCCGTTCAAAACTTGTTCTTCCAACTTGTAACCTGCAAAACAATGGACACAAGGGGCGGGGACCACCTAATCCACCTCCGATGCCTACGTCAAAAGAGCACTCTGTCGATTCGAATGTCGAGGTACAACAAGAAAGCAAGGAATCCATGAACAGTCGAGCTAAGCGATCGAGTATTAGCCTTTTCAAGTTTTTAGTATGCGCCGATATGCAACATGTGGCCTTCCCTACACGGCGAAGGCGTGTATTTATAATGGAAAAAGGAGATTAGAGGGGTCGAGATTACACATATCTTAGGTCTAGTCATATGCCTTAGAGCCCAAACTAGGAATATTTTCCTCTTCTCTAAGTTTAATTCTATACTATTTGAAGGATAACATCTCTCATTAAGTTGCACAACTACCATATTTTAAATAATAGAAAAATAAATAAAAGTAATAATAAATACGCAGCAATTTAAGAAATATCTTTATGTTGATAACGAAAATAATTATGTTAGCTATGTTTATTTTACCTATCACAGTTATAGTATTTGATCCACCGTTGAAATCTTCATATAAATTCTAGTTGTTTATTTATTTGTTTCTGAATTTTAATTCAATCATTATGATATTAATATCAAGGATGGTGAATAAGATCAATGTTAAACTAAATAAAATTTTACGAAGTTTCCGACAGGAATGAATTGAAGACACAATGTAAAAATCTTGTTCTCTCTCTCATCTCCATCCCCATTTACAATCTCTCCATGACAGAGAATTTTTCCCATTACTATCCTAATTAAGTGGTATAAATAAGAAGTCGGACACGTACTCTTGTCTCATATAAATGCCATCCAACTATACCTGATCGTATAATTGATTTATATAGATGAAAATTGGTTGAGAGAGTATTAAATCGGGCTTCAATTTTTATGGGGTCCCAAAAGATGAATTAGGTGAATTTTGTGTTAGATAGCTTTCGAATTTAAGTAGGTAGTTTACAAGTTACATGTATATTATACAGAGATCTGAGCTATGTGTTTAATCGCAGCCGAACCGCCTAAAGAAAGCTTAATTCGGGTTATGTAGTATGTTTACGATCGAGTCAAATAAATTTCCCACATAGTTTCTTATTTGAATGAACGAGCTAGAAATCATTCAAAGTATTCTGATAGTGCGCGCATGCAAAAATCTTAGGTGTTACGTCAATGTCACGACCCAGGTACTCCGATTACATTATTAATATACGGAGTATTGTATTTTTAACGGAGGACCATTTGTAGGTTACAACTCACAACCTAGCTAACAAACATATGCAAGATTGGAGTTGACTAGCTATATACGTATAAAAGAAACTTGACATGTTTTTGGGTCTCACTTACCCTTTGTTCTTCTCCTGACCCAAATTCAAATTCAAGTCAACCTACCACGCCATTGATCTATGTCATCTACCCATCATTCAATCAATTTTACTTTACTGCGCTAGCGAAGTTATAACATATAACAACAACAACAACAACAACAACAACCTCCCTCATTTATTTTGTCTTAACTCTCACAAAAAGCCCTCATAATTAATTTTCAACCCAAAATTTGTCGTTTCCCTCTATCTCTCTCTAGTCTCGATCTACCATCAATAATAAGCGTACCCGGTAAAATAGACGGCCAAGATGTGCAGCATTAATTGCATCATTAGACCCCAAAAACTAATCCACGATTAACAATGTTTCCCATTCCAATCCAACAATTCCCAACTCACGCCCATAAAAGTTATCACAGAATTACTTAAAAATGTAAAATAAAATACAGTAAAAAACCCACAAAATCAAAAAACAAAAAAAAGTGAAAGATGCACTTTAAAGCTTGTTTAGCTACAAAAGAACACAATCGGAGCTCCTCCTCTCATTCTCATCTGTTTCTTCTGGTTTCTGTGCTTGAAAAGCAACCCATGTGAACCAAAACCTAAAAATAAACAACCACCTTACTGTATATTAATTCAGCCCTTTTTCCCCTTTCTCTGAAACCCAAACACACTAATTAAACCCACCATTTTTGAAGGCCTTAATCCCTGAGAAGCCTAATGGCTAAAAGCACAAACCCAAGAAAACCCAACAAGGGAATCCACAGAACAAGCTCCGGAGGAGGCACTTGCAAGCAGCAGGCGCCTCCTTCATGGGAAGTAATGAAGAACATTCTGACTTGCAAGCACTTGCAAGTGGAGCAACAAGACCCGCAACACTCGAAGCAGAAACACCAAAAGCAGAAACAGGAAGAGGAGGAGAAGAAGAAGAACAAGAAGATGAGGTGCACAGGATCATCCCTCTGCAGCAACACAAAGGTGATGCAGAGGCCAACACTAATGGATCAGTCCTCTGCTTCCACCCCTGAGCTCCTCTTCTACAGAAGAAAGCCTTCCAATTCGAATTCTCCGTCGTCGTCTTCAACTTCTAATGATCATCATCAGCAGCAGCAGAGCAGTAAAAGCAGTGCCAAGAATAATGCCTCTGGTAAGGGAATGGGGCTGAGGAGATTATCCGGATGCTATGAGTGCAGAATGGTGGTGGACCCCGTCCTTGGCTTCACTAGAGACCCTTCTCTAAGAGCTACCATTCGCTCCTGTCCTCAGTGTGGCGACATTTTTATGAAGCCTGAGCTTTTGGAGCTTCACCAGGCCATCAGGCATGCTGGTAATTTCTCTACATTGGAGTATTAATTTTCGCATATTGTTATATATTGTAATGTTCAGGTACTTATGAACTAACTATATATGTACGTAACCTAGTGTCTGAGTTGGGGGCAGAGGACACCAGCAAGAACATAGTGGAAATCATATTCCAATCAAGCTGGCTAAGGAAGCAAGCCCCGGTGTGCAAGATCGACCGCATCCTAAAAGTGCACAACACGGAGCGGACCGTCTCGAGGTTCGAGGAGTACCGGAGGTCGATAAAGGCGAAGGCGAACGGGGTGCAGAAGAAGCACCCGAGGTGCATCGCCGACGGCAACGAGCTCCTGAGGTTCCACTGCACCACGCTCATGTGCTCCCTCGGCCTCAACTCCTCCTCCAACCTCTGCAACTCCATCCCTCAGTGCAACGTCTGTGCCATCATTAGGGACGGCTTCAAGGTGGGCCGCCCCATTTTGACCACCGCCTCCAGCGGCCGGGCCCACGACCGGGCCGACGCCTCTGGGGCGGCCCACGACGGGGGCGAGAGGAGGCGGGCCATGCTTGTCTGCAGGGTCATTGCCGGCCGGGTCAACAAGGTGGCGCTCGACGAGGCTGAAGGCGGCGGCGGCGCCCGGTTGGACCAGGAGTATGACTCGGTGGCGGGGGTGGGAGGAGTTTATTCGAGCTTGGATGAGTTGTACGTGCACAACCCTAGGGCTATATTGCCTTGTTTTGTGGTCATTTACAGAGGGTTTTAGCCTCTTTAACTTTAATTAATTAGAAGCTTCTTGTTTCGATTTTTGTTTTTAGCTTTTGTAATTGTAATGCTTTTGTTTTTTTCCCACTTCTTCTTAAGCTCTTGTTTGTTTTGGTTGCATCAATAATGGTGTGTCGTGCATTTTAATTTATCAATTGTTTTGCATGAAACTGTAGATAGCTAGCATGTGGCGGTCTTAATGATACTATGTACTATATAAAACTATTTTATATTTATAGGTAGCATTGCATTCAATTTGCCTCAACTTGTGATGTTCACCCAAAATTAAAGAAATAGTTCCATACTATCATATGCTATTGATTTTGTTTCCTGTGATAAATTATGAATGGTGATTTCAAACATTATACTCCATTAAATCAACATATCTCTTTCCATTTTTATTACTCGATCTCCTGATTCTATTAATTGAAACAACCTTTATAGGTCGGGTTTGGAATATTTGGTGTGTATATTGGCATACGAGGGCCCCCACAAGTCATCCATATAGTGCTTCAACAACTTAATTAATCAGGGCATTTTTCTAGAATGCTTTGAAGATGTCTTGAATGATGGTCCTTATCCCAATAGTACTTGATCACCCTTCACGGCATGCCCATTTCAGGCCCATCTCCTTCCTGAATGCGGCCTTTAATATCACCACAAATATGATTGTCAAATGTCAACTATCTCAAGTCGGTACTCCCTTCCTTGGTTTCACGGCTACTCAAGCAAGATTCATATTGAGTTGCCAAATCATCGACAATGTTATAATATAGTTCAGGCCGGTAGTGCTTCATTCAATGGAAGTTTTCCGGTCTAACAAGTGGATAATTCTCCAAATTGATTTATAGAAAACATACGATAGAGTTTGTTGAGACTTCCTACATGATTTATTAATCAAAGTCGCATTCTGACAAAAATTGGTTGATGTTATTATGCTTTGCCAAACCCAGGGTATCGGAGAATGAATATTTCATTGAATGGGGCAAGTTTCTGGGAGTTTTTACCATCTCGTGGGGTTGCCAAGGGGATCCTCTTTCACCTTACCTTTTCGTGCTCATATTATCCAAGTTGCGGTTGTCGAGGGTCTATGGAACTTGAGTGCGGTGGGGGCGTCTCGTTATCTTACGTGTTCTTTGCCAACAACCTAATATTATTTGCTAAAGCAACCTACCTCTAATCAAGCCATAATTATTCAGCCTTGCATGTCTGTGTTGGTGATATTGAAGATTGATTATCAGAGGTAAAGGAAGATCAGAATAAAAGGAAGAAGTTGGTTTTCCCACATCGAGTATTTTAGTTTGCTCTTTCTTTGTTATGAATGTACTCTTGATGCTTAACTTTTGACTAGATACCCGAAGGCCTTTTAGATGAGAGATTTACGTTAGAATGATTCGCTCTATTTTCTAGATGTGAGTTGGAATGAATCATTCTGTGAAACAATTTTAATTTCTATTGTCTAGCCTAAACCAAACATAAACATGGGAATAAGCCATTTCCACTCCGGTCATTCCGGTGACAACTTGAAATTTTAGTATTAGTATTTTCCACGTTGCGTTATCTTACTATATTGAATAACGCATCAATTTTCAAACCAACAAGACAAAAACAAAAGAACAAGATACTACAGTATTACGTTAGTTGAAAGTTGAGACGATGATGGGCTAATTTTGGATTATCAATTCTTTTTCAAGCTTAGCACGTAAACCCGGGAGTGGGGTGTGGCATCTCATAAAGTCTGTAAAGTTGATTATTGGGATGTGATCCCCCACGTCTTGGCCCGTAGAGATTGCCGTTTACATTTGGTACTTGTGTAATCACTACTATATTGCCAATTTCCCATTTTAATTTCAAGTTTGAACCAAGTACATATTTGCGCGAATAATACTCCCTCCGCTTCACAATATATGTTCTTAGATAAAATTCCATACATTTAAAGAATTTTTTCCCAAATTACTCCTATTAAATGCTTTTACTTTTCTCTCAATTACTCATAATTTTTTTTTGGTCGAATCAATTACTCATAATTGTCTTGGGAGAAGTGTAGTACTTAACTAGTTGATGACCCGGGCCTTGCCCGGGGACTTTTTTAAATAAAATTTGTAATATATTATTTGAATATGATATAGGTATTATAATTTATATAATAAAAATAATATTAAAATAATTAAGTTAATTATTAAAATGTATACAAATATGATCTTATTCTTAAAAATGTTATTTGTAGTATTTATGTAATAATCATCAAAAAGTAGACGTTCTTAATTCCTTGGGTTGAATCGAACCCACACGAAAACCGCAATGAATTGACCCAATCAACTTGTAAAGTTTAATGACATGAACTCGTACTCAACTGAACCTGAAATGACTGAACCTAAACCTGACTGAACGGACCCGATTAAATGGTTTAACATTAAGGAATCAATAATTAATTATTTATTTATTAAGGGATCCGAAATACAAAAAATCAACATATTTATGAATAGAAAATTAATATATTGTAAAACACAACTTATCTATACAGACTATACCGATATTAATTAAAAAATTGTCATACTTATTAATAGAAAAATAAGTATAAAAAATCAACATGCATCTGCATAAATTTTTTTGAAAGTGTATGAAAATTTAATATAAAAAAATCTACATGTTAATATAAAATTGTACCATTAAAAACATGGTCCATATTAATTAAAAAAGTGGGTATAGTTATGTATATAATATTAATATAAACAATTTTATAACTAAAAATATGGTGATTGACATTAAATTTTAATTAAAATATGGTTCATACTAATTAAAAATTTTATTATACTTTTTGAATAGAAAGTTAATATAAAAGAATTTGAAATTTAATATTGAAAACACGTAAATTAAAATATGATCCATATTTCATACTTATAGATATAAAAGTTATTTATTTCATTTGGAGATATTAAATTAATTTATAATGGGATATTGAAGTAAAAAAGGGTAGATGGGATATTAAATTACTATCTATATTTGTCATATTTATGGATAGAAATTTAATATTAAAATTATGTTATTAAGAAAAAAATTAATATATAGAAAAGTTGTATAAAAAAAATTAATATTAAATTTATTAAAAAAATAGTGTAATTGGAATATTAAATTACTATTTTAAAATTTAATACATATGGGTAGAAACTCAATATTAAAAATCAATAATAAAAATATACTTATAGATAGAAAAATTTATATAAAAACAATTTTATATGTATCATATATATGAATAAAAAAGATATCTATTTCACTCTAACATATTAAATTAATATTTTGTATGTGTCATACTTTTTAATACCTATGGATAGAAACGATTTTAATATTTTGTATACAATATAAGGAAGATAACGTGATAACGTGAACATATTGATAACGTGATAGAATGTTAAATATAATAAATTCAATGACGTGATAATGCAATATAAGATGAACATGATATAGATAGAAAGTTAAAAATAAAAAATAATGTAATATAAGAAAGATAGAGATCAAAATAACTACATATTATAATATAATGAATATGAACAAAAATAAAAATAATATGTGGAGATAAAAATTTATCCAATCTCATATAAATTGACAAAAAAAATTATTAAATAAAATGAGTGTATAAATTTGTAACTTTTATAAAGTGATTGAATTAAATAATACATAATTGATTGAAAAAATCATTATTAAAAATAGGGTGACTGTAATATAAATTCTTAATGACGAATCTGCCCAAAAGTGCTTCAGGTTTAGAAGATATATATTGATTAAGATGGGGTATACTCTAAGGGTATAAATGAATAAAAATTATATATGAATATCTATTTTCAAACAAAAAAAAAAGTCTTTAAGAACATGTATTGTGAAACGGATGGAGTATAAGTTAATGATTTTCTATCCTATGTCATATCCAAAAACATACTCCCTCCGTATAAGTCTACTTGTCTTTTTAGACTTAAAATCTTGTTCAAAAGAACTTGTCTTTTTATATATTTTAGACCTAACTTTCTCACTTTAACCCTTACATTTAATGAAAAAAATGAACTAAATTTGCTCCATTTTCATTTTCAATGCATAAAGCAAACATTTAATTAAAAGCATTTGTGTCTAATTCAAAAATTTTATTAATATATTTGTCCAACTCTAAAAAGACAAGTACACTTATACGGAGGGAGTACTAGATTTATACTAGCTTTTTATATAACTAGTGTAGTTACCCGCGCCATGCGCGGATTTTAAAATTTTATTTTGCTCCATTTAATTTATTTGTCTTTTTAGGCTCAAAATTATGTTTATAAAAACGTGTTCATGAATAGTGTAAATTTTAAAAAATGGTTACAAATACACTCTTTGTTTAGAACTAAATGGGGGAATGAATCATTTTACATATCGATCTAATACATGTTTATCAGTAGTGAAAGATATTAACATAAGAACTAATATATAAATTTAAAAACATTATTAAATTTTAAAAATTAGTTAAAAATATAAAACACTTTGTAAATGATTGAAATAAAAATATAAAATAAAAAATAAAAAATGTAGAATAAAAAATAAATAAAAAACAAAATTTTAAATTTAAATTTGAAAATTTTAAATTAAAAATTTAAATTTTAAATGTTAAAATTAAATTTTAAATTTAAAAAGTTAAAATTTAAAATTTAAATTTTAAAAGTAAAAATTTTAAAATCTAAAATTTAAATTTTAAAATTTAAAATTTAAGATTTAAGATTTAAATAAATCAGATTTTATAAAAATATATGATCCATTAATTTAGGAAAACCTTCTAGAAATGCAAGAATTTTGAATTCAAATTAATCAATCTTTCCAAACATGAAAAACGGTACAAAAAATTAATCATACAATCAAATCTTTCCAATTTTGATTTCCCAAATCTTCTTTTTAAAATAATATAAAAATCAAAATTGAAAATATAACATCAAGTTTATGAAAACAAATTAATATTTTCGTATAATAAAATAAAAAATGCTAAATACACACGACTATAAAATTGAATTACTATAATTGAGCCATGATATATTAGATAATTCAATTAATATAAAATTAAAAATAACTATTTAATGATTGATTATATAGAATTCATCAACTTTATTACATGAATTTGATATTTTTTTTATCGATAAATAGACATGTCAATCGAGTTACGCCATGATATATCATGATCGGTCATTTTGGGTTTGGTTTAATTCGGGTTCAGTTTTATTTCAAGTCATGGGTCAATCAGGTCGGGTTGACAAACGGGTCTCATATATCGTTCTTTTTATGATTATTAAAATCAAATTTTAATTAAATAATAATATTTAATTAAAATTTATTATTTTTATGTATTTTACTAATAAAATATATTATAAGTTACAAAATAAATTTTATAAATTCTATAATGTTTATTTTCTGGTTTCGGGTTCAAATTTTTGAGTCTTAACCCTAAAATTATTGGATGGTTTGGATCGGGTGTGCGGGTTAGGTCAACTTTTGACAACTCCAATTTTGCCCAAATCTTCTTTTTAAAATAATATAAAAATCAAAATTGGAAATATTACATCAAGTTTATGAAATTAAATTAATATTTTCGTATAATAAAATAAAAAATGCTAAATAAACACGACTATAAAACTGAATTAATATAATTGCGCCATGAAATATTAGGTAATTCAATTAATTTAAAATTAAAAACAACTATTTAATGATTGATTATATAGGTTTCATCAACTTTATTGAATCATAAAGTGCAATTATAAAATTTGAAATTAAAAAAAACATTTTCACAAACTAATGCAAAGTTGTCCATGCCTCTTTAATAATTGCATGCATTTTATGCATTTTATCACCCTGAAACAATTACAAATAAAGTTAATACACATTATTAAAAACATAGTAATGATTATACTCGTAAAAATTTAAGTATATTACAAACCTTTTCATTAATTAAAATTAATTCTGTCGCAATCAGATCATCCTTTTCTGGAACCTTCTACAATCGAATGACACGAACATTTATCTTACACTTGTCTCTACTTGAAGTGATGTCTTTTATATAATTCATAGCCTGCATAATGAATGAAAGTTTAAAATTATGATGGTTAAAATAAAAGGTAGGAATAACACATAAATTACAAAATATACATTACTGGCTTACTGTGACTTTGAAAATTGTGTGATATTCGATATAGATCGAATAAAGAGTAGTGTTGGCTTGGAAAAATTGATGATGTATGAAGAACGAATGAACAATGTTAGGTGGATATATATAAAGAAGGAAGAACCTAAAGAATAAATCTAATATATGTTGCGTAAGGGTGTGCATGAATAAATTGGCCAATATTTTTAAAAATGGATTATATTTTTTAGTTTTGTATTATTTCTTATATAAGATAATGATATTAGAAATACAATAATTTAGGATGATACTATATTTTTTATATGTTGGTTGTACGTAGTCTTGTAGATGATTTTCTATATTAAGTTTGTTAATATTTTTTCCACGATTTTAGTTTGATCTTATTTTCTTAATTTTAGTTTGATAATATTTTTTTCCATTTTGGTATTATCCTTAGATGATTTTCTATATTACGTTTGTTAATATCTTGTCCACGATTTTAGTTTAATCTTATTTTCTAAATTTTAGCTTGATAATATTTTTTTCCATTTTGGTATTATCCTGGTACGATTTTCTATATTATGTTTGTAAATATTTCTCTACGATTTTAGTTTGATCTTATTTTCTAAATTTTAGTTTGATAATATTCTTTTCCATATTGGTATTATCCTTTCCTTTACTTTTAAGTGTATTATTTGATTAAAAGAAGAAAAAAATCTTTGAGACAATTTTGGAGCAATATTGTTAAATAAAACCGTATCACATAGGAGCATTTGTTAGGATATATAGTTGTTAGGATTAGAAAATAGAATATTATTGACTGCGTAATATGGGCATCTTAGATAAAGTTGAAATAGTTGTTAGTAGAGGAAAAAAATTATTTTATTTGATATTAATTTACGATAAAATTAATATTATAGTTAAAATTAGGATGGAAGATGATCGGGTGTTTGAAATCAAGACGAAAGAAGATGAATTCCTAGTGGGTAAGAAAGCAAGATGAAAGAAGATGAATTCATGGTGGCGGGTGATGGTGATGGAAGACATGGATTAGGGGGATCCGACATGAGTGTGTGGATGATGATTTCGGCCTCTTCAATGGCATCGATAGAGAACACGAATAACAAACTTATCAATTGAATGGAAGGAGTATAGTAATTTGTAGAGAACACAAATAGAAGTTTCATTACTTTGGTGAATAGAATGTGAAGAGGATGAAAGGTGATCAGCGAGGCAGCCATAGATAACATGTGCAAGGTGGCTAGGGAGACAACCATTGATGGCCTTATAAGTTATAAGTTCTATGAAAATTTTAATACAGATGGCAAAGAAGGAGGAAGAGAGTTGTAAATGATTTTTTAATTAGTATATTTCATTCGATTATTTCTTATTTATAATTTTAGATAAAAATGACATGTAAATGATGAGGCAAAAATAATATGATGTGGCATATAACAGGTAAAAAATGATATGACATGGTTTAATATAAAGAGGACACGTGGCAAAATCCAAGGTGGCGCATTCTCGAAGTGACATGTGGAATAAGCTGAGGTGGCGCAACGTGGAGGCTCTAAACCTTATTGCTTTTATATATATAGTAGATTATGTCAATAGTTTTTAAATTTGGGTTAATTTATTATCATATACCCTTATATAATATGATAAGTGTCATTAGTTTTGACCTTAATTGTTGTATTAGGAAAGAAATATTTTTATATTATTTTACATTATATTTTTAGTTTTTAGTTAGAATTATTTAAATGTTAGGCTATTATTTTATCATATTTAGATGTATCTCAAGTACTATATTATCTTAGATAGTTTGCATATTGTGCAAGGAATTGTAATGATAAGTTTCGGTGAGGAGGGGTCTTAGAGTGATAATGTAAGGAGGAATATGAGTCATTAAATTAGATATATTGGAGAATATGAGTTATTAAATTAGACATAATGAAGAGTTAGGATGGAAGGCTCGTCTTAACACTCATATACCTTCTCACAACCAATAACACCCTATTGTCAACCTTTGACCATTGATTGTTGACCGATTAAGGTCAGTGTTGACCGACCAACGATCAAGTTTTTTTTTTTCTGGAATAATTTTTTTAGAACAATTGTTCAACTTTAATCTTGTACGGAAAAATAAAGTGTTTAACTTTAACAACGTACTAAGTGCACTACTTTAATGTTTAATTGTTCAACTTTAATTTTGTATGGAAAAAAATGTTAAACTTTAACAACTAAGCGTTCAACTTTAGCGACTAATTATATTGCACAACTTTAATATTGTATGAGAAATAAAGGGTTTAACTTTAAAAGTTAAGTGTTCAACTTTAACAGCTAAGTTCACTACTTTAATGACTAATTGTTCAACTTTAATTTCGTATGAAAATGTTCAGCATTAACAATTAAGTGCTTCTACTTTAATAGATAATTGTTCAAATATGATTTTGTATGAGAAAAAATATAAAATTATTTTTGTAAATAAAAAAATCGTTGAAAAGTCAACGGTCAACATTGATTGGTCAACAAGCCGGTAAAAACTGACTATTAAATAGTATTATGTGTGACTGTGATAAGATTTATAGTATAATTTCAACATAAATAGCCTGGATTGATTATCACTACTTACCCTAAGACTCCTTTTCATTTGAACATTTTCCTCATATAAATAATAAAGTCTCTACTCTCTAGGGTTGGTGGAATATTAAGTGAATACTATTTGGTTCAAGGCAATTTGTAGTGTGTAGGAAAAAAGTCAAATTGAAGTGAATACCGTGGTTAATTTGCATGATGTGGGGTGAAAAAAAACAAAATTGAGAAGAGTGAGACAAATGTATAAAACAAAAAGTGTTACATAGAGAGAGCAATAAAGAGATGAATTCTCTCTTGTATTGTTTCAAGTCTTCAACATCAATCGAGATTTTCTGCTCCATCCAATTGTGCTTCAACATAGGATTAGGATTTCTGGTGAATGTGAGAGAAAACAAAATGGAGTATAAAATTTATTTGTAAAATAAATTTGAAAGTAGTTAGCCAAATAGTATTTGTTTGTTTCTCTGCTTTTGTGATATGTTTAATTATATGGGAGGCAAAATGCCTTGTTCACTAGGGAAAGTGGTGATGACAGGCCGGCCACTGGCAACCAAAAACAATGAAGAGAAGGTTTACACAGGCCCCCACCCACAGAAACCCCATGTTTTCCTTTATTATGGGGTTGTTTCACTTGTGGGTAGAAATGAATTTTTGGGTGAAAATTGATTTTTAGTGTCTTGAAAAACGTAAGAAGTAGAGAGAGTTGCACGGATTTCAAGAATATTAAAAGTGGATTTTGGGTAGAAAGGGATTTTATGGTGTAAGTGAAACAAGGCCTATGTTGCGTCAGTTTCAGTAATGACGGAGTATTTGGGTCGTTTTCTATCTTTGGGAGTTGGGACCAACCCTTCAACTTTTAATCTCTTCCAATCCAAATCCAATCTTGATGGATATTGGATAAGAAAATATTTGAAAATTTAGGCCGTGTTTAGCATGTCATGTGATAGCAATAGCGGTGGAAGGAGTGTTTTCAACTAGCTTAAATTCAAACGCCAATAACAATACATTTACATAAGTATCATTTGAGCTACTTAGAGCATGTTTATCCATTGAATAACTAGCATCTCACTTTTTGATTTTTTTTTAAGTTTAAAAGTACAAAACAATTTAAATCTTGCCAAAAAACAATCAAAAAGGAAAAAAACACTACAAAATGGGAAGAACATCGATGCTTGGATCTTGAAATGAAGCATCTATGCTCTTTCTCTCTCCCCACAATTTCATTAAACAAATAATTGAAGTAAATTAGATTGCTTTCCTCGGATCAATTGACAAATCTCGCCAGCCATATACATACGTAATATGTTAGTGTTAGCATATTATATTATATCTTTGCCAAGTTGACCTAATTTGGCTCTCAAGTCATTGTACTCTATATATTGTAAATCAATGGAAAGACAATCTTAAGGGGATTCTATATTCTAGCATGGTATCAAGAGCCTAAACCCACCCATGACCCTTTCCTGCGGTGCCACCGTCGTCTCTGGTTGGGCAATCTGCCGCCGCCCTTCTCTTCTATAGTGAGCACTCTCCCCTTTCTCAATCCCTCCGGCTGATCTCTAAGGCCCTACCTCCCACAAAACAACCCTCCTAGACCCTAATTAGTGTGTTGTCATGAAAGACGAGTATCAAGCTCTTATTAATAATGTAACTTGGGAGTTGGTTCCTCACCCACCTGAGGCAAATGTGGTATGTTACATGTGGCTCTTTCGGCATAAATTCCGCTCGGATGGGTCCCTTGAGCGATATAAAGCTCACCTGGTTGCTAGTGGACGGTCACATGAGATTGGTATTGATTGTGATGAGACGTTTAGTCCGGTAGTGAAGCCCCGACGACCATACAGACTGTTTTGCATTTGGCAGTATTGTGTTCTTGGCCGATTCACCAACTCGACATCAAGAATAATTTCGTACATGGTCACCTGAGAGAGACAGTTTATATGTTCCAGCCCTCCGGCTTTGTTGACTCAGCGAAGCCTAAGATGTTTTCCATTTACGTAAGTCGTTATATGGCATTAAACATGTCTTGAGGGCTTAGTATCAATAGTTTGCTTCCTACCTATACACTCTCGGCTTTGTGGGTAGTAAAAGTGACTCGTCGCTTTTCATTTTGCACCGTGGTCAATCTACTACCTATCTGTTGCTGTATATTGATGACATCTTTCTCAACACATCTTTCGAGTATCTCCGCCAACATATCATCTCGTTGCTCAGCCAGGAATTTGCAATTCCTTTAATGTTTGGCCATCTCTTATTCTTTGCTACGATGGTCTTTGTATTAGATAGAATATTTAGCTCTTGGAAATAATATAAGATAGAATCTTATGAGATTATTGATGAAATCCGAAATGAAAGGCTCACTAGAAGACAAGAAATGAGATTATTATATTCGAAAGTGCAAACACTTGCTTCTTTATTTATGATTTTCTTTACAACGAGGTTTACAAGCCAACGAGGCTAACAGATTATTTGAGAATTACACCCTAGACTTCCTACGATTATCCGAGATCTCGACCTAACAATGTCCGAGATCCCCTAGTTGCTAGCTAGCTCTAAGTGTCACTTGTCGGTCCCTTTGAGCGAGGTTGAGTTGCGGAGTCTTTCATGTGAGGTAGAGCGAGGTATAAGAGGCTTGCGAAGTGGTGTAGCGCGGTCTTTGATGTGAGCGGAAACTCTGTGAGACTTGAAGTCTTTTTGTGGACTTCACTTGTCTATAGCGAGGCCTTTTAACGGTGTTTCAATCATGTCGATCTTCAACGAGCAAGAAAGTTCTTGAGTTCAAGATGTTTTTCGACCCCTTTTCCATTCGAGAATGTCCTCTTTTTATAGAGGATTGGGGAGTCGAGTTTTGGTCGTTGTCCGATGTGGGACGCCCGAGATCAAGGGCTCTGATTGGCCTAGAGGCGAGGCAACCGGTGATTGGCTCGAAGAGCGGCGTTCGCTGAGTGGTCATGGTGGGCGGGCGCAAGTAGAGTCGGTTACGAGGTCGAGACCTCGCTCCGAGGTCGAGGGGGACCTCGTGGGGTAGGAATTTTGTTAAAATAAGTGGGTATGGTTGTGGGCCCCAGGATCATCCTCGGGGGTCCCTTTGACCTGGTTTGACCCTCATACCTCGGGCCCACCTCTTGCTTCGCTATTTTGAGCATCACCACAACCCCATGGCCTGGGGACCTCGCCCCGAGGGTCGCAGGGCATAAGTTCTCAAAGATTGCGGGGTGCGAGGCTCTGAGAGGTGGGTAGGCATTTTGCGAGGCTTCAAGGGTTTCCGAGGTTCCTAGGGAGCATCTTGCGAAGACCTCCCTTTGCGAGGTTCTACACTTAGCTTTTCTTTGGTTGGCAAAGGTAAAGCTTTTCTGGGCTTGCTCTTCGTTTTTTGCTTAATGGGCCGCGCAGGAGGGACAGGCCCAATAAGCCTAACTGGGTAGGGGAGGCCCAAGCCTGCCCTTTATAAGTGCGTACTTCACACGCCTCCCCATTTATCTCTTCTTCCCAGATTTTCGCCTTCTCTCTTTCTGTCTTTTTGGCTTCCTGCGAACGGTTTCTTCACACGGTTTTCGGCGAGCCTCAGCCATCTTCCGGTTGCACCACCGCTTCCTCCTCGTCGATTCTGAACAAGTAAGTCTTCGACTTTTCTTCTCCCGCTTCTTGTTTGCTTTTGCTTTCTCCCTGCTTGTTTTTTGTGCCGTGTTTTGGAGGGGCGATGGAGTGTCGCCTGGTGTTTCGCGCCGACATCACGGTGGCGAAACAGCGGTGGTGAGGTCGGCGTGAGTTTCCGCCTGCTTTTTCTCGCCGTTTTCCCTTTGCTCCTTTCTCTTCTTTTCTCTTTCGTTTCGCCTTGCGCCCTAGCGGGAAGTGGTTGCCCCTTGGCGTTTCGTACCGGCGACAAGGTGGCGGGACGGTGGGGTGAGGGTGGCGAACGCCATGCACTCGGATTCCTCGCCCTCCAACCGACGATTGTCTCTTTTTATTTTTCGGCGGTTTTGAATTTTTGAAGTTCTTGGAAACCCAAACGTCATGACGACTGATTGATGGGACGTTAGGTTCTCCACCGCCGCTCTCCACCACTGGCTTCCATATCATCTTCTCTTTCCCCTTTCTGGCGCTTTGACTTCTCCCTCGCCGTCCTATCTTGTCAGAGTAGCCCCTAGGGTGCCACTGGGCTCCCCTAGGGTGCCACTGCGCTTCGACTTCTTCCTTTTACGAGGAGGTTTCGGAGTCCGCGGGAAGCGTAGAACTCAGTGAATCTCAGAATCCGAGGTCCCCTTTGCTGGTTTTCAGCGAGCCTTCTTCAAGCGACTCCGAGGTCTCTATTAATTCGTGCTTCTCCCATCTTCGAACGTTGTCGGGCGTTGAAATGGCTTCGTCTTCTACCCCAGACGAGGTTGTTACTGAGGTCGAAGCGCGGCCGGTTGTGGGAACGACCTCGGCGCCGCCTCCTTACGTGCCTCCGAGCTTCCCTGCGGCGTATATTACCGACGCCGTGTCCCGCGTCCCGAGTGTCCTGGATGAACGGATCCCCATGACCCCGGGATCCGCCGAGGCTCGTCTATCCGAGGGGGTGGCCACCGAGCTCGAGCTGAAGGACCTTATAGACATTGCCAAGGACTTTGCTTGGCCCGAGGGGGTTGAGTTGGCGCTTCCCGAGGAGGGGGGCCACTCCTTGGCGTCCTACGACAGGTGCGTGGTTGTGCACCTCTTCAGCTTTCAGGCGGGCTTCAGGCTGCCCTTGGCCCAGCATTTTGTTGATTATCTGTGGGCCATGAAGATCTGCCATGTGCAGTTGTTTCCGAACGCTTGGCGGTTGCTGTGTGCCTACACGATTCGCAGTCGCGAACTTGGGGACGAGCCGAGACATGACTTCCTGTCGGCTTTATTCCTAGCGAGGAGAGACACTTGGTCCCGAAGCCTGATCAACCTTAGCACGCCGCTTATCAAGATCACCACGGCCCCTTCGAACGTCGGGCCGTGGAAGCCGAATTGGTTCTTGGTTCGCGACCCCACCGGGAGATATCTCAATTTTCCGGTAACGCCGGGCGAATTTGTTCAGTGCGTAACCCCGCTGGAGGTTGATGAGCTCAAGGCGCTCAGGGTCCGATACGCCACAACGAGTCAGGCACCGTTTCAGGTGTATCTTTCTCAGGACCAGCTTGAGCGGGCTGGTCTGAGCCTCAGCCTCCCTCCCAGCGAGGGAAAAGAGGGTACTCAATCTCTTTCCTGACATTCCTTGATTCGATTTTTTTTCTTTTTGAAGTTGAGGGGCGAGTTTTATAACCTCGCTGGCTTATTTTGTCTTATTACTGTCATTAACTTGCTTCTTGCTTTTCTTATCTAATTTTCTCGCCCCCTTTTTTTTTTTACAGTGAACCTACTCGGCGCTCTTACCTCGAAGTCACAGGGCAAAAGGCCTGTGACTTCTTCCTCCAACGCCCCGAGACCCCAGGGCCAACTTGGGGTCGTCATAAAGGAACCGACCTCGCAGGCGAGGCCTCCCGCCCCGCAAAGCAAGACGACAGCCCCGACGCTGAAGGCGCCAACGGCGAGGACGAGCGGGGGGGTGGCGTCCAAGGGGGATGCTGCGAGGGCGTCCTTCCATCACTCTCGAGGATCCAGGGATAAGGCCGGGTCCAAAAGGAAGGAAAAGGGTTCTCCTCGGGGGGAGAAAAGGAAGAAACGAAAGGAGGATGGGCAGGGGGAAACCCCGGGGGGCGTGATGGTCGAACGCCCTGGGCCCGCGAGTCGAGTTATCTCAGCCACTGGGCCTCCTGCCGAGAAGTTCCACTGCCCTGGTCTTTCCCGGGGCGTGTCCGAAGACTGGGACAGGACAGTTTGGCACGACGAGGTTGCATGGGCCAACAACCTCTCGGAGGCAGCCCTCAACGATGAGATCCTCCGCTACTCCGCGATGGTATATCTTCCTCTTTTTTGTTCATTATTTTTTATTGGCTTTATTATTCTTGTTCTTGTTTTTACGTGCTCTTTTATTGCTTCAGAATACCTTCTTCGCGAACTACAACTGCGGCCGCGTCGTCCTTCTCCATAGGAATCTGGGCAGGATGGAGGCGAGGCTCCAAGAGCGGGACGCCGAGCTCGAGAAGAAGGGAAAGAGCCTCGCAGAGGCCGAGAAACGCGTTCGCGCCGCGGAGATCGCGGCAGCGGACGAGGCCAAGGACGCCTCGAGGGCCAAGGAGGAGCTGAGGAAGGTGAGGGAGGAGAACAAGGATTTGAAGTACGAGAACGGGGATTTCAAGGACGAGGTCGCAAAGCTCAAAGGCCAGCTATCCGAAGAACACCAATTCTTCAGAGAGAAGGAGGCGGAGCTTCGGAAAGCCGAGGAGGAGGTTACCAGGCTCCAAGGGCGTGTTGTTGAGCTTAGCAAGGAGCTGGATCTCGAGGGGCCCAGGTATGTGAAGTCCGAGGCCTTTCAGGCCGAGATGGTGGAGAGTGTGAGGAAGATGTTCCAGCAGTCCGTCAGGATGGGGGTTAAGCAGGCGGTCGCGAAGTACGGGCACATCGACCCCCGCATCAAGTTCTTCATCCCCAACTATCAAGAGACTATGGGAGAACTTGAAGGGGAAGAGCCTGAGGGAGAGTGCGAGTTCTTTCTCAATGAGGATGGAACTGTGGCTAGCGAGGCGCCTACCGTGGCAGCCATCGCTCAGGAAGATGCGCCTAGCTTCCAGCCTTCTGCCATCGCCGCACCTGCCCTGGAGACTCCCCGAGGACCTACTGCTCAAGCCCCTGAAGATCCTCCGAAGACCTCCGACCCTGCCGCCGAAGCCTCGAAGATGTAAAGGATGTCGTTGTCTGCTTCTGTTTTTTTTTGTTTTGTTGTTTTGCTGGTGGCCCTGCGGGGCCTGTAATTAAACATCTGGGCACACGTGCCCCAACTTTTTATGTTATTTACCTTATGATTGCTTGTTTGTTCTAGCTTTCTCGTATATGCTCGCACATATTATCTACCCAACCCCATGGCCCGAGTGTCACAACTATTGTGGTATTCGGGCCACATCGGGTGTTTCTGATTATGTATCGAGATCTCGAGTTTTGCTCGGGATTTTACAACAATTCGCCGAGGGCCCGGGCCTTTTTCTGACTTCGCACAACGACTGTGCCGAGGCCACGAGCGGGGAGCGAGGGATGGATTTAACGAAATTCTCCAACACCACGCGAGAAGCGAGGTTTGGGTTCAACGAGATTCTCCAACACCTCGCGTGAAGCGAGGTTTGGACTTTCAACGAAAATCTCCAACCCCAAGCGGGAAGCGAGGGATGGACTTTAACAAAAATCTCCAACCCCAAGCGGGAAGCGAGGGATGGATTTAACGAAATTCTCCAACACCACGCGGGAAGCGAGGTTTGGGTTCAACGAGATTCTCCAACACCTCGCATGAAGCGAGGTTTGGACTTTAACAAAAATTTCCAATCCCAAGCGGGAAGCGAGGGATGGACTTAACGAAATTCTCCAACACCACGCGGGAAGCGAGGTTTGGACTTTTAACGAAAATCTCCAACCCCAAGCGGGAAGCGAGGGATGGACTTAACAAGATTCTCCAACACCTCGCGGGAAGCGAGGGATGGACTTAACGAGATTCTCCAACACCTCGCGTGAAGCGAGGTTTGGACTTAACGAAGATCTCCAACCCTAAGCGGGAAGCGAGGGATGGACTTAACGAGATTCTCAAACACCTCGCGGGAAGCGAGGGATGGACTTAACGAGATTCTCCAACACCTCGCGTGAAGCGAGGTTTGGACTTAACGAAAATCTCCAACCCCAAGAGGGAAGCGAGGGATGTACTTAACGAGATTCTCCAACACCTCGCGTGAAGCGAGGTTTGGACTTAACGAAGATCTCCAACCCCAAGCGGGAAGCGATGGATGGACTTAACGAGATTCTCCAGAACCTCGCGGGAAGCGAGGGATGGACTTAACGAGATTCTCCAACACCTCGCGTGAAGCGAGGTTTGGACTTAACGAAAATCTCCAGCCCCAAGCGGGAAGCGAGGGATGGACTTTAACAAAAATCTCCAACCCCAAGCGGGAAGCGAGGGATGGATTTAACGAGATTCTCCAACACCTCGCGGGAAGCGAGGTTTGGACTTAACGAAAATCTCCAACCCCAAGCGGGAAGCGAGGGATGGACTTAACGAAATTCTCCAACACCTCGCGTGAAGCGAGGTTTGGACTTAACGAAAATCTCCAACCCCAAGCGGGAAGCGAGGGATGGACTTAACGAAATTCTCTAACACCTCGCGTGAAGCGAGGTTTGGACTTAACGAAAATCTCCAACCCCAAGCGGGAAGCGAGGGATGGACTTCTAACCCGGAGTATTTACTTTTGAGAGAGATTTTGAAAGTCCCACAACCCTTTATTCACAAAAAGCAGTAACGGAATTCAGAGAGTTTACACGAAATATTTCTTTAACCGGTCGACGTTCCACGTCTTACTGAGGGTTCGCCCCTCATTGTCTTTGAGCTTAAAGGCTCCGGGAGCGACTTCCTCCCCGAGGATGTATGGTCCCTCCCAGTTGGGGTCCAGTTTGCCACCTTCGGTTCTTCTCAAGACGAGATTGCCTGTGGCCAGGAACCGAGGTCTCACCTTCTTGTCGTGGTAAACTGCCACGCGGCGCTTGTATTCCCTGGAGCGAAGGTCGGCTACTTCGCGTAGCTCGTCGCGGAAGAGCAACTCGACCCTGAGATTGGCCTCGTTCTCCTTTTCATCAAAATCGAACACCCTCGCCGATGGGACCAGGGTTTCTACCGGGACTAGGGCCTCTGCCCCGTAGGTTAGGGCGAACGGCATTTCTCCGGTTGCGCGGCGCGCGGTGGTGCGGTACGTCCATAAGACGAGCGGGAGAAGCTCTTCCCAACGACCTTGTGCCATGCCCAGCTGCTTTTTTAGATCGGACAGGATGCGGGCGTTGACGTTCTCTACCTGGCCGTTGGACTAAGGATGGGCCACAGAGGAGAACTTGAGGGTTATGCCGAGTTCGGAGCAGAATGTCCGAGTCTCTTCACAATCAAATTGGGGGCCATGGTCGGTCATGATGGTCATGGGAACGCCGAAGCGGCAGACAAGGTTCTTCCACAGAAAGTCGCAGACCTTAGTCCCCGTGATCTTCGCCATTGCTTGTGCCTCAACCCACTTTGTGAAGTAGTCGACGATGACCAGGATATACCGCACCTGACCGGGGGCCTTGGGGAAGGGGCCGAGGATGTCCATCCCCCACATCGCGAAGGGGCACGGTGCGTGGATGGAGCGACGTTGCAAGGTCGGGGCGTGCAAGAGGTTACCGTGCTTCTGGCATCCATCACATCGCTGGACATAGTGCCTTGCGTCTTGCCGGAGGGTGGGCCAGAAGTACCCCAAGTGGGCGATCTTATGTGAAAGGGTTCGCCATCCGGGGTGGCCGCCACAGACCCCTTCATGGGCCTCATAGAGGATTGCTCCGTAGACTCGGTCGGGACGCACAATAGATTGGGTTCGGCGTAGCCTCGGCGATAAAGGCAGCCACCTATGACGCAATACCGCGCCGCCTGCATTTTCAGCTTCCTGGCCTGCGCGGGATCCTCTGGGAGGACCCCGCTCTCCACATACCGTGTTATCGGGATCCTCCAATCCCCGGCGGTGACAGATAGAACCTCGCTGTTCACACTCCGCGAGAGTTTTTGCTCTACCATCACGCGGTTCCCCACTTCAAGGGGAAGGGCGGATCCTAACCTCGCAAGTGCGTCTGCCTTGGTGTTCGAGGGATGGACTCCACCGCGAAGGTTTCCATGCATGATACCAAGGCTTTGACCTTTTCTCGGTACGCGGGCAGGAACCCCGTTTTGGTGTCGTACTGACCGTTGAGCTGGCGCGCTACCAGCTCGGAGTCGGTGTAGACCCTAATTTTCCGGGCCCCACTGAGGAGCGCCATCTCGATTCCCGCGATCATGGCTTCATACTCAGCCTCGTTATTGGTGGCGTCGAAGGCGAAGTTAAGTGAGTACTCCGTCTCGATCGAGGGCCCAACGAGGAATACACCAGCCCCTCCACCGGCGTCACATCGCGAGCCGTCGACGAACACCTTCCACTCTTTTGAGCTTGTTTCTGTTTCGGGGAAAGTTACCTCCACCATGAAGTCAACGAGGGCCTGCCCCTTCACGGCAGTTCTTGGGAGGTAGCTGACGTCGAACTCGGAGAGCTCGACTGCCCACATCGTCATCCGCCTGGAGAGGGCGGGCTGGTGGAGGATTTGTCGAAGTGGGAGGTCAGACAGGACCTGGATGGGGTGCGCATGGAAGCAAGGGCGCAGACGCCTTGCGGCGGTCACAACTGCCAGCGCCATCTTCTCTGCTGGGGAATATCGCTGCTCCGCGGGCTGGAGCACACGGCTCACGAAATAAACTGGGTGCGTGGCCTTTTTGGTGAGCACCGCGCTGACCGTCTCGGGGCTGACGGCCACATAAAGTTGCAAGTCTTCACCCGCTAGCGGGGGCGATAGTGTGGGGAGCTTTGTCAGGAAGGCCTTTAGCTCAGAGAAGGCGAGCTCCAGATTCTCGTCCCATACGAACTTGTCATTCTGCTTGAGAGCCGCGAAAAAGGGGAGGGACCTTTCCGCCAGGCGGGAGCAGAACCTCCCAAGGTAGTTGACAGCACCATTAAGCCGTTGCACCTCGGTGCGAGACCGTGGTGACCTCATGGAGAGGATCGACTCGACCTTGGCAGTGTTTACGTCGATGCCCCGTTCTCTAATCATAAAGCCCAAGAATTTTCCCGATGACACGCCGAAGACGCACTTCTCGGGGTTCAGGCTGAGGCGGTTGTGCCTGAGAGTTGCGAAGACCTCAGCGAGGTCGACCAGATGCTCCTCAGGGGTCTTGCTCCGGACAACAATGTCGTCGACATAAGCGGACACGTTTCGTCCGAGATGGCTCTTGAAAGCGCGGTCGACGAGGCGTTGAAAGGTTGCCCCCGCATTCTTCAGCCCAAACGGCATGACTTTGTAGCAATAAGTGCCTCGCTGGGTGATGAAGGATGTCTCCTCCTCTTCTTGCGGGTTCATCAGGACCTGATTGTACCCCGAGTACGCGTCGAGGAAGCTCAAAACCCCGTGACCTGCGGTTGAGTCAACGAGCTCGTCGATCAAGGGCAAGGGGTAGCTGTCTTTGGGACAGACTTTGTTGAGGTCCTTGAAATCGACACACATTCTCCACTTCCCGCTGGCTTTTTTGACAAGGAAGACGTTGGACAACCACCGAGGGTATTGGACCTCGCGTATAAATCCCGCAGCCAGCAATTTTGGCACCTCGTCATTTGCGGCGCTTGCCCTTTCCTCGTTCATTTTTCTTGGTCGCTGCACCACAGGGCGAGTGGTGACGTCGACGTTCAGAGAGTGCTGGGCTACGGTCCGCGGGACACCTCGGAGGTCCTTCGCATTCCAAGCGAACACGTCGCGGGACCCAGCGAGCAAGGCTTCTAGCGACGTCGCCGATGCCCCCGAGAGGCACTCCCCGAGGTAGATCTTCTCGGACTCGCTCTCGAAAGGGGATATCACCCTTCTTTCCAGCTCTGGAGTGGGGACTGTGAAATCCCGGACTTCGAGGTCGGCCTCGTCGGGAGATTCCACCATGAACACCGGGCACTTTTGCTTTGCAGAGGTTGCGTAGCAAACGCGACCTTCCTCCTGATTGCCCTTTACCTCTCCAACCCCGCCATCGACGGGGAACTTCATCTTCAGGTGATAGATAGAAACTACCGCCTGGAACTTCATCAAGGAGACCCTCCCAATGATTGCGTTCCACACCGAAGGCAGGCGCAACTCTGTGAACTCCACCATTTCGGTCCTCTTGGTGGACCCGGTGCCGAGCGTCATCCAGAGGTCGATGAGTCCGGCCACGTCGACTTCGTCTCTCGAGAAGGAGGTGAGTTTCCCAGCGTAGGGCTTCAAGGAGGTCTCGGAGATGCCCAATTGCTCGAACGCGCCATAGTACATGATGTCCACGGAGGATCCCGTGTCCACCAGTACTCGCTTAACCATCTTTGAGCCCATCTGTGTGTGGACCACCAGGGGGTCGGAGTGTGGCATGTGAAGCCCCTCGGCATCATCTGACGAGAAGGACAAACCTACGTGGGCGTGCGAGGTTTGTGCGACGCTGAATACCGAGGGTTCATGATGGCTTTCCCTCGCATATCTCTTCCGCTCTGCCTGGCTTGACCCAACCGGTGATGGTCCGCCCGAGATGGTATGGATGTACCCATCGAGCGCCGTCGCCTGTCCCGACCGGGCCTGCTTCGCGGGCGCCTGTTGCTCGACGTTGTTGTTGTTGTTGTTGTTAGCCTGGGTCTGACTTGGGCCTCGCGGCTCGAGGTTGGCTCCCAACGCGGGGTTGGCACGACCCTTTTCATTTGGGTCATATGCGGGACCTCCCTTGCCTCGGTAACCCCGCGGTCTCCTGCCAAAGCAGTTCCAGCCTCCGCCACCGCCTCCACGGTTGTTGTTCCGGTTATTGTTGTTGTTGTTATTGTTCCGGCTATTGATGTTGTTTCTGTTGTTGTTGTTGTTGTTGTTGTTGTTGTTGTTGTTGTTGTTGTTGTTGTTGTTGTTGTTGTTGTTGTTGTTGTTATGTGCCTGCGTCACATACGCATCGCGCGCGGCCGGCGCGACCACCTTTGCCTTCCCCTTGGCCTCGAAGACGATCTCTTTGTCAGTTCGTGGTCGCGAGCTCTGGTTGGCGGCATCCTCGGCGTATACTTGGGCCGTGATCCAGGCGCACAGGCTTTCGTACGTCTCCGGATTCTTATAAAAAATGCGGTTTTTGAATTCCCCGATGCGCAGGTTGCCCATGAGGGTGTCGCGCACCGACGACTCGTCGACGTGCGCGATCTCCGCCACCGCGGTCGTGAACCTTGTGAAGAAAGTGCCTAAGGATTCGCTCTCCCCCTGCTCGATCCCGCGGAGGTCCCGCATGTTCTTCTTGCGCTTCCTGGAGCCGCTGAAGTGCGTGACAAAGGAATCACACAGTTGGGCGAACGAGGTCACGGAGCCGACCTTCTTGCTTGAGAACCATGTCAACGCGGCCTTTTCCAGGGTGGTGGGGAAAACCCTGCAGAATATCGCGTCATTGTAGGCATTGACGTTCATCTGGACCGCGAAGTGTTTTACGTGCTCCTCGGGGTTCGTTGAACCGTCATAAAGCCCCATTTGCGGCCTCAAGAAGCCCTTGGGCATGGGCGCGTTCCGGATCACGTCCATGAACGGGGAGGTGATCTTGGCTTCCTCCTGATTTTGGGGCGGTGGCCTCGAATTATGCGATCGAGACCTCGGGTAGTGCATCGCGCTCCCCGCTGTTTCGGACAACTCTGGCTCCTGCAGCCTCGATCGACGCGATCGAGACCGCGAGATCTGCATGGGATCTCGGGGAGATCTCTCTGTCGACGAGCCGTTGGTGGTGGACTCGGGCTCATGCGCACGCCTAGGGACGTACGCGGGGACGTACTCGGAGTGCGGCTCACCCTGGGGGGATAGGGGACGTACGAAGGGGCGAAGCCCTGCTGGTTTTGCCCATAAGCCGGGTAGGGATATGGGTTCGGGGGAGCGCCGCCCTGCTCGAGGCCTTGGAATGGGAATGGATTTTGCGGGGCGGCGTAAATCCATCCCGGAGGGACCACGAACGGGCAGCCTGGAGGTCCCGCGGCTGTCCATTGCGTAGTTTCTGGCATGTTGTCGGGGTGTTGAGGGAAGAAATTGTTTGGGCAAGCCCTTTTGAGGGAATCGAAGCTAAGGTTTGCACGAATCGAGGAACTACTTAGGATGAAGAAGTTCCCACAGACGGCGCCAATGATGAAATCCGAAATGAAAGGCTCACTAGAAGACAAGAAACGAGATTATTATATTCGAAAGTGCAAACACTTGCTTCTTTATTTATGATTTTCTTTACAACGAGGTTTACAAGCCAACGAGGCTAACAAATTATTTGAGAATTACACCCTAGACCTCCTACGATTATCCGAGATCTCGACCTAACAATGTCCGAGATCCCCTAGTTGCTAGCTAGCTCTAAGTGTCACTTGTCGGTCCCTTTGAGCGAGGTTGAGTTGCGGAGTCTTTGATGTGAGGTAGAGCGAGGTATAAGAGGCTTGCGAAGTGGTGTAGCGAGGTCTTTGATGTGAGCGGAAACTCTGTGAGACTTGAAGTCTTTTTGTGGACTTCACTTGTCTATAGCGAGGCCTTTTAACGGTGTTTCAATCACATCGATCTTGAAAGAGCAAGAAATTTCTTGAGTTCAAGATGTTTTTCGACCCCTTTTCCATTCGAGAATCTCCTCTTTTTATAGAGGATTGGGGAGTCGAGTTTTGGTTGTTGTCCGATGTGGGACGCCCGAGATCAAGGGCTCTGATTGGCCTAGAGGCGAGGCAGCCGGCGATTGGCTCGAAGAGCGGCGTTCGCTGAGTGGTCATGGTGGGCGGGCGCAAGTAGAGTCGGTTACGAGGTCGAGACCTCGCTCCGAGGTCGAGGGGGACCTCGTGGGGTAGGAATTTTGTTAAAATAAGTGGGTATGGTTGTGTGCCCCAGGATCATCCTCGGGGGTCCCTTTGACCTGGTTTGACCCTCATACCTCGTGCCCACCTCTTGCTTCGCTATTTTGAGCATCATCAATTATCTTTCTATTATATGTTAGGATATTTTTTATCTTTTCCATATAGATATTTCTCTAGCATGGAGCCCAAGTTGATATATATTGTAATCGTGAAGATCAATGAAAGGCAGAGGAGATTTTACCAAACTAATGTTTTAACATGGCATCAGAGCCAACCTAATAAACACATACTCGTTCCCTTGCGATCTCCTCCGCTACTATCTGCCCCACCAATTTTTTTAATAAACCATGGCTGACCAAGATGATGTAGCTGTTGCACTCGCCGCCTCTGCATCAGTCGAAGCTGCAATTGTTAAGGGTCGGATCACACTGGCATGAAAATCAGCCATGTGGTCTTAAAGGGTGACAATTATCAAGAATGGGAGAAGGCCTTGCGAAACGCCTTTCGTGCAAGACGCAAGCTTTCTTTCATAGATGGCAAATTAACTCAAATTGATGAAGATTCTGATAACTATGAGGATTGGTGTAGTGTGAATTCAATGTTGGTTGGTTGGATCCTCCAATCCATTGATCCCGCACTACGTCCATCAATTACTTATTCCGACTCCGTGAAAGTTCTTTGGGACGATCTCCGCCGACGGTTCTCAATTGGGAATGCTCCACGAGTGCACTAACTTCGAACCGAGATTGCTCGATGTCAGCATAATGGGCAATCTGTCTTAAACTACTTTGGACGCTTGGAAACTTTGCAGGAAGAACTACAGAATTATGTAAAGAAGGACTGATGCACTTGCTCTTATGCTGTAATTCTGCAAGCTGAACGAGAAGAAGCTGAAATCCACTAATTCTTGATGGGTTTGGATGATGATCTTTATGGATCTTTGCGATGAAATATCTTGGCACTAGATCCATTGCCTGACCTAAACAGAATCTATGCTTTAGTCGTCCAAGAAGAACGGCATAAAGCCATCTCGACTGAGCGATCCAACAAAGGTGATGTGGTTGCCTTTGCTGCGTCGCGTCGGCCTCAATCTTCATCTAAGTCTTCCTAGCCCAAGTCTGCTCCTGATCAGCGAATTGATAAGTCCTAATTATACTGTACTCATTGCAAACGTGATGGCCATGACACATGGACGTGTTTTAAGATACACGACTATCCGGAATGGTGGGAAGAGCTACGACAAAGAAGAGCGGCTGAATCTGCTTCATCGACATCGAATATCAGCCGTGATTGCTGGTTGTTGGCCCCTGCAGCTTCGTCTTCTGCATCAAGTTCCGGTCGACCTGGAATTGGTGTTGCCAATGCCGCTCAAATAGGCGCTTCTCATAATTCCGCTTCATTTACTGCTCAAGACATATCAAATTTGGACCATACTCTTACAAACGCTCAGTGGCAGCAACTCTCAAATGATGCAAAAACTTCAAGATGCTAGTGACAGTAAGTTAATGGGTAAGATATCTGATCAATGGATTCTTGACACAGGCATATCATATCATATTACCGGACATAAAGATTTTCTTAGTGATTTGCATCAGATCTCACCCTCTTTGATTATTCTTCCTGATGGATCACACTCCACTGCTACACAAGCTAGGAGTGTTTGCTTGAGCCCTCTATTGACAATCAACAATGTTTTATTTATGCCTAATTTTACTTGCGATTTAATTTCCCTTTGTCACTCTGATTTCAGATTTCAAATTCCTTGTAACACTCACTGTTGACGGGCCTTCACTCTAGACAACAAATAAATTTATAAGTCAAGACCCCGCTGAGTATAGGGGAGTCAGGATCGTTCCACGAGAAGCAAGGTTTGTTTATCTATCGACTAGTAATAATGAAAATCAAACAAAAACAAGCAAAAAAAACTCACAACCAGCCTCGTTAACGACTTCGTCAGGGTCGTTAACGAACCACCGCAAACAACTAACCAATACTAACGAACTAAACAGGTTCGGTACCGAGGCTACGAACTCAATAACGAATATGATCTAGGAGAATTCAAATAAAAAAACAAAAATCTAGGACAAGGGTTACCACAACATACCCATGCATATAAACTCGTAAGAAGATAAAGAATCATGCCTTTAAATAGATAAATTCATCAACTTTCATAGACTAGCAAGCAAATTAATCTACTCTCATAAAATTAATTCACTCAATCACTTGTGTTGGATCTAAAGCTCGAAACTTTTGTATTCAAACAATATCAACCTTCAAGTCTATAACTTTCTCTTTCAATCAAGTTAAAAACACAAATTACCTTGACTTTCATCTAGGCATAAACACAACAAGCAATCTCAAAAATAGATATAAGGCATTCAACACATCATCTTACTCATCAAACCATGTATAACTATGCTGGGTTTAAACCCCCGACCCTAGATAAGAAAACTACTCACTACTCATAACTAAGAAGCAAATAAAATCAATAAGAGAAAACATTGAAAACAAAACAACTAATTCAAATTAATAAGAAAATAATTGTCTTACAGAATTCAGAAGAAACCGAAAAATACAAAACACCGAATCGAAAACCGTGATTAACGACCCCGACAACTCTCGTCCACCGTGCTCGATCTCATCCCGACTCCTCTCTCTCTCTCTCTCGGCTCTTCCTCCTTCTCTACTTGCTACTCCCCATTCTAAGCTATAAAAATGGGTTTTTATACTAATAAGGCTAGAAAATAAAAAGGTTAGAAGATAAAAAACTTTCCTAAAAGATAGAAACTAACTCTAAAAAGATAGAAATAAAATCTACAAAGATAACAAGACCTAAAATATATAATATAATAACCCAAAAACTCATTAAAAACACTCTACCGACACGGAATAAATTCCCGCACAGGATCGGTAGGACATCACTAAGATCTCTCGAAAAACCTATCTCGTAGCCTCATTAACGAGCCTGGGCTTGGCTTCTTCAACACTTCAACTTTAAAAGCTTAACTTCGACTTCTTCATCGTGCATTCTTCCGTCCTTCACCATATCATTCCAAATTTAGCTCCAAGCAACACCGTTTCCTTGCTAAAACCTACAAAAATACACAAAACGGAGTAGCTTCCATACTTTTCACAAAATATGCAAACTTATCCAAAAACACGCAAAACTAACCCTAAACTTATCAAAACTAGTCCTAATAAACTAAGAAAACCTACTAAAAACTATACTTAAAATACGAACATCACTCACCGCAAGATTGTGTGTTATACAGGACCGCACTTCGAGGATGGTGATTGGAGCAGGTGAAGCAAGGGACGGGGTCATGTGGCTTTTCTCGGTTTCAGATATGGGTAAGGCAGGACGGGTTGTGGCGACTTCTTCATCTATTTCAATCTTATGGCATAAGCGTATGGGTCATCCTTCTTATAAATCTTTTTTATGCTTACTTGGTGTTAGTCATATTTCAAATAAAAGTTCTGTTGAACCTTGTTCTGTTTGTTGTCGATCAAAGCAAACTCGTGAAACTTTTCCGTTAAGTAGTAATAAAGCAGTTGATTTATTTGAACTTGTTCATGCTGATGTTTGGGGTCCCTATAGTACTACTTCTACTTGTGGTGTGTCCTATTTTTTTACCCTTGTTGATGATTACTCTCGTTGTGTATGGGTGTTCTTAATGGCCTCTAAAACAGAAGTGGTCAAGTTAATACAAAATTTTTGTGCCTTTGTCCAAGCACAATTTAGCAAGCAAATTAAGCGATTCCGAACAGACAACGGAACCGAATTTCTTCCTTTTAGATTGTTCTTTTCCGCCAATGGTATGGTTTTTGAAACTTCCTGTGTGGCCACACCACAATAGAATGGACGAGCTGAGCAAAAACATCGCCACCTTCTAAATGTGGCGCTCTCTCTTTGTTTTCAAGCTTCATTACCAATCCGGTTTTGGGGTGAGTGTGTACTTACTACTACTTATCTTATTAACCGAACTCCTTCTACAGTGCTCTCTGGCAAGACACCTTATCAATTGTTGTTTGGCAAGGCTCCTACATATGATCATATCAAAATATTTGGATGCCTCTGTTTTGCATCAGTCATGCCCCGAACCAAAGACAAATTTGCTTCTAGAAGTCGGCTTTGTGTTTTTTTGGGCTATCCCTACGGAAAGAAAGCTTGTCATCTTTACGATTTAGACAATCATGTCTTTCTTGACTCTCAGGACGTTGTCTTTAACGAGCAACTATTCCCATATGAATCTACCAATTCGGTTGGTACTCTTTCGGATGACACACCTATTGAGCATCCAACTGTTTTTTATCTTCCTTCTGTTGCTATTGAGATTTGTGAGCCGCCCACAGATAGGGGGAGTTCGCCCTCTCCTCCGTCAGAACCATCTTCACCGCCGCCAGTGGATCCCCCGCTCCGCCGTAGTGAACGTCAAAGAATGCCCCATGCCCGCTGATACAATCTATTTAGTATAGGTTAACTCTTGTATTTTAGGCATGATTTGAGTGTGTTTAGGTTAGTTTTGAGCATAATTGTAATATGAAGACCGAAGACACGATTTGAAGACAAGTGTTGATTTGGAGTTGTTTCGACACCACTTTCTTGTAACGCTTATTCCAGGAGCTACGGTGATCGGATGAATCTGAGTTTGGTATCATTGGAAAGCTAACTCGAAGAGATACAATTCATGTTTGCACGTCGAGTTCAAATTCCAACTCTAAGTGGGTTAAAACCACCTCCTAAGTTAACACCAGAATGCGGAATGGATCCGCGCCCGCGGATTTTGCGCCGACTTTATTTCGTTATTTTCTATCTTTTTATTATAATTATATCTTAGGGTTTCGGATTTATTTTCTACTATTTAAGTTTAGTTTTGCGTTTCACTTTAGAAAGAGACATTCTATCATACTTTGAGAGATTATTCTAGTTTTTAGTTTTATTATGGAGAACTAATTTCCTTTGGAGTTTGTTTGATCAAGGAACCCTTTTTATGTATTTCGTGAGATTCTGGTAACTTTTCTATATCTTGGTCAATATCAAAACTCTTGTTTTTATTTATATGATCTATCTTTGATTTGATAAGCCTGATCAACTTGTTTGATTAACTTAGATCTACTGTTTGGATTAGGTTTGATTGTTGTCTGTGCAATCTTATTTATCCTTGAAACAACTCTTTTCTAGGACCGTGGACTAGAATTGAGAAAGAGTGTTTGATTGTTATTTTATGCATGAGACTCGTAGCTTGATTGCATGATTTAATATCCTTCTATCCTTAATACTTTGCATGATTTGAATTAAGTGTTCTTGTTCATATCATAAGTCTGCTTGGACCGTGGACAAGAGGAAATCTTTTATAAGGATTGGAATTAACCTGGGAATTAATAGAAAAGTGGATGAATTGATGATCGAATTATTAAAAAGGTGGAATTGGTTGAATAAACTCTGCTTTCCTTCAATTGATTTAATCCCAACAATATTTGCTTGTTTGTTTGTTTGCCTGAACTTCCAAAAACCCCTGTCTTTGCTCTTTGCTGATTGATCAGAATCCCGATTCTCTTGGGTTCGACCCCTTGCTTGCTTACTATACTGGTTAGTAGTTTAGGGTTATTTATTTTTGATCTTGGCAACAACGATTTTAGCCGAGTCACCCGCCTTCGTGATTTTGTGCGTCACACAACTCGGAAACATGACCTGCCCCTTACAGCTGCTTAGTCGCTTGCTCCCCACCATTCCTCTGGTACGAAGCATTCAATAATTCATTTTGTTGATTGTCATAATTTTTTGCCTCGGCATGTTAATTTTATTGCTGCTATTACTGCTAATGTTGAGGCTCAGAGTTATAGTCAGGCGGTTCGTTTTGCTGAATGGCGATCGGCTATGGAAGTTGAACTCAATGCACTTGAAAATAATGGTACTTGGGTACTGGATACTTTGCTTGATGGAAAAAAACCCATTGGTTGCAAATGGGTTTTTAAAAATAAATACAAAGTTGACGGTTCCATTGAGCGACACAAAGCTCGTCTTGTTGTACTTGGAAACAAACGGGTTGAAGGAATTGATTTTAATGAGACTTTTGCTCCGGCTGCTAAGATGATGTCATTTCGTCTCTTTCTTTCTGTTGCTGCTATTCGTGGTTGTGAACTTCATCAGATGGACGTTCACAATGCTTTACTTCATGGTGTTCTAGATGAAGAAGTATTTATGACTCCTCCACCGGGCTTCTCGGCTCCTCCCAGAAAGGTTTCTCGTCTTCAAAAATCTCTTTATGGATTACGACAGGAACCCCGGAATTGGTTTGCCAAACTTGTGTCCGCGCTTACTCGTTTTGGTTTCCAACAGTCCTATGTAGATTACTCCATTTTCTCTTATACTCGACGTAATACTATTCTACATGTTCTAGTATATGCCGACGATCTAATTATTGCAGGGAATGATTTTGGCATGATTACTACGTTTAAGGCTTATTTGGATTCATGTTTTCACATGAAAGATCTTGGCACTTTGACATACTTCTTGGGCATTGAGATTGCTCATGGGCCTGAAGGATTGTACCTTAGTCAGAGGAAATATGCCTTGGAGATTTTATCTGATCCTGGCCTTTTAGGGGTGAAATCGGTTGATTTTCCTATGTCACAGAATCATGGCCTCAGTCAGGCTTCTAGGCCGGATTTTGCACACCCTGAGCAATATCGTCTTATTGGGCACCTTATTTATCTTATTATTACAAGACCCGAGCTTAGCTATTCTGTTCATATCATCTCAATTTATGCAATCCCCGAAAGAAGCTCACTGGCAGTCAGCTCTTCGCGTGCTTCACTATATCAAGACTCATCCTGGACAGGGAATTCTTCTCTCTCGGACCAACACAATGCAGCTCACAGCTTACTACGACTTTGATTGGGCGGCCTGCCCTCTTACTCGACGATCATTGATAGGTTACTTTGCTCTTTTGGGCTCTTCACCGGTTTCTTGGAAAACCAAAAAGCAACCCACTGTGTCTTGTTCCTCTGCTGAGGCAGAATACAAGTCTATGGCAGTGGCTTGTTGTAAATTAACTTTGGCTCAAGGCATTTCTTCTCTCTTGGCTCGCACATCTCCAATGCATCTCATTTGTGACAATCGGGCTACGATACACATTGCTACAAATCCAGTTTTCATGAAAGGACTAAGCATATCGAGGTGGATTGTCATTTTGTTAGAGATCTTATTCAGTCTAGTTGGATTACTACCTCCTATGTTCTGTCTTCAGATCAGCTGGCGGTTAATTTTTACCAAAGCATTGGGGAAACAACAATTCACTTATCTTCTTCCCAAGTTGGGCATTTTGGATCTGCATGCTCCAACTTGAGGGGGAGTATTAGATAGAATATTTAGCTCTTGGAAATAATATTAGATAGAATCTTATGAGATTATCTTTTTTATCATATGTTAGGATATTTTATATCTTTTCCATATAGATATTTCTCTAGCTTGGAGCCCAAATTGTATCTTGACTATATATTGTAATCGTGAAGATCAATGAAAGACAGAGGAGATTTTACCAAACTAATGTTTTAACACTTTGATTCTATGTATTTTTGTTGATTATTTCACAATGTATATGGGGCTCTATCCTCTCAAGAAAAATCGGAATTTCATGATACATTTATCGAAGTTCAGTTCTTAGTTGAAGATTTATTCAAATAAAAAGTTAATATTTTACTCTAACAATGGAGGTTAATTCAGTTATGGGGTGCATCCTCATGCTCATTGGCTTTTATATAGTGCCTTTGAGATGGATATAATATAACCCCTATATCAATTTTGGTTTATTTTAACTAAATTCAGTTATTATTGTCACATAGTTGAATTTTAGTTTTCTTTAGGTCTATCGAGCGCATCTTCCTGACATGTTTAAGTAGTGGGTTCCCCCATCTTGACCCCCAAATCTTGCTTGTGCGGGACTTTACTACGCAATTATGATGATGATGATGATGATGATGATGATGATGATGATGATGATGATGATGATGATGATGATGATGATGATGATGATGAATGGAGGTTAATTCCTAGGTTTAAGGTATGTCTTAAGTAAATATGAAATCTCAATTACACAACACCACCTCACATGCGTGAACATAATGGAATTTTAGAATGATGCCATAAGCATGATGTTGAAATAGGTTTGTCTAGGCATGAGTTTAAATAGGTTTGTCTGTACTAAGCTATTTTGGTATGCTTCTTGATCTAACGTCTTTGTCATGAAGGTATATTTAATCAATCACCTCCCCATTTTAATTCTGAAAGATGAGTCTCCATATCTCAAACTCTTTCAAGCTCCTCTAGATTGTAACAAACTAAAGAGATTCAAGTATCATTGCTTTCCATGGTTATGACCATACAACTCTCAAGAGTCCTGTACATGTATGTATATTGTTATGCTACTAATCAACATGCCTACAAGTGCTTAGATCCAATCACACAATTGATCTACATATCCTCACATGATAAATTCCTTGATTTAGAATTTCCTTTCTCCAAATTCACCATGCATCTCTCACCAACTCAACAATAGGAGACGAGTGGTTGTCTCTGTTTTCCATTTTTAGGTCCCTACAGGTCAAACAAATTAGAATTTAAAACTCTTTCATGTGTCTTCATTGGCTACAATTCCTCCCACAGAGGTTATTTATGCTATCATTCCGAGTCAAAATGAGTTTATGTTGGCCGCCATGTGGTCTTTCATGAAGCGGAATTTTCGTCTATCCCGCTCCTTCTTTGCCTACATCTTCCGAGTCTATTTCTTTGTCTGTGTCCCTTGACATCTTATATTCGGCCGCTCCTCATTCTCGGCCAAGTCCGCCAGCCTCCTTGGATGCGCACCTCTCTGATCGCCTGGTCGCCACGACAACCGCCACCGCTGCTCATTCCTGCGAGTCCCCGTTCGTTTCCTCTGCAAACCCGGTCACTACCTCCTCCTCTCCACCGTCACATCCTGCACCCGAGCCTTTAATGGCTCCGCCCATTCCAGCCTCACCAAGTGACCCTAACCCCGCCCTACCTAATCTCCCTCACCTTCGGCCAGCTGATAAGAGCTCTCATCCCATGACCACCCGATCCCAAACTGGCCATCTCAAACCAAAATCTTTCCATTCCACAAAACTCCCTCTTGTCCTGGATCCAAATTCGAACAATGAACCGAAAACCTTTCGCCAAGCCCAACAAATTCCCCAGTGGGTCAATGCCATGCAACCAGAATTTAATGCTTTAACTAACAATGGTACATGGTCTTTGGTTCCTCGTCCTCAATCTACTAATGTCGTTGGTTGTAAGTGGGTGTACAAGGTCAAACAGAAAGTCGACGACTCTATTGATCGTTACAAAGTCCGTCTTGTTACAAAAGGGTATCATCAAGAAGAAGGTATTGATTATTTTGACACATTTAGTCCAGTTGTTCGGCCGACGACTATTCATCTTGTCTTAACCATTGCTCTTACTTTTAATTGGCCTATCAGACAGCTTGACATTAATAATGATTTTTTGAGTGGTGATCTGCAAATACAAGTTTTTATAGAGCGTCCTCCGGGTTTCACTGATGCTTCTCGGTCGAAACATGTGTACCTCCTTCAGAAGGCACTTTATGGGCTAAAACAGGCACCTCAGACTTGGTTCAATAAGCTCAAGTCTTTCTTACTTACTTTTGGATTTCGTGGTTGTCAGTCTGATTGTTCTCTCTTTGTCTTCCTTTAGTCAAATTGTGTGATCTATGTTCTTGTCTATGTTGATGACCTGATTGTTACAGGAAGCTCTAGTTCACATATTACCCCCGTTATTAGCAAGCTTAATCAGACTTTTTCACTAAAGGATCTGGGAGACTTACATTTTTTCCTAGGGCAAAATACATAAACGCCCCCCTGACCTTTGACCAATTGGTCATTTTGACACCCCACCTTTGAAAATGTTCGATTGAATACCTAAACTATTGAATTGAGACCTATTGAACACCTGATTGCTGATGTGGATCTGAGGTGGACAAATGCGTGTATCACACTCTCTCGTGAGCGAGTAATGATTCCTATTTGACAAAATTTTATTTTGACAAAATTTTATTTTGCCAAAATTTTATTTTCCATATTTTGCGGCCTCTCCTCTCTATCGCTTCCAGATTCATCTCAAGATCAGATCCATTTCAATCAATCTACTGAACATAAATTTACTCAAATCGAAAAATCTCTCCTTTTTCTACTTCAATTCATCGGATTAGATTTATTAAGCCATGGCGATGAGCTTTACTCACCAGATCGGAGCTCTTTCGACGCTCCAATCCCTGTGGACAACAGTAACGGGAGCAATCCTAGGGACATGACGTCGACGGTGAGCACATCCGTGGTATGGAAGTCTCCGGTAGCGAATATGAAGTGCAGAGCTTCAAGGCAGAGCACCGGAGGCGGCGAGACCGACTCCCTAACGGCGCCTGTGAGCCCGTGCAAGTCGCCGATGCTATCCGGAATTCGGCCGGATCTATCAGTGGAGTGCCAGGCGTTCGCGACGGAGCTTGAGGGGATGTCGGTACCGCCCTCAGCCTCGTCGCCTCGTCGGCCATCGCTCTTCAGCCTCCGTCTCTAGCCATCCTCTATTCTCGACGACGGACGACGACAAATTGTGGATGACATTCCCCGACTTTGTAGTCTAAATGCTCGAGCAAATTTCACCTTTTCACTCCCCCGATACCCTAACGAAGAGGATCTTCACCTTCCGCAATCAACAATGCAAATTACATTTGTAAAATTGATTAAGAAGCATGTAAATCTATTTTCGAAATTTCAGCACCAACTTTCAAATTGATTTAAAATCAGCCCTAAAGATAACTTCTTAAGGTTTAAAGGGGATCAAAAACGGTGGATCTAGATCTGGTGTGCATTTGACATGGTGGAGGCGGTGGTGTGCACTTTGACATGGTGGATCTAGATCTAGACTGGTGTGCACCTTCCGTCATCAACAGAGATTAGGAATTTATTTTTATTTTTTTAGTTGGGCAATTAATTAATGATGTGGTATAAGTTTTTAGTTTTTTTTTAACTTTATTATTAAAAAATATGATGTGGCACTTTGACCTGGCACGCGTGTTACGCACGATAAAATTTTTGACCAAACAGGTGTATAATAGGTCTAAATTCAATAGTTTAAGTACTCAATCGAACATTTTCAAAGGTGGGGTGTCAAAGTGACCAATTGGTCAAAGGTCAGGGGGTCGTTTATGTATTCTGCCTTTTTCCTAGGTATGGAAGTAAATCGTTCTTCAGATCATTTACTTCTATGCCAACAGAAATACACTCGGGATCTGTTAGCACGGTCGAAGATGGCTGATTCGAAGCCCATCTCTAGTCTAGTTGAATCTCATTCTCGGCTCTCCAAAGTTGGTGACCCTTTTCCTGACCCGACTCTTTACAAGAGTGTTGTCGGTGCATTACAGTATGTTACAATTACTCGACCAGAAATCTCCTATGTTGTGAATCATATTTTTCAATTCATGCATTGCCTTATGGAGTCTCATTGAAACGTTGTTAAGCGTATTCTTCGCCATTTAAAGGGCACTCTTACTCATTAGTTTTGCATTCGGTCGACATCGCCTTTCACTTTGACCACTTTCTTTGATGCAGGTTGGGCCTCTGATCCTGATGACTGTCGCTCTCATTTTGGTTTTGCCATTTATTTTAGCAATACTCTATCAACTGGACTTCCCCATAAGCAAAAGGTGGTTTCTCGTGCCAGTACAGAGGCTGAATACATGGCCATTGTAGCTACGACTGTCGAGATCAATTGGATTCAGTCTTTGTTATTTGATCTTCGTCAGCGTTTTATTACTCAGCCAGTTCTTCTCTGCGACAGCCTCAGTGCCACTTTTATGGCCCGTAATCCTGTCTTGAACAACCGGTCCAAGCACATTCATGTTGGTTTTCACTTTGTTCGAGATATGGTTGAGTCTAATGAACTTTCTGTTTGCTGATGCAGCCAAAACTAACCCGCAAGCGAACAGGGTCAATCGTAGTACCTCAAGTGTCGATCCCACAAGGACCAATGTAATACCAATTGTAACTCTACCAGTAAATTAGGCCAAAAATATAAAGAATATGGAAAAACTATGTCTAAGAAAACAAGTAATAATGCAAATAAAGGGATAAAATATATGAGATAGATGTGTCTAAGGTTAAGGATCACCAGATCAATGTTTCAATAAATAAAATTATACTCTGCCTGAATTTATTTCTAGTTATTTGAAGGTAGTTATCTAAGGTAATCACTAAGTCCTTTCGAACGATAGCAATGTGCCTAAACCCAACAAACATCCGCTTTCGCGACTTGCCAATTGAAATCTAGACCAGTAAGCACTTAGAATTTAAGATTAAATTGAATCAATATCCGCTTTCGCGACTTGCTAACTCAACCCAAACTTAAGGTTTCTATGACAACTATTAATCCACAAGAGAAATCAAAATACTTTCGCAATAAAGAAATCTCAAGTTCAAATTCTAGGGTTCCAACAGGAAAAAGTACATTTCAGTCTCAGTTCCCTGTCTGACTACGTATTAAAGTTTTCACCTTTCAGTCTCAAACTTTAACAAGTTCTCATTCACAAAAGTTACTAAGGCATAAAGCATCTAGGGTTGAATCAAATATATTTCAATTTAGACAAAGAACATAACTTTAATTAAATACACATTGAATAGATCACCAAAACCCTACAACTAGGAATTTAGCCAAGCATGATTGAAGACATAATCATAATAAGGGTGCGTTCGGGTAAACTTTGCTGATAAGTTACTTATAAGTTTTTTGTGCTGATAAGTTACTTAAAGTGAATTGTGCTGATAAGTACAAACTTTTTCTGATGCTGATAAGTAAAAACTTATTTCTGCTGTAAGCAAGTGATGTTCGGTTGGAGGGTTTGCTGTTTTTTAAAAGGTGAATAAGGAATTGTCCAAATTACCCTTACAAACAACAAATAAATAAACTTAAAAATAAAATAAAATCTATCATCTTATTCTACCCCTTACCAATCACCCATAAGATTGAACAATTGGGTTTTTTGATTTTTGAGAACAAACATTATCAATTGAATTCAATTTGTAGGCTTTGAGGAGATGAATTTGTAGATGAGTTCAATTGGTTGTTCACTTCATTCAAATCAATCAATTTGGGAGACGAATCTGTACACTTCTCAACCGAGGCCAGCAACACAAAACAAGTGGAAAATTGGAAACAAAATTCAATTGAGAATGACGAGCTCAAACCGGTCAATTTTGGAGACGAATTTGTACTGCCATATGTCGGAGGTGAAGATTTGGGAGACGAATTTGACTTTGAGGAGACGAATTTGGGAGAATGACGAGTTCTCCCGAGTCCACCGGATTCTTTCTCCCGACCCCGTCATTCGGTTTGGATCTTTCTCCGAAGCTCGTCGTTTCGTCCGACGTCATTGTTCCATCGTTCCGTCCCAGTTCAATTGAGAAGGACAAATTCAATCTGATCAATTTGGGAGACGAATTTGACTTTGACGAGGCAGAGAAGCTATATGCCGACGATGAATATTTTTTCTACCAAGTCCGTCGTTCCGTTCAGACTCTCTCTCCGGTTCACCTTCCTTGGGTTGTTTATCAATTGAATGAACTTGGGCATGAGTGCAAGACTATCAATGGAGGATGAGGGAGATAGATCTGGAGATATGTAATTGGGGATTTGGGGGTATGAACTTGGGCTTGGTTGTTTATCAGTTGAATGAACTTGGGCCTGTCGAGGAGGAGAAGATCGCCGCCGGTGAAGAACTTGTTCTCCAGAATCCGTCGTCCGTCATCGTTCCGTCCAGATTCACACCAGAAAAAGATGGACGAAGGAGAGAGAAGGGAGGAAGGAGAAAGAAGTGGGGGTATTAAAAAAATTTTGAGGTGGAGCCCACGTGCTTACACTTTTGGGGGATAAGCATGCTTAAATCGATAAGCATGGGGGGTGTTGATTATTTTTTTTTTGCTTATAAGCATGTGCTTAGACGTTGCTTAAAATCGGTAAGAAATGAGTGTTCGGCAATGCTTATGTGCTTATTTCTGCATATAAGCATTTTTGTGCTTATAAGCACACCAAATAAGTAATGCCAAACACACCCTAAATAAACTAGCCAAGAATTATTCAATACAATTAAAGAGTAAGAAGACTTAGTCTTAATTATGTAGATAATCCAAAATAAGGGGCTAGATCTTGAATAACACAATCGAATTCTTCAAAAACAGTGGCAAATCCTTCGTGAAATTCTATCCCTTGCGGCCGAACAAAAGAAATAAAACTAACTCCTAAAACTAAGAATAAAACTAGAGTTATATAATAAACCTAATCTAGTGCTAAGCTACGTAAACTCTCCCCCTAATTCTTTGCCTATCTATATCCATATCCATACTACTATAGAAGTTTGGATAAAAAATAAGAACCGCCACTATCCTACCATCCGTTTAAATTCAACACTATCCGACCGTCTATTTATTTTAATTTTTTTAATCTATTTCATCCGTTTTCTTTTCCTGGTTCCGTCTTCCATGACCAGCCCGCGCTTCTAGCGCTGCCGACTCCCCACCTCATGTTGCCCTCCTCTCTAGATTTGTCTCCACCTCTCTAGATCTATACGCACCTCTTTCAATTCTATCTTATATTTTATTTTTCTATATTGTTTTTTGTGTTTTTCGGTTGTTCTTACTTCGATTTCGGTTTCAATTTCAGGTTAGATTTGGTGGTGTTTCTTCTCTTCTCTCTATCTTATTTCTTAGTCGATTCCATCTTCTACTTAATAAAGAGATTGAAATACAGATGGAGAGCGGATGGATATGTTGGTGTCGTGCGCTCTTTGAGAGGAGGAACTCAGCAAGGTCGGCGACTTCAGGCAGGTCGACGACTTCTTCAGCACACCAGGGGAAACGATCAATGAACGTATTGGTAACTTGATATAGGTTTGAATCGCATGGAAGCTTTCCTAAACCGATATTTCACCCCTTATTCAGCCCAAGGGAATCCGTGAAATCCGATTTGAGATAAGACAAACCCTCTTGTCCTAGTCGTGGCTGTCAATCTAGGACAAAACTTTAGAGTTTAGTATATGGACGATTGCTTCTTATTGAGAGTGTTTTTCAGAGAGTAAAACTCTTCCCCCTTCGACACAAAAGCCCAATGAAGCCTTTAAATAGGCATTTGGACGTGCAAAACGGTTACTGGCAGTTTTCCTGAGGTGGATGACCTGGACAGCAGTTACTGGCAGTTACCAGCAACTCCCACTACTGCCCACTACCTCCCCACGTGTTCCCACTACCATTATACGTCTCAAGGAGCCTCTAATCTGATTAGATAACCTCCTAACAGTTACATGCACATTTATTTGACTGATTCAACGGCGATTACCAAGCGGTTACCCCAGAACCGTCACCAGGTCATTGACCTTACTGAAGTCGGCGACTTACAAGTCCCAACCTCAAGTTCCCAACATGTAACATACTTTGAACGTATTCAACCTTCTGGAACTTAGGTTCACTTACACGAACGTGCACCCCGCACACCCTAGCCCGTGTTATAGTAAAGTCGGTTCCCATTGTGTCGACGTGAATCCCGATCACACCAAAACTGACGTCGATGACTTATCAAGTGTCGATGACACTAAAATCACCAACATTCCTCCCCCATTTTAGTGTAATCCTTGATCTACAAAATAATACAAGCATTAGCCCCAAACTCATGCATAAACGAAAGTGTCGAAACGATTGAACTTCCGCTTAGTGTAATTAAACATTCAAAACACCCAGGAATCATGGTGTCACTAAGGATTGAACCAATCAACCTATTTGGATGCCTCAAGATAACACACACACGAGCTTCTTACGACTCTAAAGTCTACTTGACTCCATTAATGGTCCTTGACTCCATATCTTCTCATGAACGTATGTGAAGCCAACCCAAGCTTCATGAAGCGACCAGAAACTTCACGTCCACATAGGTAAACCCTTTAGGTCGTGCACCTACAATTGCACTTTTTCAAAGGATCTATTAAGATGTCAGTGACATCAGCCTCAAACTTGTAGGAACAGAGCACACGTTGGGGACATTAAGATGTCAACGACATCAAGTTGTGCTCTCAGCTTCTAGGTGTGAGCTTCCACATTGAACTCGTTCCCAACGTTAGTTGGAAAGGAGTTGGGTATCCCACCACTAGAAACTTATACGGGTCTTAATCCCATCCCCTTTACCGACTTGGACACCAAGTCCCTTGCTAAACCCTTCATCAAGTGGTCAGCCATATTTTGTTGTGTCCTAACAAAATCAACCGAAATCACCCCGTGCATAATGAGCTCTCTTACCGCACTATGCCTCACGCCCAAGTGACGTGATTTCCCATTGTACACATGGCTATATGCCTTAGCCAAAGTTGTAGCGCTATCACAATGGATTGATATGGGTGAAATTGGTTTCTCCCACAATGGAATCTCATACACCAAGTCCCTTAGCCATTCGGACTCTTTCCCGGCCGCCGCTAGGGCTATAAACTCGGATTCCATCTTCGAACTCGAGATGCACGTTTGTTTCTTGGAAGCCCATGAAATGGCACCTCCACCTAGTAGGAAAACCCATCCACTCGTCGACGAGTGATCCTCTTCATTGGTTATCCAACTTGCATCCGAGTACCCCTCCAACACCGAGGGTGATCCAACATAAGATAGACCAAAATTTTGAGTCCCCTTAAGGTATCGTAATACCCTTTGGACCGCATGCCAATGAAACACACTAGGATTACTAGTATACCGACTGAGTTTCCCAACCGCAAAGGCAATATCAGGTCTAGTCACTGACATCGCATACATCAAGCATCTAATCACTTTTGAATACTCAAGTTGCGAACAAACTGTCCCTTTATTAGGCAACAACTTCACACATGGATCATATGGAGTGCTAACTGGTGCACAACCCTCGTAGTTGAATTTCTTCAACACTTTCTCAATGTAATGAGATTGTGTTAACACTAGGCCGTCCTTTTCCCGTTTAATCCTCATGCCAAGGATAACGTCGGACTCCCCCATGTCTTTCATGGAGAATTATGATGACAAAAATTCTTTTGTAAGGTCCACTTGTCTTTGGTTTGTACCAAAGATCAACATGTCATCCACATACAAGCAAATGATAACTCCATTACCAGAGTCATCGACCTTGCTATACACACACTTGTCCGCTTGATTAAGTTTGAAGCCATTGGACAACACAATGTCATCAAACTTTTGATGCCACTGTTTTGGTGCTTGCTTCAGCCCATACAAGGACTTCACCAACTTACACACCTTTTGTTCATGACCGGGCATGACAAACCCTTCAGGTTGTTTTATATAAACTTCCTCTTCTAGATCCCCATTCAAGAACGCTATTTAACGTCCATTTGATGTATGACCAGGTTGTGAATTGCCGCCAAGGCTATCAACAACCGAATGGTGGATATTCTAGCAACCGGTGCATAAGTATCAAAGTAGTCGGTCCCATACTTTTGTCTAAAACCTTGGACAACCAAACGGGCTTTAAACTTATCAATGTACCATCTACTTTCATCTTCTTCTTGAAGATCCACTTACTTCCCAAAGGTTTGCAACCTGGGGGAAGATCAGCCAGCACCCAAGTGTGGTTTCCCATGATGGAGTCCATCTCATCATTTATGGCTTCCTTCCAAAAGGATACGTCTTGAGACCTCATGGCCTCATCAAACGTCCTTGGATCCTCCTCAACACTGTAACAATACATGTATTGAGAACCAATCTCGTTCCTTGTCCCTTCAACCAAGTAAACTTGGAAATCAGGACCAAAAGTCGTGGACCTTTTCAGTCTTTTACTCCTTCTGATCTCAGGTTCTTGATTCCCTCGAAGGTCAGCGACCTCCCCCGAGTCGGCGACTCGCATCGAGTCAACGACTCCCAGTTGGGCGTTGGCCAACTCAGTGTTCTTACTAGAACTCGGAATCAAATCCTTTGGTATAAGCATTGATGAAAATCTCTTCTCATCAAAAATAGCATCTCTTGACTCTACAACGGTGTGAACCGAAATAGACGGGTTAGGTTCAATGACATAGAACCTATACGCCTTAGAGTGCTCGGCATATCCAAGAAAGATGCATTCAACACCTCTCTCACCTAAGGTCTTTCGCTTAGGTTCAGGAAGTCTCACGACTGCCCTACATCCCCAAACCCGAATATGATTCAGATTGTGTTTCTTTTTATACCAAAGCTCATATGGGGTCACTGACCCATTCCCCTTGTTGGGAACTCTGTTCAGTAAGTAACAAGCCGTCAACATGGCTTCACCCCAAAATCCATTATTCAAACCTGAGTAGGAGAGCATGGAGTTAACCATCTCTTTTAGAACTCGATTTTTCCTCTCCGACACACCATTTTGTTGTGGTGTGTAGGGAACTGTTGTCTCATGGATTATCCCACGGATTGAAAATACTCGGGGTCCATATACTCGCCACCTCTATCGGTGCGCAACTTCTTGATGTTCATAGACATTTGAAGTTCAACTTCAGACTTATAAGTTTTAAACTTATCCAAAGTCTCGTCCTTAGCATGCAAGAGATAAACATAGCAAAACCGAGAATAATCATCAATAAAAGTAGCAACGTACTTCTTATTCCCCAAGGACGGAGTAGCATGAAAGTCACACAAGCCATTATGAACTAACTCAAGCAAGTCACTGACTCTATTCACATCAGGAAAAGAGTGCCTTGTTATCTTAGTAAGCATGCAAGTTCTACACTTCTCAACATTCATGTCAAAAGCAGGAATCAAACCATTCTTAGACATATCAAGCATGCGTTTATAATGAACATGACCCAAACGAGCATGCAAAAGAGAAGAGTCAAAACCCTTCAAAGGTGCAGAACCTTGTGAGGTCGCTGACCTTAGAGAGGTTCCCGACTTATGCGAAGTCTCAAACATGTAAACAGAATTCAGAACTTTATTAATACTGAGTTTAAACATGCCATTACATAGATAACCACGTCCAACAAAGACACCACCCTTCGATAAGATGAACTTGTCGGCCTCAAAGACTAAACGAAAGCCTAACTTGTTTAAGACACTACCGGAGACTAAATTTTTCCTTAATCCGGGTACATACAACACATCTTTCAGAATTAAAGTCTTCCCGGATGAAAACTCCAACTCTACTTGGCCCTTGCCTAGTACTGGGGTCGTTGACTCATTGCCCATGTGCAAGACTCGTCCATCATCCACGGGAACGAAAGTCGCGAACATCGATCGGTCTCTACTCACGTGAGTGGTAGCAACTGAGTCAACCCACCAAGCAACCTCATCATCCTGCACAAAAAATGCCTCAGACATGTTAGGGACAAAATTCAAACTCGGATATGTCACTGACTCAGAAGAGTTCCTAAACATCTGACCTTGATGAGATTTCTGCCCAGCGTCAGTGACCTGAGCAGGTTGGTTGGGAACCTTTCCCTTCTTACCCTTTCCAGCAGTACAATCCCTACGGAAATGTCCAACTTTGCCACAATTCCAACAACCATCTCCTTTTGGAGTGCGTTTCTTGTTAGAACCATTGTTTGTGTTGTTGTTGGAGGACCTTTTCTTGCCCTTCCACTTGTTCCCACGTTTGGAACCTTCTTCCACCATGTTGATAGTGGAAGAACTAGGAGTCTCCTTCTCCTTGCCCTTCTCTTGCGCTCGAAGACCCTCTAATATGCGCAAGTGGCTTCCAAGTTCCACAAGAGAAATTTCTTCCTTCTTGTGCTTAAGCATGTGCTTAAAGTCTTTCCACGATGGTGGTAACTTGTCAATAATACTTGACACTGAGATGGCTTCATCCATCTTCAAATTATGTTGGGCAAACCGCCCTAAGACATGAAGAAGTTCATTGAACTGCTCCATCACCGACCTAGCATCAACCATCTTGTAGTCATTGAAGTTACTAACAAGAAATTTCACACTTGATGCATCCTCGACCATGTATTTCGACTCAAGAGAGTCCCATAATTCTTTGGCGGACTCCACATGTTGGTAAACATCAAAGAGTGAGTCAGACATACCATTAAGAATGTGACCACGACAGATGTAATCATCATTCTCCCATTTGCACTTGCGCCTTATAGCATCCAAGGCCTCGTCGTCGCCAACCTTTGGCATGGGAGTGGAGAGGACGTACACCACCTTCAAGGTTGTCAACAAGAAGTGCATCTTCTTTTGCCATCTTCGAAAGTCCATGCCCTCGAACTTCTCCAGCTTCTGGAACTTCGAGGTCATCTCACCAATAGACGCCATTGATCTGTAAAATATTGGTTTAGACTGTTGGTGTCGTGCGCTCTTTGAGAGGAGGAACTCAGCAAGGTCGGCGACTTCAGGCAGGTCGACGACTTCTTCAGCACACCAGGGGAAACGATCAATGAACGTATTGGTAACTTGATATAGGTTTGAATCGCATGGAAGCTTTCCTAAACCGATATTTCACCCCTTATTCAGCCCAAGGGAATCCGTGAAATCCGATTTGAGATAAGACAAACCCTCTTGTCCTAGTCGTGGCTGTCAATCTAGGACAAAACTTTAGAGTTTAGTATATGGACGATTGCTTCTTATTGAGAGTGTTTTTCAGAGAGTAAAACTCTTCCCCCTTCGACACAAAAGCCCAATGAAGCCTTTAAATAGGCATTTGGACGTGCAAAACGGTTACTGGCAGTTTTCCTGAGGTGGATGACCTGGACAACAGTTACTGGCAGTTACCAGCAACTCCCACTACTGCCCACTACCTCCCCACGTGTTCCCACTACCATTATACGTCTCAAGGAGCCTCTAATCTGATTAGATAACCTCCTAACAGTTACATGCACATTTATTTGACTGATTCAACGGCGATTACCAAGCGGTTACCCCAGAACCGTCACCAGGTCATTGACCTTACTGAAGTCGGCGACTTACAAGTCCCAACCTCAAGTTCCCAACATGTAACATACTTTGAACGTATTCAACCTTCTGGAACTTAGGTTCACTTACACGAACGTGCACCCCGCACACCCTAGCCCGTGTTATAGTAAAGTCGGTTCCCATTGTGTCGACGTGAATCCCGATCACACCAAAACTGACGTCGATGACTTATCAAGTGTCGATGACACTAAAATCACCAACAGGATATAGTTGGTCGGCGTTAACGGTTGCGGCGTAGACGAGTTGGAGGCAGAGGAAGAAAGCGGCTTACTCCTCCATTTGGTGTAAGTAAGCCATTTTGTGTCTTAATCTTGAATACATCGGTGGTTACTATAGGAGAGGTAGAGCCAGAGTTAGAGATTGTGATAATTATTTCTGATTTTAGAAATAGATATAAGGGATGCATATAAGGTGTTCGATGAAATGATTGTTTGAAATGATACAACTTCACGTATTTCATTTAGGATCATTTTATTAGACAACTTCTCTTCCCTCCAATCTTCTTACTGGTTTTAAGATTGATTGTGTTGCTGTTGCCATCTTCATACTGATTTGCTGGAATTAGGTGACTTGGGTTTTCTTGCTTCTTACTTTCAATTGTGTGTTGCTCCTTTTTTATTGTGTAATTGATTGATTGGGTATTGGGGCTGTTAAAGGTCTTTCTTTTGTGGCCAACATAGACTGGGTTCAGATTATGCTTGATTTTAGTGTTAATAACAATAAATCAGTAGTTTCTTACTACCTAAATGGTGTTGTTCCTTTTAGAAGTAAAACAAATTCGAATTAGGACATTTTGAAGTGGTCAATTCTTCCCTGAATTTTGGGTGGAAGATTACAACTTCTGAATATAAAAATGCTCCAATCTCTTAATTTAGTGGCGTTGTTTGGATGTTCTCTGCTTTGTATGGAGTAACATATTATTCGTACTATTACTCAGGTATATAAAACATAAGTGAATTCTTATATACCATCTTTTAGCTTCTCAAAGCAAAAATGAAAACACATGGGCTTAGAAACCACATATTTGCATTGACAATCGTATAGTTTCAGCTCTTATGCCGAATCAAGAACTTTGGTCCCGGATGATGATAAAAATGATAAGGCCAACAATAAGAACCTGCCCAACATGCAGGAAAATGGTGGCACAAACATGACTACAATTAAGAGCTTTGGCCTTCCTGAAGGTGGAGTTTCACTTGCTTTTAACCACGCATGTAGATATTCCACTTGTGAGTCATTCTTTTAATGAAATTAAATTATTGTTACCATGTGGATATGCTTCTTGATTGAGTTTTGAATCATTAAATACATATAATTTGTATCCACTATTGATATATAGGCTCAAGACGCCGCAGATCGTCTCCAATTATTATGAGATGTTAGTGGTGCTTTCTGACCAAGAGTATTGACAACTTTGGTAGGGGTAACTGAGTAAGTGAAGCTGGAAAAACTTCATCGATGCATGGATATGTTCTGAATTCTTTGACTGCTCCAAATCTTTTTTGTTTCCTAGCAAGATTTCTGTTCCTACAAACGTCTGACTTATGATTGGTCTTGTCTCTACTTTCTACTACTCCGTAATGAAGATGGTGGGAAACTCATTTATTCAAGCTAATTAATCAGTGCATTACCCTGCCACTTTGCTTGATGGGACAAGTTCGAGTTGAGCTATGACCCATTCAAAATTCACTGTTGGACAAGGTTTGCTATTCTTTATCTTGGTCTCTTATTGTCTAGCTATTTGCTTTAATTCTTTTTTGAATAAAAATCAGGTAAGGATATGATATTGTGCAAAAATTCAGAAACTATGGATTGCCTTGGGTTCCACCAAATGCTGTATTAAGCACGAACTGAAGTTGCTTTCATATAAGCCAGTCACTAATATCATTAGTGATTATAAGGTAGTCAAGAACACCATCAAAGTAGGCGAAAGTAATGGTGTAGCAAATGATAGTGCACCATATAAAATTGTTTTTTTTTTTTTTTTACATGATTTTGAATTTTAAAAGGGATCTTAGAGCCCATGTTTCTTACTAATAAATTAAACTAATAAAACATGTTTTTGACCCATTTGACCTTCCTTGTCTTTTATTTCTCCATATTTCGGTATTTTCTTTTGATGTGATAGTGATAGCTGAAAACATTTAAGAGAAAGGTTACTGAAATAAGTGGTTGGTGTGTTACAAATTAGCTTAGGTGATCAGGCTATTGCCTTGTAGATCGATCACTCTCTTCCAAGATTTTTACTCAGTATTCAGCTTTGTGACTGGAGGGATTCCTTTGCCATTACTTTTTATAATAACCGAATCTTTTGGGTCATTGGTCAACTAGCAGGGCAATTGGAGTATACTTCTAGAAGGCGAAGAAGCTAACCCAATGTGAAAGACATCAAAGGCCAAGTGAGTTCTTAATTTCAACTGATAGGTGTTGATATGGAAATTTTATCCATGTCTCCTCATTTTCTTTGCCTTTTCATTGTAATTCTTGCTTTGGTGTGCTGTTGAGACATGCCTCTCCATAATTCTTATAAAAGTATTGCACTATATTTCGTAGTTAAAATAAATTAAGTTCACATAGACAAAGCTCTGGTGCTCCACATTACTTGTAAGCTGAATGCATATGTGGAAGCTATTCAGGTTCTTTCACAAATGAAGTGCATCAACTTGCTAAGAGCCTGGGATTTGGGGGAGATACTGAACAAGGTAAGAATATTAACTTTTAGGTAATATTTACATCTCTCTTATTCTTCTGTTATAAATTGCTGATTGTTGTTCTTTTCCAGTTTAACTTGTGTGTGCTCTACTAGAGATACATGCTTGTGTGCATCACAAAATAGTTGTGTTATCATTCATATTTTTTAACAATGCTTACCCTTGTAACATGAAGCATCTTGATGGAAATAGTGGTATTGCCCAAAAACATGTATTTTTTAATAAAAACCTATCGGGTTTGCGGGTCGACCCGTAAATCCAACGATTTTTATAAAAAAATATTTTATATATTAATAAAATTATAAATATATATATTTTTTAAAATATTGCGGGTCGCGCGAGTTTACCCGACCCGATCCATGACACGCAAAATAAAAAAAATTGACCCGCGACCCGACCCGCACGGCCCGTTGAAATTCTCCATAATTAATCTAATCCTGCAACTTGCATCAAACTGTCAAAATTATTCTTGTTTGCTGATTTTCATAAATATAAATTTACCTTTAAGGCTTAAGTGCACATGATTAATAATCTGCATTCCTCGGTATTTCAGCATCTTCATTGTTCTTCGTCAACGGAAGAAGAAATCCTTCTATCTCCAAAATTTTAATTCATAACATTTATCCAAATTTATCCCGTGCATCGCACGGGCCCAAAAACTAGTTTCTAATAGAAGTTTGGATAAAAAATAAGAACCGGCACTATCCAACCGTCAATTTAATTAGACAGTATCTAACCGTTAATTTATTTTTGTTTTATCATTCTCATCCGTCTTATATACACGCGGCCGCTTGTTCTGACTTTTCCGTGTCCCGCCGACTTTTTCAGTTCTTACCTCTCCTCCAATTTTCACCCTCGCTTGCATCAATGGGATTCGCTGAACGAAGAAGCTCGGAGCACCGTCCCCATCCGTCCCCTGTGGAGCTCTGTTCCCCTTGGGCCACCTTGGTCTTCCACGCTTGTACGCCTCTGCTTTATCGATCAGCCGCTTGTGCCCGCCCCTGCCAGCGCGTGTTATTGTGCCACCAGAGGACCGACATTGAAGGATTTGAAGCCGCCTGACCACCATCTTCGTTGGTTCGGTAAGTAACCCAGTCCACTCCCCATTACATATGTTCAATTTTACCTTCAACACTTTGAGTTAGATTTATGCCTAATTTCAAACCCTAACTTGATCTTTCGTACTTCATAGTCCAATTGGAGATATTCTATACTGAATGTTGAGGTGAAGGTTAATAGGCTGTTAATTTGTGAAAATTAAGGCTACTGGATGATGAAGGTTTGGAGACGCAATGGTTGAAATTCGTGGGAGTTTATACGAAAAATTCGTGGGTTTTACTATATGGATCCTTATCCATAGGTTGAAAACCCAGTTGTTTTTCTGTGAGAATTTTAGTTTTCACCATTTGGATCACTTTTAACAATCGGCGGGTTATTAGGCTATGTAATTAGTGGAAAGATAGATGACCTCATTGGGCATAGAGGGGTAAGTTTCTTATCTAATTAACCTGCAACTTGTACGAGTATGCAATGATTCAACCAGTTATTTGTAAAGTTGTAAACTAATATATAAGCAATGGGTCTCTTAGATACCTTAGGCCTCCTTTGTTGGATAGTTATATCAATCTCACAGGTTAAACTTCTTCGTATTTAACCTAATTTGCACTCATTCTTCATTAAAGCTTTCTAGCAGAATCAATATAATTTTTTTTTTCGCATCTGGTGATAACAGGAAATATGGTTGCTTGATATGGTATTGTGGGTAGATTCCTCATATATAGGAGCCTCAATAGGAATTACCATTATGTGACCCTTTTTATCATTGTTAAACTTTGGAATTTACTGAATGCATAACCTTGAAATACACGAGAAGATATTAAATCAGGCATATTCTGGAGATAAAAGGTGTTTTAAATTTGGCTTTTTTTTTACTTTGCCAGGCATATGATCTTAAAAAGAAATGCAGTGGTGAAGAGACATCACCATCTGGTAAGATAATATCATCATCAGGCACAACTTTTCAAATTAAGAAACAAGATTAATTATGTTTTACACCTCACTTTCCTAGGTAGTTACTTGAGAGGAATAAGTTAGTATGATGCATACATTGCAATTTATTTTAATGTGCCTATATATATTCACCACTATGCATGAAATTAAATTTGGATCCATTCTGTTTGGTGTGTAGGAAACATGTTGATCATGTAAATTTAACCTGTGAGATATTGATTAAATTGAGGACAAGGAGATACAAATGCTTGGAATTGGAATCCACATTGTAGCATGTTGCAGAGATACCATGTGAGAATGAAGTGGTGATGGATACATGGGAGATTAATCATGGAACAATCACCTGTTTGGTGAAAAAAAAATTCCTTAAAAGTAACTTATTATCTGCTCATAGGTCTGCCCATTTTTGTCATGCATAAAAAGGAGAAGTAAAGTACTTGATCACAGTTCTACTATTTAATGTTAAATACACCTTAATTGCATACCAAAATAGGGTCAACGGGCGATTGGAGAAAGTTGTTCGGAGACAAGTTGTTGGCAATGGGAGGTCATTGAGATTGACTTCTTCAATCACCAGTTTACAACTTAGGATTCTTCTTCTTCAAGCTCACATTTAAAGGTCTAGGTTTCAATTTTTTTTCTTGAAGAGGAATCTTAATTTCTCCTTGTTGTGTCCTTAATCATGCTTGTTGGTTCAATTTTTATTAATTTGTCTTCACTTGCAAGAGTCTTAATTTGGATACGCTGTAATTTCATATCTTTCTTTTTGTGGATCTCAGGTATGCACAGGTGATGACTGGTTCTAATTTGCAAAAGCAAGTGAACTTTCTGTGTATTAAAAATTCAGCTGGGATCCCGTGGAGAGTGTTGAAGCAAGAGATATATATGATGTCTGTGAGAAATCTTCTTTGAATTGAACAGTATGTTTTTCTCCTTTTGTTGGTGGCCAATGAGCCCTAGCTTCTATGTTCTTATGTTGGATAACTAATTTCTTAGGTTTCTTTTACCATTGGTTCAAAATGGTGGTTTGGTGGTTTAGTTTAGGGATTTTTCAAATTGGAATCATTTTGTTCTAAGATTGTAATGCTCTTGTACTCATCTTGAAGCATGTCTTAATTGTTCAATTAGTCTTATCTATAAATTGAGGCAGGCACAAAATCTTCAATTTTGCTTATAGAGAAAGATTTAAGGCTATGGATGAGATATCCTGCTATCGATATTCATTTTCATGTACTTTTTGTTATTAGGATTTTTCAAGATGACTTTGATCCAACGACATCTGTTGCCAATGCTAAGATGCTCAAATACAAGAAATTAAGTAGTTGAGCTTCTACTAACTCACCTTGAACTCTATGAAGATATTAGTATTAGACCTCCCCAAGGTTGTCATGCTGCTCTATGGTTCCTTTATTACACGAAATCTAGGTTTGTATGTAAAACAAATTAACAAGTAAAAAAAGTTGAAGTGCCTATGCATATAAAGCTTAGCCTTCTCTTTTATTATGTTATAACTTCTGTTTTCAATATCTTATTCTAGAATCTTTTCTCTGCCTTCGACAGGTTTTCCAAAAAAAAATGAAGGCATATGGAACATAACTGTTTGCCAAGCAACCAAAGGAAGGCCAGGGATTGTTGTTTTGACCATTGGAATGGATGGTCAAATAAAGGTCCAAGCTACAGTTGTTTCTATGATTCACTTCTTGTTAAACAAATATCTGAAAAACCCGTTCTATTTTTTTTTCCTACAAAAAAATTAATTGTTCTACAGTTACTGAAGAAGAACTCCTTCAAATCTTGCCAAAATTTAATACATAAACATTTATCCAAATTTATCCCGTGCATTGCACGGGTCAAGAACTAGTATAATAACACTTTGATAATCAGAGATCAACCGCCACATGTCCACCTCAGTTTCAATTCAACCTTGTAATCTCTAAGCTTGTAAATTCCGTCTCCAGCATGGGCCTATGAGAAAATGGGCCTACACATGGACATGCTTGGCCCAAAATTCATAAAAGCAGCTTTAGCCCAACATCATTGCTCTGCCACCATTCTTCCTGTTTGACTCCGAAAATTAGTCTTCAAATCTCTTCCAAAAAATAACTCCAAATACCTGAAATTCAATAAAAGCATAATGTGTAAAATATGCATGAATATGATCTAATTAATATGCAAACTAGACCCCTAAAATATGACTAAATTAAGCGTTATCATTTGCCATATTAGTGCCACTGATTAGGTTGCTGAAATATCTTCACCAAAGCTTTTGGTTCTCGTCTTTTTTATCAACTCAAGTCCAAGCTTCATATTGAAACTCTTCCACGAGCTTGTCGAGGGTATTAGGCAATTATATTTGTATATTTGTATGGGATATTTATTATCCTTATTTGATATTTCTTGTATATTCTGTTAATATCTCTTGTATTGCAACTCTTCTATATAAATACGATAACCTTAGTACGCTAAGATCAACTGAGTTCTCAATCTTTTAAAGACTATCTCCTTCAGTTTCAATCTTCGATAAATTTCTTCTTTTCGCCTCGCAAACTGCCTCATACATTCCTCTTGCTTGTTTCTCTTGAATCAACTATTTGAAAATCTTTATAAATAAAAAAGTCTTTATAATGATTCTAGAAAAACAAGGTAAGGGAGTTTTTTACAGCTTAGGGCAACAGGAATATGGACTGCAACTCAAAAACAGGCTGCACTTTAAAAGATGCCTCTAATATGACACTGATGTAGGTTCGATCTGACCGTTAGGATTTACAATACTGATATGGGCGCTCTCTGACCATTAGATCTTGCAAACAGTGAAAGGGCTGGGTACATTTACAAACATCCTCTACAACAATTAAGGGCTTAAAGGAAATGCCTATACAAAGTATTACACTCAAGACTAGATGAAACTTTTGTGACCAGTTGAGACCCTACGCCTTTGGTCCTTTGGATTTCACAAAAGCCAGTTGTTCCTCCCTCACCAGTATCCACACTACGTTATCGTTCTCTCTAGGAACAAGAAAAAAAAATTGAGAGTTGGCTCAGATGATGAAATGTATTTGCTGATCATCATCTAGTGTGGCATCCACATTTGTGAGGCTTAGTGTGATGTTTTGAGCATCTTGAAGGAGACAACCACAATCAGGAAACGGATATTGGTATATTGAAGCCTTCCTCCTGGATTTTCCAATGTGAGGTGCTATCATTCCCTCTCGGTTGCTCTCAACCAGCATCCGTTTCATCTCCAACTTCAACTCTTGCCAGCTGCCACACGAATACATGATCCAAACATTAGAAGCAACTTTGGTTCCAAAAAAAATTCACTATAAGAAGGTTTTTTTGGTATAACCGCAAGTTTTCAATTTATAGTTTTCGCAAGTTTTCACTATAAGAAGGTTTATTTTGGTCGCTCCCCATTGCGTTTAGCCAGGGGTGCCCCCATCCTGACCCCCCAGATTTCCCGTAAGGAGAGCTACACTGGGTCATTGTTGTTGTTGTAGTTTTCAAGTGTTTCGTGCAATTCATACCAAACAAGTTCTGAGAGATGCAAGTGTACTAGCCATAAAACCTTGTAAGTGAGTCATGAAAGAGTCGAACAAGTTTCATCTTGTTGGGCTTGATGGTTTTGGCATGTCCTCCATAAATGAATTTACGGTGACCCGTAAGAAAGTGAGGGAAGTTTCCACCGTGAGTGGTCACAAACACTTCACTAAACAAACACACGGCATAGTCCAAAGCAGCCAACCGCGAAGAATATCCCTATGAAGATCGAGTATGTTGAGTAGCCAAAATAGAGCCAAGTATCTGAACCAAATAATTTCAAGAGAAGCATTTTTGTTAATACCTTAAATAGCTCAAGCTCTCCTGGTGTTGCAAGCGACTCTTTGGTGTACACAAGCGGAAACATCTCCAACAAAGGAGTTAAATGCTCCTCGGCCTGATACAATTTTCCTGATGCCAAATAGATTGTTGTTTTGTTGTCAAATCCCATGGCCCTAAGCATCATTCCAACCTATGCTAACAATGAACAAGTATAACAAGACTAGAGTTAGAAAAATTGCTTATTGGTCTCTTGTTAGTCGTGGTTAATGAGTGGTCGCTCACTTCATGATGAGTAAGCATAACAAGGGGGTCGTGCTCTTTTATAATTTTCCAAAATTAAAATAAGATTAATCAAGCTCAAAAAAAAAAAAAATGAGAGTTCTCAAAAATACCAAATGAGCAATCAAGGAATTCAAAGATACCTCTATTGGAGTAAGAGGACACTTTCCAGTAATTCGGTTGAGACCCGGATCAATAATGTCGGACCTGTGTCTAAATTTGCCTCCCCAACCTTTTTCTCGCACCTTATTCATTAGCACTTGTTCCTCTCGTCCACCATCATACACACAACAAGAGAATGCAACCATATCCTAGAGGTTTCAAATTCAAATCACACACGGTAAAAAGAACGATACTAATTTATAAAGACAATTTTATTCAATTGGCTATATGTACCTCCTCAAACCGTAGGTGGATAGCTACATACTTGCCATCAGACACTGCACTCTTTCTCATCATTCTTTTCACCAGCTGTTTTGCTAGTATTGAGATTGAAGGAGCAAACCTCAAAGCTTTGTAGTTTGCTAGGCATCTAAGGACTTGAATTCTTGGAGGAACGTTCATAGCCAGCCTATTAGCGAATGGTGCAATACGGATGACTCTGAATCACACATAAATAACATCAGGTATAAAATTATGCACATTTTTTAAAGCAATCTTAGCAACAATGTAGAGGAGGATGACTGGAACCAAAGTTGTGACATTGTTTGGTAATTTAAATTAGTATCGTTCTTTGAACTAGGTAAAGAATTATAAAAGACACAAAGAGGAACAACATTACCAACCCTTGATTTTGCAATAGAGGGTAAACGGCTTCAAGATAGTAATCAATGGGAGCCCAAGCCTGAACATGAACGGTTGGCACATGGCTTATATTGAAGTCAAATCTTTCCAATGAAGAATGAGGAAGCTCTCTCACCACGTTCACAAAACCAGAAAGGGTACTTATGAAGTGATCTTCATCATAGATATCACCAAACTCACTGCATCCACACAAGAAACATTCAGGAAATTGAATGCTTAACAAATTAATAGCTTTCATTTGAATATTGATAAAGCTTTGGAGTGTCTAGGGAACCTGGGGTCCCTCCAAACTTTGTGATACTCAAATTGTGGAATCACCAAAGTGGCATTAAGAAGTCCAGCAATAGCAACTGCATTGCATATCTGTATGAATATACAGTTAAGTTCTTTTCTTTCTTTAATAAGCAAGAGGCTATATTTTTTTAACATGAAAGTCAAGACGTATACATACCGACGAGCGTTGTTGGTTCAGGCCACCATTGGCCTCGATGATCAGATAACCAGCTTGTCCATGGCCCTCTGAAATTCAATGGAAATCACTATTTCTATAAGATGTAAATTGTGTAAATTCACCCACAAGATATGTTAATTGTGATTTAAATACATTGGTATCTCACCATTTGGTTGACCGGTTGGACTACTTGGGCAGTACCTTGGCTTTATCAACTTTTTATACTTCCAAACCTTGGACAACTGCAAGAAAATGACATTCTTACATATTGGCAAAAAAAATTTAAGGCAGGATTATGCATACAATTCTTGCATATAGAACAGAGTAATGTGCTCATGTGTATCACCAAAGTACATGACAAAAGGATAACCTAACTGTGTAATGAAAATACATCTTATAATATATCTACAAAAATAATTAATTGTAATTAATTATTACCACTGGCTTTCGCCAAGATTGGGAATCATGCCGGCTTCTCGGTTGAGAGTGTTGCATGGAACTTGTAGCATTCTATTCCAAGTTCCAGCAAGGCATTTCTTGCATTATTTTATATAGAAACATGTCAAAAAGAATCTTGCCTCTATTTTCATTTTTAAAAAATCCTTTAATCTTGAAAATACGTTTATGCAAGACTCAGCAACTCCTCATCATCTGCACAATATCATAACTTTGTATGTTCATTTACCTCAACTTTAAGCAGAACACTTATGATCTAAAATACAGACTCAGACTTAAACTGAACACACGAAAATATGGCCAAATTTACTGCTATCTATGTATACTCGCAATGTAGTGGTGTATGATAAATGAAAAAAAAACAGTCCAAGATTAAAGTCCAATTAAGTAGTAATCAGCACATAACCCAAGATTACAGTCCAATTAAGTAGTAATCAGCACATAACCAGGAAAAAAACTCAAAAATTTTGAAAGAGGAACCTGAATGGATGTGGAATTATCGGAGTGTATCTGAGGGCGGAGCGTCCGGAAGAGCTGATGGGAGCGATAAACCGAGCCGGGAAGAGGGGTGGGGAACAGGATAAGAGAAATAGGGCAGCTGCAGAGGATCAGCCCCCAGACGTAGAACAGGGGGATCAGCGGCCAGTAGCGGAGCCATTTGCGGCGGCCGGTGCGGCGGCGCTGCGGTTGAGGCTGGGGTTGGGATGGGCTTGGGCTTGGAGAGCTGGTGGATTTAGCTCCCATTGCAAGCAGGAGAAAGCGAAAGAAAAAAGCAGAAATTGGTGGTGGTGGTGGTGGATATTGAATATTTGAATGAGTGAGTGTGTGTCTGAAAGTGGGGATCATGAGGGAAACAGAAGAGTGGGTAGCCATTAAATTTTTAAAAGCCCACCACCACCACCACCACCACCATCTATTAACAGCGCCAAATTCAATGCAAAGTAGAGGAGGAAGAGGATGATGAAAATTGGTTCCGAAAAAATGGAATTGGAGGTTTGAAAGGACTGTAATTGGGTCTCCGTTCCGAGACATGCGGGGTAAAGATGACCACTACCTTGCCCCATCAGATAGAGATTACTCATGCTCAAGTTGAGCCCTTTTTTGAGTACAGTACCATGCTTATTTGACCAATCACTAGTTCACTACAACTATCACTCTCTCTTGCCCAATATTATTTTTTTTTTATTTATCTAGTAGGAGAGACGTAACCCATTATTACAAACATGATATCTAATAATCAATGATGTTGTCAATTATCAACCGGATTTGTGAGGCGTTTTCTAATAATTATTTTTATAATTTTTTATGTTGATTCACATTTAAAAACTTCAAATTACTTCTGTTTCTACAAAAAATTGTCCTAGAAATTAATCGCATCCCTAATTCAATGTTCTCTTGTTAGAACGAATTAAAGGTTTATTTGAATCTTCAAATGTGCGTATAAATCCATATGTAAGTTCGCCCTTTTAGTGATAATGACATGAAGAGAGAGCGTAGGGTCTTTTCTTGATATTGGCTTCTTGTTTAAAAATCCCCGTTATTTTGAGACACTTCGCGACAAAGTGTCCTGTCGACATATTTGCTGTGTTTTCTTCCTTTGCAAAATGCCATTATATTGTTCAACCTTAACTTATTTCAAATGTCAAGGGAAAAAAAAGTGAACACATTCATAAAAGTTTTCTGCTTTCTTTGATGTGAAATTATATCATTGGTATAGGAAACATACAAAAGAAGAAGAACGCCAAACGTAAAGCCCATATGGCCAGACAGACTCCAGAGACTGCACAACAAGTCACAATGCTGGAAAGCAACATCTGTGACTCCGTGCCTAATACCTCCATCAAAGCACATTCCTTCACTCATGTTGGTAATTTATGAATCCCAGCAGATCCGTTGCCAGTAAAGGGTCCATCTTCATTCGTCAGTGCAAGAAACTGCTTGGGCGAAGCAGGATTTAGACAAGCTTATTAACGGAGGGCCAATGCAATAGACTAACGGCTAGAGTAATATCCTTCACTGTCATGCTAGAAAAAGATCTGCCACTGCCAATCTGCCATCACATGGGAAGACATATTTGAATGGTTCAAGGCTATCTAGTTTCTACCACCACCACTCATACATAAATGACCCAACATTACTAGTATCTACCCCAGCAGCTAGCTGGACCCGTCCAGCATTCAAGTTTCAACACTATACTAAGACGAAAACCGTAACAGTCTACATATGTAAACAGAGCAACCGGCATAAAAAACCATGAACAACACCTGTATAACAAATACTCCGTATCTCATATGCCAATCAGTACACATCAAGCAGAAACCATACTCGAATCTTTTGAGGATTCAATTTATTACAGCAAGTAAATACTACTTTTAGCTTCATGTTACTATGATTTCAAGTAAGCTGGTGCACAACATAGTATAACACTGAGTTAATGAGTTCTCGCTACATAGATAGAAGAGTTTTCTGCAACCTCTGTTGTTCTGGGATTTAGAAGGAAGTCTGGAAAGCACCAACTCTATCACGAGGAATCAGACGCAGATCAGATCCATGCTTGAGGAAGACATTGCCTGAGATGATTCAACGTTTGGAATGTGAATAAGGGTTGGAAGCACGAAATCAGGACTTCGATCTTATAATTAGAGTTCATATTATTTGGATATGATAGCTGTTATGTGCCATGCTAAGGTCTTCAAGTAAGTTTTTACAAATTAATGCACGGCGTCCTGTTCTGGAATAAACGTTCATGCAGGTTGTGGTTTATAATAAACATCAACAACATCAACCCAGTGTTAACCCGCCTCAGGCGAAGATTAAAGATTTAGATCTACATTCACCAAGTTAAAGTGGTGAGCATATAATGACACAGTTAGCAAAATGCAAATATAAAACCAACTTTGAGGATAGGCATCTAGTACCACAGGCCTTGATTTTTGGTAACATTTTCATCATTCTGTATGTAGCTCAAAGTACCCTGATTGTCAATAATATTTCTCAAAAAAAAAAAAAAACTCAATCCATCACACCTAATTGCTGCAAAGCATCAGGTAGTAAAGTTGATGATACTACATCCACATAGCCTCAAAAGCAGGAATTGGTTTTTTTTTTTAACATTTCATACATCTCACCATAGCACCATCAGTGTTATTAAATGTAATATTTCTGCTTTTTTAATCTAATTCACAAATGTGAAGCATACTTACCAGCACTTTGCTGAGGATTGATTCCTACACCATCTGTATAGAAGAAGAAAGAAGCAGATCAAATGATTAAGAACTAAAAAATCTGATAACAAGAAAGGTAATGAACAGATGATATCTATGAACAGACATGAACAGACATGCAATCCCTAAAAAAGCACAACTTCATGCACATTATGATATCTATGTAAATATTGTCAGAAAATTCACAGCACACTCTCGTCCCTAACACCATTTCCTTCCTCAATGGTGGTTTAGACCACCAATGACCATTCAAATGCTATCATAGATTCAAAACACTTCTCCCATCCTTGACCAAAACCACATCCCATTCCCTTCTGCTCTGCTTGCTCACAACGCCAAGCCAGTCTGAGGTCAGGTTGGCAAAATGAAGACTTGGGCAGGGTTTTGCAAAGCTAGCTTTAAGGGTGACTGTAGTTGTATCTGTGTGGGCAGCTGTATCAAGATGTTTTTATTTTCAAAAAGGTAATTAAAAAGCTCTAGGTGTTTGGTTGTGATAGTTTTGTAAGTGAATTTTTCTTTATCAAATTACCAAAATTTTGGGAAAGAATAAAGGTAATAATATATGATTTTGGTTTTATATAAAATATAAGAAGCTCCATTGCCAAGTTTAAACAACTTCAAAAACCTCATCAACATGCTAGAATTATTGACAAAGCTTGTGTTGCCAAACCCTTAATTATCTAGAATTTTTAGCAACAAACTCCAAAACTTCCCAATAAAATCTGGCAAACTCACACTTGAGCTGAATCTTGAAGACAACCTAAGACCAAGAATGAGGCCTCCAATTGAAATCCATCATTCCCAATTTCCACTATTAATTCGAAGAAGATACCATACCCATAAGAAGAGATCCGTGGTTTATTATTGTGACAACTGACACGCTTCAAGATAATGCATATTGTCTCCCTTTCAACTCATAATTTTTATAACTCACTTGACAAGGATGCATTTTCTACCACCCAATCTTGGACCACAACTTTATTTCTCCTTGAGCACCAGGTTTACAAAAGGTTAACAGGATAAGAAAAGCCTTTGCCAACAGTTTCAATAGTTCTAAAACCACAAGCAAGGTTAATCAAAATTCTTCAAAACAAGGTGACTATAAGTTCTAGATTTCCCCATGAACAAATTAGAAAACAACCATGGTGGATCCAGTCTAAGGAAAAGTTGAACATTCTTCCAAGAGCAAATGACCGCTAAACACTAGATGAGTTACTGCAAGGGAATAATGAGAGAGGAAGATAGAAATATAGCAACAGTTTACAGTTTAAAAGCTAAAGTTTTGTTCAGCAAATCCACAAACAGCCCTTGTTCCTGAAAACCTTTAGAAATGGTTTTCATAACTCGAAAATTTAATTATTTAACTTCTTCAAATAATCCAAGTTGAAAACCCCACAAATGACCTCTAACTACAAACAAGTTCTACACTTCCACTGCTTACATTTCAGCACAGTTTTTATTAGAATTTAGCAGTCACTCGCAATGAAAACCAGAATCATATTCACAGCAATTATACTACAAACCGCACTAAGTTCGAATCTCTGCTTTAGAATTTGAAAAACACGGAACATAATCACCCCATAAACAATGAAAATCCAAAAAAGGGAGAAGGAGAAACCGTTAGTGATGATGGCGCTGGTCTGAGGAGGAACCTTGAACTCCTCGGCGGCGAATTTCAGGACGGCTGTGAAAGGGGCCGCCTCCGGAACGCTAAATCTGATCGAATTCAATCACAAATGAATTTTAAATTTGAAATCAAACGAGATCAGTAAGTCAATCATAAATTTGAGACCAGTAATTCGGAGCTACAATTGACAAAAAGAAAACCCTAATGAAGCATAATAGCTTACACTTTGAAGGGAAGCTTTGGATCGGAGGTAAGGGTGATCTTAAAGGAAACTTTTCCCCCAGTCGCCATTTCTTGCACTATTTCTCTTTCGTCTCAGATGTTTATGAGATTATGCAGATTGCAGAGTTGAGGAGGAAGCCCGTTTGATACTGAGTGTATATATTACTTTGGGTAATAATTTATTTTTTCCATCAAATGGGATTTTGTGAGGAATACATTTTACAAACCGCCCGTAAATTAAGTATTTTTCACCAAATCACCCTTAAAACAGAAATTGCACCAAATCACCCAGTCGTGACAATAAATCTTCCAAGAATTTCCACTCAATCCGATCGTATGCTTTCATTATCTAGCTTCAATCCAAAACAACCATTCACGCCCCTTCTTTTTATTCTTTATTGTGTGAAATGCATCTAAAGCAATAAGGGCATTATCCGTAATGAGACAATTTGGGACAAAACCACTTTGAGATTCACCAATAACTCTTCCCATAAAGAATTTGAGTCAATTTTTAAGAGTCTTTGATGCAATCTTATCCAAGACCAAACACAAACTAATGGGATGAAAATCCCTCACAAACTTTGGTTCTTTAACTTTAGGAATAAGAGTAATCATAGTGTTTGATAGATTCCAGTCTTACATTGCCACACCACCAGTCTTACACAAATGAGACCACATTAGAGCCAATAACGTCCCAATTTTTTTGAAAGAATAGTGCGTGCATCCCATGAAATCCATGTGCCGTTCTAAGGTGCATTTGAAACACATCGGAGTGTAATTCTAGTGAAGATGGGAGGGGATCCAAACTTGTATTCGTTTCTGCGGTAACTTTGAATTTCATACAGGAAAGTGTAGTAGACGTGTCACAAGCAACATCAAAAGCTAATAGCTGAGAATATAATAATCTTGGACTTAATAGCAGATTCATCATCAACCCATTGACATTGTCTAGCTAAGTCAAAAGGCCCATAATGCCATTAGTGGCTCGTCATTATGAATCTTTGTGGTGGAAACAAGGAGTATTCTTACTCTTATCTCGAAGTTCATTCGATCGAGCCCACATATACTAATAAGACTCCTCAATTGCCAATAACTTATGCATTCTAAAGAAACATTGTCACAATGGTATTTAATAGCATATATTTGTAACCCTAACTTGTCATACAAGTAACTCTTTTGTACATGTGTATATAATACAATCTATGAATGGAGAATCCTCCAAGGGGTATTTCATAATTAACGTCTCACATGGTATCATGAGCGTTATCAACCTAACCCTGGCCCACCCAAACCCTACGCCGCCGGTCCTTCTCTCCGGTGTTGCCGCCATCTTTTTTCCTTGCCCTCGCCTACCGCTTGCTCTGAGCGAGCCTGCGTTGCCCGTCCCTCTGTCGTACCCCTCGACGACATTCAACCAATTCTCTTTGCCCTAATCTCGTTCCATGGCCAATGACGATCTTCCAACCGATCAGCAGAAGGAGGTTCTTATTGATGGTGCTGCTAAAACAACCCCTGTGGATGGCGGCGTTATTAAGCCAGCACAGGTTCTTGCCTCGTCGTCCGGCACATCGTCCGGGGTTTCCAAGCCAGGCTTCCATTCCTCTCTTGCTATCTCTAATGTCAAGAATCTGATTCCTATTGTACTCGATGTCTCCAACACGAAGTACAACTCCTGGGCTCAACTATTTCATGTCGCTGCTAGGGCACACCGAGTTCTTGACCACATCGATAGCACCGTTGCTCGCCCTCCTGATGTCGATGATGATTTATGGGATCAACTTGACGCTATAATCTTGCAATGGATTTCTGTTACTATCTCTCCGGATCTGTTGCTCACAATTCTTGATAACAATTCCACGGCTTTGTCTGCTTGGAATAAATTGAAGGACATCTTTCATGACAATAAGGTATCTCGGGCCGTCTATCTTCAGCACGAATTTTCTCGATGTCGCTTGGAAACTTTAACCTCAGTTTCGACATATTGTCAACAGCTGAAGACATCTCTGATCAACTTGCTAACGTTGATGCACCGGTCTTAGATCATCAACTAGTTATTCAATTGATCGACGGGTTAACTAATGAATTCGACACCGTGGCAAGTTTCATTCAACAAACTCGACCTCTCCCCGATTTCTCTAAAGCGCGCTCCATGGTTTTGCTCGAGGAGACCAGGCGTGCGCAGCAAAAATCTATGGCTACTGATTCGAAGGCTCTCAATGTCACTTCGGACAAGTCCACGATGCCTAGCCCGGAAAATTCACCATCGCAGCCCACTTCCAACGCCGATCACGCATCCAATCGACAAAACAACGAGCGCGGTGGCAGAGTCTGTGGGCCCGGTCGTGAAAATCAGCAGCAACCAATGCAGTTTCAACGTACTTAGTTTGGTTGGGTCCCGTTTTCGTCGCAGCCTTCACCGTAGTGGTCGGCATATGTATGGAACCAGCCACCGTGTCCCTACCCCAATGCTCCGGGGCGGGTATCCTTGGCGCCGCTCCTCGCCAACAACAACATCAGGCTAATGTCATGTACCCCGAGCCTAGCTATGGCTACAGCACGATCACAGATCTTGCTAACTCATTCAACACGATGACCTTGTACCCGCCAGAAAATTCATGGTACATGGACACCGGCGCTTCGTCCAACATGGCCCATAATCCAGGTATACTCTCTTCCATTACTTCTAAGAGTTCTTTACATTTGGTTATCGTTGAAAATGGCAAGAGAATTCCAACTTTGGGCCTAGGCAAAGCCAACATACCTACTACAAACCGACCATTATACCTTCAAAATGTTCTTATAACCCCTCAAATTATCAAAAACCTAGTCTATGTTAGACAGTTCACCCGAGATAATAATGTTTCTATTGAATTTGACCCATATGGTTTTTTTGTGAAGGATCTTCAAACGGGAACCAATCGTCTGAGAAGTAACAGTTCTAGCGAGCTCTACCTTGTCACTGCCCTTCCGTCTTCCCCTTCATCTGTGTTGTTGTCTTCCGTGTCGTCCATACCTTGACATGATTTCCTTGGACATCCCGGACATCATGTCTTCAATCAATTGCGTCGTTTGCTGCCACTTCGACTCAATAAGGAGACATCGTCATCCATTTGTTCTTCTTGTCAACTAGGAAAACATGTTAGATTGCCTTTTGTTTCTTCTCAAACTCGCACTTTATTTCCGTTTGATATTATTCATAGTGATTTGTGGACATCACCTATTGTTAGCTCAGAAGGGCATAAATACTACCTATTATTTTTGGATGATTTTACACACTTTCTTTGGGTTTTTTCCGATTAAATACAAGTCACAAGTTTTCGACCTATTTGTGCGGTTCCATAAATTCGTTCAAACCCAGTTTCGGTGTGCTATTAAATCTTTTCAATCTGATAATGGTAGAGAGTTCAACAATCATCAATTTCAGTCCTTCTTTCACCAAAATGGGATCAATTTTAGGTTCTCTTGCCCACATACATCATCTCAAAATGGAAAATCTGAGTGCATGTTTCGTACTATAAACAATATGCTTAGAACAATGCTTCTTCACTCATCTCTCCCACCTCGTTTTTAGCACTTTGCATTAGACACAGCTGTTTATCTCATCAATATCCTTCCATCGTCTTCCATTCATAATAGAAGTCCAACTCAAATTCTTTACAACACCACTTCGACTTACAATCATCTTCGGGTGTTTGGTTGCCTGTGTTTTCCCAATCTTTCTGCCAGTTCCACTCATAAATTTCAACCTCGCTCTACTACCTGTGTTTTTCTAGGCTATCCTAAAGATCATCGAGGTTACATTTGCATGGACCTCAATTCTCACAAACTTATAATTTCTCGGCATGTCACGTTTAATGAACGTGTCTTCCCGTTTGCCAACTCCCCCGTGTCTTCGTCTCACACATTTAATTTCCTTGACATCGATGATTCTATTTCACCACTTTTTACTCACATTTTCCCGAGCTCGCCGGCTCCGGCTACATCTTTGGCTGGCTCGCCCTATACGCTGAACCAAACCATGACCTTCTCTCCCTCGCCTAGTGCCTCCTCCCTGGCACGATCCCCAGCCACCGCCTCTGCCAGTCCTCAAACCCCTCCAACCGTAACTCCCTTGCCTCGTCGGCCAGCCCCGCCACCGCACCCCATCATTACCTGGTCTCGCGCTGGCATACTTAAACCTCGCCAACTTTTCGACCTAAATACCACATCTATAAAAACCTTCTCTATATCTCCAATTCCGACCTCCCACAAAACAGCCCTACTAGACCCAAATTGGTCCTCTGCCATGCATGACGAATATCGTGCTCTTTTAAGTAATGGAACTTGGGTTTTGGTTCCTAGGCCTGAAAAGGCTAATGTGGTATGTTGCATGTGGTTATTTCGCCATAAGTTTCGGTCTGATGGGTCTTTGGAGAGATATAAGGCTCGTTTGGTTGCTAATGGTTGATCACATGAGGTTGGCATTGATTGTGATGAGACATTCAACCCGGTTGTTAAGCCGGCAACTATTCGCACTGTACTTCATCTTGTTGTCTCACGTGCATGGCCGATTCATCAGTTCGATGTGAAGAATGCATTTCTTCACGGGTCTCTTCAAGAGACGGTGTACATGTTTCAACCGCCGGGTTTCACAAATCCGGCAAAACCAAAGCATGTGTGTTTATTGAAGAAATCTCTGTATGGATTGAAACAAGCTCCCCGGGCCTGGTATCAGCGTTTTGCTTCTCATCTGATCCGTCTAGGTTTTTACAACAGCAAAAGTGACACCTCATTATTTATTTACAAGCATGGCTCGTCCATGGCTTACTTACTTCTATATGTTGACGACATCATTCTGACTGCTTCCTCTGATGTATTACGTGCTGAGATTGTGTCTCGTCTTAGTATGGAGTTTGCTATGACTGATTTAGGGCGCTTGTCATATTTTCTGGGTATTTCTGCTACACGCACCACATTTGGCTTGTTTTTGTCTCAAGAAAAATATGCTGCTGAGATTGTTGATAGAGCTTCTATGGCCTCATGTAATCTGGCAGCTACTCCTATTGATCTGGGTTCCAAGCTTTCAGCTGATGCTGGACCACCCGTTTTGGATCCCACGTTATATCGTAGTCTTGTCGGCGCACTTCAGTATCTTACTTTTACACGGCCTGATATTTCTTATGCAGTTCAACAAGTCTGCTTATTTATGCATGACCCTCGGGAACGTCATTTTGCTGCTTTGAAGCGCATTATTCGTTATATTCACGGCTCTCCCTCTCTTGGTATTACTATTACAGCATCTGATCGGCCAACCTTAGTTGCTTACACTGACACAGATTGGGCGGGGTGCCCTGACACTCGTCGATCTACATCTGGCTATTGTGTTTTCCTTAATGACACTTTAGTGGCTTGGTCTGCTAAGCGACCACAGGTCGTCCCTCGTTCTAGTGATGAGGCCGAATACCGCGGCGTTGCGAACGTAGTTGCATAATGTTGCTGGCTTCGTAACTTGCTCCTCGAACTTCATTGTCCTTTGTCTTGTGCTTAGCTGGTTTACACTGACAATATTTCTGCCACTTACTTGTCCAATAATTCTGTGCAGCATCAGCGAAGCAAGCATATTGAGCTTGACATTCATTTTGTTCGGGAATAGGTTGCTTTGGGAAATGTTAGGATTCTCCATGTACCGTCCAAGTATCAATACACGGACATTTTTACAAAAGGGTTGTCTAGACAGTTATTCTTAGATTTTAGTTACAGTCTTACTGTTAGGCCTCCTCCCGTTTCGATTGCGGGGGCGTAATAGCATATATTTGTAACCCTAACTTGTCATACAAGTAAGTCTTTTATACATGTGTATATAATACAATCTATAAATGGAGAATCCCCAAGGGGTCTTTCATAATTAATGTCTCACAGTATTGAACAAAGCCATCCATTGGATATTATTGAAGAGATAGGAGTCGCCTTTCTAAAAAAAGCAATTTGTTGTTTATGACGCCAATAAGTGTGAGAAGCCCATGACGACGACCTATCAAAGCAAGCCTGAATCTTTTCAATTGGAGGATCGGTACTAGAATGCCAAGAAGAGTGGATAACTTCCGCACAATGCTCATGTGAGAGCCATAGGGATTTGAAACAAAACAAATCATGGATCGCAGCGTTGGAGGAGATCCAGTAGCAAGGAGGTTAAGACACAATAGAGAATGATCAGAATTTAGACGAGAGTAGCACATAATCTGTCCAAAAGGAAACTTTGAAAATAAATCTTGAGTACAAAGACCTTGATTGAATCGTTCCCTTAGGGGTGCTTCCCCTCTTCTTTGTCTATGCCAAGTAAATTGGCCTCCAAATACAACCCATGTCAAACAAATCCAAATAGGAGATAATGGACCGGAATGGTGCCAAATTTGAGTCTCAAACAATAGGACCTTTTGACTTCTCAAAAAGCGTGAGCATTTTGGTTGAATCACACATAAAACAAGAGGCTCGTCATGTCTAGTTCCTAAATTCCGCATTAAATCCCATGTGCACCACTTTTTTTTGTTTTAAGATATCCATATAGTCCAATAAAAGTCTAGTCACCATCAGAGGCATCATGAATCTTAGCCATAATGTGATAACAAGAGTAGGATTGGATGGACAGATTGATATCTCGCACCAAAGATCCAACCCACCGGGCATTCCCATACTATCCAAACACAACCCATTAGTAAAACCACACCTACACAATACTCCTTGATTTCCTTTCGAGATTGTAGATTCCAACACAAAAACGATGGAAGAGAGGTTGTTGGAACAATGGTTGCTCCATGGTTTCTCTTAGTTTTGATGATAACAAACTTAGTTGGTATAACTTGCTTCTACAGGTAAGTGTTTCAGGAAAATAGGTACATAGTCACGAGTGATGGAACATTGTGAGGAACGATGGAGGGAACGAGTGACAGATTTAGGAAGCGCGTATCAGACGGAACGCGACTTTCTATTAATGGCAAGTTACTAGATCTTCTACGAGCAATCTTCTACGAAGATATGACAGTTGCAGGCGGTTGTTTGAGGAGATCAAAGGAAGGATAAGATCAAGCTTTACACGATCTTATCTAAAGAAATCCGAGATCATTTGGTTTTGGAAAGAATCGACATGGTTGAGGATCCGAAATCACAAACAACACTTTTTCCTTATTGTGTGGGATTTGTTAAGTGGAATATCTGCGTAATTAGGCAAGAATTACGTATGAGATCAGACTTGACAAATCTTATAAATAGCTAGGTTTAGCTAGGGTTAAGGTGTGGGTGTAGACGACGAACTTGGAGAGAGAGCTTTTCAAGTGTATGAGTGTGTGGCTTTTTCCGGTGAAGAATCCACAAGTAAGTCAGTAGTTTGCTTTGTCTTAGGGTTGTAAAAGTCTAGTTGGTTGAACTTTGGTTGGTGCCTTTGTTACCAGGGAACTTGACTTGCCTTGTAATCGTTGAAACTTAATAAAAGTATTCTATTGAAAATCCTCTGAGAAGGAGTCTCAAAGGTAGAGTTTTTTTCTTTCTACGACTTGTTGGTCGGACAAAAAGTTTTCCTCTCTAAATTTTGTGTTCTTATTGTTTATTTCCGCTGCCCAGGGAACATTACTAGTTCCCTGACTTGTTACTAACGCGTCACGATCCAACAATTGGTATCAGAGCAGGTTTTGCTCTAGATTGTGTGCTAGTGCGGGAATACAGAATGACTTCAAACAATACTCAAAACGTCGGGATTGGAAACAACAAGCCTCCACTACTTGTTGCTGGAGAGTATGACCACTGGAGAATCCTCTTCGCTACTTGGGCTCAAAAGTAATGACTATCAAGCTTGGACAGTCATTGAGGATGGAGACTACACCATTCCTGCGGACAAGAAGGACAAAAAATCCGAGTGGGGACCAACTGAATGGTCAGGAATGGAGAAGAACTACAAGGCACAAATGTTGCTGAACAATGCCTTGGGTGCTGAAGATCTGCTAAGGGTGGTGAATTGCAAACCCGAAAAAGAAGCATGGGCGGCTATTGAGCAAATGCACATCGGTAGTACAGATCTGAAGGAAAACCATCAAAAGGATGCCAAGAAGGAGTTCTACAACTTCCAAATGAAGGATGGTGAAACCATTGCCACCTACCAATCTCGGTTCGAGGCATTGGTGAATCGCATCAACCATCTTGGTATTGGAAAAGACATCACTCAGTCGGAGAAAATCTCTACGATTGTTGATGGTCTAGGTCCAAAGTATGTTGTGACCAGAGGCTACGTTAAAAGAAAATCTAATCACGAAGACTTGCACTCTTCATGAAATCTTTGTAAAGTTGACAGACTACGAGCGATATGAGAAAATCAAAAGTAGTACCTCAAATTCTAACAAGGGTATAAGGTATTGCTCTCAAAGTCGAGAAGGCCATTGAGAATATCATTGCTCGAAGAGGAGTGTATACCACAGAGGAGGACTCTGATGTGGCTCTCATAACAAAAACAATGAGGGCTTTCTACATGAAAGGCAAGAAGCAAGGAGCCTGGAAGGAACAAGAGAAGATCAACTCAGAAAAAAGGATATTAAGGAAGTTACCTGCTACAACTGTCAAGAAAAGGGTCACTATGGTAAAAGTTGTCCCAAAGGTAACGAGTCTAGGAACGAAAAGAAGAAGGCATACATCGCTGCATGGGATCTTGACTCAAATGATGAATCTGAACCAAAGGTTTGTGCCATGACTCTGAAGACCGAAGATGTTGACCCAAAGGTAACTCCTGAACATCTCCTTGCTAGTTTAGAGAACGCTAAACAATCTGATCTTGTCATCCTTGTTAAAAAGCTTTTTAAAGATAACTTAAAGACGCAAGATGAAATAGAAGCTTCTGATGAGAAATGTCTTAATCTTGAAGAAAAATTATCAAAATCTACTGTTACTAGTTTTTTTCCTTGTTCAGAGTGTGAAGAACTAAAGAAAGATATTAAGCCTCTCACTGAAACCAATAACGAGCTTAGGACGGATTTGCTTATCTATAAACTCAAAGGAGAGGAATTAGAAAATGAGCTTTATAAACGAACTCAGATTGTGTTTAATCCGGCTAGGTGTGGTATTGGTTATGGTAAAGATAAATCTGAATATCCTCCTAATGACCTTAGCTTTGAAGAAAAGATGCAAAGAAAAGTTAGGGAACTTCAATCCGCTAGAGATAAAGTTACTCATCTAGAAGGTAGGGTTAAGATTCTTGAGAGTAATTTAAGTGCTAACTCTGAGTGGTATTCTGGAAAAACGGCTCATAAGATATATCTAAAATAATGTCAAGGGAACCAGCATAAAGTTCCTTCCAATGAACGTGCCAAGGAACGTACCCTCTAGAAACCACATCCTAAACGCTATCTCGGCGAATATTATAGGGTGTGCTATCACTGTTAGGCCTGAGCATCGGTTCAAAACCGAACCGAACCGACCAAAACCGAACCGAACCGAAAACCGAATTTTGAGATTTAATGAACCGAAAACCGAACCGAAAAAATTCGGTTCAGTTCGGTTCGGTTTAGGTTTTGGTCGGTTCGGTTCACTCTAAAACTGAATTAACCAAAGGTAATTAAAAAAATGCAAAAACCAAATTGTACCTAAAAAAACCGAACCGAACATTTAAAAACCGAATAGAACGTAGTGACCTAATCACCTAATCTAACAAAGATTCCTGCTAACCTTCAACAAAAAGCCATTAAAGGGTTTAGATTGGGATGAAGAGTTGGAACTGTTGAAGACCCAAGTCAGGACAACCGCGTACGTGACACTAGGGTTTAGATTGGAATAGAATTATAAAATTTTTTATTTTTTTTAAATATAATCGGTTTAACCGAACCGAACCAACCAAAACCGAACCGAAACCAAAATTATATAATTCTATGAACCGATAACCGAACCGAATATTTTTGGTTTTGGTTTGGTTCGGTTCGGTTTGGTCCAAAAAATCGGTTCTGACCGAACCGTGCTCAGCCCTAATCACTGTGGTGAGAGAGGTCATGTTCAAAAAGACTGTAAGGTTAGATTAGAGATGTCTAACAAAAGGGTTCAAAACTAGAATACAGGGAACAACAAGAAACAGTGTTCTGGTAAGAAAAATCAAGGGTATGACAAATCTCATCAGAACAAAAGGAAATCGGCTTCACAACCACAAAAGAAGCAAGATTCTAAAACTGACAAAGGGAAAAACCATGTTGATCCCTCAAATATTGTTTCTAGTTCCAAAAGTCCACAGAAAGCTATTTTAGTTCAATCTCAAATTCATCATTTTGTGAGCTATGCTAACCGACCCAGGAAGGCTAAGTAGGCCTGGGTCGTTAAAACGTGATTTTTTTCTTGCAGGTTGAAGTGAGGGGGAACATCCGTTGGATCCTTGACAGCTGGTGTTCTTGTCACATGACAAGGAACGAGAGTATTCTGTCCTCACTTCAGATCAATGCTGGAGGAAACATTTCCTTTGGCAACAACAATCAAGGAGAAATCATTGGAACTGGTGAAGTCAAGCTGAATGATAAGACCATCGTTAAAGACGTGAGCTTGGTGAAAGGTCTTAGTTACAATTTGTTGAGTATTGCTCAGCTTTGTGACCAAGGGAACAACGAGGTATCCTTCACCTCAGATGGTTGTACGGTCAAGAACATGAATTCAAATCTTGTGGTCCTGAAGGGAAAGAGGCGCAACAATGTGTATTTTGTCGACTCAAGTTTCCAACCACAAGAAGAACTATGCTTTTTTACAGTAGCTGATAAGACCGATCTCTGGCATAGGAGGTTTGGTCACGCAAATCATCGAGGAATTCACAAACTCTACTCACAAAATCTGGTGATAAGGCTTCCCAAAGTTCTTACAGAAAAAGAAAGCTTGTGCGAAGAGTGTGTGAAAAGGAAACAAAGCAAGTCATCGTTTCAGCCAAAATTGTCAATAAGCACCTCTCATCCTCTTGAAATGGTACACATGGATTTGTGTGGTCCAATGTGGGTGAGAAGTCATGGTGGTAGCAGGTACATTTTTGTTATTGTTGATGATTTTACTAGATATACATGGACTCTCTTTCTAGGTTCCAAAGATGAGACGTTCATGGTATTCAAAAGTTGGATCAAGAAGGTAGAAGCATCAACAGGACAAAAATTGAAAGCTATCAGGTCGGACAACGAAACAGAGTTCAAGAATTCCATGTTCCATAGCTACTGTGATGAACATGGATTTTCTCAGAACTTTTCTACGCCGAGGACTCCTCAACAAAACAGCGTAGCAGAGAGAAAGAATGGAACACTACAAAACATGGCTCGTACTATGATGTTGGCAAGTAACTTGCCTCGGTCCTTTTGGGCAGAGGCAATCGGTACCGGTTGCTACATCATTAACCGAGTCACCATACGTTCCAAATTCTCTAACACTCCATATGAACTAATCAAGGGAAGAAAGCCAAATATTTACCACTTGAAAGTCTTTGGATGCGGGTGCTTTGTTCACAACAATGGAAAGGACGAGCTAGGCAAGTTTGATCCAAGGAGTGACGAAGGCATCTTTTTGGGGTACGCATCCAACAACAAGGCCTACAAGGTGTTCAATAAAAGGACCAAGAAGTTTGAAGAAAGCATTCATGTTGTCTTTGACGAGTCCAAAAATGGAGGGAACCTGTCAAGTAACGAGGATGTACTGAAGGTTCTAAATACAAATTCAGATGATGAAGTCGATCCAGACTCAAGTACACAAGCTCTAGCTGAAGAAGTCACCCCACCCAGTCCTAATCTGGATGGAGATGACACACAAGGTACATTGATTCCTGAAGATGATTCTCCATAAAATGAAGATCATGTGGAAGAAGGAACATCACATGGAACGACAAGCCAACAGGAACAAGAGGAGTCAAACATAGATCCCACTCAGATTGAAGTCAGAAACTATCATCGAAAGAAGGATCATCCTGTTGACTACATCATCACTCCATACAATAAAGGTGTGCTTACTCGTTCCTCTATCAAGAATTTTTGTGCTTTCAATGCGTTTATCTCTCTTGCAGAGCCCAAGAATGTGAAGGAAGCATTAAAAGATCCTGACTGGATAGTTGCTATGCAAGAGGAACTACACCAGTTTGAGAGGAACAAAGTATGGAGATTAGTTCCCATACCAAAGCACAAAATGGCTATAGATTCAAAATGGGTATTTGATGTTCATGTTTTTAGGCTAGTTTTTGGTGTGTTTCGTAGTTTGTTTAATTTAGTTTTAATAGTTTTTAGAGTTAGTTTTGTGTGTTTTTGGATGAGTTTGCATATTTTGTGAAAAGTATGGAAGCTACTCCTCTTTGTGTCTTTTTGTAGGTTTTGAGTAGAAAGGAGCGCTTTTTGAGCTGAATTGAAGTGTTGTGGTGGAGGTCGGAAGAACATGAAGATAAGGAGGAAATTCCATGAGAAGATGGAGTCGAAGTTCAAGTTAAAGTCAAGAAAGACGAAGAAAAGCCAAATTCCAGGCTCTTTAACGATCCTGTGAAGGTCGTTAACGAGGCTTAGAGATAGAATTGTTCTAGTGGATTTTGTGATTTCTACCGACCCTGTGCGGAGGTCGTTAACGATGGCTACGTGTCGGTAGGGTTTTAACTGATTTTTGGGTTGTTATATCTTATATCTTATATCTTATATCTTTTTATCTTTTAGGGTTAGTTTTTATCTTTTAGGCTTTTTAATAGATAGCTTTCTTAGTATAAATACCCTTCTTTCTAGTTAGAAGAAGGGGGGTCATATTGTTTCTTCGAAAAGTCGAGTGGAGAAGGCTGCGAGCCTGGTTCGACCGAGAGGGGAACAAGGGTCGTTAGTCGGATTTGCTCGGGTTTTGTTTTGTGTTTTCGAATTCTTCTGGAGATTGTAAGACAATATTTTTGTATTAATTTTAAGTAAGTTTGTTTTGTTTTCAATGTTTTCTCTTATTGAAGTTGATTGCTTTATTATCATGAGTAGTGAGTAGTTTTTTTATCTAGGATCGGGGTTGAAACCCGACATAGTTATGCATGTTTGATGAGTGAGTTGATGTTTTGAATGCCTTTTATCTATTTGAAATTGCTTGTGTGTTTATGCTTAGACGATAGTCGAGGTAATTTGAGTTCTCAATTTGATCGAAAGAGAAAGTTGTTAACTTGAAGGTTGATATTGCTCGATTACGAAAGTTTCGAGCTTTGGATCCAAAACAAGTGATTAAGTGAATTGATTTATGAGAATTGATTGATTTACTTGTTAATCAGCGAAAGTTGATGAATTTATCTTCTAAAGGCGTGATCTTTATCTTCTTATGAGTTTATATGCATGGCTATGTTGTGGTGACCCTTGTCCTAGGTCTTTTATTTTATAAGGTTTAGCATTCGTTATATTCGTTATCGAGTTCCTTTACCTCGGTACCGAATCTGTGTTTTGTTTAGTTCGTTATTTTGTGTTCGTAGTTTATCCAGGTTTGTTAACGACCTTGACAAGGTCGTTAATGAGGTTGGTCGTGTGTGTTTTTGTCCGTTTTTCTTTGTTTTCCTTGTTTTAGTAGTTTGATAGACAAACAACTGTGCTTCCCGTGTAACAATCCTGACTTCGCTATACTCAGTGGGGTCTTGACTATAAATTTATTTGTTGTCAAGTTAAATATCCCTCATCAACAAATTGGCGCCGTTGCCGGGAAAGCAACAGTGTTTGTTTGTTTATCTGTGGGTCTGGGAATAGCCCGACCCTGTTTGTGTTTTTAATTTTGTTTACTTTGTCTGTTTTCTCAGCGTATGCCAGCAGGACGTCGCAGGCTCAAATTTGACTACACCGATTATTATTCCGAACCTGAGCGCACCTTGCACCGTAGACGAAGAGAAACCCGAGCCATGGCTACACCTGAAGAGATGGCTCGACAAATGGAAGCACTCCATCAACAGATGGAGGCTGATCGAGACGCCGCTGCTACCAAGGCCGAACGTCAACGAGTCAACAACGCTCGTTTACAAGAAGAGCTGAATGTCTATCCAAGGAATGCCAAGCAATATGTGCATCCAGAACTGAGGGTGCTAGAGTCTCCAATTGTGCTTCCGGAGATAGAGAAGACTTTTGAGATTAAGTCTCAATTTACATCCTTGATCGAAAGGGCTCAGTTTGAAGGGAAACCTACTGAGTGCCCTATGGAACATATTAGAAACTTTCTTGATTTATGTGACACTATAGCTGTTGAAGGTGTCTCACTTGAATATGTTTTGTTAAAAGCTTTTAGGTGGTCTTTTACAGGAAAGGCCTTGAGCTGGTTGGAGAGCTTACATCCTAAGTCTATCAGGACTTGGAAGGCTTTGTATGATCAATTTCTTACAAAAATTATCCCTCCTGCTAAGACAACGGAGTTGAGAAAATGCATCACCTCCTATCACCAGCTGCCTAATGAGACCTTTGTAGAGACTTGGGAAAGATTTAAGGAAATGCTTAGACAGTGCCCTACTCATGGGCAACCTTTATATGTGCTCCAAGAAATCTTTTTCCAGGGTATTAATGCAGAGACGAAGAACCGCATCAACACGCATACAACGTGCGATTTTATAGAGATGGATCCCACAGCTGCATGGGAATTGCTGGACAAGCTTTCTAACTATGATGCTATGTATGGTACCTAGCAATCACCCCAGCCCCAGAGGCGTCTCTACGTGCCTAACAAGGAAGATGTTGACCCCGATGTCAAAAATCAATTTCTGCAAGACGAGGTCAACCGCCTGAAGAAGCAGGTAAGTTTTCTGAAATCCTCCCACTCTTGTCAAGAATGTGGCTCTTCTGCCCATATTACTTCTGCTTGCACTAACATAGAGCAGGTAAGAGCCGCTGAGACATATGGTAAAGTGAACTATATGAGAGGCCCATATAGGAACCAGCCTAGTAATTTTGACAGGTCAAACAATTATCCAACGTGGGGAAACCAAAACCAGAATTCAAATTATGCAGCGCCTCCACCGGATAGACGACCTGCACCATATTGACCTCCAGGCTATCAAGAGCCACCATCATGGGTACAAGGGTTACAGGATGGCATTAACGGAGTTCAAGCCAACCTAAATAGCCAACTAAAAAAAGGGGAGAGTTCGATGTGTGGAAAAAGAATGTCGACTCCCAATTAGGGAACCTTACTGCACAAATTCCAAGGCCACAAGGGCAACTCCCGGACCGACCCGAGGAGAACCCTAGAGGACAAATAGCAGCGATGCACCTTAGGAGTGGGAAGACACTACTGGAGCGTGTCCAGGCTAAAGAGAAGAGCCCCTCAACTGATAAAGAAGCCACAACTCAGCTCGATAACGAACCAGAGAAGGTCGTTACCGAACTTGCACACCATGGTGACGATGCTCCCAGGGTAGTTAACGACTCCAGTCCAGGTAAGCTTCCTATTTCGAGCTCCTCTCTCAATCCCAGGCTCGTTAACGACCCCATCAAGGTCGGTAATGATCCTTTGAGTGCACCAAACGACCCTAAAGTCGACCCAGTAGCATCACCACTCGAACCCGATTTGGTTCCGAGAATGGTGAAATCTCTTCCTTTTCCTACTAAGAAATCAAAGGACTCTACTGAGAGTAAGTTCAAGCGTTTCATAAAGATTCTCCAGAGCATAAATATTTCTATCCCATTCGCTGAGGCCCTAAGAGAAATGTCGGCTTACACAAAATTCTTGAAAGATATTCTTAGCAGGAAACGATCCATCATAGAGCTGCAAGATGAGGTCCGATCCATTGCGCTACCAGAGAAATTAGGCGACCCAAGGAGATTTGCTATAACAATCGACATTGGTGACCACAAATTCAAAGCTCTATGTGATTTGGGAGCCAGTGCTAGTTTACCCCCTCTATCAATCTGGTCAAAGGCCAACATGGGACCATTGGAACCTGTAGACATGAATCTCTACATGGCAGAAGGATCAAGCGTAAAAGCTACAAGAGTCATGGACAATTATCCCATTCAAGATGGAAATTTTTTTATTCCAAATGATTTTATTGTTCTCGACATGCCTGAAGATCCTCAAGCCCCCATCATATTAGGCAGGCCATTCCTTCTTACAGCAGGTGCCAGGGTAGACGTAAAGAAAGGACTCCTCACCTTTGATATTGGAGAGGAACACGTGGAATTCAGCCTTGACTAGAACGCTAATGACCCAACTGCGGCCGCACAGATTGAGTTGACTCAGCCAGAACTTGACATAGCTGTTCCTAAAGACCCTCCTCCAATTAGCAATGAGGACGAGAATTTCACACAGATCCCTACCGACCCTCCTTGGTCTAGTACTGAATCCCTCATGCAAGACTATAATAAAGGAAACGTTAGCACATGATCGGTAACGGCTCCAACGACCTCAGTGTCAACATCGTCTTCAATAAATCAAGGTGAGTACTCTAACCATGAATTCACTATTACTGGTTATAATTCTTCTCCATATTCTGTTCCTACACCGTACCCCACCATTTATGCAATAGAGGAGTCCAAACCCCCTTGGTTTTCGGATTTCACTAACCCTTGTGTAGGAATACCGGGCATATTACTACAAGATAAAGGACCAAATTTAGTGACAAGAGCCAATAATGTTTACAGAGCAAAGTATGGGGTCCCGCAAAACCCCGACTTAGTTGCAACAGAACCACCTTGAGCCAAGGTAAGTTCGTCGGGCTGACGACGTTAAAAATAGCGCTTACGGGAGGCAACCCGGTCTTAGTTTAGTTTATATTTTCCTTTCTTTTTAGGTCTTTTTCCTAGCTTTCTTTTGAGTTTTTAGTAGTTTTAGAAGGTAGCAAGATAGAATGGTTTTAGGCTAACATGATACAGGAGTTGGGCTTGGAAATTCACTGAAAACAGGTCACGTAGGCTCGTTAACGACCCAACCCAGGGTCGTTAACGACCCATTTCGGAGACCCAAATAGGCAGACGAGCAGGTAAGTAATTTTGACCTAATTTTATCTTCTATCTTTTACTATTGTGCCGCCTCTTACCCCCTTCCCCTACCTCTAGCCCTCTCCTATTTAACCCTCTCAAAAACTCCCAAATCCCACCACTCAATTCTCAATTAAAAAGCTCCAAATCTCAACCCAAACCCACCAAATTTCCCTCACCACCGATCGGAACCCACACCACAACTTAAGCTCGGAATCCCACCCCGTTAACAAGTCCTCCACTCTCAAACTCGTTACCGGCGAGGCATCAAAGCTCGTTAACCATCCCAAAATTCAATCCTTTTCTTCAAATTCTTCAATCCAACGGTATGATTTCTAAAACCCTAACTCTCTATTTGCAAGATTCATGATTCTAAGGGTAAAAATTTCATATCTTGATCTTGGTTGAAGTGGTTGAATTGCGTGTCTATTTTGCTCAACGATTCTATTGCTTCTTACATTGGTGTTTGATCTTGATTTATGATGGTTTGTTCTTGCTTTAATGTTCCATAGAAATTGTGATTAGAAAAAGCATGAACTACCTTGTTCTTTTAATTAAGTTTGATCTTCACCATGTGTTTTTGGGCAAATTTTGGCATGTTCGGGTGGGGTAATGGAGCAAGTATGGGATGCATGTGCATGATTGTATGGCTTATGTGGGATTGTGTTTGATCCATTCTTGATTAATTAGAAAATTAGGGAGTTTAGAACTCGGAAAGAATCGCGAGTGCCATCGCCCAGGCTCGTTAACGACCAGTTCAGGTTTGTTAACGATCCTGCATATTACTCAGTTTTAAACACAAGTCCAGGCTCGTTAACGACCCAATTGGCTCGTTAACGAGGCAAGTCGAGAGTGTTTTCAAGATCAAGTATAGGGTCTCTTTTCTATTGATTTGTATGGATCTTATCTTGGACAAATCGTATTTTTGTAGGTTCATATGGCAAGTTCTAGCCGAGTTGCAACAAGAGCCCAGAACAAGAGGACTCAACAGTCCCCGTCTCCTCCTCGCACGGACAACGTGATTTTACGTACCCAAGCACAGGCGGATCGCTTCAACACCATCTTAGATAGAGACCACTACACTAGGTGGTTCTCGAGGTCGAGTACAAAGTCCATGGGGATTTACGAGGATATCAAAGAGGCATTTGCTATACTCGGAGTGCCGCAATTATTGAAGAAGGAGAAGACGCCGCACTTCCCAACTCTTACTTACGAGTTTTTGGCAACTCTTGAGACTAGCTTCCCAGCCAAGACTTCGATAGGACGGATCCGATTTCGGATCAGCAATGTCAATCACGAGTACACAATGGAGGAGTTCAATGGTATTCTCGAGCTTCCTAATCCTTCTCGGAATTACAAGATCAAGGACTACAAGGTGACAAGGACGTGGAGCTATATTTCCGGGGAAGTAGAGCCTTCCGCTGCAGCACTTTCCGGGGCAAGCATCATCAACCCCATCTTCCGGATAAAATTCTCTGAGTATTAGCTGCTACTTTTTGGCCCAAGAGAGAGTTGAATAGGCCAACAAGGACGGAAGTCGCATTCCTCCGAACCATACTCTTTGAGGATCCCGTCCCGTTGAACTTGGGGTACGAATGGCTACAATATGTTGAGAATCAAGGGATCAAGTCAAAGGAGGTGTGGTGTGGAAACTTGGTTAGTCTCTTGGCAGCCAACCTTGGTGTCGACCTCTCCCTTTACACGCCGAACCATGCTCAGTTGCTCGACAAGAACTATTGGTTCGCCTTCAACACTTTTGTGCGGACCGAGAGAGACCATTCTACCAAGATTCTTGGCCGAGACGTCCTTCTTACCCAAGCCAAGATGGAGCTTCTTTACGTGCCGAATTGGTACGAGTCATGGACGGCGCATGCATTCCCGTTGGATCACAAACCGGAAGATGAGCCGTCACTAAGGCCATGTGTTTCCCGGTTTGCTCGGGAAGAAGATGTCATGGATGAAGATGATGAAGAATCGGAGGCAGGATCAGAAGTGGGCACGGAAGAGCTCGATATCGGGGACGACAACCTCGATACCGAGGTTCTAGGCAACACTGACAGCTTCGTTAACGAGCCACCCAGGGTCGTTAACGACTACTTCGAGGCTACTACCGAGGCACACAACTTCGGTAACGACCCCCCGCCGCCACCTGTCGAGCCACATTCTTATGGTCTTATGCCCTACAATCCGGTAATTTTTCACGACCACTTCCAGACTCACAACCACTACCAACCACCTCCTCAGCCCGCTTACACTGGATCGAGTATCCCACCTCCATGGGCCGAAGATCTCTCGTCTCAAATGCAACAACTTAATCTACAGCAGAATCATATCCACCAGCGGATGGATCGGTGGGAGAGTGTTTACTCTGCTCGTATGGCTCTAGATGATGCAAGGCATCAGCAAAGAGAGACGGATGATACAAAGCGTTGGAGGAATATGTATGACTTTATAAGGAACTTTGAGCGCCGGTTTCCACCACCAGGGCGCTGATTCAGTTTTTGAGCGTTGTTTCTTTTCTACTTCAATGATCTTGTAAGTTTTTCTTTTTCTTTTCTATTCTTTTCTTCTGCTTATTTTTATTACAGTGGGGACACTGTAATTTTAAGTATGGGGGTAGAAAAAGTAGAAAACTTGTGTTTTGTTTGTTTTTTTGTGTCTTGCGTGTTTTAAGTAATTCTTTGTTTTATAAAAATAAAAAATCACAAAAAAAAAATTGAAAAAAATTGAAAAATTCAAAATAAAAAGAGTTTTAGAATGGATAAATACCCTTTCTTTTGGTTCTATAAGAGTAGTTGCTAGCATGATCATATAATTCCTTGCAAGCATGTCTTTGATAGTATAGCCTGATTCAATCCAACAAAATAATCTACTTTGTGAGTTGTTTTTAGCCTTATAGGGAGAACATCAATAATCCCTCTTATTTTCTAGTGTGATTTTACTCTCTTTATGTATATTATCTCTTGGAATTGTGATGGTTATCTATTTCTTGAGGCCTATATAAGATTTATAGTTCATTACTTGTAAAAGTCATATGATGGAGAACTTATTTTCTTAAGCCCTATTAATCCTTATCCGCCCCTACATTATCCTTCTTTTGAAGCCAATTTAAGCTTGAAGCCTTTTATTTTTAGCTCCACAAAATTATTCCCTAGCCGAGATAAGCTTGACCCTATCCGGGGATTAGGACTTAGTTTGGAGAGGATTGTTTTGTTGAGTGATATGTGATGTTTGGTTCGTAAGTCAAGGGTTTTGGGAAGGGTAGATTGGAAGTCTTTTGGGATGATTTGTAAAAAGATCTCTTGGTAAGAAAGGATGCACAGAAAGAAAGTTGTTGTTGATAAAATAGAGAGAACGAGTACACGATGAAACTCGTTAACGACCTAGTTGGTTCGTTAACGAGGCTGTTAGAGAAATAAAAGAACCGAAAGAAATATGAGAGATATGAAAAAAAAGAAAGAAGAGAAGTAAAATGTGAATTTGTGTTTAAAAGATAAGCCAGAGATTCTTTTGAGTTGTTTTATGTGACTTTTTAGGATATTGGGTGAGTGAGAGTATGCATAAAGAAGAGTGAGTTTGGTATTTTTTTTTAGAGTTTTGGTGAAGTGTGAGCTTTTTAGGAGTCTTTGATTCCCGGATTTTATTAGCACCAAATAGCCATATATTTTCCACGCCTTATTGTTTTTACCAAGCCCCGTTACAACCCGGACGAATGGAAGCTTCTATGAAGTTTTCCATTGAGCCTAAGTTCTCTTGATGATTTTTGCTTGTTTTGATAAATCTTAGGTGGAGGGTTTGGTGATATAAGTTCCAATTTCTATGAGTTTTTGCATATGAGATGAGTTGAGGGATTGAATTTATAAGCCTAAACACTTGAGAGTTGAGTGAAACACATATATCCCTAGTGAGGTTGGATTGTATTTACTTGTGTCTATTTAGTGCTTATATGTGTGATGAAGTTAATAGTCATTTGCTATTTTCTTCTATGTTTTTGATGTTGCTTTTAGGTTGATGGCTATTTGCTTGATGAGCATGATTGTTTGGTCTTGGTTATTGTTTAGTGATTGCTTGAGGACAAGCAATTCTAAGTATGGGGTATTTTGATGTTCATGATTTTAGGCTAGTTTTTGGTGTGTTTCATAGTTTGTTTAGTTTAGTTTTAGTAGTTTTTAGAGTTAGTTTTGTGTGTTTTTGGATGAGTTTGCATATTTTGTTAAAGTATGGAAGCTACTCCGCTTTGTGTCTTTTTGTAGGTTTTGAGCGGAAAGGAGCGCTTTTTGAGCTGAATTGAAGTGTTGTGGTGGAGGTCGGAAGAACATGAAGATGAGGAGGAAATTCCATGAGAAGATCGAGTCGAAGTTCAAGTTAAAGTCAAGAAAGACGAAGAAAAGCCAAATTCCAGGCTCTTTAACGCTCCTGTGAAGGTCGTTAACGAGGCTTAGAGATAGAATTGTTCTAGTGGATTTTGTGATTTCTACCGACCCTGTGCGGAGGTCGTTAACGATGGCTTTGTGTCGGTAGGGTTTTAACTGATTTTTGGGTTGTTATATTATATCTTATATCTTGTTATCATTTAGGGTTAGTTTTTATCTTTTAGGCTTTTTAATAGATAGCTTTCTTAGTATAAATACCCTTCTTTCTAGATAGAAGAAGGGGGGAGTCAGATTGTTTCTAGGAAAAGTCGAGTGGAGAAGGCTGCGAGCCTGGTTCGATCGAGAAGGGAACAAGGGTCGTTAGTCGGATTTGCTCGGGTTTTGTTCCGCGTTTTCGAATTCTTTTGGAGATTGTAAGACGATATTTTCGTATTAATTTTAAGTAAGTTTGTTTTGTTTTCAATGTTTTCTCTTATTGAAGTTGATTGCTTTATTATCATGAGTAGTGAGTAGTTTTCTTATCTAGGATCGGGGTTGAAACCTGACATAGTTATGCATGTTTGATGAGTGAGTTGATGTTTTGAATGTGTTGGGACGTTGTTGGGACCTCTGGTTCTAAGCAACGGATCAACGATTCACTTCTCTTTAAGTTTTGATAATGACAAATACCATAGGGAACTAATGTGGTTTGTTCAAGTATTTCTAAGGAACACAGGTACAACCAAGAACTCCTATGAATGACAAAGCCACTACTGGCCACAATGAAGAGTTTCCATCAAGGGAACTCTGAAGAGGAAAGTTCCCATGAAGTGGGAACTCCCAGAAACAAACAAGAAAACACAAGCTTACAACGATGAAGAGTTTCCATCAAGGGAACTCTGAAGAAGTCAGTTCCCATGAAATGGGAACTCACATGTGAAGACAACGACCGTTCAGCGCAGATCGCGGGATTCTGTCTCAGACAGCCAGAGGGAACAGTCTGAGGATCAGACTGTCACACTTCATCCAACGGTTCGATTGATTCAAGAAGTTGACCTAGTTCAAACCAATGTCACATGTGAAGAAAGTACAACTTGGGCATCAAGCAAAGGGCATTTTGGACACAAACGAAAGATGCGACTGCCCAAGACAAATGGACTATAAAGCCAAATGAATAGTACTCGGTCTGAGTACTTCTCCCAGAACTTACAAACACCCACATCAGAGAAAAGAAAGAAAAGGAAGAGAAGTCCCCGCCGGCGAGTGTGTGATCTCGACGACGGTGAAGCTGAAGTTCCCTGGAGCAAGGGAACTGAGAAGTCAGCGTAAGGTTTGAGTTACTTGTGTTTTGCTGTTGTGAGCTTAGGAACTCAGTTGAGAGGATTTACTAGTGTTGCTAGAGTTAGGAAGAACTTGTAGGAACAGAGAAGTGTAAATCCGGCTGTGTAACTAAGGAACAAAGCAATCAATATAAGTAAGTCATTCAAAATCCTCCAAGCGGAGGTAGAGGTTTACCCATACAACTAGTTGGTTGTAGTGGGGTTCCTCTATAAAGGAACTGTGCCTTTCACTGTTTTTATTACTTGCGATTATTTACTTCCGCTGCCTTGGGAACAGCTTAATTGCCAGTTCCCAAGCTCACTGCTAACGGATTACGATCCAACAATTGGTATCAGAGCTTGCGCTCTAGATTTGTGTTAGCATCGCAGGTGCCAAAATGGCTCAGGAACTTACTCAGGTGGGGAACAATACCAGCAAGCCGCCAAGGCTTATAACAGGAAGATTTGAAAGCTGGCAACGCGACATGAAAGATTGGATGCGTGGCCAAGACTACCAAGCCTGGTGCGTCATCGAAAGGGGGAACTTCGAAATCGATCCAGCTATTGTCAACGATCTCTCAAAGTGGGGTCCCAACGAGTACAAGTGCATGAAGGCAAACTACAAAGCAAAACAGTACCTAAAAAGGTCCATGTGCGTACAAGATTGTGACAGGGTTGCCAACCTTGACACAGCCAAGGAAATGTGGGAAGCCATCCAACAAATGCACGTTGGGAACTCAGATCTCAGAGAAGATCTTCAAATGAACGCAAAGAGGGAGTTCTACAACTTCCAAATGGAGATGGGAGAGTCCGTCGATAGCTACCAATCCCGGTTTGAAGGACTTTGCACTAAGATGGAAGGATTGGGGATCACAAAAGAAGAAATCACCCACAAAATGAAGGTCCAACAGCTCTTCAATGGATTGACTGGAGAATGGGCAAATGAAAGAACGATGTTCAAGGAAAACCCAGAAAATCGAACGCTTATGCTCCATCAAGTATTTGGAAAGTTAGTGGGACATGAGAAGAGGAAGATCGATGATAAGGAACAAAGTCGAGCTCATCGAGGGATCGCACTCAAGATCGAAAAAATGCTCAAATCAACCCAAGAACAACATGAAGACTCCGAAGAAGAAGAGGATGAAGAGCTAGTCCTTGTGACAAGAGCTCTTCGAAATTTCTACAAAGGAAAGTCTCAACGGAACAGTGGGAACTGGGGAAAGGGACAGAGTTCCCAAAGAAAGCCCACAGAGAAGGATCTCTCAGAAGTGACTTGCTACAAATGCAACAGGAAAGGACATTTTGCGAAGGAATGTCCACAAGGAACTGAAGGCAGAAAGCAAGGAAAGAAGGCCTACATCGCTACTTGGAGCGATGATGAAGACGAAGATCCTGAAGCATGGGCACTCCCAGACATGTGTGGCATGGCCATAGGAGAAACCAATGGGGAACAACCCAGTGAGGTAACCACTGAAACTGTTCTTGATTCCTTGAGTAATTATGAAAAACCTGAATTGTAGAAAATTCTTTCAAGTCTTGTTAAAGATTTAGAAAAACCCATGTGTCTCACATCGTAGATTTAGAAAGAGAAATCAAAACTTTAGAGAAAGATGAGAACACCCTCCTGCAAAACCTGAGTAAGACTCCCGAACATCCTGAAGCCTCTAGTTCCCAAATTAAGTTTGTCCCAGCCAGACATGGCATAGGATACAAAGGTGAGTGCTCCAAGAACAGAAAGTCACCCCTGAGCGAACATGAGATCCATGAGTGTAGGGCCTTAGAACTCCAGTGCGAGAAACAGAAAAATGCTCATCTCGAGGAGAAAATCAGGGTCCTAGAGAGTGGAAACAATGGTGAGAAAGACTATTATACTGGGAACTCTGGACATAGAATCTATGTCAAAATTGCTAAGGGAAATGGGTCTCGAGTGTACAACAAAGAAACCATGGATAGGAACCGTATCCAGAGACCACACCCAAAATACTACCTGGGAGAATACTACAAGACATGTTGGCACTGTGGTGCTCATGGGCACTACAAGGATGCATGTCCCAAGAAGAGAGCCCAAACCCCTAGAAGCCATGAGTTCCCAAACAGACAAAAACGTCATGCTCATCACCAAAGGAACTCCAACTCTCAAAATTCCAAAGACATCAACATTTCTGACTATATCTTGAATGAAAATGTTTTCCCTTGCAAGGGACCTGGCAAGAGTCATCTTGCTTGGGTCTCAAAACACTAACTTTTCCTTGTAGGTGGCTGTGAGAGGGAACAGTACATGGTTCATAGATAGTGGATGCTCGAACCATATGACAGGGAACAAGGATATCTTCATCTCACTCCACACTCATGCCGAAGGAGGCCACGTCTCATTTGGCAACAAGAACAAGGGAGAAGTTATTGGAAAAGGAGAAGTGTTGCTCAATAGATCTATTAAAGTTAGCAACGTAAATCTGGTAAAGGATCTGGGATACAATCTGCTGAGTGTCTCCCAGATGTGTGATCAAGGGAACAACATCGTCACTTTCGACTCAGATGAATGTCTCGTCATCAACAAGAAGACCAACAAAGTAATTCTGAGAGGAAGAAGATACAACAATGTGTATGTGGTGGACACCAACTTTGAACCACCAATGAAGCTGTGCCTTGCGAGTTCCCAAGATGACACGGAACTCTGGCATCGAAGACTGGGACATGCTGGTGTAAATCAAATCCTGAAGCTTTATCTACAGGATCTGGTCATTGGTCTTCCACGGATCAATCTCGAAGGAGTCAAAATGTGTGAAGCATGTGTTCGAGGGAAACAGACCAGGACCTCCTTCAAACCGAAGAAGGTGGTAAGCACAACCAGGTCCCTGGAGTTAATTCACATGGATCTCTGTGGTCCCATGAGAACAGCTAGCTACGGTGGAAAAAGGTACATGTATGTTTTAATTGATGATTTTTCAAGATTCACCTGGGTTATTTTCTTGAAGGCAAAATCACAAGCGTTTGAAGAATTTGAGCCCTTCATCAAAAGAACAGAAGTAAGCTTGGGGCTGAAACTGAAAGCAATCAGATCTGATCACGGAACTGAGTTTCAAAACTCGGAGTTCCTAAACTTCTGTGAGCAAAATGGGATCTCTCACAACTTTTCAGCTCCTCGCACTCCTCAGCAAAATGGAGTGGTCGAGAGAAAGAACAGAACTCTGGAGGACATGGCTAGAACCATGATGATCGAAAGTGGAGTTCCTGAGTACTTCTGGACTGAAGCAATCTCCACAGCTACATACATCCTAAATCGAGCCATGACAAGGCCCCTGATCAACAAGACTTCCTATGAGCTCATCAAAGGGAGAAAACCAAACATCTCACACTTGAGAACATTTGGTTGCACGTGTTTTGTTCATAACAACGACAAGGACAATCTTGGAAAATTTGACCCCAGAAGCGACGAAGGAATCTTCCTGGGATACTCATCACAAAGCAAAGCTTACAGGGTCTACAATAAAAGAACCAAGAAGATAGAGGAAAGCATTCATGTCGTCTTCAATGAAAAGTTTGTAAAGATGGGAACCGAGATCCAAGGGAAGGGAACTCTGTTCAAGCTAGTCAGACATGAAGACGATGATGATGACGAGGATGAGCCAAGAAAAAGGGATGAAGACTATCCAAGTGCAAGCAATATCCCGCAACCAGGGAACAATGACGAAGGTCCAACCCTCACTGATCAAACCTTCCTCGAGGCTCCTTCCTCAGAAGAACCACAAGACACCTCCAACTCACTCGAGGTCCCCTCTTCAGGGAACAACTCTGCTGTTCCCCAAGACAATACCTTGCCAGAATCAAGTATTCAAGGGGAACAAAGAGGAAACTTGCCAGAAATCTCTGAAGAAACATCAAATGAAGAAGCTGGAGATGAGAGTTCCCATGACAAAGAAACATCGACTGAGGATGATACACATGCAAAGGAACTCACTCATATAAGAACCTTTCAACAAAGGAAGGACCACCCTCTTGAGAACATCATCTCCCCTCTTGTTAAAGGTGTGCAGACTCGTTCCTCTCTCAATAATTTTTGTGCTTTTAACGCGTTTGTTTCAATGGTGGAACCCAAAAATATCAAAGAAGCATTAAAGGACCCAGATTGGATTCAAGCCATGCAAGAGGAACTCCACCAATTCGAGAGAAACAAAGTTTGGAAGCTAGTTCCTAGGCCCAAAAACAAGAACATCATAGGAACCCGATGGGTTTTTAGGAACAAGCTCGATGATACTGGAGCTGTAGCAAGGAACAAGGCTAGGTTAGTAGCACAAGGATACAGGCAAGAGGAAGGGATTGACTACGATGAGACCTTCGCACCAGTTGCCAGGATCGAGGCAATCAGACTCCTCATCGCCTATGCTTCTCACAAGGGATTCAAACTTTATCAAATGGATGTGAAAACAGCCTTCCTGAATGGACATCTCAAGGAAGAAGTGTATGTGGCCCAACCTCCAGGATTCGAAGATGAGAAAATGCCCAACCATGTCTATTTCCTGGAAAGGGCCCTTTACGGACTCAAACAAGCTCCCCGAGCTTGGTATGACAGGTTTGCTCAATTCCTCTTGTCCCATGGATACATTCGTGGTTCCATAGACAAGACTTTGTTTTTAAAGAAAGAATCTAAAGACATTTTGATTGTGCAAGTATATGTTGATGACATTGTGTTTGGAGCAACTAACGAAACTCTTGTAGAAAAGTTCAAGGACCTCATGAGCAATGAGTTTGAGATGAGTCTTATTGGGGAACTCACGTTCTTCTTGGGACTTCAAATATCCCAAACAAAGGAGGGAACAAAGATCCATCAACAGAAATATTTCAAGGAAATGCTCGTGAAGTATGGGATGGAACATTCAAAGCCCATTGACACTCCCATCTCACCAAATTCAAGGCTAAATGCAGATGAAACAGGTATCAGTGTGGACCAAAGGAACTATCGAGGTATGATCGGGTCCCTTCTCTACTTAACAGCTAGTAGACCTGATATCATGTTCTCCGTATGTCTTTGTGCTCGTTTTCAAGCTAACCCTAAGGAATCACACCTGAAAGAGGTGAAGAGAATTTTCAGGTATCTCAAAGGGAACAATAACTTGTGCCTTTGGTATCCAAGGAACAGTTCCCTTGAGCTCATTGCATACACAGATGCTGACTTTGCAGGGCACTTGGTTGACAGAAAGAGCACTTCAGGAATGGCCCAGTTCCTAGGGTCTTGCTTAGTTTCGTGGGGATCTAAAAAGCAAAACTCAGTGGCACTCTCCACAGCTGAAGCTGAATATGTGGCTGCCGCATCATGCTGTTCCCAGGTTCTATGGCTTAAGTCACAACTCCAGGATTACGGTATGTCTTTTGGCCCAGTTCTCATACTCTGTGATAACACTAGTGCCATAAACATTTCCAAAAATCCTGTGCATCATTCTAGAACTAAGCATATTGATATAAGGCATCACTTTCTACGTGACAATGTTGAGAATGGGAACATTTCGATGGAACACTGTAGAACTGAAGAGCAAATTGCGGATATTCTTACCAAAGCTTTAGACAGACGTCCCTACCAGCGTTTTCGAATGCTTCTAGGGATGATAACTCTAAACTAAACAAGTCCCTGTTTATCTCTCTCTCAATGCCTGACTAGTTTATCTAAAATTGCATGATAAGGAACTTGGATTCATTGCTTTCACTATGCCATGATTACTAGTCTAGAGAAAAATGTGTACAAAGGAACTCTATTTCTTTTGGCCCAAAATGATCAACCAGAGTTCCCTTTATCCCTCATTACAAGCCACCATGACGGTTGATCATATGACCCACCTTGAGCTAGGGACCAGACAAATGCTTCTCATGAGCCAAAACATTTCCTTTATCGAGTTGCAAATTGTCTGGTTCCCTTTGAGTTCCCTAGCCCCACAAAAAGATGAGTGTGAAGTTCCCTCAACCACTTCACTCTCCCTGACCTTGAAAAGATCATGGGAACTGCTGCATCTACAAAGGGAACACTGACTAATCTTCAAAGAAAAACCGTCACTTGGGAAGCGGACTTTCGTGTCAGAAGCTCTGAAGCGTTACAGGCCAAGTATTCAAAATTTGAAAAGGACTTCCCAAGAGATTGTGACGCGTGTCCAGAAGCGTGCTTGAGAAGTTGAAACGGCGCCCCACGTTCATTGGGCAACGGTTATCGAGGTTATTCCACTTCCCTTTCTACCCTTCACCTCCTCTCTCCTTTAAAACCCCTCTTTGCCATTTTTAGGCCCTTTACTCCATCCTACATCCCTGTCATTCGTCTTCCCCAAATCCTTTTCACTCTCTTTTCAAGAAACCTCCAAAACCTCCCAAATTCTTACAAAAATGGCCCCTCAACACACATTTGCACAAATCAAAGAGTGGGTACTTGCCAATCCTCGCACTCTTTTCATCACTCAACTGAACGAGATCGAGCAAGAACAAGACCCAACCATGAAGGATGTCCTCATTCAAGGGCTATACAATCAAGTAAGCCCCTTCTTGCCCCCTCCTCCTCCTCAGGTCGACGAAACCGTCTCCTGGACCTCTTCCTCCTCCGAATCTCTTCCTCTTCCACCTCCAACCACCAACACCTCCTCCGGAGTTGTCATCGTTGACAACTTCGGAGATGCTCGCCCCTCCATCAATGAAAAACCCCATAAATCCAAACATCGCCACTCATCCAAACATCGCCACTCATCAAAAGATCCCTCAAAATCCAAAAAATCCAAACACTCCCACGACCCCTCCAAATCCAAAAAGCGTAAACACTCTGAGGCCTCTGAATTCTCGGAGCCCAGAAAGAAGGCTTTCTTCCGATTTGAGGACTACCTGAACTGCTCCAAGGAGAGTTCTTGTGCTCCCAAACCTCCCTACCCTTTTCCTTCCAACGATGGGAACTCCGAACCCCAGAGTCTACTTCCCTCTTCCTCCTCCATCCCTCCTCTTCAAATCGAGGGACCTCCTCCGCCACCTCCTCCAGTTCCCGCCACGATGGGAACTCCAACATCCCAACCTCCTTCACTTCCTCTCGTTCCCATCACTACGGGATCTCCAACTCCACCTTCACCTCACAAAACGCCTTCTCCTTCCTCACCAAAACACGTTTCCACCACTCCCATCTCCACTCAACTCACAACCCCTATTCCTTCTTCTCCTCTCCCCTCTTCCATCACGTCTCCCACCACCACCAAACTCCCCTCTCCCTCACCATCCAAAAGTACCGTCGCCCTCTCCTCAGACGACGACGATCTTCCTCTTTCTGTGGTCATCGACAAAATGACCAAGGACCCTCCTCCGATCATCATGGGAACTTTGGAGGAGGAAGCCCAGCTCAAGGCCATCGAGGAAGAACTCAACAGGGGTCCCTCTGAGCACACAGTCTCCCAAGGGACAAAGTCCCCAGAAAAGGTTGCTCCTCAAGAGCCAACAGAGACAAGGGACCTCGCACCAGCTGGAGGTGCTGAGGCAACAACAAGTCATCCTGGAGATGACGCGGAGGGCTCGGGTTCGAGCTCCTCCGAGGAAGAAGGGACCTCCCATGATGAGGTCGAAGAAGAAGAAGAAGCTCCAGCTACAAAGGAGCCAGCACGCATCCCTACACCTGGACACCAAATGTTGGTGTCCGCGAGTTCCCCACCACCAAGGGACCGCGTGCTCATGATCGAAGCGGCTACACCCCCTCAGCAGAAAGGACCTCGCACGGTCTCTAGGGGGAACAAATCCAAAAGCAAGTCAAGGAAGGGGAAGGGGACCACCAAGCATCATGTCACTGAGCGTCGAAAGCTTCTTCCTCACCTCATTGTTTCCAAAGAGGTGCTAACTGAAAATGGTCTGGAGGAACTGTGGGAACTGATCAAGGCCCAGGGCTGGGAGAGACTCTGCCAAGAAACTGTGAGAGTAGATCCCTCACAAGTGCGTCAATTCTACAACAACTTCACTATCACCAACGACGGCACTCAGGGAACTCTCTCCCACGAAGGCGACGAGTTCATTTTTACAACGTCTACGATCCGCCTTCAACTCCAGGTCCCTGGTCAAGGGCTTAGCGAGGTGCCCAGCAAGCTTTGGGGCGACTTCAACAGCGCCGAGGTGTACAACACAATTTTTGAGGGTCGGGTTCCCTCTAAGGTCCTCTCGACGCATCATCTGTCCTTAGTCGCCAAGCTCGCTCACCAATTCATCATCAACGTGGTGATCCCACGCCAAGAAAAGCGCCTGGTCGTCAACATCCCCGATGTCATCATCCTCTACCACTTCCTCCTCAAGAAGCCCATAAATCTTCCCCGAATTATCCTTGGGCACATGGAAAAGTGCATGGCCTCCAAGTCCCACTCCCTTCCCTACTCCGGGCTGATCAAGAAGCTCCTACAAAAAGAGGGTCTCTACGATGCCTCTAAAGAAGAAATCGAGCTTGGAAGGGAACTGGACATTACAGTTGCCCAGAAGATGAGGCACTCGGAGCCTGTAGAGGAGGCGGCTCCCCTAGAGTCTGGTACACAAGAGGGGAACTCTTCAGTGTTGCTCCGCATCGCCAACACCCTCGATCAGATTGCTAGGGACCAGGCAGTGTTGGCCAGAGGACAAGAAAAGCTTACACAAGTCCTTACGCGCCTTTGTGACGCCTTGTTCCCTCAGAGCCCATGATCTCTCCCTTCTTGTTCCCTTCATCCAAAAATGACCACAAATTGTACTTGGGTTCCCATTGTACATATTCTCTTAAGTAATGAAATGGTCTTTATTTTGATTGCGTGTTCCATTCTTTCCTAATATTGCTTTGCTTATTTTTCGATGATGTCAAAAGGGGGAAAGATAAAAAATGTGAGATGAGTTAAAAGTTTAAGTTATCACAGACCACGCATAAGCTAAGGGGGAACAATTGCATAAAAAGCCTAATAGGAACTATGTGTCTCACCAGAAGTGGCTCCCTAAATCTAAATGTCTCACTAAGAGTGACTTCCCAAAATCATACTTAGGAACTCATCAGCATATCATTCATTGAAATACTTGCATTTTTGTGATGGGTTTGTCATCATCAAAAAGGGGGAAATTGTTGGGACGTTGTTGGGACCTCTGGTTCTAAGCAACGGATCAACGATTCACTTCTCTTTAAGTTTTGATAATGACAAATACCATAGGGAACTAATGTGGTTTGTTCAAGTATTTCTAAGGAACACAGGTACAGCCAAGAACTCCTATGAATGACAAAGCCACTACTGGCCACAATGAAGAGTTTCCATCAAGGGAACTCTGAAGAGGAAAGTTCCCATGAAGTGGGAACTCCCAGAAACAAACAAGAAAACACAAGCTTACAACGATGAAGAGTTTCCATCAAGGGAACTCTGAAGAAGTCAGTTCCCATGAAATGGGAACTCACATGTGAAGACAACGACCGTTCAGCACAGATCGCGGGATTCTGTCTCAGACAGCCAGAGGGAACAGTCTGAGGATCAGACTGTCACGCTTCATCCAACGGTCCGATTGATTCAAGAAGTTGACCTAGTTCAAACCAAAGTCACATGTGAAGAAAGTACAACTTGGGCATCAAGCAAAGGGCATTTTGGACACAAACGAAAGATGTGACTGCCCAAGACAAATGGACTATAAAGCCAAATGAATAGTACTCGGTCTGAGTACTTCTCCCAGAACTTACAAACACCCACATCAGAGAAAAGAAAGAAAAGGAAGAGAAGTCCCCGCCGGCGAGTGTATGATCTCGACGACGGTGAAGCTGAAGTTCCCTGGAGCAAGGGAACTGAGAAGTCAGCGTAAGGTTTGAGTTACTTGTGTTTTGCTGTTGTGAGCTTAGGAACTCAGTTGAGAGGATTTACTAGTGTTGCTAGAGTTAGGAAGAACTTGTAGGAACAGAGAAGTGTAAATCCGGCTGTGTAACTAAGGAACAAAGCAATCAATATAAGTAAGTCATTCAAAATCCTCCAAGCGGAGGTAGAGGTTTACCCATACAACTAGTTGGTTGTAGTGGGGTTCCTCTATAAAGGAACTGTGCCTTTCACTGTTTTTATTACTTGCGATTATTTACTTCCGCTGCCTTGGGAACAGCTTAATTGCCAGTTCCCAAGCTCACTGCTAACCGATTACGATCCAACAGAATGCCTTTTATCTATTTGAAATTGCTTGTGTGTTTATGCTTAGACGATAATCGAGGTAATTTGAGTTCTCAATTTGATCGAAAGAGAAAGTTGTTAACTTGAAGGTTGATATTTCTCGATTACGAAAGTTTTGAGCTTTGGATCCAAAACAAGTGATTAAGTGAATTGATTTATGAGAATTGATTGATTTACTTGTTAATCAGCGAAAGTTGATGAATTTATCTTCTAAAGGCATGATATTTATCTTCTTATGAGTTTATATGCATGGCTATGTTGTGGTGACCCTTGTCCTAGGTCTTTTATTTTATAAGGTTTAGCATTCGTTATATTCGTTGTCGAGTTCCTTTACCTCGGTACCGAACCTGCATTTTTTTTAGTTCGTTATTTTGTGTTCTCAATTTATCCAGGTTCGTTCACGACCCTGACAAGGTCGTTAACGAGGTTGGTCGTGTGTGTTTTTGCCCGTTTTGCTTTGTTTTCCTTGTTTTAATAGTTTGATAGACAAACAACCGTGCTTCCCGTGGAACGATCCTGACTTCGCTATACTCAGAGGGGTCTTGACTATAAATTTATTTGTTGTCAATTTAAATATCCCTCATCAAAAGTATTTAGGAACAAACTTGATGACACCGTAGCTGTCACAAGGAACAAGGCGAGGCTTGTAGCAAAAGGGTACAATCAACAAGAAGGGATTGACTACGATGAGACGTACGCTCCTGTTGCAAGAATAGAAGCCATATGTCTTCTAATCGCCTATGCTGCTCACAAGGGATTTAAATTATATCAAATGGACGTGAAGACAACATTCCTGAATGGGTACCTACAAGAGGAGGTTTATGTGTTTCAACCTCAAAGATTTGAAGATGTTGATCACCCTGATCATGTCTACATACTGGATAAGGACCTCTATGGTCTTAAACAGGCTCCTCGTGCTTGGTATGATAGATTCACTCAATTTCTATTAGCCAATGGATATAGACGTGGCGTGATTGCCAAGACCTTGTTCCTAGGGGAACAAGACAGTGAGGTCTTAGTAGTTCAAGTTTATGTCGATGATATTATATTTGGTTCTACTAACCCTAAACTTGTAGAAAGTTTCAAGAATCTTATGAGCAATGAGTTTGAGATGAGCATGATCGATGAACTTACTTTCTTTCTTGGTCTATAAGTGGTACAAAGTGATGAGGGAACAAAGGTACATCAACAAAAGTACATCAAGGAACTATTGAAGAAGTATGATATGGATTCTACAAAAGGTTTTGTGTAACATCCCCCACCAAAGTGCATATGTCATTCGGCATTCATATAATATTAAGAGCATATGCATAGCATATTGGCATTATATATAGTAAATTTTCAAAGGTAATATTTATTTCCTAATTAAGTTTATTATATTTTAAAAAAATTTTAAGTAAAAGTTAAGTATTAATTATTTTAGGGTAAAGTTTGTAGTAAAAGAGATTTGAGGGTGGAAAGTGTAATTTCCTAAAAAAAATTGCCGACTTCGGTGGTTGTTTACCGACTATGTTCAATATAAATATGAGAGCTTGTTTGTTTGTACACATCATGCTACGAGAAAGGTTCCAAAAAAAAAAGAGGAGAAAAAAAGAAAAGAATTTGAGTTTTGTTGTTTTTGCTGGATGTGGTACAAGATTTCTTCTATCGGGTTTTAATCCTGAAGTACAAGCGTGGTTTGGTAAGTTTTAATTAGTTATTTGTTTATCTGGATTTTATTGATTTTTCCAGATCTAGATCTAAAGTTGATTTTGATTTGAAAATCAGTCGATTTATAGCCCTCAAAGGGTGTTTTCGATATCGGATTTATATTCAGTTAAAGATTTAAGAGTAATTTTAGGGTTTTGCTTTGTAATGATATAAGGGAGCCCTTTGATCAAGTTTTTCAAAAAGGTTTGAACTAGAAAAATGTTCTTTCATATATATAGTTTATTATTGTCAAGTTTTAAAGGATTTGGAATTATGCACAAAACGTTATAATGCATATTGGCATTTCATTGCATTTGGGGTTAGAGTTTGTAAGAGTAAATAGCCTAATTTGCATTGGGTTACATATAGGAGCACCAATCATAGATCGTGGTCAAGAACAAGGGGGAGAAATATAGTATCTATCCTAAACAGGTGAGTATAGACCGGAGATTCAACCCTATGTGATATATGTGAAATATGAATATATGGATATATGTGCTATATGTGGTATATGGATATATGCGATATATGTGCTATATGAGTTGTATGGATATATGTGCTATATGAGTTATATGGATAGATGTGATAGCTCTCAAATTTTCAGAGTTGTTTGCACAGAAAGAATGTTAACAGATGGCATATGATATATGGTTACATGATGCACTTGATTGCATAGCATATTGCAATGAGATTAAAAGGACCTGTGACTGTCTTGCCCTGAACTATAATTCAGGAAATCTTCGGATTTCTTTGTTAAAGCGACCTACGGGTTGATATCCGCTTTTTAGGTAGGTTTTTTGTGTCTAGTTAGATTAGATTTGGTTGGTTTTTGTGTTAGAGTTTTAGGTTTTTGAGTCTTTTTGCTTTAGTTTTCGTATTTCCTTGAGATTCGGAAGCTGCGCATTTTTTGTGTCTTTTTGTAGGAGTTTTGGAGCTTGAAAGAAGAGTTTGGAGCATTGCAAGAGAAGATGGAGATTAAGCGCTCAAGTAAAGTTATTGAAGATCAAGTTTGAGCTTGGAAAGAGATAGAGAAATTCGTTACAAGAACATAGGAAAAAGAATCAAGTCAAACGGAGTTGTAACGAATCTTCTACGCAAGTTTTACTCAAGGTTGTTAGAACAAGCCCTCAGGAACGACCCTATGAGGGTCGTGCACGACCCTATTGGGGCCGTGCTAGACCCATGGAGATTACCAAGCCTCGGGACCGACCCCTTGGGGGGTCGTGCACGACCCACTTTGGGTCGTGCATGATGCCGACTCTCCCTTATTCCGAGATCTTTATGGATATATTCTATCTTTTATTTTAGGAAGTAGTTTTATCTTGTTTCCTAGTTTAATTAGGGCTCCTTTTCCTCTATAAAAAGGGGGGCTCTCTCTAGTTTTTATTATTCGTTCTTTGGGGGAGATTAAGAGGAAGACTTGAAGGACAAGTTGGAGAAATTTGTAAGACATCTTTGTTTTTATTTGAATTTTCGGTTTGTTTCTATGATCATGTCTTCTTCTTTCTTTTCTATGAGTGAGTAGTTTTCTTAGATTCTAGGGTTGGGTGAAAACCTAACACAATCATGCATGTCTAAACTTGAATTCATGACTTGAATGCTTGAAAGATCATATCTATCTATCTTGTGCTAAATTCCTTTGCGAAAGTTGAGGCAATATCTTGCGATTAACCCAAAAGCGAAAGTGTAAAGTTAGTTGCTTGATTATATCTAATAGGATTATTTGCGAAAGTTGATATTCCTAGGTTGAAAGATAGATAGAAAGTTGTTTAATTTGCGACAGTTGATTGAATAACTTGAATTGTTTGCGACAGTTGACTTTTCTATGATCTAGATTGCATGATAGTTGTGAATTCTCGTTGAAAGCATGTGTGATTGTTGTTGTGGTAGCCCTAGCCCTAGGATTGCTTTTTATATTTGATTAAGTCTAGTTAAATTGCATCGATTTCGACCCACCTAAGGTCGTGCTCGAGCCCTTGTGTCTTTGTGCCCCTGCGTGTTTGTTTTAGTTTATCAACTAATCTTTGGCCCTAATCTCATTCCCGTGGACGAACCTGACTCCTCTATACTCAGCGGGGTCTTGAATATAAATTTATTTGTTCAAGAAACCCTTCAACACAGGTCATATAGGATCTTCGGATCATACAGGACCTACGGGTCAATGAGGAGATCTTCGGATTTCTTTCTTAAAGCGACCATAAGAGTCAATATTCAGGAGATCTTCGGATTTATTTGATAAAGGGACTATAAGAGTCCATATATAGTAAACCCGAGGCAGATTCAAGCGTAAACAATTCACAGAATAATAATTCGGATACATCAGCATTTGCATTTGCATAGAAAATTCATATGTGACATGTATAATATGTATGAATATGAATATTGACCAATTGCTTGGTTTTGTGTGAAATAATTGATGATTGTTTATATTCACTGAGTATGCGACTCACGTAAATCGCAAAATAATTTTTCTGGCTCAGCTAGAACTTTCTGGCGTGTGTCCGTTTAGAGGTCACATTCATACAGGTCGACCGGCTGAAGCTCAATGCAACCTTCTCCTCCTCATTTTGCATCATAGACATATGAGTTGTAATAGAAGTTAGAGTAATAGATGTTTTAGTATAAAAGTAAGGATATATTGGTATGTTTGTGTTTGCAACCTTTTATGGTTGTTAATGTCTGCTATATGCTTACATGGATAGTTGTTATATGTGAATTATCTGTTTATATAAGAGATAAGTTTTACTAAGTTTACGTCATAGGGTATAGGGATGTCACATTTTGATACTCCTATTTCTCCTAATACTCGTCTTGATGCTGATCTTAATGGTGTTGATGTTGATCAAACGATGTACCATGGAATGATTGGTTCCCTATTCTACCTAACAGCCAGTCGGCCAGATATTATGTTCAGTGTGTGTCTTTGTGCTAGATTCCAGGCCAATCCTAAAGAAACACATATGAAAGAAGTGAAAAGAATTTTGCGCTACTTGAAAGGGAACGATGGGTTATGTCTATGGTATCCAAGACACAACTCGTTCCAACTCGCTCCCTCAGGAACCAAGTACAACCTTCGCTCCACCGTTTCAAAGAAACAGGTGGCTCAGGAGTCCTCTGAGGAAGAAGATCCTGAAGAAGAAGAAGAGGAGGAGGCTGGCTCTGAGTCTGAAGAGGTCGAGGAAGAAGAAAAGAAGGAGTCTGGTGGTGATGGTGATGAAGAGGAGGAGGAATTGGAAGAAGAAGTGGAGACTGACCTGAAGTCTGCCAAAGCAAAAGGGAAACTCCCAATGGAACCTGAGGCTAGTTCCAAGAAGGTTTCAAAAAGGGTTGTCGCTTCTCTAGTGATCGATGAAGAGTTTTTGAAAGGGCATGACTTGGAGGAATTCTGAGAACTTCTCAAGTTTCAAGGATGGGACAAGAAAAATATGTTTTTCTTTTCTTGTTTAATTTTGTTGTTTTCTTTTCTATTTCTTTCCTTCTTCTTATTTTTCTTACAGTGGGGACACTGTAATTTTAAGTATGGGGTGGGAGAAAGTAGAAAAACTTGTTTGTCTTGTGTCTCGTTGACTTATGTGTTTTGTTTGTTTTAAGTAGTTCTTTGTTCCATGAAAAATTTGAAAAAAAATTTTTGAAAATTTTGAAAAATTCTAAAAAAAGAGTTTTAGAATTGATAGATATCCCTTTCTTAGGTTATATGATAGTAGTTTCTAGCATGATCATATAAATCCTTGCAAGCATGTTTTTGATAGTATAGCCGGATTCTTGTTATGAAGTTGTTTTTTTAGAAGGAATAGCATTTGATGAAATTGATCACATATACTTTATAGCATAAGTGATGCAATCCAACAAAAATTTTTACCTTATGAGTTATTTTTGGCCTTATAGGGAGAACATCCAAAATCCCTCTTCTTTTCTTGTGTGATTTTACTCTTTATATGCATATTATCTCTTGGAATTGTGATGGTTATCTATTATTTGAGACCTATATGAGATATGAGTTCATTACTTGTGAGAATCAGATGATAGAGAACTTATTTTCATAAGCCCTCTTTTTGACAACCAACTTGAGCCTGAAGCCTTTTATTTATAGCTCCACAAAATTGTTCCCTAGCCGAGATAAGCTTGACCCTATCCGGAGATTAGGACTTAGATTGGAGAGGTATGTTTTGTTGAGTGTAATGTTATGTTTGGTTTGAAATTGAGGGATTATTGGGAAGGGTAGATTGGAAGTCTCTTGTTTTTAAGCTGTAAAAAGAAAGATCTCTTGGTACAAAAAATGCACGAAATAAGATTGATGGTTGAAAGAAAGTTGTTAAGAAAATTGAGGAGTACACGATGAAGTTCGTTAACGACCCTTGTGGGTTCGTTAACGAGGTTGCGAGGGGAGTAAAATAAGAAAAAAAATGAGCTGAATAAAAGGAAGAAGTAAGAAGTGCATCTGTGTTTATATAGATAAATCAGAGATTCTTTTGAGTTATTATGTGAGACTTTCTAGGATATGTTGGGTGAGTGAAGAATAAGTGCATAATGTTGAGTGAGTTTGGTATATCTTTTATGAGAAGTTTTGATGTTATGTGAGTTTTTTAGGAGTCTTTGATTCCCGGATATTATTAGCACCACATAGCCAAAATATTTTCCACACCCATTTGTTATTACCGAGCCCCATTACAACCCGGCCGAATGGAAGCTTCTTTGAAGTTTTTCATTGAGCCCCCTAAGTTCTCTCGATGATTTTTGCTTGTTTTGACAAATCTTGGGTGGAGAGTTTTGGTGATATAAGTTCCAATTTCTATCAGTTTTTGTATATAAGATGAGTTGAGAGATTGAATTTATAAGCCCAAACACTTGAGAGTTGAGTGAAACACATTATTATCCCTTGTGAGGTTGGATTGTATTTTCTTATGTCTATTTGGTGCATATATGTGTGATGACATTAATAATCATTTGTTAATTTTCTTCTATGTGTTGATGTTGTTTTTAGATAATGGCTATGTCTTGATGAGTATGTTTGTTTGGTTTTGATATATGTTTAATGATTGCTTGAGGACAAGCAAGTCTAAGTATGGGGTATTTTGATGTTCGTATTTTTGGTATAGTTTTTAGTATGTTTTCTTAGTTTATTAGGACTAGTTTTGAAAAGTTTAGGGTTAGTTTTGTGTGTTTTTGGATAGTTTTGCATATTTTGTGAAAAGTATGGAAGCTACTCCGTTTTATGTATTTTTGTAGGTTTTAGCAAGGAAACAGTGTTGTTTGGAGCTGAATTTGGAGTGCTATGATGAAGGACGGAGAAATACAAGATAACTGAGTTGAAGTTGGAGCTTTTTTGAAGAAGAAGTGTTGAAGAAACCAAGCCCAGGCTCGTTAACGAGGTTGTGAGGGCTCGTTAACGAGGCTACGAGATAGGGTTTTCGAGGAATATTAGTGATGGTCCACCGATCCTGTGCGAGAATTTATTTCCGTGTCGGTAGTATATGTTTTTAATAAGTTTTAGGGTTATATATTATGTATTTTAGGTCTTGTTATCTTTCTAGATTTTATTTCTATCTTTTTAGAGTTAATTTATATCTTTTTAGGAAAGTTTTTATCTTTTAGTTTTTTTATTTTCTAGCCCTATTAGTATAAATACCCTTTTATCTAGCCTAGAGAGGGGAGAAAAGAAGTAGAGAGAAGAGGAAGAGCCGAGAGAGACGAGAAGGATCGGAGATCAAGATCGAGCTCGGTGGACGAGAGTTACCGGGGTCGTTAGTCGTGGTTTTGATTCGGTGTTTTGTATTTTTTTGGTTTCTTTTGAATTTCTGTAAGACGATATTTTCTTATTAATTTGAGTAGTATTTTGTTTTCAATGTTCTATTTTGTTGAATTTATTTGTTTCTTAGTTATGAGTAGTGAGTAGTTTTCTTTTCTAGGGTCGGGGTTGAAACCCGGCATAGTTATGCATGGATTGATGAGTAAGATGATGTGTTGAAGGCCTTTTATCTATCTTTGAGATTGCTTGTTGTGCTTATACCTAGATGAAAGTTAAGGCGATTTGAGTTTTTGACTTGATTGAGAGAAAAAGTTATAAACTTGAAGGTTGATATTGTTTGAATGCGAAAGTTTTCAAGCTTTAGATCCAAAACAAGCGATTGAGTGAATTAATTTATGAAAGTAGATTAACTTGCTTGCTAGTCAATGAAAGTTGATGAATTTATCTATTTAAAGGCATGATCTTATCTTCTTACGAGTTTATATGCATGACTATGTTGTGGTGACCCTTGTCCTAGATCTTGTTTTTATTTGAATTCTCTTAAGTTATATTCGTTACTGAGTTCATAGCCTCGGTACCGAACCTGTTTAGGTCGTTATTTTTAGTCAGTTGTTTGCGGTGGTTCGTTAACGACCCTGACGAAGTCGTTAACGAGGCTGCTTGTGAGTGTTTTGCTTGTTTTTGTTTGATTTTTATTGTTAGTAGTCGATAGACAAACAACCTTGCTTCTCGTGGAACGATTCTGACTCCCCTATATTCAGCGGGGTCTTGACTTATAAATTTTTTTGTTGTCCAGAGTAGAGGCCCGTCAACAAATTGGCGCCGTTGCCGGGGAAGAACGAGTTTGTTTGTTTATTTGTGGGTCTGGGAATAGCCCGACCCCATTTTTGTTTTTAATTTTTGTTTTCTTTGTCTGTTTTCTCTGCGTATGTCGCTAGGACGTCGAAGGCTCGAATTTGACAACGCTGGTTATTATTCAGAACCTGAACGTTCCCTGCACCGTAGACGCCGAGAGAACCGAGCCATGGCCACACCTGAAGAGATGGCTCGTTAGTTGGAAGTCCTCCAAAACCAGATGGAGGCATTGAAAACCGAGAAGGAAGACGCCGCTGCTGAGGCTGAGCGTCAACGAGCTAACAATGCTCGTCTACAGGAAGGGTTGAATGTCTATCCGAGGAACGCCAAACAATACATGCATCCAGAACTGAGGGTGCCAGAATCACCAATCATGCTTCCGGAGATAGAGAAACCATTTGAGATTAAATCTCAATTTATATCCTTGATAAAAACGGGCTCAGTTTGAAGGGAAACCTACTGAGTGCCCTATGGAACATATTAGAAATTTTCTTGATTTATGTGACACCATAGCTGCTGAAGGTTTCTCACTTGAATATGTTCTATTAAAAGCTTTCAGGTGGTCTCTTGCTGCAAAAGGCCCTGAGCTGGTTGGAGAGCTTACCTCCTAAGTCTATCAGGACTTGGAAGAACTTGTACGATCAATTTCTTGCAAAGTTCTTCCCTCCTGCCAAGACAACGGAGTTGAGAAAACGCATCACCTCCTATCACCAGCTGCCTAATGAGACTTTTTTTGAAACATGGGAAAGATTTAAAGAAATGCTTAGACAGTGCCCCACTCATGGGCAACCTTTATATGTTCTTCAAGAAATCTTTTTCCAGGGTATCAACGCAGAGACCAAGAACCGCATCAACACGCATACAGCGTGCGGTTTTATAGAGATGGACCCTACGGCTGCATGGGAATTGCTGGATAAGCTGTCCAATTATGATGCCATGTATGGAACCCAGCAAACCCCCAACCTCAGAAACGTCTCTACGTGCCTAACCGAGAAGAAGTTGACCCAGACGTTAAAAGTCAATTTTTACAAGACGAGGTTAATCACCTGAAGAAGCAGGTAAGTGATCGCTCTCGGATGCGAGGGTCAAGAGATACAATTTATAACCCGACCCCGTTGTAGTACGTGGTGGGTGTCGAACACTCGGGAAGTCTACTCGATCGATGTGCCTAGATACTAGGGAGCTAGAAAGGAGAGCATAAAACAAAGGAAAACAAAGAAAACAGTCGGGACCGACACTGAGGTCACGTCGGGCCCGATGTTGGCGACAATAGGAAGTCAGGACCGACGTAGGGTAAGTCGGGCCCGAGGTATCTGGGTTTGTCGAACTTCACAGATTAAAAGCAGATCTTGGGCTTTTGGGTTCCTTCTCTAGTAGATTAAGGCTTATCCACCCCAATTCAAGCAATGAGTGATGATCGGACTAGGATCGAGTGCTTTCGCCCTCGTTCCAACCACTTCTACACATCGATCATTGGGGAAATCCCCTTCGAAGCAAGGTCTTGAGATTGACACATGTTCACTTTCGCTACTTTGCCAATCACAAGCCTTGATTCCCAACTTTCGCAAGGAATTGTAGCTCTATGTAGAGTGGGTTCCTTAGATCAAGCACTCAAGGCTATGGAATTGGGGTTTCTAGCCCAAACCTAGGTAGGGTTTTCCCCCATAACCCAAGATCAAGGAGATCTACTCCATAAGGCAAACAAAGAAAGCAAACAAATCAAAAGGGAAAGCAATCAACATCATCAATCTCAAAACAAAGCAAAGTTTCATTCAAATCAAAAGCAATCCACAAATTCCAATCAAGGGTTTCCAAATCCACAAGATCAAAACAAAGCAAAGCTAATCTATCAACCAAACCTATCAATTTTCCTCTCCCTTGGCCGATTCTCTCTCTTCTCCTTCGCCTCTCCTTCCTCCTTGCTCTCCAAGTATCCTTTTTGGCTCCCTTGGAACCCCCCTTTTGTGTGTATGTGGGGGAACCCCTTCTTAGAAGACAAGAGGGCCTTTTATTGATTAGATGAGGGGCAAAAGTGGAAGTCCACAAATTCGTGCCTTGGAGCCCAAGTAGTTCGGTGACCGACTCGGAGGACCTCAGGCCCGAGTTACTGTGCATCTCGGTCCGAGGTTGGAAACTTCAAAGTCGGGCCCGACGTGGTTGCAACTCGGTCCTGACCTCGTTCCACCTTCTTCTTAGTTGGCTTCTCTTGTTCTTCTTCATGGCTTGCTTCTCTCTTTCCCGCTTTAGCTCGGCCTTTGCTCCATGTCTCGACCCTCCTTCAAATCGATCCTTGATTCATGCCAAATTACCTACAAAACACATAAAAGGTGCGTAGTCTCCGAATCTCATAGAAATACGGGAACTAGGCTAAAAAGGAACAAAACGCACAAGAAAAGGGGAAAAAGAAACATATTTACGAAGGAAATCACATATGAAAACACCACCAAATAGAGAGACATTAGTAAGTTTTCTGAAGTCCTCTCAATCCTGTCAAGAGTGTGGCTCCGCTGCCCATAGTACTTCTGCTTGCACTAACATAGAGCAGGTAAGAGCTGCTGAGACAATTGCTGAGATGAATTACATGAGAGGCCCGTAGAGGAACCGGCCTAGAAATTTTGACATGTCAAACAACTATCAAACGTGGGGCAATCAGAATCCAAATCCAAATTATGCAGCGCCTCCACCGGAATGGCGACTTGCGCCTTATCGACCTCCAGACCATCAGGAGCCACCATCATGGGTACAAGGGTTACAGGAAAGAATCAATGGAGTCCACAACAAGGTTAATGAAGTTCAAGATAACCTTAACCACCAAAATAAAAGATGGGGAGAGTTCGATGTATGGAATAAGAATGTTGATTCCCAACTAGGGAACCTTGCTGCACAAATCCCAAGACCACAAGGGCAACTTCCGGGTCGTCCTGAAGAGAATCCTAAAGGACAGATAGCAGCGGTACACCTTAGGAGCGGAAAGACATTACCGGAGCGTGTCCAGGCTAAGGACAAGACGGAAGAGGACACCACGGTTCCCCTCGGTAACGAGCCAGCGAGGGCTAGTACCGAACCAACGCACCATGGAGACGAGGCTCCAAGGGTATCTAACGACCCTAATCCAGGTAAACTTTCTAATCCGAGCCCTCCTCTCAATCCCAGGCTAGTTAACGACCCCATCAGGGTCGGTAACGACCCACCGAGCGTACCTAACGACCCTAGTGTCGACCCGGTAACTTCACCTCTCGAACCTAACTTGGTTCCGAGAATGGTGAAATCTCTTCCATTCCCCACTAAGAAATCTGTGGACTCTACTGAGAGTAAGTTCAAGCGTTTCATAAAGATTCTTCAAGGCATTAATATTTCCATCCCATTCGCTGAGGCCCTAAGCGAAATGTCGGCTTACACGAAATTTTTGAAAGATATTCTTAGCAGGAAAAGATCCATTACCGAGATACAAGATGAAGTCCGATCTATAGCTCTACCAGAAAAGCTCGGAGACCCAGGGAGATTTGCAATAATGATCGGCATAGGCGACCACAAGTTCAAAGCTTTATGTGATCTGGGAGCCAGTGCTAGTTTACTCCCTCTCTCAATCTGGTCAAAATCTAACATGGGACCACTAGAGCCGGTAGATATGAACCTCTACATGGCAGACGGATCATGTGTCAAGGCCACAGGAGTCGTGGACGACTATCCTATTCAAGTCGGGAAATTCTTTATACCGAATGATTTCATCGTCCTCGACATGCCTAAAGACCCTCATGTCCCCATAATTCTCGGCCGACCATTCTTAGCCACAGAAGGTGCTAGGGTTGATGTGCGGAAAGGACTTCTCACTTTTGATATTGGAGAGGAATGCGTGGAATTCAGCCTGGATCAAAATGCCAACGACCCAACTACGGTTGCACAAATCGAGTTGACCCAGCCAGAACTCGACATAGCTGATCCTACCGAGCCTCCTTCAAATACCAAAACGGAAGAGAATTTCATACAAGTCCCTACCGAACCTCATTGCCCCACCATCGAGTCCCACATGTAAGGGTATAATCAAGGTGAGTACTCTAAACTCGCTAATGCTAGTTATGACTATTCTTCATACTTTGTTCCTACACCATGCCCCGTTATATGTGCTACAGAGGAGTCTAAACCACCTTGGTTTTCGGATTTCACTAACCATCATGTAAGAATACTGGGCATACTGATAGAAGAAAAGAGACCTAATTTAGTGACTCAAGCGAATAATGCCTACAACACTAAGTATGGGGTACCAAAAGACCCCAACATAGCTGCAAAGGAGCCACCTTGAACAAGGTAAGTACGTCGGGCTGACGACGTTAAAAATACCGCTTACGGGAGGCAACCCGCTTTTAGTATAGACTAGAATTTTCTTTTCTTTTTAGATTCTTTTTCCTAGCTTTCTTTTGAGTTCTTTTTAGTAGTTTTTACGATAGAAAAAATAGGATAAAATTTTAAGCTAACAAGATGCAGGAGAAAGGGCTCGAAAATCACTCAAGGAGGCTACGACGGCTCGTTAACGACCCACCCAGGGTCGTTAACGACCCGGTCTAGTGAACCGACAGGGGCAGGTAAGTTTTTATTTTACCCTAGTCTATCTTCTATCTTATACCCTTCTTCTATCTACCCTAGCCGTCGCCGCTACCCCCCCCCCCTCCTATTTCTACCCTCTCCTATTTAACCCTTCTAAACTCTCAAAAAAATCCTACTCTCAAATCCCAAACTCCAAATCCCTCAAAATTCTACCGAAGATCTTCACCACCGATCGGAATTCTCCACTCCACCGACCGTCGGAAAACGACCTCGTTACCGAAGCCGGAAACCAGTTTTCCCACCGACGAGATCCAAAGCTCGTTAACCACCTAAATTCGATTCTTTGTTCTCCAATTTCTCAATCTTCCGGTATGATTTCTAAACCCTAACTCTTTATTGCATGATTCATGGTTCTTAGGGTAGAAATTTCATATTTGGATGGTGTTTATAGAGGGGACCGAATTGCATGTTTGTATTTTGCTCATGAATTTTGGTTGTGCTTAGTTGTTCTCAAATCTAGGGAAGGTTATTCATGCTAGATTCTCCATTGCAAAAATTTGATTAGAAAAGCATGAACTTTCTTGTTCTAGGAAGTTTGAATTCAATCTCCACCATGGTAATTTTTGGGTAAATTTAGCATGTTCGGGATGGGTAATTGAGCAAGTATGGGGTGTGTATACCTGATTGTGTGTCTAGTGAAGGAGTATAGAGGATGCATTCTTGATTTATTGCTTAATTTTAGAGTGGATGACATTCGGATTTTGATAACTGGCTCTCGGTAGCTCGTTAACGACCCACCCAGGCTCGTTAACGACCCTGCGTAACCTCAAAGTTTATAAACCAGTCCAGATTCGTTAACGAACCAATCGGGTGGTTAACAAATAATTCTGAGGGTTATTTCGAGACCAAGGGGTCTCTTGCCTATCTATTTTGAGTGGATCTTATCTTGGAAAAATCAAATTATTTTGTAGATCAAATGGCAAGTTCAAGCAGAGCCGCTACCCGAGCCCAGAAGAAGAGGAGGAATCAGAGGTCCCCATCTCCACCTCGCATGGACAATGTGATCTTGCACACTCAAGGGCAAGCGGACCGATACAATGCCATCCTACACAAGGACCACAACACTCGGTGGTTCTCGAGGTCAAGTGCTAAAGCCACGGGGATTTATACGGATGTCAAGGAGGCCTTTGTTATTCTCGGTGTGCCTCATTTGATGAAGAAGGAGAATTTGCCACACTTTCCGTCTCTCACATCCGAGTTTCTAGCCACTCTAGAGACGAGTTTCCCAACGAAGATTTCGGCGGGACGCATTCGGTTTAGGCTCGGTAATTTGAACCGAGAGTACACTTTGGCGGAGTTCAACGCTATTCTGGAGCTCCCAAACCCTACCAGAGAGTACAGTCTCAAGGATTACAAGGTAACAAGGACTTGGAGCTACATCACCGGGGAGGTCGAGCCCTCCACAGCGGCATTATCCGGGGCAAGCATCATCAACCCCATTTTCAGGATCATCCTCCGAGTCCTAGCCGCTACATTTTGGCCAAAGAGGGAGTTGAACAGGCCAACAAGGACAGAGGTTGCATGTTTTCGCACCATTCTTTTCGAGGAGCCCGACCCATTGAACTTGGGGTATGAGTGGCTCTATTATATAGAAAAATCCACCAAGTCAAAGGAAGTATGGTGTGGTAATTTGGTTAGTCTTCTAGCAACAAAGCTTGGAGTCGATCTCACTCGCTACACACCGGCTCATGCTCAACTTCTCAACAAGAATTATTGGTATAGCTCCGGTATTTTCATTCAAGCCGAGGGAGGGTTCAAGACGAAAGTTCAAGACCGCATTGTTGTACCAACCGTTGACAAGCTAGAGCTACTTTATGTACCGAATTGGTACAAGGCATGGATGGGTCATGCATTCCCGTTGGAGCCCAAGCCGGAGGATGAGCTATCGCTTAGGCCGTGTGAGTCGCGGTTTTAGAGAGAAGGAGAAGAGATGGATGAAGATGAAGATGAGACTAACGAGGTTGCTGAAGACGAGACTGAAGAGGCTGACACAGAGGGAGGCACAGAGGAGCTTAACTTCGAGGATGAAGACCTCGATACAGAAGTTTTGGGCACCAACGTCTTCGTTGACGAGCCCACCAGGCTCGTTAACGACCATTTCCAAACCTCTACCGATGCTCCTAACGAGGCACCCAGCTTCGTTACCGACCCCCCGAGGACAGCTACCGCCCCTCCGTAGGCTCCCATCGACCCTCACTCCTATGGACTCATGCCATACAACCCGGTGCTTTACCAAGACCACTTCCAGCCTCACTATCCACCACCTCCTCAGCCCGAGTACACTGGATCGAGTATCCCGCCACCATGGGCCGAAGATCTCTCTGCTCAAATGCAACAGCTTCCCCTTCAGCAGGACCATATTCATCGGAGGATGGACAGATGGGAGAGTGTCTATTCTGCTCGCATGACGATGGAAGACGAGAGACATCGCCAGAGAGAGGTGGAGGATGCAGAGCGCTGGAGGATGATGTACGACTTCATGGGGAACTTCGAGCACTATTTTCCTCCACCGAACCGTTGATTCAGCTTGAAGAAGTTTCCTAGTTTTCAGCTTTTAAAGACTTTGTAAGTTTTATATTTTTCTTTTCTTGTTTAATTTTGTTGTTTTCTTTTCTATTTCTTTCCTTCTTCATATTTTTCTTATAGTGGGGACACTGTAATTTTAAGTATGGGGTGGGAGAAAGTAGAAAAACTTGTTTGTCTTGCGTCTCGTTGACTTATGTGTTTTGTTTGTTTTAAGTAGTTCTTTGTTCCATGAAAAATTTGAATTTTTTTTTTTTAAATTTTGAAAAAATCTAAAAAAAGAGTTTTAGAATTGATAGATATCCCTGTCTTAGGTTCTGTGATAGTAGTTTCTAGCATGATCATATAAATCCTTGCAAGCATGTTTTTGATAGTATAGCCGGATTCTTGTTATGAAGTTGTTTTTTTAGAAGGAATAGCATTTGATGAAATTGAGCACATATACTTTATAGCATAAGTGATGCAATCCAACAAAAATTTTTACCTTATGAGTTATTTTTGGCCTTATAGGGAGAACATCCAAAATCCCTCTTCTTTTCTTGTGTGATTTTACTCTCTATATGCATATTATCTCTTGGAATTGTGATGGTTATCTATTACTTGAGACCTATATGAGATATTAGTTCATTACTTGTGAGAATCAGATGATAGAGAACTTATTTTCATAAACCCTCTTTTTGACAACCAACTTGAGCCTGAAGCCTTTTATTTATAGCTCCACAAAATTGTTCCCTAGTCGAGATAAGCTTGACCCTATCTGAGGATTAGGACTTAGATTGGAGAGGTATGTTTTGTTGAGTGTAATGTTATGTTTAGTTTGAAATTGAGGGATTATTTGGAAGGGTAGATTGGAAGTCTCTTGTTTTTAAGCTGTAAAAAGAAAGGTCTCTTGGTAAAAAGATGCACGAAATAAGATTGATGGTTGAAAGAAAGTTGTTAAGAAAATTGAGGAGTACATGATGAAGTTCGTTAACGAGGTTGCGAGGGGATTAAAATAAGAAAAAAAAATGAGCTGAATAAAAGGAAGAAGTAAGAAGTGCATCTGTGTTTATATAGATAAATCAGAGATTCTTTTGAGTTATTTTGTGAGACTTTCTAGGATATGTTGGGTGAGTGAAGAATAAGTGCATAATGTTGAGTGAGTTTGGTATATCTTTTATGAGAAGTTTTGATGTTATGTGAGTTTTTTAGGAGTCTTTGATTCCCGGATATTATTAGCACCACATAGCCAAAATACTTTCCACCCTCATTTGTTATTACCGAGCCCCATTACAACCCGGCCGAATGGAAGCTTCTTTGAAGTTTTTCATTGAGCCCCCTAAGTTCTCTCGATGATTTTTGCTTGTTTTGACAAATCTTGGGTGGAGAGTTTTGGTGATATAAGTTCCAATTTCTATGAGTTTTTGTATATAAGATGAGTTGAGAGATTGAATTTATAAGCCCAAACACTTGAGAGTTGAGTGAAACACATTATTATCCCTTGTGAGGTTGGATTGTATTTTCTTATGTCTATTTGGTGCATATATGTGTGATGACATTAATAATCATTTGTTATTTTTCTTCTATGTGTTGATGTTGTTTTTAGATGATGGCTATGTCTTGATGAGTATGTTTGTTTGGTTTTGATATATGTTTAATGATTGCTTAAGGACAAGCAAGTCTAAGTATGGGATATTTTGATGTTCGTATTTTTGGTATAGTTTTTAGTATGTTTTCTTAGTTTATTAGGACTAGTTTTGATAAGTTTAGGGTTAGTTTTGTGTGTTTTTGTATAGTTTTGCATATTTTGTGAAAAGTATGGAAGCTACTCCGTTTTATGTATTTTTGTAGGTTTTAGCAAGGGAACAGTGTTGTTTGGAGCTGAATTTGGAGTGCTATGATGAAGGACGGAGGAATACAAGATAAATGAGTTGAAGTCGGAGCTTTTTTGAAGAAGAAGTGTTGAAGAAACCAAGCCCAGGCTCGTTAACGAGGCTGTGAGGGCTTGTTAACGAGGCTACGAGATAGGGTTTTCGAGGAATATTAGTGATGGTCCATCGATCCTGTGCGGGAATTTATTTCCGTGTCGGTAGTATATGTTTTTAATAAGTTTAGGGTTATTATATTATGTATTTTAGGTCTTGTTATCTTTCTAGATTTTATTTCTATCTTTTTAGAGTTAATTTATATCTTTTTAGGAAAGTTTTTATCTTTTAGTTTTTTTATTTTCTAGCCCTATTAGTATAAATACACTTTTATCTAGCCTAGAGAGGGGAGAAAAGAAGTAGAGAGAAGAGGAAGAGCTTAGAGAGACGAGAAGGATCGGAGATCAAGATCAAGCTCGGTCGACGAGAGTTACCGGGGTCGTTAGTCGTGGTTTCGATTCGGTGTTTTGTATTTTTTTGGTTTCTTCTGAATTTCTATAAGACGATATTTTCTTATTAATTTGAGTAGTATTTTGTTTTCAATGTTCTATTTTGTTGAATTTATTTGTTTCTTAGTTATGAGTAGTGAGTAGTTTTCTTTTCTAGGGTCGGGGTTGAAACCCGGCATAGTTATGCATGGATTGATGAGTAAGATGATGTGTTGAAGGCCTTTTATCTATCTTTGAGATTGCTTGTTGTGCTTATACCTAGATGAAAGTTAAGGTGATTTGAGTTTTTGACTTGATTGAGAGAAAAAGTTATAAACTTGAAGGTTGATATTGTTTGAATGCGAAAGTTTTCAAGCTCTAGATCCAAAACAAGCGATTGAGTGAATTAATTTATGAAAGTAGATTAACTTGCTTGCTAGTCAATGAAAGTTGATGAATTTATCTATTTAAAGGCATGATCTTATCTTCTTACGAGTTTATATGCATGACTATGTTGTGGTGACCCTTGTCCTAGATCTTGTTTTTATTTGAATTCTCTTAAGTTATATTCGTTACTGAGTTCATAGCCTCGGTACCGAACCTGTTTAGGTCGTTTTTTTTAGTCAGTTGTTTGCGGTGGTTCGTTAACGACCCTGACGAAGTCGTTAACGAGGCTGCTTGTGAGTGTTTTGCTTGTTTTTGTTTGATTTTTATTGTTAGTAGTCGATAGACAAACAACCTTGCTTCTCGTGGAACGATCCTAACTCCCCTATACTCAGCGGGATCTTGACTTATAAATTTATTTGTTGTCCAGAGTAAAGGCCCGTCAACACTCACCATCAATGACATTATTCTACTGGACAAGTTTTTGTGAAGGGAACGAATCAGTCTTCCGGAGATAGTGATGAGGCAAATGGCTAAGTGCACTGGAAAGAAAAATGGCCTACCTTATCCTCAATTTGTAAAGGCCATTCTAAAGGAGAGAAAGGCTTACAAGCCTTCGAATGAGGAGTTCTTTGGATTACCCCTGGATATGCGCAATATCTCGAGGATGAACTTTCAGGGTAATACAAAGGGAACAGTTGCAAAGAATACTGCCCAGATGGACGTTGGGAGCTCTTCGATGAGTGATGGTGTTAATGTCAAGATGTTGTCTGAGCTTCAAAAGATTTCCTCTCAGCTGAGTACCATCATTGGTTACCTGGCTAAGAGAGACACTGACATTGCTGCTGTTGATTCCACCTCCTCCGAACCATGATGTGGATCCTCTCTAGTTCCTTAGCCTATCTATCCCCAAATTAAAGTTTTTTTGTTGCTTCTTGGATGTTAAGACTTTTTATGTTTTTATGTTTTCTCTAGCTGTGATCCCCGCGACAAGTATTTATAATAATAACTATCTTTTGCTTATGAATGGTTTAAGTTTCAATTGAATTTGTTCATTTGCTCTACGTTTTGCTTGATGATTGTTGATCTTTTGATGATGTCAAAAGGGGGAAGTTAGGAAAAATGCAGAGATGCGTTCTATCCAGGAAATACAGAGGGAACTTTGGCTAAGGGGGAATATGTTGTTAACTCTGATGAGTAGGAACAACAATGCATCTGTTAAGGGGGAACCATACAAGAATTTTTTTCTGATCTATAATTCTACTAGTTTCTAAGACATGTATTTTTGTATAGGTTTGTCATCATCAAAAAGGAGGAAATTGTTGGAACAATGGTTGTTTCATGGTTTCTCTTAGTTATGATGATAACAAACTTAGTTGGTATAACTTGCTTCTACATGTAAGTGTTTCAGGAAAACAGGTACATAGTCACGAGTGATGGAACATTGTGAGGAACGATGGAGGAAACGAGTGACAGATTTAGGAAGCGCGTATAAGACGGAACGCGGCTTTCTATTAATGGCAAGTTACCAGATCTTCTACGAGCAATCTTCTACGAAGATATGAAGCTGTAGGCGGTTGTTTGAGGAGATCAAAGGAAGGATAAGATCAAGCTTTACACGATCTTATCTAAAGAAATCCGAGATCATTCGGTTTTGGAAAGAATCGACATGGTTGAGGATCCGAAATCACAAACAATACTTTTTCCTTATTGTGTGGGATTTGTTAAGTATAATATCTGCGTAATTAGGCAAGAATTACGTATGAGATCAGACTTGACATACCTTATAAATAGCTGGGTTTAGCTAGGGTTAAGGTGTGGTTATAGACGACGAACTTGGAGAGAGAGCTTTTCAAGTATATGAGTGTGTGGCTTTCTCTGGTGAAGAATCCACAAGTAAGTCAGTAGTTTGCTTTGTCTTAGGGTTGTAGAAGTTTAGTTGGTTGAACTTTGGTTGGTGCCTTCGTTACTAGGGAACTTGACTTGCCTTGTAATCGTTGAAACTTAATAAAAGTATTCTATTGAAAATCCTCTGAGAAGGAGTATCAGAGGTAGAGGTTTTTTCTTTCTACGACTTGTTGGTCGGACAGAAAGTTTTCCTCTCTAAATTTTGTGTTCTTATTATTTATTTCCGCTGCCTAGGGAACATTACTAGTTCTCTGATTTGTTACTAACGCGTCACGATCCAACAGAGGTCCCTTCAAATCCAATTACGGAGGGTGCTAACAATGCCACTAATACAAAAAATCTGCATTTATTTAGATAACTTGAGCTAATGTTCACAAAGGGAACATCAACTCAACAAACTCACATGATGATCGATCAAATTGAAGAAACACGATCAACAAAATGAGATTGAATGAACAAAGTAGGAAAACTTTGAGAGAAAGAGAGACTTTGAGAGAAAAGGAATTTGTGTATATTTCTGAATGCCTCATTACAATGTCAAACATGATCTATATAAGCTCAACAGATTTTAGTACTCAATACAAACACGAGAATATCTATATTTTCATTATTTTTATTACAAAACCTTCTGAACTGATTTATTGTAACAGATCTCCCCTCTTTAGAAAACCTTGACCTCAAGGTTATCTTCCAAGCTTGAAAATTTTGTGAAGACCTCAATGCAATGCCCGACAGAGATCTCCAACAACAAAAATGCAACAACCATAATCTCAACCAAGAACCCAATGAGTTGAAAACTTTGGTAGATAACAACTCACACCTATACTTGAACAACTCATAGTCTCCTCCTAGATAAAAAAAACTCTCAATGCACAAGACTCTAACTGAAGCAAAAATCCATAAAAAACTTGAACAAATTCATGAAGTTCGACCCTGTTTTCAGCTTGGAGGAATATCGCTATCCGTTTGGGTATTTTATCACACCAGCAAGGATTATCAAAATTTGAGGCTTTTGTTTCTAGTTCCTCCAACAAATCATCAGTGCTCTCATGGCACTCCAAGTAGCTCAACTACAATGCTTGCAAATCCTTTTCAATCCCATATTGTCCTCCAGGATCCCATGGAAGGATGACCAATTCACCTTGGGTTTTGAAGAAAGAACCTATTGGTTCGCTTGCCATCTTAATTGGAGGATTGAATGCATCAAAATATGCATTTTTTGGTTCAGGCATTTTGTCGAACAGTTGAAAGGCATGAAAAACAGAATTCTCAATTTCCTTGTTTTCCAAGGAATAATCATCCTCAACTCCAGTTTCAGCCAAGATATTAACAGTCCTCAACTTTTCTTCTCTATTCTTGTGTTCAATAGAATTCAAATTGTCACCAATTCCAAGATTTTCGACAATCTGACAAGTTGAAGGCTTACATCCGATAATTGGATTTTGAAATTCAACATCTATTGGTGAAGTCTTGGCCAGATTCTCTGTCAATGTTGTTGCAATGGGCGAAAATGAAGCATCAGTTGTTGATAAGACATGAATTACTGAAATAGGAGGCAGAACGAATGAATCTGAAATTGGTGAAGTCGGCAATGATGGAGAATATGGCGAAGGCTCACTCAATTCAACAACAACAACGACTCTCTTCGGATGAGTGAGTTCATAGATCGTGCCAAGTGCATATGCTTGCCCCACTGATGTAATTCGACATGTTTGTAACTCCTTTCTCATATCAGGCCTTAATCATGCGATGAACCAACTGATGAAGAACTCCTCTGGCAGATCAATGCACTTCCGAATTGAATCGAAAGCTTTATAATACTCATTGACACTCCCTGTGTGCTCCAAAATTTTCAACTCAGAAATTGGATCAACTAATCCACCATAACAAGGAGACGCGTATGAACAATTGTTGCGATATCTCCTTTCGTGTGGATCCTCCATCGCTGCGAATTTCCCGGTACCGATCGAAGCCGCCATTGTTGTACAACTCCAAGAATCGACTGAATATCCCTGTCTGTTTCTTGAAGGATCCTGAAAATTCGGATGAATTGGGGATGAATTTCTACCTCCAATCATCGGAATTGGTTTGTTGCTTGTTATATTACTTGTACCAGCTGGAATGTTCTTGATGGCTTTGAATATCGCTGCCAAATTTTCCTTGAATTCCACATCCATCCATTTCAATTTCGCCTCCAGACTCTCGAATTTGGAAGCTGCCTCTTTTGCTTTGCGTAAGATCGTCTTCGTCAAAATTGCTTGCGATCTCGTTTCTGCTATGGTCGGAGGTCGCCTGGCTCTGATACTTTTAATACAAAAAATTTGTATTGATTTGGATAACTTGAGGTAATGTTCACAAAGGGAACATCAACTCAACAAACTCATATGATGATCGATCGAATTGAAGAAACAAGATCAACAAAATGAGATTGAATGAACAAAGTAGGAAAACTTTGAGAGAAATAGAGACTGTGAGTGAAAAGGAATTTGTGTATATTTCTGAATGCCTCATTACAATGTCAAACATGAGCTATATAGGCTCAACAGATTTTACTAATCAATAGAGACACGTGGAAATCTATATTTTTATTATTTTTAGGGAAAATTGCATTTAACCACCCCTTATTTTATAAATGTTACATTTAACCACCCTTTATATTTTTTTCAACAAGTAACCACCCTTTATTTATAATTATGGGGCATTTAACCACCTCTTGACAGATTCCGTTAATATCTCTGTTAAATATAGTGAACTACAGAGTATATTTTTGCAATTCTTTTTTAATTTTATTCAACAAAAAATTCCATAGAAGAACCCCATTAACAATCAATAGAGAGGCCTCATCGTTGTTCAACAACAGCTTTCATTTCCCTTTCAACTATGGAGTCTGCAAATCATACAACAAGAAGAGGTAATACTAGGTCAATTCTTCAATTCTATATATTCCAATCTTGATCTAGTTTTGAATTTTTAAATTGCATTCCAACCGTGCACTTTTTGCTCCATCTCACTGTCCAGTTCACAACCATCTCCCTCATTTGTTTCTAGACTCTCTCGTCCCATCTCTCTCAAATCTCTGCCTTAATTTTATGAGTCTCCAGATCTCCGCCAAAAGATGTCATTGATGGAATGAACGAAGCTCCGTCTTCGCACCGTCGTCAAGCGGCAAAAGAAATACCTAGATCTAGTCTGCGAGGAAGATGGATTCTTATTTGGTAAGAAGAAGATATGAATTGAAGAAATTGTGAAGATATATGTTCGGCCCTATAAATTTTGTATGTGAAATTTGTAACAACCTTACAAGGACCCTAATTTTATAAATTGGGGTTTTTTTGTGTTCAATCTATTTTTGTGCTTTAGAACGAACAATTTGTTGTGCCTTGTACCTTACCAAAAGCAGAAGGCAACAATTGATAAGGAATTGCTAACCCATGAGGAGAAGCTATAAGATCAAACTAGAGGAAAGGCACGGCTAATGATGCATTCTTGATACAAGCAACCTACCAAACCAAATACAAGAATCCTGTAAAATTATTTTTTTTTCTTTTATTTTTATTTGTTGCAAATTAAATTAGAAAAGAAGGGTAAAAAGGTCATTTACTTACTTAACATAGATAATAACGAAATCTGTCAAGATGTGGTTAAATGCTCCATAATTATAAATAAAGGGTGGTTACTTATTGAAAAAAATTGAAAGGATGGTTAAATGTAACATTTATAAAATAAGGGGTGGTTAAATGCAATTTACTGTAACAGCCACGGTTGCCCAAGTCGATCAATTCCAACTGAAAGTTTTCATGGATGTTCGCGTGAAGGAGTGTTGCCCATCCTCGCTACTTGCAAATAATGGTAAGAGTAGGACAAGAGTTCTTGATCAGTTTGGAGTTTAATTTTTTTAAGTTAAATCTTGGTTTTCATTGTTTTTTTTTCTTTTTTCTTTTTAATTATATACTCGGTATTATAGAAAATTTTCAACGTGGCTTGGCCCATTAGCTATAAAGTTGGGCCTTACGCCCTAGCCCATGATTGGATAAAAATGTATAATTTCGGCTTGGCCTTTATGCTTGGCCCATGCACTTCAATGTTCATGCGAAATGTTTGAAGGTGTGAGAAAACTACCACATCAATTAAACTTGGTATTCTAATTTCGGTTTCAAAGACTTTTTAAAAATAAGCAATATAAAACTATAGTCAAATAAAACATTTTGAATGCTCAATACAAAATAGAACTCTTCTTGGCTCACGTAGCTAAAACATTCTGTTAAATTTGTGTGTGATTCCATTTACTGTTTTTTTGCTAAATCGATCTTTCTCATGTCCATTCTAATAATTACAACGTTTTACTATGTGATCAATCAAAATGATATAAAATTTTGGTTACACATAATCAAATATTTTGTTTTTACATTTTTTTTTTTTTTTTTTCCTTCTATGCATGTTCTAGCCTGGCATTTGTCAGTGTCAGTCACAACAATCCATCTTCATAATTGCCAAATTCCTATATCCCAACCGCAAATTTAAACATGCTATTTGAACTCTTTTCTTCTTGTTTTCACCTATAATATTAGCTAAGCACGCTCAAAAAATCGAACATTACTCGACAAACATTTTTTGCTCACCAAAAAATAAAACGTATAATTACTCAACAAACTTGAATCATGCTGACGATTGACACTTGAACCAAAACACTAACAATTAATGTATCATTGATGCAAAAGATGCATGGCCAAGAATCTCCTTTGGGCCATGGACTTTATATCACACATCAAATCAGAAATATTTTTCAATCCCTAGCTAGCTAGCTCCTTTTTCATTTTTCAAAGTCGAGCAATCAATGACTCATATAGTAATATATACTATGGGATACGTAAAACTCCAAGAAGAAATCTCCAAAGTTACCAAGGACATCCAAATGAATACTGGTCGACACTCGAGATAAAAATTGCTAGCTCAATCCAGCCAGCTAGCTAGCTAACCAGCATAGTTGTCTTCATATACATGAATAAATAAATCATTTTATATATGTTCTTCATAATTAAGCTAGCTAGAACAAAGAATCGAATACGTGCTTAATGAAATCGATCAGTGTTTGCACCCTAGCGGACAGTCACGGATGCAGGATCTTTTGGAAGCGGCGCGGGGGGCTATATTACCCGAGAGGGTGGTGTTGTCCGCGGTGATCGCATCGGTAATGCTAGTGACATCGTTTTCGAAATTTTTTTATATTTTTTTTATTGAAAATGATCGTTAAATCATAAATTTTTTTTACCATTTGTTAAAATAGTTGTTATTCCATAGTATACTTTTTAAAATTAGCATATACATTGATGGAGAAAACATAATTCAAGTTCTTAAAAAAAATTAACAAACTAGAAAAGAAGAAAAGACTAATTTATACTAAGAAAGAAAAATTATAAAAAAAGATACAAAACATGATAGATAAACATATTCAGGTTATTAAAAAATTGCCAACAAAATTAGAAATGAAAAATGTTAATTTAAATTAAGAAACAAGATTCGAACAATGTACTCTTCACTAGTAAAATAAGGACTACACCAACTAGACTAATCAATACTTGTAGTATTATAGTGTAGTTTTTTAATTTTATACTTTACAAAAAAAAAATTACACCAATAAAAATAAATAATTGTTCGAAGGGAAGTGGGGGCACCGGCCCCCGCCAGCCCCCGCCCCGGTCCGTCACTACTAGTGGAGAGTCTGGAGACACACAATACTTTTAGATCCAGACAGGTTTGTACCAAGGGTCGGTTTGAAATTCCTTTTTATAGTAGTAATAAATGTCATTACAACAAATGGTCGCTAAATTAGCTATAGAACTAGCATAAGTACACGTAACCTGTATGAGTTTGGTTAAATGTAAATAATTTATTTTTTATGTGAATAATGATAAAATTATCGATTATTTTTATGTAAAACTCAATGTTTTATTTTCTCCTTTACTAAAAGGAAATGAATTAGTTTAGCAATTTTTTAAATTTGTATGTATATGTTTAAATTAAAAATATATACATATATGATCTAAAAAGTTTAATTATAGCTTATATAATTTTTTTGTCATGTGATTTAAATATATAATTAATTAAGAAAATGTGTAATTAATCAAGGAGGGATAAGATAAGAATGAATCCAAGATTCACTTGTTTTTTTAACAAACCTATATAAAATAAGACAAAATAGGTATAAATATACTTATTTATAATTAGTATTGAATTACTTTTTAGAGTGTTGATGATGTGGTGCCAGATAAGCGAAATAAATATAGAGGCGACACATAAGCAAAATAAATGTGAGGCTGACATGTGGCACGAATGTGTTTTCTTTTGTATATAGATGTATTAGCGACCAAATAGTCGTGAATTCCAATCCTGTAACTAGCGACCACATGGTCACGAATTAGCGTCTACATGTTCGCTAATTCTAGATCTAGACATAGCAACTATTTAGTCGCTAATCAACGTCTACGATTTAGCGACCACATGGGTGCTAAAAAAAGAAAAAAACTTGGCGCGCATCTTGACGCAAAAATTGCCTCCAAGTCGTCATTAATACCATTCTTCATTGAAAAGGAGGGAATATTGTCGCCAACATAGCGTCCACGTGAACGCGAATTGCTATTATCATTTCATATATATCTTCGACTTCTTGGTTCATTTGTATACAAATATATCCATAAAATGAAGAGTGAAGGTTTAATTATTTGCACACTCATTCGTAGAACGAAAAGTAATTTAATCGGATTTTGTTTCAAAAAACTTGCAGGTATGTAATAATAGTCTTTATGTGTTGTATAGTCAAGTTTTACATACGCAAGTGTTGTTGATATCGTTTATTTTGAATAATTGTGGAAGATTGTGTTATTTGTGTTGAGAAAAATTTGTATACAATTTTGACTAATATCCTACAATTTGAGATAGTTATTAATTTTGGTAATTTGCGACCACATAGTTGCTAACTTCCTGATTTCATGTGTTTCACGTCCATATGGTCACCAACTTCCTCATAAATGGTGTTTAGCGACCACGTATACGCTAATTAACGTCTGTATGGTTGCTAATTATTAGGAAATACAAAAGTAGAGATAAAATTTTATTTACGTGCGATAGTGTTGTAGGTAACCATTTTTTTTGGTAATTTGCGACCATATGGTCTCTAACTTCCTTATAAATGGTGCTTAACGACCATGTGGATGCTAATTATCAAGAAATGCAAAAGTGTAATTGAAGATAAAATTTTATTTACGCAAGTGTTGTAGGTGATAATTTTCTTAGTAATTCGCGTCGATATGGTCGCTAATTAGCGACAATATGGTCGCAAATTACCGAAAAATTATTTTCTAAAGTATGTTAATTTGTTTTGAAATGGAATGCACAATATGTATTGTTTTACAAGTAAAAAAATATGTGAGTGGATGTATTTGCGAATTATCAATAGATTGTTGAACGACCAGTTTGTTGTTGGTGTTGTACAATTTGTTGACTTTTACAATTCAATGCCTAGATTTAACCTGCAAGAATTATGATGTCCTTGTTGGAAGTGCAAAAATAGGAACCATATTCTTGTAGATGAAGTGAGGTATCATCTTGTTTGTAAGGGTTTTGTAAACAATTATTACCAATGGAGTTCTCATGAGGAGACAAGTGAAATGTTTGTTGTATTGTTGGATGAGTCTAGACAAAATGGGGGTTGTAATGGCACTGACCCAATGCTATTACCTAGAGGTCAAAATTATATGGAGCAGATGGCTTAAGATGGGTTTAGTATACGATCTAACACCGATCCCGTGCAAAATGAGGAGGCAAGAATAGACAGTGAGCAATATTATCCTGAAGTGTCAAATCCCGATGCACAATGTATTTATGACATGTTGGCGGCTGCGAATAGGCAAATGTGGCTTGATCTGATGTCTCCCAGGTGGAGGCGGAGAATGAGATACTTAGCCTCAACTCAATGCTAAGGTTGGTAGAGTGAGGGTATGGCATGATGTCATATTTCTGTGGACAGATCTCCCACCTAGAGACACGATTACCAACCATGTTTAACGAGACAAAAAACTAGTTGAGGGTCTCGGTTTGTCGTACAAAGCCATAAATTGTTATAAAAATTCTTGATGATATACTAGGGCGTAGATGAAGAATACACGTCCTAAAAGATATATGATCATATATCCTATATGAAAGCAAGGCAAGACAAAGCTCATTCCCTACTCTCGAACGTTTTACTTGTCGATAACTCAATGGTTACAAACACTATATACTTTGGTGATTATTGTTGAACACATGCAATGGCATGCAGAGTACGTACAAGAAGATGGAGTGATGCGACCATCGTCAAATGGAGAGGCATGGAAGCATTTGAATCTAATGTAACCAGGTTTAACTGTAGAATCGCACAATGTCAAACTAGGTCTGTCCATATACAGTTTCAATACTTTCGGATCATCGGGGCAGCAATACTCTTTATGGCATGTGATTCTAACACCATACAATATTCCATCTTCAATGTGTAATGAGACGAGGTGTTATTAGCTTAAGTATGAAGTAGTAGTGAATTTGCACGAGGAAATACCCATAATATTGTGCAAGTTGGAGCGAATCTTTCCCCCTGAGTTCTATGATTGAATGGGCACTTGCCTATTCATTTGCCAAGGGAAGTTGTAATTGTCGCTCGATCCAATACAAATTGATTTATCCATTTGAAATGTATATTAAATTAATTAACTAGTACATATATGTTCAGTCACATTGATAATGTATCTATTTATTTTAATGTACTTATATTTATTTTAATTATAATATATACATTAATTGAAAGCGCTTTCAAATTCTTAGTAATTAGCGACCACATGATAGCTAAATATCAAAATATTTTTGGTAATTAGCGACCATATGGACGCTGATTGACAAAAATTAGATGGAAACAATTCTAGATAGCATCAAAAAAAATTTGACCATTAACAATCACATGGTAGCTAATTACCAAAACAAAGTGGGAACAACTTCAGATAGTGCGAAGTTTATTTATTTTTGGTAATTTGCGACCATATGGTCGCGAATGACCAAAAAGGGTGGGAACAATTTCAGATAGCACAAAATTTAATTTCTTATAATTAGTGACATGTGGACGCTAAATATAAAAAAAAAAGAAATAATTTGGTAGTTATTTTTTGGAATTAGAGACCATAAAGTCACTAAATGCAAAAAAAAATAAAAATTAACAACCACATGGTAGTTACTTAGCAACCATATCTATCTATCTATCTATCTATATACTAAAGAAGAAGCTTTGTTGACGTATGTCTGCCTCTGGTTCATTTCGCCTATGTGTTAAACCGTAGTTAAATTTGCATATGTGGTGCCACCTATTATCCACATATTTAACCCTTTAAAAATATTTAATACTTGCATAAATCTTTTAATTTAACAAATTCATTTGTATTTATCTTTTAACCTAACCAACTGATTTACACTTGTCTTTTAAGCTAATAAATTAACTTCTAACTTGAACTAACAAATTGATTTATATTTATCTTTTAACCTAACAAATTTATTTCTAAATAATTTTATTTTTTATATTTATATTTAAGATTTTAACTAACATAACAAATTGATGTGAACTGACGTATTGATTTTAAAATGATTTTATCCTTTATATTTATCTTTTAATATTCTAAACTAACCTAATATAATAATTTTTAACGATATTTTTAACTAATTTATATTTTATATATATATATATATATATATATATATATATATATTTTAATTGATTGATTTTGAAATTATTTCTATCTAACTATTTTGTATTTATCTTTTAATTGATTGATTTTGAAATTATTTCTATCTAACTATTTTGTATTTATCTTGTAATTGATTGATTTTTTTACTGATTTATATTTTATATTTATCCTTTATAAAATAATGATATAAAAATAATATATGTTTATCTATATAATAAAAAAAGTGACTCACAATATTCATTTTGCATATATTATGACACCTCATCAAATATCTTAAAACTAATTCAAAACTAATTTTAGTAAAAGATATTTATAACAAGATATATTCATTCTTATCTAAATCAGTAAAAAAAAATAATAACTAGATTTAATATATATTTATGCAAATATTTGATTTCTCCTTTATGAATTACATATTTTCTTCCATAATTATATATTAACACTGATTTAATACAAAAATAGAAAAAAGTTATTTAATTATCTCGCTTTTACGTTCGTTTTAATACTACACTTCTAACTTATATTTATTTTGAAAAAATAAATAAAAATAATTGAATTTTTTTGTTCATATTTAAATAAAAATAATAACAAAACAAAATATTTTTAAAAATTAATTTATTTTTAAAATATATTATTTATATATAACCAAAACCGTACATGATACAGGTACTTATGCTAGTGATCACTAATTAACGACCACGTGGTTGCTAATTCCTCCACTATATCGCCCTATCTTCTTCCCCATTACCCTCGTTACATTTTCGGCCACCGACTCCCTCTCCTCCTACTCCTCTCTCTGCCCTGCTCTTCCGCCTCCAAAACGTCGACTCTCTCCACCCGCTACACCACCGTTGGCGCTCTCTTCCCCCTCTCCCTCATCTCTTTTCCATCTCTCCCTCCTCTCCTCCTCCTCTTCATTGGTTAGGGTAACACAACCCTCACTCTCCTGCTCTCCTCCTCCTCTCTTTGCCCCGCTCTCCTCCTCCTCTCTCCACCGTCGGCGGCCGCACCACTCCACCTAGGCTCGAAAGTCGCCCTCCTCTTCCAGGCCAGATCTTTCCTACCACTCCTCCCCCTCTTCCCCTCCAAATAAACCCTAAACCCTCTTTTTTGTTGTGAGGAAATTGGTTGATTATTGTTTTTTGTTGTGTTGGTGTTGATCTGCTATTATTTTTGATCTATTGTGATCAGTTATTGTTAATGTTTTGATCGTTGTTTTTTTAGATTAAATTGTTTTATTGGGATAATTTGGGTTATATTATTTTATTGGGTTTTTATAATTAATTGAGGGTAACCTAGATTAAGATAAAGTTGATATTATTTGGTATTATTTGTACGTAGAAGTTTGATGAGTTTGGATAAATTTTATAATTTGATGAATTGGATAATTTGATAAGTTGATGAAATAGGATGCAATTGATATAATCGAATTGGATAATTTGATAATTTGATAATTTGGTTATTTTAGGGTTGACTTAGGATGAAATTGATATAATCGAATTGGATAATTTATTGATGAGTTTGGGATTATTTATGATATTTTATTAATTTAGTGTTAAATATGTACTTAAGATGCCACATAGACACCCTCATCCACCTCGAGATACAGGAATATATTGTCGCCCTCCATGCATGTAACATCCTCCCCGATAGAGAAGGATGACATGCTCGATATTCCGAGCCGAGATTTGCCTCTTTGAACCACATCAATAGAGGAGGAAGTTGTAAGGCCCTTGGCATTTAGAAGTGCAATCCCTTGTCAACAATGACTTTCCAGGAAGTCACCCTATCCCGGTACTACTCTCGCCCCTGCATGCTTAAATTTTGATTTCTTTGTCCTCACTCAAACCCTGAAAAGGAAGAGGTCTTGTTGATATGGGGAGTATCTTAATCTCTTATAAACTATCGGGTTGTTACTATTTTCCCCACTTAAGCACTTGACGTTCTCGTCAAGGCCTAAGGGCTGCCCTTTGGGTCGAGTGACCGCCCTCTAGACTAAGCCAACTTGTAACCCAAAGTCGAATCTAATACCATTTGTAAGGCTCGAGGTCTTTAGAAGTGCAATCCCATGTCAACTCAAGGACTTCCTAGGAGGACACCCATCCTTATACTACTCTCGCTCTTACACGCTTAACTTTTTGAGTTCTTTTGTTCTCGTTCAAACCTTAAAAAGGAAAGCTCTTGTTAACATGGGGAACACCGCAATCCCTTATAAACTATCAGGGTGTTACAGAGGCCACCACTATGGCCTTGCCAAATGGTATAGCATCCAAGGTCTCTAGTGTCGGGTAAGTCCAGCCTCATCACCTATCATGTGGGCTCGACCATGACAAGATTGAGGAGTTCGACATTGTGAGAGGAGGTATACGTCCTTTATGAAATATATGATCATATAATTTGTACTTACTAACTTTACTAAAACACGTTTTTTGAGAGTTCGTAGGTCGGATCTATCCGACCCTACATCACGTTAGTCGACGTACGTCACCACCAATCAACTAAACAACCACACTTCAAATTTCATGCTAGCGAGTTTGAAAACCCATGCTCGATTGTATGCATCTTGGATGGTAAGGTTTTGCATTTGTCATATTATAATTCTAAAACTATGTATTAATATCGTATAATTTTTCCCGTTTCAGGCTCACTTCTTTTGGGACAATACTCAGCTTGACATGCATCTCGATATGATCCGAAAATTGTGGGAGAAGTAGTGTACCCGACGGTACGCTGACTTTGTCCCGAAAGCTTGCGTAACAAGAAAGCACTTGAAGTGGTTAGAGACAGTTGTCTGGGACCTTTGGGTGGCATACTGGAACGCGTCCAATATTAAGGCCAAGTTCAAATGGCAAAGGGCAAACCGACGTGAAAATCCCTACGTTCTAATGAGCAGTTCAAGATCCCACCACGGGACCCAATAGTTGATGGTATGAAAATTAAATATTTTATGTTAAGCATTTAAATTTATATTTCTATAGTTGCTAACAGTCTATTTATTTTGTAGGAACAATTTCGTGGTCGGAGTGTAATGTCTCTCGAGTTGCACATCGAGACACATCCATCGGCTCGGACCGACAATTTGTACATAGATGATCAGTTGATATTGTTGTAAGTAGTGGCATTTAGTTTCCTCGCATTTTATTTATTTTTACTAGTTAAAGTTTAAATTTTGTACTCGTTTCTAGCATTTTTTGTAGGCGCGATCCCAAGAGATCATCACCCAAATGTCCTTCCAATCCGACACCCCGTAGTCTTTTCAGGATGAGTGTGAAGCCCATATGGAGTGTGTTGGAGGGATTGGACCAGAAGGATCAATTTTTCGGTCTCGTCTCTACCGCATCAAATTATTATAGTGATTAGCTAAGCGCGCCCTAAAGAGAGGCCCCTCAGATACTATATATCCAACATGAGAATGTCTCCCTACGTGTTAAAGTGGTCGAACTCCAAGAGAACCAAGCAACGCAGGCTACCAACATAGCCACATAGGCGGCCCAAATTCAAGCCCTACAACAGCTCATGGGAGAGATGAGGGAAAGCTACACACCGCCGTCCACGTCCAGTGCGCTACCTCCTAACGATCCAGGCCAGCCAGATTAGTTTAGTTGTTTATTGTTGTTTTAGTTGTTTATTGTTGTTTTATTTTTATTAATTATGTAATGTAATTACAAATTAAATGTTTTAATTAATTAGATCCTTAATATATTTAATAAGTTGATTTTTAAATTTGTAATTTTATTTAAATTACATGAAATAACTAAATGGATTTAGAGACCCAAAAGTGGTATGTAATAACCACTATTTGTTGTCGCTAAATACTGCTTTTTTGTAGTGCGTGCTCTTCGTAGATGATATTATATTGGTGGGTGAATATAGAGATAGGGTCAAAAGTAAGATTGAGCACTGGAGAGGGGCTTTGGAGAGGCTTTGGAGGAGTCAGGGACGTGATGCTTGGAGAAGATTATATCTCGGAAAAGGAGAGCTTTGGATATTTGGAATCTGTCATGTAGATGATGGAGGCATTAACATCGATATTAGGCAGTGTTTGGGATCTCATATGATAATAAAGTACCTCAAAACTAAACGGAAAGTTCTATAAGGTTGTTGTGAGACCGGAGATGTTGTACGTAGAAAAGTGTTGGCGACAATAAAGGCCCAAGAGCAGAAGATGATGGTGGCAGGGATGAGGATGTTACGTTGGTTGTGCGGTCACACGAATGACGAGATTGAACAAATTACGTTAGGAACAAAGTCATCCAAAGCAAGGTTAGAGTAGCCAATATTAATGATAAGATGCTGAGGCGGGAATCAAATGGTTTGGGCACGTGTAATGAAGACAACCAACCACCCTAGTGCAGAGATGTGAGAGCCTAATCTTGGGAGATTAGGTCATTAGATAAGACATGACCTTCTTAATCCTCATAGAGGGCATGACCCAATACAGGGCCTTATAAAGGGACATCATTCGGGCATAGGAGGGGGATAGCGGGTCATGACGATGGGTGGGGAGTTTTAGACTCTTCCCCTAGGGTGTAGGGATCGTCTTAGTAGGGTTGGGTTGGTTTTGTTGTTGTGCGTGTGTGTGGTGTGTTTTCTTTGTACAGTTCCATTTGGTCCTAGTATTAGTGCCTTTTTATTTATTTATTTATATATTTTTCTCTTTTTCTTTTCTTTTTTTTTTCCTTCCTTTTTTTGGTCTACTAAATACCCCCTCGACTGTTCTGGTCACGTGTGTTTGTCCATTTTCTTGGTTGTTCTGGTCATTTGTGTTTGTCTCTTTTTTTGTGTGTTTATGTGTTTTTTTTACTGTGTTTGTTTACCTTCCCCGCCTTGGGTCTATTAGAACCATCCATCGAATCGTTCAAGAGAGATACTTAGATCCCGAACCCCAAGAAAACGCATGGCAAGTTACACTAGGTAGCGTTGTTGTTAATTGTTTGATCGAGTGTTAGTAATTAAGGGGGAAATTGGCAAACAAATGATTGTAAGATCGAGATATTGCACAATTTAGCTCTTCCTAGCTAGCAAAGAAAAAAAACGTGTTATTCTCCGCAATTATAGTATCGTGTGTGTATAATTTTGTGGTAATTAACTATATCCATGATTTTAATTATTACTAATATATGTACATAATATATCTTTTTATGTCTTAGTTATTTAGATGCTATCTTATTGAAGGATAAAATTTTAACATGTTATTTATTATACACTTTTATGAATTTATTATGTTGATAGAATTATTTTCTTATTTGATAATTACTTGATGAATAAGATATTTCTATCTATGAAAGGATAGAATATCGGGTTGCTTGTTGGGCAAGCATAGGCAGTCAAATCTATGCTGGACAAGCATAGGTAAGGTTTATGGGGCTCTCCAGTTAAGGAGGGCAGCCTAGAGCATCCTGGCGGATGATCGAGAACCTAAAGTTTTGAATGATTGCGAATAACATCAACGGGAAAACTATGACCCAAATTTGTAATTTTATCGGCCACAGTATTACACCTCCTGTTAACGTGGTTAATGATAACAGACTGAAATTCTTGGAGCGAAACAAGAATATCAGCAATGATCATTTCGATCTCCCATGGACAGTTCGGCAGACCTTAGGCTGCTTTGATTACTTTCAAATCGTCACCCTCTAAATGTGTCGAAGCTTCCTTCTTCTCGCTTCACGTACAACATCTCTTAATGCTAAAGCTTCTACTATGACTACCGATACATTTCCATATCATCTTACTATTATGTCACTAACTCTATCATGATGGTCTCTTATTACTACTCCCTCAGAAGATTGTCCATTTGTCAGTCTGGATCCATCAAAGTAGATCTTAACGGAACCATGTTGTTTTTTTTCCAAATTTCTGGTTTTCCTCTTTTTCTCTGTTTCTGTTCTTTCCTTTCTTCCTCGTTTTTTTCTTCATTTTCTTCCCATTTCTAAGCTTTTTCCCAATTTTGCAGTTGTGTTCGAATATAAAGAGGCAGGTCCGACATAAAGTTATTGGAGGTTTGTTGAAGAACCTGCTTTTTCCTTTGATGTCAAATACTCCACTAAAATTCTGCTAGGATTGTAAATTCCTTCTTACCCATGAATTGGTGTATCTCATTTAGAATTATTTTTGTATTTTTAACAACTCACCATATAGATATATATATATATATATGCCAGTCTTAATTGAGGTTTCATGCATGATTTTCCAATACTTCGCGGATAATGCATCAAGTCGTTGGAATATTTTTTGTCCACAGTTTTATCAAAACTTATCTACCCTAATCTATGTATATATATAAAAGACGCAAGGAATAAGACCACCACGTTGCGCCACCTAGGATTTTCCTACGTGTCGTTCCCACGTTAAGCCACCTAGGATTTTGCCACGTTGGATTTTTTATTTTGAAAATTTATATATGTTGATATTATTGTAGGATAATATAGAAATAGGATAAAATAATCTAGAAAAAGATTCTATCTATAATAAAGATGCTATCTATTATATATTAGGAATTAGGAGTAGAATATTAGATATTATATATTAAGATAGATATATTAATTTAGTTTTTACAATTAAATTTCTATCTATTTATATGAAAAAAAATTAAATTCGAATTTTATCTTAAATATAATTTTTATAAAAAATAGAACTTTCAATCTAGATAATTACTTGCCTAAATTGACTTTTGATATTAAAAAATATGTTATTTTTTCCTTAATTTTCTTTTTGATTTATTTATGTAAAAATAAATGATTTCTTATCATTACAAAAATTCATTATTTATTTATATTTTTACATCGTTTCTTATTAAGTATATTTTTTATTTTTATTCAAATATTTTTAAGAATTGAATTTGATAAAAAAATTACAAGAATTTAGATTATTTTTAACGTTTTTAATTTTTTGTAAAAGATTTTTAAAAATTAAATGATTCTAATTCAAATAATTTTTATTTATATTTTTGCATAAATAAATTATCATTAAGCGATCAAAATTATAGTAGACTCACCTTAATAATTTTGGTCCTGTTTCACATGACACCAATTGTAAAATTTTATATAATTTTTTTAATAAATAATTTTTTTTATATTAAATTAAAATTATATTCATTAAATAAATTAAGTATTAATTTCATATAGTCGTGCATGGCACGACGGGTATAACTACTACATTATAAAGTAGAAACCAAGTCTGTGTAAAAATTTGTGCCACGTGGCATATCTTGAATAAAATAATGGAAAAACTTTTTTCAACTTAAAAAACTAAATAATAATTTTAGAAAGCCCCCTTCATATTATACTCTAATAATAATTCTAGAAATCACGATTTATCTTAACCACTTTATAAAACAGATAATGGATAGATATCATATTGTATGAGTAGAGATTGTTTCAAATAATATCACATACTAAAAAGATAAAATTTAATTAATATACACATATTTTAAAAAAAATTATTTAAATAATAAACATTAATATATAAAAAATAAATTTATAAAGATTGAAGGCTTTTTAGGGTAAGATTTTAGATCCTATAAAATAGATAATGTGTATATATAATTTTCTATCTATGTAAATATTGATTTTATTCTTTAAAAAAATACTAAATATAAAAAATGGCTATTTTAGATTTTATAAAATAAGTAATGTATCAAAATAAGTTTTTATCTATATAATTTTCTATCTATGTTTATTGATACTGATTGATAAGATATATTATATATGCTATCTTAAGATTATGCTAAAATATTTATATCGGATTGTTGAAAAAAAGTAACGATATAAATTTCTATCTATATTTACGCTAATATATTATAAAATAGAAATAAACTATCTATAAAATTCGCGCTACATGGCACTTAAAGAACCAATATGTTCTTTCATGTTATTTATTTATTTATATTTATTATACATTAAAGTGAATGTAGAAGGTTTGATATAGAAAAATATTTTCCATATTTATTTGTTTTTATCTTAAAGATTAGAAAACAAAAAAAAGGTTAAATTTTATATAAATATCATTAATAATTATTAAAATATACATTATTTTTGTTTTTTCTCTTTAATTTGTGATAGTATATTATATAGTATAATTTTTAAAACTACCCGTAAATTTACGGAAATTACACTAGTTTACAGTATAACTTTCTACACATTTATTTGAAGTCATTGAACCCTACACAAGTAGGCACTAATCCCTAATCCTAGCCATCCTTTCTAATGATGGGACTAATACCTCCTTCCTTTTGCTCCACTGTAGCTCGCAAGGGTCACATACATATACTACGCATATTAAAGTTGATCTCTCTTCTTAGGCAATGTCCTTTAATAAAAGAAAAAACAAATTGATTAAATAGAAAAAAATTGGGGGTTAAGAGAGATAGGTAGAGCCGAAGAGGGCCCAGCCATAAGCTGAAGAAGACTAGACCTGCTTTTTTCTATGAAGCCAGTTGGCACACGTGTGGCACTAATCATATCAACCACCATTTTCCCTCCCTCCCGTGTAATCATTCCATCCATTAACACACAAGCTTGCAATTTATTCAAGTACTATGCTTTAGGCCTAGTTTGGATTAGTATAATAAGAGAAAGTTAGAGAGGAAACCCCAAAAATTAGCAAAATCAACGCTTTGTAATCCGTTGGAAGGGTAATTTGCGGTTTGTGGGCCGGGCGCTCGTGCGCTGAATGGGAAGGTGGCCCGTTTAAGCGGCCCAAAAGGAAAAGTAAAGAAGATGAGAAGATAAAAGCTGAAAACAGGAACGTGGTGAGTTATCCCCTCCCCCATATCCCTGTCAGCTGCGGGGGACAACAACATTTCTCCCTTCAATCATATCATACCATATACCAAAAAAGTTCTTCAATTCAATAATCAAAAATCCATATAAGCTTCGGTAGGGGACTGGCTACTTGGATCACACAAATCTATAACAATATGTAATGTATATTACAACCTTATACTAATAATATCTGAAAATATAAATCTTAGTAGGAAATGACTTGTGCTTTAATCATATATATACACGTACCATGCCAATATCATTCACTTAAAAAACAAGAGATATCATCAATAGTCTTAAGAAAAATCTGCAATCTTGATGATTTGCAAATGTATGCTCTTTTAGTTTAAATTATAATCTTAAAATTTCAGATACAATATTTCTATGAACAATAAGATCAACATCGTCGAACCACTAAAATCCTGCATAATTAGAATTTAGAAAGTGAAGAAAAGGACACCCATACATTGAAAATGTAAGGAGGACGCTCCAAGAAAATATGAAATTTAGTAATGTGACAATAATAACTGCATTTAATTACTATTCACCAAAATTGATATAGGAGCTATATCTATCTCAAAAAAGCATTGCATAAAACAACAAATGAGTAGAAGGACGTTCCCTAGTTCTATGAATAAAATGAAAAAAAAATTATGTGATTCAACACCAACATAGCGCGCTTGATGGATATCGGATAACAATTTCTGACTTGGATGATTTGGGTTGACCTTATATGAGATGAAAGAATATAACATACACCTTTTGTAGCACAAAAACATGTTCGATTAAAGTAAGTGTTCCATACAATCAAAATATGTATACAATGTTATAGTTTTGAATTTTAGTGTATATTAGAAATTATGTAAATTGAATCAACCAAAGATGCAAATAAATAGTTAGTAAAAAAACTTGTTGATATCATATTTCGAAGCATTTGGATGGATACATAAGTATCCAATTCCCAATGGGAAAGCGAGAGAAGTGGGACATATGAGAGTGGTGGCTGGGTCAATAATTGCTCGACCAAAGTAGGGAAAAAAATAATAGCCGTGCGAGTTGAGGAATTAGCGCAAAATCTAAATAAAACTTTTAAAAAAAAAAAAAAGCACATCAAGTAGTAGCTAGTAGATATATGCATCTATTTATAAACAGAAGAGCAAGGTTCATTCATTAAACGAGAAATTAGGGGCGGGGTGGGTATGGCGTCGGAGAAAGTGGAAACGATCGTAGCAGGAAACTACAGGGAGATGGAGAGGGAGGAGGACGATTCAAAGTCGTCGTCGTCGGAGAGCAAATTGTCGAAGCTCTTCTGGCACGGGGGATCCGTGTACGATGCCTGGTTCAGCTGCGCTTCCAACCAGGTAGCTCAAGTTCTGCTGACGTTGCCGTACTCGTTCTCGCAGCTGGGGATGGCGTCGGGGATCACCTTCCAGCTCTTCTACGGCTTGATGGGCAGCTGGACTGCCTACCTCATCAGTGTTCTCTACGTCGAGTACCGCACCCGCAAGGAGCGAGACAAGGTCGACTTCCGAAACCACGTTATTCAGGTACCTATACTATACTCCTATTATATCATATGACAGTTGCTTGGTTTTGATCGACTTTGACAACCTTAATTAGTTACGATGAATGAATGAATGCAGTGGTTTGAAGTGCTGGACGGGCTGTTGGGAAAGCACTGGAGGAACATAGGCCTTTTCTTCAACTGCACTTTTCTTCTATTCGGATCGGTTATCCAATTGATCGCTTGCGCTAGGTATATATATATATATATATATGTTTGTGTGTGTGGGGCGCCTAGGATTTCGGATTGGATCCGATGGATGATGTACAACACATATTATGGGTCGGGTAATTAATATAATCTCGATCGATCATTTTGCAGCAATATATATTACATAAATGACAAGCTAGACAAGAGGACATGGACATACATATTCGGAGCGTGTTGTGCCACCACGGTGTTCATACCATCCTTCCACAACTACAGAATTTGGTCGTTTTTAGGGCTTCTCATGACCTCTTACACAGCTTGGTATCTCACCATTGCTTCTCTTCTCCATGGCCAGGTATATATGTATATTCATTTCATCTACCAAAATGAATTATTAACTTGTACTTAGTACTTTTGAGTTCCTGCCATAATATCGATCCATTCTTTGCTCAATTGGTTCTACTCTATTTTGATTAATTAGTACTTACTCTTGATATAGTATTCCATTAGACTTTGTTAACTCTTCATTCTAAAAGCTAGCTAGCAAGATAAGTACGTTTCTTCTAAAGTTGTCAAAAGATGACAAGACCTTAGTGTACTTGATCAACCCAGTAAATATTAAGGTTCGATTAAAATTTGCATTTAGTTAAAATGCATCAATATTGATATAGCCCTTATCTCAATATTGGTGCATATAAATAAATTCAGTTATTATTGTCATATAGCTGAATTTCAGTTTTCCTTGAATTTGTCGGGCAATTATGATAATATTTGGGCTATCCACATATACCCTCTCGATTTTATGTCGGGTCAAGGTGTGTACATCGACCTTATCCCCCAGACCCCGACCGAGGTGAGTTAACACTGGGTTAGTGTTGTAATTGTTCGCTTAAAAGGTGCCACCTTAATTATCTGCATCAACTGATCAATTGCCGTATTGTAATTTTCACACTTGGCTTGGATTGAGTTTGAGTTGATTTATTAAGTCGATCAATCATAAAAAACGAAAAAAAAATGTTTTACTGAACTAATGTTATTACGAAAAATGCTTTTAACTGGTTGGGTCAATACGAACCAACTTAATTTATCTACTTTATTAAATAGTAAAGTGATCTGACTCAAACCTGACCACATGATGGACGGACGTGTCTAGTTTATTCCATGGTACGTAATAATTGGGGGTGGCAATGGGTGTCGATTTGCCTTTGGATTACATGATTGTCAGGGATCAGTTTATCTAGTTATGTAGATAAGGTCACAATTTTATTTTGCAAGTGAAATAGGTACTATCGATCGATGATTGTTTTGGAACTTGATAAATATATTGAATTGGGTGAAGATTGAAGGTGTGAAGCACACGGGAGCAAGCAAATTGGTTCTCTACTTCACAGGGGCCACCAACATTCTCTATACATTTGGTGGGCATGCCGTGACAGTGTAAGATCGAGTAACTAATTAGTGCATTAACTGACTCGGAATTAATTAATCGGTTTGCATACATATAAGTATGATATATATATATATATATATATATATATATATATATATATATATATATATATATATATATATATATATATATATATATATATATATATATATATGGTGGATGCAGAGAAATAATGCACGCGATGTGGAAGCCGCAGAAGTTCAAGATGATCTACCTAATCGCAACGGTGTACGTGCTGACGCTGACGCTGCCGTCGGCGAGCGCGGTGTACTGGGCGTTCGGGGACGAGCTGCTGGAGCACGCGAACGCGCTGTCGCTGATGCCGCGCACGGGGTTCCGGGACTCGGCGGTGATCCTGATGCTGATCCACCAGTTCATCACCTTCGGCTTCGCCTGCACGCCGCTCTACTTCGTGTGGGAGAAGCTGATCCGGGTGCACGAGACCAAGAGCGTCTTCAAGCGCGCCCTGGCCAGGCTCCCCGTCGTCATCCCCATCTGGTTCCTCGCCATCATCTTCCCCTTCTTCGGCCCCATCAACTCCGCCGTCGGCTCTCTCCTCGTCAGCTTCACCGTCTACATCATCCCCTCCATGGCTCATATGATAACCTTCGCCTCTGCTTCTGCTCGTGAGGTACCCACCCACACGCATGACGCATTATTATTATTCCATTATAATGCTACGTAACGTAATTAGTTACACACTTTCACTGACTATATATATATATATGTGTATGGCTGGAAAATGTTCTGGGTGCAGAATGCAGTGGAAAGACCCCCAAAGTTGGTCGGAGGATGGGCTGGCTCCTATTGCATGAACATCTTTGTAGTGGGCTGGGTTTTCGTTGTGGGCTTTGGGCTCGGAGGTTGGGCCAGCATGATCAACTTCGTACGCCAAATCAACACTTTTGGGCTCTTTGCCAAATGCTACCAGTGCCCTCCTCACAAGGCGTGATCTTAATTACTTTTATATGTTTTTTCAAGACAAAGAAAGAGGTCTTTATTTATGGGGGAAATATTTGTATTTGGATGGGAGTTGAGAAATACATATATATGTGTGTGTGTAAAGAGATTGGACTTTGTTTTTTTTGGTGATCCTTTTTCTTTTTTGGTTTTATGTAGTTTTCAAGGGTTATGATATGACTAGTTACAAGCATTTGTAATTGTAGTTCGTGTGTTCATTGTGTGTTTCTAGTGAAATGATTAACATCGACAGCTTCGTATTGACATTTTAGCGGGTAATTTTTGCGCATTCTTTTTTTTTTAATGATGCGCACTCTGTTATGGGCGGATCCATAATCCGCACATGTTTTTACAGGAATTTTGTTTGAAAACCGGGTTCGTAGTGGGCGGATCCAAAATCCGTCCAAAAAATAAGGAAAAACCAGGTTTTGTTGGCGGATTCGTAATGCGTCAAAAAATTCAGGACCGGGTTCGTGGATGGATTTGAAACCCGTCCAAGAAGCAAAAATTAGGTTAACTTGTGCGGGTTCCAAACCCGCACAAGAACCTTAATAAATGTCGCCGCACTTCATCGCCTTCCTTCCATCGTCTTCTTCGTAAAATCAAAACCAAACCAGCGAGCGCTTCTTTGGAAAATCAAAAGTCGATTCAAAGCCGAATTCGATGGACGAAAGAGCGAGAGAGAGTGAGATGCAGGCGGAGTTGGGTACTTCGACGGAATCTGGCTCCGCCCAACCGTCGGCGGGTTCCAGATCCGTTGAAGATGTCGGCGGAGCTCTCGATTCCAGATCCACTGAAGAGCGAGAGAGCTCTCGATTCGAGGTTGCCAGTGGACTTTCGACGCATTCCAGCTCCGTCCAACCGTTGGCAGATTCCGGATCCGCCCTGGTTGCCAGCGAAGTCACGGCGGCAGGAGCGGTGGAGAGGAGTATGACGACGGTGGAGATGGAGGAGGATGCAGGCCCGATCGAGTCGACAGCGACGGAGGATGCGGATCCGGGTCGTCCGGTGCGTCGGAGGAGAATGACGGATGAGGTATTTTTTAAAATATATTTTGATTATATATTATATATAGATTTATATTGATAGTTTATTTAGTATTTACCAAAATCATGTTAAATATATGCCTGTAAATATATTTGATTTAGCGAAATATATATGAAATGCATATTAGATTAGAAATTATATTATATAAAATGCTTATACTTTATTTAGCGAAATGTATATGAAGTTTATATTAGATTAGAATTTATATTAGATTAGAATTTATATTATATAAAACGCATGTATTTTATATATGAAATGCATATTGAATAAAATATATGAAATGCATATTAAATAAAATATATGAAATTCATATATTTTATTTAAAAATTACCTTAGAAATAATACATACATATATATATATATTATTAGGAATTATATTATAGTGAAAAATTGTATGATAGAAATTAGAAATCGTGACATAAAGTGAATATGTATTATATTAGAAATGTTATTTTTATGTGGTAACAATCGTAAATAAAACTAATAAAAATTAGGATTAGTTTGAGTGAAATAAAATAAATGAGGCAAATTTATTAAATAACTAATAATATATTAAATAACAGGAGGTAGTAGAACACATTCGACAATATACAGCTGATGGTAGAGCTACTGAGATTCGTTTTGTCACGGCTTCGGGTCGCAAGAGGCGACACGAAGAATCGACCTCCAAGTCGGATGCTCGTCTTGATTCTGCTGCGACGGGAGAGGATCAACCTCTCCATGATGAGGTCCCACCGACTTAGTTAGACGATATGATGGTTGATTCTGTTGGAACGACAGAGGCTTACCGGGATTCTGTTGGGACGGGAGAGGCTTCGAACGAGCCGTCGTTGACATTCTCTCATCCGCCCTAGTCCGACCCTCCGCAGTCTGATACTTTGCCCTCCGACCGACTCAGATTCATTTAAATGAGGTGGTTGTAGATTCTGTTGGGGGGGACAGATGCCCAACCTCCACAAGCCGAATTGCCCGAGCAGACATCGTATGGAATCAACGATCCATCTGTATTACGGGATTTCCATACACACATCGCCGACTTGATTTGGAAGTCACTCGGCCCGTTTAGGAACGACATGGACGAACCTGTTCGACGTATTACGTGTCATAACAGACCGAGGGAGTTTGCCCGATGGAGGGCCCACATTCCGCCGGCCGATGTTGATGTTGCACAGGGTTCGTGGTTATGGATGATTCGACAGACCGGCCTGACGCAGCTATTGTACTCCGATTTCGACAACGTCGACCATGGTCTCATTTCTGCTTTTGTAGAACGTTGGCATCCAGAGACCAACAACTTTCATTTTCCGTAGGGCGAGATGACGATTACGCTCCACGACGTTGCCATCATCCTCAGTTTGCCGATTGAGGGGCACGAGGTAGCTCACACTTTCTCCTCTATTGAGTGCGCTGATAAGGTTGAGTATATGTTTGGCACGACGGACGACTATGTGTTACCCGACCAGCGTGACTTCCTCAAGGACCTTAAGAAGGGTCATCAACACAGCCGAGATTTCTTCGATCACTTAATTGTGAAGATGGCTTCCGACTACCCGCCAAAGTGCATAGTTGCCGGTTTTCTGTGGCATTACTTGTCCACCAGCTTGTTCGTGGACAAATCCACGAACAATGTAGATGTTGATATGTTGGCTTTGAGGATTGGGGTCGGGTTGTCGAGACTGCATGGGGCGTCGGCACGTTGGCATTTCTCTACCGCAATCTCGGGGAGGCTTCACGGGCCGGCTTGGCTCAGTTGGCGGGTTGCTCATATCTTCTTCAGGTATTTGGTAGTTTTGATTGAAAATGTCTTTTTCGAAATCTTCGTAAAGTGAAATGATTTTATTTTTTTCGGGGTGCCATAGATGTGGATATGGATGTATTTCATCTATTTCCTTGGCAACCCGAACCCGTTGCCTGGAGCAGAGGACGATGAGAGGAGAGCATGTCGCTATCGGGTCGATCGCACAAAGTTACAAACGTACGATACGTCGATCTACTATCGGCGCATCCTCGACTGTTACCGACCGGAGGATGTACGTATCCCTTATATTTTTGTAATGAATCGTTATTTTTAAATTTACGTTTTCCGACGTCATTTCTTTATATTTCAGGTTTGTTGGACCCTCTATTCTCGGGTTGACCTGGATCTTCAGTATCCGACGTCGAGGTATCGGGGCACCATCCGATACCTCGACATCTATGAGCCGTACATGCCCGAGAGATGCGTGCGACAGTGGGGACGAGTTCAGAGTCGACCTTTGGACATTATCGTACCACGCGTCTCAGCGTCTACGGTCTCTTAAGGGGAAGTCAAGGTACTTGCTCGACTTCGACGACGAGTATTACTGGTGGGGTAAAGTTATGGACCACATTTGTCCATTCATCCTCACGTCGCCATGTGCTGTCACTCCGTGGGACGTCGACGACGAGTACTTGGACTGGTTCTTACAGATCTCGCATCCGTATGTGTGTCCGAGGGCGCCCGTTCAGCCGCGCATCGTTCGAGCCCCTCTTCCGACTGTCGATTTTCACAGGGTGAGTGTGTTTATATTATCTAAGAATTACTTTTGAGTTGTGTATATAAATATGTCCAGGGTTGGGGGTCCCGACAAGTGCCATAGCATATACCGTCAAAGGAGGCTCATCTCCCTCCTCGGCCCACAATGGGAGGCATGTGTGCGGCCCAAATCTACTCAACACGACGACGACCACTTTGTACAAAGTCACAAACACCAACCCCATCATCGGAACTACCATCCAACCCTCTTTACGACATGGGGATGTTGTCATGCTCACTTCCTAAACAAGCCTCGGTATTCCACCATTTTCCTCTTACACCAATTCCAACTTATTTTGATGTTGTACAATGTAACTCGAAAGAGTGAACTGAACATCCATGTACTTACTTTCATCTTCACCAAGTAACACGGCAAGTGATCGATACCCACAATGACCATCACCCTCTATATCTTGGTACCGAGATATGTATTGAAACATGAAGGGGTCAATCGTATCATTACACCAATCAAAATCAAGGTCATACGTCAACTTAGGCGACACAACGGTAGTGCGCTTCTTCTCCTCCTTCTTCTTCTTATTTCTCTCCTCCTCCCTCTTCTTCTTTTCTTCATCCCTCTTTTGCCTCTCCTCCTCCTCCTTCCTCTTCTTATCCTCCTCCCTCTTCTTCTTCTTCTTTTCTTCATCCCTCTTTTGCATCTCCTCCTCCTTCCTCTTCTTCTTCTTCTCCTCCCTTTCCTTCTTCTTCTCCTCCCCCCTCTTCCTCTTCGTCATCGTCTTCTCCTTGCCTTTACTATTCTCGTCGTCAATGTACTCCTCCCATGTCTTCCCCCTCTTAGTACTACTCTTCTTCTCACTCCCCCTTGACTTTCGCTTATCGGCTTCACCACGAGAGGGGTCTTGCAAATAATCCGAACGCGGGTCTTCACACTCCACCACCTTTTGGGCGACCTTGAAGATAGTATCCTTGGGAATTTTCCCCGCTTGCAACTTGGACCAAAACTTCCTCAATATCTTCTTCTCGTACGAAACTTTGATCCCATCATCGGGCAATCGATCATTCGCCCCCAAATCTTCCCACTGGACTTGCCTCCAATATATATCAACTTTATCGAGAACCAACGAGATGCCTTCTTTAACATGTCCCTTGATCGTTTGGGGTGTAGGCAATCCCATAAAGCCTCCAACGGAAGATTCCAACATGTCTTTTAGCATAGAGTGTTGAGCCTCAACCCTATAAGACGAAAATAAATATATATATATATACAAAAAGATTCGGAGAAATAATATTGAACACAAATGATATGAGGGTAAGGTTACTGGTCAGTAGTTCTTGTTGCAAAATGTAGAATATGATCGGACCACGCACTCACTAGCTTCTCCTTATGCGGAGTGAACCATGTCTTCTCAACATATGACACCAAACCGGTTCCACCTTTGTTGTTCCATATATTCCGAAAATGTTCAAGTCGGTCCTCATACTCCTCCTCGGTGTGTGACCTCATAACTCGACGAACGCTACTAGTGAATCGTTCCGGGTCTATATCTTGTGTTTTTGCATATGCCCTCACGTTCCGAGCCACATGGACTTGACACTAGAAGTGGGGGACCTTGAAGACACTCTTCACCGCCTTCAATGCTCCAAGCTCTCTATCCGACATGAAACAACGCGACTTTTGGTTGCCGAATAAGAACTTCAATCGCAATAGTGCCCAATTGAAGTACTCCGTCTTCTCCTTCCTCATGAAGACAATAGCAATACAATACGTCAAGTTTGTGGATGTCATTCCTACAAACTCCAAATAAGGTCATCCGTACCTAGACATTGACAACAAATAGTTATATATAAAGAATTAATGATCACTAAAACAACTCAATAACAAAAACGTGGTACATAAACGAGATGACATACATATTGGTCTTGTACGTGCAATCCATGATAACGACATTCGGAAACATCCTCAACAAATGTCGTGAGTCAGGATGACTAATAAACAATAAGCTCAATGCCAACTCCCCATCTTTTTGCCTCCCGCTCATCATGTCGGTGAAGTATCCCTTCTCCTTCAACCACGCCAAGGAGTATTTTGTCACATTCAATTTACCCATTGAAATCCTCCTTTGAGACGCCTTGAAATTATAGACTTGTGTCCTCGATGGTAAGCTTTCGGGGTTCTTTTGGATAAGTTCCATAAAGATGGACTTAGGCTTTGTACCCGACGTACTAGCAAGCATTATGTGGTTGCGCTCCTCCGCACTAAGACGATGTGCACCCCTAACCCCTTTCAAATCCGGGGGAAGCTCATGGTTATGGAACCCTCTTATCACCGATAATGTCCAACGAGAGGGTGTATATGAATTCCCTCTCCTAAACAACCCATGCAACTCAAACAAACACTCGGTCTTCATCGAAACCCGTGCTTTCTTCACCTCATTCTTCCTCCCCGATCTATACTTACCCGACCTTGAACATTGTAAAATGATCTTATCGTGTTTGGATGACTTGGTCGTGATGATCATAGACATACCAAGACCGATAGTTTTAACCCATTGTCTCAAATCTTCCATTGTATCAAATCCATCATTTTTATTAAAGTATGTAGAGAAGTCGACTTCCGTGTGATCAACATGCTCACTATACGGACAAACCTATGAATAAAACCGAAAACCTTTAAACTAGGCCTGTAATAACTACGAACTTGCAAGTATTAAAAAAAATTCAAATAAAATATGATCATCATCATCATTACGAATTAAATTTTAAATTTCATACTCCAAATTAGACACGAGGCTACTAATCGACCGACAACCAATAATTTCAAGTTTCAACCTAAACTAAAATCGACCGACAACCAATAAGGTATAAACTAAATAGATATATTATAATTTAAGGATTCAACATATACTAACCAATTCATTATCGGGAAGAGAAAGATTGCCCACAGAAGAGGTTGACTCCGACGAATAGGATGACCCGCTAAATGATGACGTCTTTGTCGACCCGCTACTCGAAGTCGACATCTCACGAGAATGCTCTTTGTTGTATATGCTCTCGTTTAGTGGAATTAACAATTGAAAAGTGAATACTAAAAAACTCGGCCGCCGTAAAAAAGCGTGTTATGGCGGTTGAAACCCTAATTTATGTGTGGGTTTCAAACCCGCACAATATGGGCGTGCCGGGAACCCGCCCAAAGGGGCCGTTTTTTCCAAAAAATGACCCTTTTATGTGCGGGTTTGAAACCCGCACAATATGGGCGTGCCGGGAACCCGCCCAAAGGGGCATTTTTGGGCGCATCCTGAATCCGGCCATAAAGCCGGTTTTTTTTCCGAAAACCGGTGTCTTTTTTTGTACGGGTTTAGGATCCGTCCATGGTTCAGCAAAAAACCGGGTTTTCTTGTGCGGCTTATGAATCCGCCCATAGCGGAGTGCGCAACATAAAAAAAAGGAGTGCGCAAACGATCAACCCATTTTAGTCTGATATGTGTTATTTTTTTGGTAGAAAGTGCAATATATGTTTACATGTAACTAGCATAAGTACCCATACCTTGTACGGATTTAGTCAAATACTAATTATACCCGTCGTGCCATGCACGACTACGACTCATGGCACGACGGGTACAATTCACCAATTCTTAGATATATTATAAATATAATATTAATAAAGTATATATACAAAAATAAATAAAAATCCAAAAATAATGTAAATTCTTAAAAAATTAATCAAATTCAATTCTTTAAAAATATTTTCAATAAAAAAATAGTTAATAAGAAAAGATAAAAAAATATAGATTTTATAAAGATAAAAAATCTTTTATATTTACATAAAATCCAAAAAAGAAATTCAGGAAAATATAATATAGTTTTTATAATAAATTTAATTTAGGCAAGTAATTATATAGATATTTGAAATTTTTACCTTTTTATCGAAATTTGGTTGAAGATAATTTTTTTTTATAAATAGATAAAAAGATAAAGATAAAATAATTTCGTTATTTTTAATTAAAATTCAAATTAATTTTTTTCCACATGAATAAATAGAAAGGATTTTAATTGGAAAAAATAATATAAATAATTTTTTTAATATAAGGTGGGGTTAGAATTAATGTGGTGGCTAGAAATGTTACAAATTTAATATATAGTTATATATAGATATGATTGTTTTTATTTCAAAGATATATATGTGATCACGTGTACATATTTTTTCTTATCTTTTTTTAATGTATCTTTTACAAATGTATCTTTTTTTTATCTATTTTGATCAAATCTACTAATATTATTTTATTTTTATGTTTATTTGGGGATAAATTTTTACAAATATTATTTTATGTTTATGTTTAGATGGAGATAAATTTTTTGCATAATTAATTATTTAAAATTATTATTTTAATAAAGGGGTGATGTGACTCAACGTGGTGGCAGGAATTTTTTCGGCTTTAGTTATTACTTATTAGCAATTGATAAATCATTTATTTTAAAAAATATTAATTTGATTTGTTTATGTCAATATGAATAAAATTTACAAATTATTTTAATGTAAGATTCAATATTTTCTTTTTTCCTTTATGAATTATTTTAATGTAAAAATTAGTCAAATATTTTCTTTATTCTTTGATCCTTTAATGTAAGATTCAACTAGTTGAAGCCGCGTATCATGTACAGATAAAATCACTATAATTTTAAATATTTTATGTATTTTAATGGGAGAAATCTACACAAAACTAAAAATTAAATGAAAATAACAAATTTGTCATAAGGTCCCGATTTATATTAATTCTATCTATATAATTCGATCTATAGGTTGAATATTTCATGCATAGGTTGATATTATTATAATATTTAATCTAAAAAATATAAATTAATTTATTCATGCAATTAAATGTAGAACACAATTTCTTATAAAAATTATAGTGTATACTAAAATATATCATATATTCTATAAATAAATTCATTATATTAGAAAATTTTAACATATAGATAAAAAAAATTATACACTTGGAGCCCAAGTTTTTTTAAAAGAGAAAAAATTATTATGTATAAAACTAATATTGAAAGTATTATCATTTAAATCAAGTTTAGTTAAAAGATGTGTGCATAAAATTAATATAGAAAATATCAACCTATAGATAGAAATTTTCATAGATAGAAAATTATATAAATATGTTATCTATTTTATTAAAAATAGTAGATGTATAAAAAGAATAATACAAGTTATAATAATGTTTATTATTTAAAAAATCTTAACATTATTTTATTCAAACAATGCCATGTGGCGCAATTTTTTCAACAGACATGGTTTTTGCTTTATAATGGATTAGGTAGATGTAAGATTCAATATTTTCTTTTTTCCTTTATTAAAAGAAAATGAACGTAAGAAAAGATTCAATATTTTCTTTTTTCCTTTACTAAAAGAAATTTACGAATAATTTTAAGTATTCTTGACAGGTTATGATTAGTTTAGCACTATATAAACTCAATGCTTGTAAACATTTTTCTTTCGTTCAATAATAATTCCAAGTTTAAGTCAATAGTCGAAAATTCCTCCTTACTTGGATTGAGTGTCACCAAAAAAAAAACCTATCTTTTTATCTCTCTTTGTTCGAACGCATCCAAAGCCATCCCTTTGGCTAGAATGAGTCATCTCTTTGATTTGACTTCTCCTTAGACTGACACCTAGTCCCGAGGTTCTCCCTCGCTCTTGCTCGCTCGAGTCTTAGTCTTGAGGATTCACACCTTGACATCTAGTCTAGAGACACGATGCCAACCGAGTCTAGTTTTGAGACTCTTTCCTTGTTCGATACTCTAGTGTTAGACCAACCTCAAAATCATAGCTTTCGTGTAAGACAACTAGAGTTTCTGCCTCTAGGATACCACCTTGGCTAAGACTCAAAGTTTTGACTGCTATCCAAGACAAGATCCGACCCACTCTTGGTGATCCAACTATCTTCACAGAGTTGGAATGCATACCCCGCCACGAAGCTCTCTGCGTATACTACTAGACAGTTTTCATAGCATCCCATCGAGCCCCCACTTCTTACGGGAAGAGCAAGCTCCATACCCTCCGACCACTAATATGATAGTAAGATCTCGCAAAGTTTGACAAGCTTGAGGGTCGAAACCAAACCCTCTTCCCTCATTTCAACCCCCTCAAATTCTTTTATCATTGGTATTTCTTCTTCCTTAAGAAGCAGAATGGAAAACTCATTAGAACTAACGCTTCCCGTCAAGCTCGGAGAACACTCCCCGTATATCCTCAACCCTAGAAAAAATCCTCTTGCACTCTATTTGTCTAGAAAGAGAGTCGTTATGAATGTCCAAACTAGAGACCGATTGAAAGTCGTTGTTGCCTGCTAGATGAAGGGGCATAAGACACTCTTTGTTCTTAGAATCCCTCAAAGAACCTAGCTTGCCACCAATATTGAACTAGAACTATGTGTGTAATTTTTTTTTCTTAATACCGAGCTACCAAAGGTTGCATGGTTCACTTGAAGAACTCTCACTAGACAAAAAGAGGGAACCTAGGGCCCATTAGTATGATCACTTAGAGAAAAAGGGAAAAAGAAAGGGACAATTTAAATAAAGAAAGGGAACAAAAAGGAAAGGCACTATGAAAGGGGAATAAAAGAAGAAAGAAAAAGAAAGAAGCAAGGAAGTGCAAAGGAGACATCAAAACCACGTGACAAACACTAATGATAAAAGCAAGCGTTCACAAAAGGATTAAAAGGGTGAAATGTCACAATACTAGAGGTGGTGACCTTTGAGTTTCCCTCTAAGAACAGAAAGAACATGAGGAACCATGTTCTTCATAGAACCGGAGAAAAGGGCAACCACCACGACCTAGATTTTGCTCCGGCAAACCCAGAAATATCCCACGGTGGTGGTAACTCCACTTCAAGGCTTTTCAACAACGACAAACCTGGGAATTAAATCCACCAAACCATAAAAATCATCAAATCCCTAAGCAAGCCTCGAAAGTAACACAGAAAATAAAAAAACTCAAGAAGAACCATAACCCATTCCATTTTTGAAATCAATAAAAAAACCTATGAGCAATTTTTGGCTATAGTACCAACAAGCGAAGGCAGGTAAAATGCAAGCGAAACAAAAACAAAAACTGAAAAATCAAAGCAAAAAGAGTAAGGGTTAACTCGGAGAAGTTTGTTGAGAGGCGAAGATCTGGCAGAGGAATTCGAAATGACAAGTGATTCTCGTAAACAATGGCAAAGTGAGAGAAAGGGACAAAAGAGAAGATGATGATTGGGAAAAATGACCTTTTGGTCCCCCTTTTATAACCGAGACATGATGGCCAGCCTAAAATAGAGGCCAAATGGTCCTAACGCCCAAATACAAGGTTGGTCTTAATTTACAATCCAATAAGAGAAAGGGGATTGAAAAATGCCTTAAATAGAAGCCCGTGATCATGAGATCGATGAACAACATTATTATATTGAAACTTCCACTCATGAAAGTGTCAAGCCAATGGGTTGTGATGGTACAAGAATAACCAACACATGGATAAGGAAAATACTCGAGGTAAAAAAGACTTCAAAACGGAAGCTAGCCATAAAGGCCATAGGATACGCAACATAAAGAATAAAGATTCATAAGCCTAGATGACAATATGATGCGTCCCTCGTATGGGATGTCTCGGATCGAACGGTGTTTGAGTAGTAGGTCTCGAATTATCACAACGGAAGACTTGATTATGGCACGAACTATGTTGAACAATGCAAGAACACGAGAGCTTTCAAAGATAATTGAGTGGCGGTGCAAGCACAGGGATAAAACAAAGGAGAAACCCTCGACTTTAATTAAATCCTCAATGTGCGCTGAATAATAAATGAGCCCGAGAGCTCCTTATAAAGAGGAGGCTCTCGAAACCCTAACAAGCAATAAGGCTTAATGGACTAGGGTTTGCATGCAAGCAAGACCCAACGTCCAAAAGCCCATAAAACACATAAATAGTAATACTAAAAATAGCAACAACTAAATCTAGAAAGACATAAATAGAAATATGCTAAAATAGGGAAATACATAATATATCACTAAGTCCTACGCCAAGGGGGTCTCCAAGGCCTAGGGAGTCGTGGGCTAGCCGGGATCGGGTCCGAGCCTAGGCAAGGTCGCATCATTCTCCCCCGCTTAGATTCGAAGCGTCCTCGCTTCGAGTTGGTGAAGGAAAAGGTGACCAAAACAGCAAAGAAGTGGAGCTTGTCATCGACCTCGGTCTTCTCAAAAGTCAATATGTACGGGGTCGATGTAGGCTCAAACTGGATCTCGGACTCGGCGCCAGACAACGAAGGTAAGGGCATGGGAAGTGGCCAATCCAACGTCGAAGACAAGTCCAAAAAAGGTGATGGTGCTGGTAGCGATTGCGGCGCCTCTTCGACCTCAAGAGCGGGACTCGAAACAGAAGGCGTGGTGACCTCGATGTGCGCCATCATTGGAATCAACGGTGGTGTCGGAGCGGACTCGGGTATCGACTCGAAGATCGGCACGTTCACGGGCGTACCAACATACTCGGTTGGCTCCTCGGTGGCTTCGACCACGGGCACATGCGGCGTGGTGATGGGCGAGACAACATGCGTGACTAACTCCTCAGTGTCCTCGACCACGACCATGTGTGGCGCAACCATGGGTGCGACCATGGGCAATGGTGTCGATGTCACACGACATGTGCCCAACGATGCTCGCTTTGGTTCCTTCGCCGTGTCGAACCTGTACATCCCTCGTCTTTTGTCCATGCGCCTTAAAAGATACTCTTGAAAGGCTATGACGTCCACATTAGGCGCAAAGTCTCGAGCCATATAGTGCACAAGGTGGCACCATGTCTCAACTGGGGGCCGCTTCCTATACCATCGATCATCCTCCAAACACTCAAACCAATCTCGAGCGTAGCTAGTGAAGCAACCAATGGCAATGTCACATTGCTCAAATTTGTCGTAGTCTCGTTGGCCGAAGTAGGTTGCCATGTGTTTTGCCCAATCCAAAAACGCCTCGGGGTCATCATACCCGGAAAAGCGTCATCGGTGAAGTTCTGTATGAGACATGACAAGACGAGAGTAAAAGCGAACCAATGGTATAGAAACTCACAATCAATATAAGCACCCAAACAATTTAACACGCAAAGGTCAAGGCTAATTTGGCTATGCCGAGAGGGCGGCTTAAGGCTAACACGAAATGTGGTGATAGAATAAGCAACCCGCAAGAACAAGCAATTCAACCAAAAAAATTTGCATGCAAAAGATGAAAAACAAAACAAGCTGTTTTTTTTTTTGAAGAACCGTAAATACTGTATTTTTTTTATTTCAGCCGATGTTTTTTTAATGGCTAACTACTACTTGCCATATATATTAACACACTAAGAGATATTTTAAATTAGGCAAAGATACTACTGTCCTAAAAAAACGCACGAAGATCAAGCATGTGATTTTTTTAAAATATGGATATGTCCTACTAATAAATCAATAACAATCACAAAGCAAATCAACGAGAGCTTTTTAAAATATAGAAACAAAAGATCAAATCTTCTAGTCAAATTATGCGGCTACAAAGGTTATTCAATCAAGATTGAAACACGCATGAACGAGCATATTCTGGACGAGATCAATCACACGGTAATTATGGATAGAAATTGCAAGTAACATGCAAGTGCAGATCCAAATCACCACAGTCGCGTAGGATGAGAGAAAGAAAAAAAAATGTAGCAAACATCAGATCGACTCACTCGAATTGATCTAGGTCATGGCTCAAGTATAGGATATATATTTTTTTGTAATTTTGTGATTTTTTTTGAGACAATGGAAGTATGGATTGAAGGGAAAATATGGATTTGCGTGAAACAAGACTTTGAATAGCTTATAAGACGTGAGACTTACTCAAACCGTGGCTCTGATACCAGTTGATGCATCCCTCGTATGGGATGCTTCGGATCGAACGGTGTTTGAGTAGTAGGTCTCGAACGAATACAGCGGAAGACTTGAATGAATTGGCATGAACTATGTTGAACAATGCAAGAACACGAGAGCTTTCAAAACAAAGGAGAAACCCTCGACTTTAATTAAATCCTCAATGTGCGCTGAATAATAAATGAGCCCGAGAGCTCCTTATAAAGAGGAGGCTCTCGAAACCCTAACAAGCAATAAGGCTTAATGGACTAGGGTTTGCATGCAAGCAAGGCCCAATGTCCAAAAGCCCATAAAACACATAAATAGTAATACTAAAAATAGCAACAACTAAATCTAGAAAGACATAAATAGAAATATGCTAAAATAGGGAAATACATAATATATCACTAAGTCCTACGCCAAGGGGGTCGTCAAGGCCTAGGGAGTCGTGGGCTAGCCGGGATCGGGTCCGAGCCTAGGCAAGGTCGCATCACAATATGAGGGAAATGTAGCATGTCGTTGTGGTAAGGCAGGAAGTTAAAGACTAATGGACGAGACATCATATGTGGGTGAAATTCCGACCCTCTCGACGTCATCATGCCAACTTATGAAGCAGCCACAACCTATTCCCATAGGGTCTGCGGTAAACCCGACTACATCATCTAATGGTGGAACAACACCTCTGTAACACCCCCAAATTATCTTGTGAATGTCACATGCCAGTGACCTCAGATTTTAATCTCCAAACTCACCCAAGAATTTGCATCAGTTTGAATTTTATAAAAACATGTATTAATTGATCAAAATAGTTGTCGCGGAAGGCATTTTATAGCAAACTCAATTTGTATTTAAAAATTCTTTTACCAATAACAATTTTCTTAACAATATGACGAATTAAGCGGAATATTAACTAGAACTTTTTTGTAAAAAAAAATCAAACTCCTTTAATGGAGTTGAAACAAAACTACATATAAAGCCTTCTTGTATATTATCATGGGATCCATTCATCATCACCTTGAGTGCTCTCGGATTGATGCTAGTTGCTTGCTAATACCTGGTGCCAAAAGTGGTCAACCCTCAACGGGGTCAGCTAAATCGACCCAATGTTTATTAGGTCAAAATAAAATAATTAAATCAAGATTATTATTATTGTAATTGCACATTTTAAAATGTCTAATTTACTTTACCTTATGTCGAATCTCTCCTAGAAAACATCACATACACAAAACATCAATCCTCATAATAACAAGGGACTATCCATCTTCAATTTGAATTTAATTTGAAGTATTTCAAAAACGTTGCACTTTGACCTAGGACGAAATTTTAGGGATGATTTTGATTGATTGCCCCCAAATTGATTGAGGGAACTTGTAGTGGATTAGGCAAGTGACACAAGTAGGCTTTTGCGAAATCCATTTCTGTTAAGAAACGAGCTCGAATTTCTCAATTTAAGTTAAAGACTCAAGTGGGGAAGAAGATCCCCATTTGTGAATCTATTTTCAAGAAATTAAATAAACAACCTCTCTAGTTTAAGAAATGGACAAGAAATGCCCTTGATAATAATAATTATCCTTAATATCTTTTTAAAGAAATAAAAGTTTGAATTCCAAATATTTTTAGATTATTTCTCTTTGTTTATAAAAATATGTGTAAACACTTTTGAGGTCTTTCTCTCAAAATTCTAAATTCATTTATTTTATTCCCCTTAACATATGGATAAGGTCCATTTACTTCTCAAATAATCCTTTAGAGATTATTTGCTTGATTTTTTTATAAAATGATTAAGATAAGAAAATATACCATTAATATAAGGATGTTTCCACATATTATTTTATTAAATAGAATAAAATGAAATTACATTAATGTCCTTCTTAAGAATGAGGGTTATTACAACCTCACCAAGCCTATAAACGCTTCGTGCCTGTTGAAAAGTGCTCTAGGCCAACCACCAATCGCGATAAGACACATCACACCCTTACTTTCCTACTTGCAAGGTTGTAAGTTTTGCAGAGCGTGATGTCGAATCAAAAGCTGACTCGTTGTCTACTACTCTATAAGCCATCCCACATCGAAACTTTCAAATAGCAGCTCAACCTCGAGGTCCTATAAATATTAGAAGATAGCGGGGGAACATGGGGCAAATACATCTCTCAATCAAGATACATCCCACAAGGACCAATGTATTACCAATTGTAACTATACTAGTAAATTAGGTAAAAAATATAAGGAATTGAGAAAATCTAATATCTAAGATAACAAGTAGTAATTAACTGAAGGATAAAATTAATAGGATAGTTACGTCTAAGGTTAAGGATCACCACAACAACGTTTCAATAAATAAAATTATATTCTGCCTGAATTTATTCGAAGTACCAACTATCTAAAGTAAACACTACCTCTTCTCAGAGGAATAGTGCATGTACCTAAACTCGACTAGCATTCACTCTCGCACAAATAAAGTCTAATCTAGATCCTTTGGGCTCTTAGAATTTAGGGAAAAATAAAGTCAACATCCGCTCTCGCGCTCCGCTGAAATTACTCAAACCCTAAAACAACTACGATAGTTAAGAAATCCACAAGAGAAATTAAGTCACTCTCGTGCAAATAATTCTTAAGTCTAATGCTAGGGATCTAGCATGAACAAACAATTTATTCAATCAATCAATCTCTTATTTTTGTTATCTCGTCTCGGTTTCAAACCCTAATAGGAATCCTGTATGCATAAAACAAATAGGGCATAAAGCAAAACATGATCGAATCAAATATATTTCAATTCAAGCAAAGAATATAACTTTAATTAAATACGCATTGAATGGATCACCAAAACCCTAGAACTAGGAATTTAACCAAACATGATTGAAGAGATAATCATAATATATAAACTAGCCAATAATTATTCAATACAACCAAAGAGTAAGAAAACTTAGTCTTAATTATATAGATATTCAAAATCAAGGAGCTAGATTGTTGGAACGATTTCCCGACAACAAATAAATTTGCAGTCAAGACCCCGCTGTATATAGAGAGATCAGGATCATCCACGGGAAGCAAGTTATGTTTGATTACTATTCTAGAAAGCGGAAAACACGAAATTAAAACAAAGAAGAGATGAATCAATAAGACAACGGTTTAGACACGTCGTTACCGACCTTGTCAAGGTCGGTATCAATGCTGAATTTCGACTAACACAGAGCAAATAACACGGGAACACACAGACTCGGTACCGATGTTGTTACCTCGGTACCGATGCAAACAAAGAGTAAGAAAAAGTGTTTTCGAATGGGAACAGGGTCTAGGACAAGGGTTTACGATGACATAATCATGCATTTAAGATAGTGTAAAGTATAAGTAGCATGCGTTGAACATAAAGCTATCAACTTTCGTTGATTTAAGCAAGCAAATCAATTGACTTTCATGAATTAATTCACTCTCTACTTATTTTTTATCCAAAGCTCTAAACTTTCGTTATCGAACAATATCAACATTAAAGATTATAACTTTATCATTCGATCAAGCAATAAACCTGAATTACCTCGACTTTCGTCAAAGCATAAACACAAAACAAGTAGATAAAAGGTAAAAGGCATTCAAACATTCATCATACATCAATCATGCACAATCATATCGGGTTTTCAACCCTGACCCTAGAAAAGAGAACTACTCGCTCATGATTGAAAAGAAACAAACAATAAAATTGAAAGAGAACATCATATGGTAAAAACAAAGCTTAAATATAAAACTCGAAACTTGTCTTTTGAATACAAACTTCTTCGCCAAGTAATCTTCCAAAGCAAACTAGCAAACTAAAAGAAGAGAGGAAGGTTATGTTCTTCAATTCTCACACGTCTCTCTCTAATTCCCACTGAACGTCCTCTCTCAAACTAGGTTAAAAACAAAGTATTTATACTAGAAAATCTATCTATAAAGTTTCCATAAAGATAGAACTTCCTAAACTAAAAAGATTAAGGAATAAAAATAAAAATCATGAAGTCGGCGCGCCTACCGAGCCTGGGAACCTCAGTATCGATCTTGTCAAGGTCGGTAGGTGCTTTGCTAAATCTTCTTGGTTTCTCCTTGCTGCAGACCTTGGTACCGAACCCACAAGGTCGGTATCGAGCCTGTTTTCTTTGATTTTTGTACATTTTCATGCCTCTTTTGGATTTGTCGGGATCTTTTAAAGCATGTTCTATCTTCCTTGACTTGGCCATGCTCTGCTACCATCCTCTCGATCTCAAATTCTTCATAACGCTCATATTTTTCTTTGAAAACCTACAAAAAACACGAAAACGAGTAGCTTCCATACTTTTCACAAAATATGCAAACTTATCCAAAAAACATAGTGATGGTGCGCGAAATACCCGTTAAATAATTAAGGGCAAATTAGCGAATATAAAAGAAAAGAGATCAAATATCGTGTTATGTATACTTGCCTAAATGCGAGTCGCGCATGCGAAATGGTGCGTGAAATAACCATTGGTAGAATACTACCAAATAACACATATGATAACTCCGTTAGCCATTCGGGGCACGATCCAAACGAATGATGGAAATGGGCCTGACCCCTTAATTAAATGCATGTATTCGGTTCAGTAGCGAGCTCATAAATGACCGGCCCAATATTATAACATTTGGCACAAGTCGGCATAAATATGCGTGATGGCCAAACAAACGAGGTGTTGATGTGCAAACAAGCGAGGTTCAACACCTTAATATCAAGGCAAACTAATTTCCCATAAAGTGGCAACCTTTCTTGACTTTTCAACCATATAAACAAATCTTGTGTAATCATGCTTTGATTAAGGTCCAATGAGAACTTGCCATCTACCATCATCAAATTCAAAGACTCGTAAGCTGCTGTCATGTAACTTACAATGGAGGATTTCCTCTAAACTATCCCACATCGGGCAAAAATCAACAACCAAGCAACTCTCATTTACTATAAATAAGAAAGAGTTAGAACCGAATAAAGGGTCGAAAATCCCCTCTGACTCGAGAACTATCTTGTTTGCCAAAGCTCAACGTGTTTGATCTCCGAGTGAGATCACGCTATTTACGGTATAAAGTCTAAAGGCTTTGTTTGTAAAGAGTACAAAAACAATCATCTGAACGGTGGGGAGGAGGAATAATCCACGTACGAAAACCGTTCGGTTGTACGAATCCCGAGAGTTAGTATTTATTAAAATTCCGTTTATAGCGCGTATTATATCGGGTTTCAACACATGCAAAACAAACACTAAAACTCAACTATACTAAGCTAAACAATTAAGAAAACACTTAAAAACTATACTAAAAACATGAATATCATAGATCTTGAATAACAAATGAATTCTTCAAAACACGCCGGCCAACTCCACGTGAAATCCTTGTCTGTAAGTATATTTCGCCGAACCACCACTAAAATACGTACCTAGCTACTAGTTGATGACCCGGGCCTTTCCCGGGGACTTTTTTAAATATAAATTGTAATATGTTATTTAAATATGATATAAGTATTACAATTTATATAATAAAAACAATATTATAAATAATTAAGTTAATTATAATAATATATTTTATTATTAAATATATACTATCTTATTCTTAAAAATGTTATTGGTTATATTTATGTAATAATCATAAAAAGTTGACATTCATAATTCGTTAGGTTGACCCAAACCTGCACAAAAACCTTAATGACTTGACCTAATCAACCCGTAAATTTTAACGACATGAACCCATACTCAACCGAACCTGAAATGGCCGAACCTAAACCCGATTGGACAGACCCGATTAACCGGTTTAACATTTAGGGATCAATATTTATTTATTTATTTATTAAAGGATCCATAATATAAAAAATCAACATACATATGAATAGAAAATTAATATATTATAAAACACAACATATCTATGCCGAGATTAATTAAAAAATTTCATAACTATCATTTCCAAAAATAATTATTAAAAATTGATATAGGAAATGATATTTTAAAAAAATATATGTATTTTATCTAAAAAATTTATCATATCTAAAAATAAAACTAATATATTGACTGATTGTTTTGTTTAATATATAAGTATAACTAATAAAAAGCTAATTATATTTTAACCAATCAGATTGATTTAAAAAAGATGGATGGTGATGTGGTTTAATGTGGGACTTTTATATATTATTTTAACATATTCTTTAATATATAGTAAATAGTAATGATGATATTCTTATCTAATCTAAAAATCTAATTCCCTTCCCCGGTACGCATATATATGGCATTCAGACTTCAATTGATAAGTATGAGGCACATTGAATTTCTTTCCCACTAACTACTTCCTCCAAATGTGGGCTTTGATAGTAAGTGCGCATAGCCCACTAATTTAATGGATTACAATTAACATTAAATCAATGTCTCCTTCCAAATTGTTACACTCAAACTCACACAAGAGCAGAATAGCCTTAAAATACCTGCAAAATATCAAAGTACTGTATGTCGATGCTATTCTCATGGAGTTGTTAATAAACTTTATTGATGAAGTTGGGCTAATCATAACCATTAATTATATTGAATGGTTAGGATTAAGTTAATATTTAAGAGTAAGTAAATCTCTTTGTTTGAATTGTTAAGGAAACAAATAATATGAAATATAATTAAAAAGAAAATAAGGCAAATCTCAATTCAGATATCTCCATTCCAGTAAAATTTCTGTGTCATTCTTTCATCATTTTTCAGGGTCATGTTGTACTCTTGTTCTTAGTATCATTGCTATTTCATTTGAACCAGAAACCTCACTTGTAAATTAGGAGAATTGGTTGTGGTAACTGTTGAAACCCGATATAATACGCGCTATAAACGAGATTTTTATAAATACTAACTCTCGGGATTCGTACAACCGAATGGTTTTCGTACGTGGATTATTCCTCCTCCCCACCGGTCAGCTGATTGTTTTTGTACTCTTTACAAACAAAGCCTTTAGACTTTATACCGTAAATAGCGTGATCTCACTCGGAGATCAAACACGTTGAGCTTTGGCAAACAAGATAGTTCTCGAGTCAGAGGGGATTTTCGACCCTTTATTCGGTTCTAACTCTTTCTTATTTATAGTAAATGAGAGTTGCTTGGTTGTTGATTTTTGCCCGATGTGGGATAGTTTAGAGGAAATCCTCCATTGTAAGTTACATGACAACAACTTACGAGTCTTTGAATTTGATGATGGTAGATGGCAAGTTCTCATTGGACCTTAATCAAAGCAAGATTACACAAGATTTGTTTATATGGTTGAAAAGTCAAGAAAGGTTGCCACTTTATGGGAAATTAGTTTGCCTTGATATTAAGGTGTTGAACCTCGCTTGTTTGCCCATCAACACCTCGTTTATTTGGCCATCACACATATTTATGCCGACTTGCGCCAAATGTTATAATACTGGGCCGATCGTTTATGAGCTCGCTACTGAACCAAATACATGCATTTAATTAAGGGGCCATGCCCATTTCCATCATTCGTTTGGATCGAGCCTCGAATGGCTAACGAAGTTATCATACATGTTATTTGGTAATATTCTACCAATGGTTATTTCACGCACCATTTCACATGCGCGACTCGCATTTAGGCAAGTATATATAACACGATATTTGATCTCTTTTCTTTTATATTCGCTAATTTGCCCTTAATTATTTAGCGGTTATTTCGCGCACCATCAGTAACCAGAATTAGTTTTGTATATTGAAAATGCAAAACTTAAACATTAACATGAGATAAGGAAAATCTGCAAGAAAGATGTGCTGAGTTTCTGAATTTTTTTTGTTTAATTTGGTCATTCTAGAGTGTGTATCTTCTTCTCTAATACAAATAATTAATTGGTGATTCCAATTTTTACAAGTTCAAGAAGGCTTAGTGATCTTTAAATCCTTTTTTATTAGTCTAGACTTGAGCCTGAAATTCCATTTACATTGTGCATATACTTATCTAGGGAAAATTTTGATTGGCAGCCTTTGAAATTCCATTAACAAACCAATTGGAAGATATTTTGAATGGCTACGTAAAATCACCATTAACAAACCAATTCTTCACACAAGAGTAGGCATGAGAAAAAAATCTTCACACAGGATTAGGCATGCGAAATTGCAGGAGAAGACGCACGCACGAAGAGCCAAAGATGGCGCTATGGCGAAAGAGAATCAGTAGATGCGTATCTGATTTTCCATCAATTTTAATTTAATTTATTTTCTTAAAAATCCTAATAAAGAATATTAACTTAATCTTATCCATTCAATATAATTAATGGATGTGATTAGCCCAACTCTACCGATAGAGTTTATTAACATACGTGTGTAGATTCCGAATACATAATAAAATAAAATAAAATAAAAAATATGTAAAATATGCAAGAATATAACCTAAATTAATATTCAACTAAACTCCTAAAATATGACTAAATTAGACGTTATCAAGAGTAAGATAGGACTAGTTATAATTATAAGCGTGTGTGGTTTCTAAAAATCTTATGGAAATTCATTTTTGAGTGATGGCCTGGAGATTTGAATAAGAAACACATTCTTGTATTTATCGCATGTTATTTTTTATTATCATTAATATCCATAAACAAAGATCAACTTTAAAATGCCATGGACTCAAATGTGCATGACTAAATTGATAAAGATGGGTACATTAACATATTAGATGCAGCAAGCATGGAGTTTTTTCACAACTCCACTCGAACTATATCCAGCAAGCATGGAGTACATTCAAATATATCCATGATTAGGTTGGGCTATAGTTCGTCCTTGATTTTATTATAAATTATTCAAAAAAATTATTTTCATTTAAAGTGTTGCTTTAAAACGTACTCCGCAATAAGGACCTCTTAATTCTTACCTGTTAAAAAAAATATCTACGACGAGGTTTTCTTTGTCAGAATATGTTCGCCAACGTGTGGAGAGATGTAGAATATACAAAGTAATACTCCATTGAATTAGGGAAATGAATAAATCAAATTAATATGAAGAGTTCAGATTAAATGAGAACAAGTCTTAGGGTGCAAAATGCGGGTAAATGTGGGGAACTAGATCAGGGAGATCAATGGTGTAAATGGGGCGCGCTCCCTTAATGAGTTTTTAAATCATAGGTATTTTTGTCTTTATACACGTCATATTTGTTTTTTGGTCAAAAATATTCCTGTAATATTAGAACAAGTCTATAGGACCGCTTCTTCAACCTTTGGACATGCTTCAATGAAGGCTCATTTCTATCGATTATTCACTATAATCGTTGTCACATGCTCTTGTTAATTTGGGTCATTTTTCTTCTTCTTTTTTATTTACCCCAATTTACTTTCTCTCTTCATAGATGTCAATAATGTTTCTTTTTGAATGGTTTCAATTTTACATTTAAGGTTTTTCAAATTTGGGATTTTAGTAATTCGAATTGCATGTATTCGTCCATTTTTGTGTTCTCTAGAATGATTTTTTTTTGTTAATTTCACCTGTCTACTTGCTTGTTTGTGTGTTTTCATTGAGTTGATAATTTTGTTATTCTTTAGATTTCACTTTCTTCAAGTTGTATTTTCGAATGGGTTATGTGTTCACTTTTATGCACCTTCACTTCTACTCATATAAACCATCACTCGTATTTTCATGAACTGCATATTAAACTACCACATTGTATGGATTTGATAATGTTTGTGTTTTTATTTATACTTTGATTATTTTAAGATTCAATGTCTTTGAATATGATGCAAGTAAGCAAAACATTTTTGTTCTTAGTTATTTTGGTCTTTTCGTTGAATTTTATGAGGTACACACCAAGTGTTTGATAAATTGCTAATTTTAATAGAAATTATTGTAGAATTCGCAATTGGGTAGTTTTGATGCACAAACTGTGCGTGTCTCTTGGAAATGGATTTTTCAAAAAATACGTGAATAATACAGGAAAAATTCGTCCGTGCTTTTTATAATCCCTTTAATTAATGTATAATCAAGGACGTCGAGTTTTTGGAAGGAATGACCCAGATTTATTCTTATTTTTCACATGAGTGTTCATTCTCACATGAGTCTTTCTCATTTTCGCTATGGGTATTATGATTTGACAATTGATAACAAAACCTTCCTCTTATAGGTAAAAAACTTCATCGGTCGGGTCAACCAGCCACCACCGGTGGTGCCTCCATCCTCTTGACTCGCATGCCACCCCTATTACCCTGTACCTTCATTTTATCGCCAATCAAAATGACTTGACCAGATTTATATTTGGGTTTATTATACCCTTTTATAGGTATAGAAGAACAAAGAATTAACATACAAATGTCATTGTTTTTTTTTTCTTAAAAAAAATTGAAATCTAAAAATTGGAATGCCTATTTTCAAAAAGGCCAAAAATGAATAATATAATCAAAAAGATTTTTTCAACTTAAAAAGATTCTTATCTACAACACGCAACAATTTTGTGGAAATATTAACAAGAAGAAAGGAAAAAAACAATACCCATGATTTTTTCAAAATAGAATAAAGTTAACAATTTTGTCCAAGTGTCGTCGGCTTCTAGATCTACCAAGCATGTATGGTACATCGAAATCTATACTTATTGAGGAAATATCAAAGACGTGCTGGGTTGAGTGCACACATGTGCGAATGAGCCTAGCACACAAGCCCATGAAATTAACAACAAACCTGATAATAATCCACATGCCGACGCAAAAAACCCTCTCCCGAAACCCTTTCTCCGGCTCCGTCCGGCGTCGTGAGACCCCGCCGACCGTCCCATGGGGTCTAATCGCAAGGGGAAATCAAAGAAAAAGCTTTCCCTCAAAATCTCAGCAACCCACTCAGATTATACCACCAAACCCCCTTCCTCTCCCCCATCTAGCCACGTTGAAAGCTCCAACCAATCTGACAGCCCGTTTGTTGACATCCCGGCGAATCTGATCCGAGGCAACAATAATCGACTCATCAAAGCTCTTGAGAATGTTGAAACCCCCATCTCAAAGCTCAGCTTGCTGCAAGATGTGCCACTTGTCCCGGACCCGCCGCCGAGATCCATTGTCGTCACTGAGACACCATTGCCTTCAATCCTAGGTGTTGGGCCATCCGATGGCTTGCTTCCTCCTGTGCAGGCCCTCCTCTCTTTGTACGAGCCCACCACAGCTCACACCTCCTTCCTAAACCCAAAAGATTTCCCAGATCTACTATGTGCTTATAAAACAACACCAGCTGAAACCTTTGCACCAGCTCTAGTTCTTGAGGAACAGGGAGGGGGCTACCAGAACGAGTCTCGCCCGGCGCGCCTAACTCGAACCCCTCCCCAGGCACCTGTCCGTCCAGCGGCTCCTCTTTTCTGCCGGGATCCTCGGCCTCCTCCTCTCTCTTACAGGGACAAGCTCAGAGGAACCCCAGAGCAAAGGAAGAATCTTGCACTCCACTTTGTTGAAGGACAAGAAAATGGCATCATAGAAGTCACAGAGGAGGATGTCGCTGAGCTTACGGAGCAATGGAGTCACACACTAGTGGGAGCCCCAATGGGGAGCAAAGTTAATTTTAGAGCAATGGAAAGATTTGTGGCTGAACACTGGCACAACATTATCACTCCCAAAATCATTCTAAATGAGAAGGGACTCTTCATCTTCAAATTTGCCAATATTGAGATATGAACTTTGTCCTTGAAAATGGCCCATGGATGTTTGGTGGCAAGAGACCTCTGATCCTTAAGAAGTGGCAGCCATGCATGAACCTTAACCTCTCCTGCCTATAAACAGTGCCCATCTGGGTCACCTTGCCTGACCTCAATGTAACTTATTGGTCAGAGTCCCTGCTCAGTAAGATTGGTTCAAGCATTGGAAGGCCCATTCAGATGGACACCCCTACAGCACAACAAAATAGAATTTCTTATGCAAGGATCCTTGTGGAAGTGTCCAGTGACCAACACCTTAGAAGGGAAGTCGCCTTCAAAGATAAACATGGCAACACTATACTTCAAAAGTTGGAGTACGCTTGGCTTCCGTGGCATTGTTCTAAGTGCAAAGTGTTTGGACACAAGGATAGTGACTATACCACTGCTGCCCCACTCCCACTCCCACCACCACCACCACCTGCTGCCCCCTCCTCCTCCACAACAGCACCCTCTTCTTCTACTTATAACCCTCCCCCTTCCGAGAAAGGTGCTCGAAACCAGGATGCAACACCTCCTATTCCGGCCTCGCCCCCTCCTCCAAATGATCCCTCCGCCGACTTTGAGCAAGATGCTCGAAACCCCAAACAGCCACACTGGCTCCTCACCAAGTCACCCCACAACCCCAACCCCTTCGATCTCCTTCCACTGATTTCCGAAAGGCCACTCCTTCCCCCTAGCCCTACTCTTATAACCTCTCTAACCTTGCACCCTGAGATCGGGGAGAACCAAACACGCCTGGTGTGTAATGAGTGACCTAGTCCTAACTAGCTGGAATGTTCGTGGCCTTAACCACGACTCCAAACAATAAGCCGTCAGAGAAGTAGTTCGAAATTCACATGCTAGTGTCATTGTCATTTTGGAATAAAGAGTACAACCTTCTAATGAATGCAAAGTTGCAGACTCGACCTTGCTCGGTTGGCAAAGGCACTCAAATTCCGTTGGAGACCAATATGGAAGAGTCTGGATATTCTGGAATGACTCCAAAGTAAAATTTTCTATACTATTGATAGCTTGCATTTAGGTAGTGTTTAGGATGCATATTTATGTTTATTTTGCATAAGTTTTAGTTAGTTTTAGTTGGTTTTAGTTTAGTTTCTAGGATCTTGTGTTTTCGGGTAGTTGCGCTTGTTTTGTTCAGTTTTGCAGATCTTTAGGTAAACAAGCATGGACGGGATGGATCTTATAGGACTATGGTGAAGTTTGAGGAAGCTTAGAGTGATACAAGTGAAGATTAGAAGAGTTAACGCCCAAGAGCTTGTGTGAAAAGAACGCTTAAACCCGGGCTATGCATTGGAGTTCTTGTTTCGACACCTCTATCTTGCAATGCTTGGTTTAGGCGTTATAGTGCTCTGATGGAGCTGAATTTGTTATCACTGGAAAGCTAATTCAAAGAACTACAATTCATATTTTTACTCTGAGTCTAAATTCCAACTCTAAGTGAGTCAAAACAGCCTCTGAAGTGACGTCTGAATGCTGAACCGAGGCAAAAACGCGGGATGACAATTGCTCGGCCGCGCAATTCAGAGGCTAAGCCGCGCAATTCCAACTGAGGGATGATTGCGCGGGATGACAATTGCTCGGCCGTGCAATCCTCATGCAACCCGCGCAATCGGTGTCTTCTACGCGGGGAAGTTTTGGGGTTGACTTTTAGGCCTAGGGTTATATCATATCCGAGTATAGCTTAAAGATAGATCTTTTTAGGATTATTTGGAAGACATACATAAACCTTATGTTAGTTTATTTTTAGAAAAACTTTTGATCAACTTTTGGAGGCTAGGGTGTTTCTCTCAAGGAAGACTTTGAAACCTTTGTAAGTTTGATTTTAATTTAATTATGCATTGCTAATTTTTCTTGTGTTTGGCTAGTTATTGAAGTCATGATTTGTATGTAGTTGTGAGGTTTGATTGATTCTCAACAAACTTGAATAGAAATTATTCCTTGTTCTTAATTGAATCTAAATTAGGGTTTTATTAGATTAGCTACCTAATAGAATTTCTAGTTAAAACTGAATCTGATTAATTACCGGTTGGAGTTAATTAGATCAAGAAGATACTTTAATCAATTTAGTACCGGTTGGACAAGTTGGTTAAAGAAGGTAATAAATTCACAAATCACTTAGATGTCTGGTTGCTCTAAGTTGTTTGTTTCTATTGATAACTTGAATCGTCATGTTGTTATTTAATTGAATCTAGAAGGTCTTCTAGGTTATTATTTAATTAGGGTTGTTAGACTGGTAGTTCTATCAACCAAATCTGAAGTTCGGATCTTAATCCTTAGTAGGGTCATTATCCACAATAGATTATTCAAGTGAGAAGAGAATCAAGAGAATCAATGATCAACGAATCAATATCATGATGGATCTAACTAGTTGAACACATTTGTTTCTCATATATTTAAATCATCTTTTGCATTCATAGTTAGTTTTATTCTTGCATATTAGTTTAGATAATCATTCTTAAAATACCCCCTTTAGTTACTTAGCATACAGGTAATAACACAAATACACAAGTCCTTCTGGGATCGACCCTTGCTTCCACTTTACTCAGGTTAGGAAGTTAGGTATTTCTTTGATAGTGCTTTTATAGCGACGTAAAAATGCTCATCAACTATGCACCTCCCCACAGCTCACCCATTGCTTGGTGACTGAAATTGCCACCTCAAAAGAGTTCCTTGTCTTCTTTGTGTATGCCTTCAATGATAATAGGGGTCGGGAGGCCCTATGGAATGACCTGGCTTCACTGAACAACAACATCACCGCTCCTTGGGCTATCCTAGGGGACTTTATTGTGGTCCTAAACCAGAATGAGAAGATTATGGAAAACCATCAGGGAACTGTCCGGGTATCCGATGAGCTCGCCCGCTGCTTAGACTTGACGGGGCTTTTTGACTAGAACCATAGCGGAGCTCTATACACCTGGACCAACAAGCATCGTGATGGCACGAGAATTTATTGCAAGCTTGATCGGGTCCTAATAAATCAGCATTGGCTCTCTACCTACCCCCTTGCTCACGCCATGTTTGAACCACCCGGCTTGTCCGATCATAGTCCGGTTGTCTTGAGATTGGGCACCCGAATCTCATCCAAAAAACCATCCTTCCGGTTCAGCAATACCTGGGCCAGCCATGAATTGTTCCTGCCTACGGTAGCCCAAGCTTGGAGCACACTCGTCAATGGCATTGTCATGTACAAACTAACTAGTAAACTCCGCCTCCTTAAACCTAAACTCCGTAGATATGGGTCGGGAAGCATTGAACAACTCATGGAAAACATTGAAGGTTTCAAGGAGAGACTCAGATGCATCCAGCTGGAAACTTTCAACCGACCCCTTGATCCCTCAATTAAAAGTGTTGAGGAGGAATGCCTAAGTGATTGGCAGCGCTCCCATGAAACTCTTCGCTTCATGCTCCACCAACAATCCAAGCTCAATTGGCTCCGTGGAGGAGACCAATGCTCCAAAATTTTCTACAAGCACATCAAGTAGAGAAAATCACTCAACACAACTACTCTTTTGTATGATGAGAAAAACACAACCCTTACCTCCCCGAAAGCCATCTCCACTCATATTGTCAACTTCTTCATCGACCTTCTCGAGAAAGATTCTCCAATCATGCCCTTCATCCAATCCTATGCAAACCTTGGCCCCAAAGTGCCAGCTGAACACCACGCCGAAATGACCAGACGTGTCGAGCCCGAAGAGATTAAATCAACTCTCTTTTCTATTGACACCAAAAAATCGCCCGAGCCCGATGGCTATGGCTCCCTATTCTTCCAAAAAGCATGGCTAGTTATCTCGGCTGACTTTATGACGGCTGTGCATGATTTTTTCCAAAATAGCAGACTGCTCAAGCAAGTAAATCACGCAGTTATTTCCCTCATTCCGAAGAAAAGAAGCGCAAGCTCCATTCATGAGTTTAGGCCCATATCTTGTTGTAACACAACCTACAAAACTATTGCCAAGATACTGGTGCAGCGCATCCAAGATACTCTTCCACTGATTGTCGAGGATAAACAGGGAGCTTTCATCCGGGACAGATCCATTCGGCATAACATTCTGGTATGTCAAGACCTCCTTAAACATTATGGCCGAAGAAACACGCCCCCTAGTTGTGCAATAAAGATTGATTTCTCAAAAGTTTTTGACTCCCTAAATTTGTCTTTTATTGTCAACATCATGCGTTATTTTGAGTTCCCTGATCAGATCATAAATTGGGTGAGAACTTGCATCTCCACCGTCTCCTACTCGGTGAATTTTAATGGAAGCCTTGAAGGCTACTTTCAGGGGAGGAAAGGCATTAGGCAAGGGGACCCATTGTCACCCTTGCTTTTTGTGCTTTCCATGGAGTACCTATCGCGCATGGTGAAAACCCTTGAACAGGAGGCTGACTTTCAATACCATCCACGATGCCAAGCCATAAAACTCACCCACTTGAGCTTTGCGGATGATCTCTTTATCTTCTGTAAGGGCGACATTGGATCTGTGACTGTTGTTAAAAGAGTTCTTGTCCCTCTAGGACCCAAAAGACTTTTCCTGAGCGACTATAACCAGCTGGTTGACAAAATGACTTCCAGAGTACGATCGTGGACAGCCAAACAGCTCTCCCATGTCGGGCGAATGGAGCTTACAAGGTCTGTTCTCTATGGCATTAATAATTTCTGGTGCAACCTTCTCCCCTTCCCCCAAGAAGTCTTGCACAAAATTCAGACTATACTAAGATCGTATCTCTGGGCTGGAGTTGCTTACTCCAAAAGAGGACTAATCTCTTGGAACGCGGTCTGCAAACCGCTTGCTGAAGGAGGCCTTGAGTTCAAGGAGCTTCTTTCTTGGAACAAAGCGAGCATGGCAAGGTCTATCTTTGCGATCGCCAAGCAAAAGTCCAACATTTGGGTCAAATGGGCTGAAATGAACTTGCTGAGAGGAGAAACCATTTGGGAAGCGACATCAAGAGAGGGCGACAGTTGGGGTTGGAAAAATTTGCTCAAAATCCGAGATGTCTTGCTCAGCAAAGTTAACATTGAGGCTTGTATTGCTAAAATGGAGGAGGGTGCAGAGGGCAAATACTCAACAAACTCAGTCTATGATCTAATTCGCCCGCAAATCACCCATGAATCATGGCGCAACTCAATCTGGAAAGGCATGAACAACCCTAAATGCTCCTTCATTGCGTGGCTTGCACTCCACAACCGTCTTCCCACCAAAGATCGATTGCAACGCTGGATCCCCGACATCAACCCCACCTGCCCGCTCTGCAACAACGTTGTTGAAACCGCACAACACCTTTGGCTAGAATGTGCCTTTTCCACTGCCATTCTCAAACGGCTCCTCGCCTGGATGAACATCCATCGTCAATTCAATGACCTCCTTGAATGGCTTCACTGGATCACCGACCCGCAGCACAACAACACCATCGTAAAGACTTGGATCGTGCTCTTCACCACTTACATCTATTACATCTGGTTCACCCGCAATGAAGCTGTCTTCAAGAGCGTCGCCCCAGATTCCACCTTTTGTGCTAAGAGAATCAAGAAACATGTCCAACAGGTCATTCATGTCAAACAACGTAAGAAGAACACAACTGCGACAACCCAATGGTTCACTTATCTGGGCGCCAACTAGAGCTTTTGTTGATTCCCCTCTAGTTCCTTCTTTAATTGTATTCTGTTGTATCTTTTGGTGTTGTTTCTTGAGATCTCTTGGTGACCTTGTGGGTCTTTTTTGGGTATATTTGACAAACAATCATATACCATGTAAATTCTCTTTTATGCCTTAATACAGATTAACCCTTTCTTCAAAAAAAAAAGTCCATGAAATTCCATTCTAAAACCAATTGACAATAGGAGGACTAAAACTAATTGACAATAGGAAGAGTAGATGACTAAAACCAATTAACAATAGGAGGACTAAAACTAATTGGCAATAGGAAGAGTAGATGACTAAAACCAATTGACAATAGGAGGAGTAACCCAAAATTATATATACTGGCTTATTTGTCTTTAAATTTCAGATGTGGGATAAGATTCACTCTCACAACACGCCCCCTCAAGTGCAACTAGGGAGCTGGCCTAGTTGACACTTGGACAAGACAACGAGTGGTGGACATCTCAATCTCTTTATAAGTTGCGGCAGGTAACTTGGCTCAGATACCATGAGGAAATATTAGGGACGTGTTGGGTTGAGCACACACATGCGCGAATGGGCCTAGCACACAAGCCCATGGGGTTCTATCCTAAAACCAATTGACAATAGGAGGAGTAACCCAAATATATATATATATATATATATATATATATATATATATATATATATATATATATATATATATATATATATATATATACTGACTTATATTTCTTTAGATTTCAGAGGTGGGATTTGATTCACTCTCAAACACTTAATCCAAACAATTAAAATATTTATAATAAATGATAAATTTTTTGAAAACAATAATTTGGGTCAATTTAATGAGTTTCAGGTTTCAATCCAATTGAATTCGGGTCGGGTTATCATGTCAGGTCGGATCGATTTTTGACCGGTCTACTAACAAGGATAGATACAAATGAAATAATAGAACATAAACAAAATTTGTTAAAATCAAATTTGAGGGTTCTAGAGATTTGTTAAAAAAATAAAAAATAAAAAATAAAAAAAGGGTAGACTTAGTAAAAAAAATAAGATAAATTTAGTAACAAATTAATTAAATTAAGGTAATTTAGTCCACCTATAAAAAATTAGTGAAAATTAGTCCACCCTAATTTGAAATCATGGGTCCGTTCCCCCGGAATATATAATAAAGGGTGAGTGAATATATTACTTCTTGAAATAGCATCATCGATCCTACAAGACTTGATTTAAGGAAAATTAAAATTGTTCAAAAGGCATAACCTAATTGTTATTAATCTTGATCAAGGTATATAAAACTACCATGGGATCTTTAGATGGTTAACTTTGATATCCTAATTAAATTGAGGTCGAGTGTTCGATTCTCAGTGGAGGAGAAATGAACTTGTTGGGAGATCGAGCAGATCTCACCCAAAAATAAAGGGGTCCTCACGAGACTCGAACTCCAGACGTAGGCGTTTGAGGAGAAATGAATTTGTTTTGGTAATTTTTTTGGTGACAGAGACCCTTAACCATCAATACATTTTGCATTTTTACCAAAAAAAAAAATCAATTCATTTTGCATGTAATTCCATGGGACGTTATCTTAATACCACCCCTTCTTACAATTAAGCACTTGTACTTGTAAGGGGCCACCCTGAAATTAATGTTCTAATTAACCACTATTTATCTATTCTGCCCTATATATTGATGGTTCAGAACTGTAGATCAACAATTAATAATTAATTATTTTGGCAACCAGGGAAGTGACGGAGGAATACAACAAGGAAGTGCTGAGACTCCAAGATGATATACTGAGGCTTCTATCTGAGGGCTTGGGCCTGGAGAAGGACACTTTGAGGACTCGCCTCGGAGGAGACGACATCCAAGTGGAGATGAAAATCAACATGCATCCTCCGTGCCCACAACCCGAGCTAGCCCTCGGAGTCGAACCTCACTCCGACATGTCGGCTTTGACCGTGCTCGTCCCTAATGACGTTCTTGGCCTCCAGTGCTGGAAGGACGGCAACTGGATTGCTGTGGACTACTTCCCCGACGGAATTTACATCCATGTTGGAGATCAAGTTGAGGTAACAAAATTAAAATTCTTAACCTATAGTACTCTTCTTAATTATTAGGGCATAAGATTATATAAATAATATTATACTATACTATACTTGCACTCTTCTTATTAGGTCCTGAGTAATGGAAAGTACAAGAGCATTCTTCACCGGAGTTTGGTGAACAAGTAGAAAACCCGGATGTCGTAGGCCGTGTTCTGTGTTCCGCCGGGGGAGAAGACCATCGGGCCCCTTGCTGAGATGGTGGATGAGACAAATCCTGCAAAGTATACAGCCAAGACTGTTGATGATTACCGCTACAGGAAGATTAACAAACTCCCTCAGTAGCTACCTGCTCCATATATTCAATTCCTATCCCATTAATTAAGGAGCTATTGTTTGTTTTAATTGGTTGCGCTCTTCTTCTTCCATCCCCATGAAATTAAAGCTGTCATTTCCGCTATTTTATCATTTATTCCTATATTAATTAAGGCTCTAGTTCTCTCAGAATAATTTTAGTGAATAAATTCAGCTACTTTTGTGTTTTTTTTTAATATATAAAATCAATAAAGTTCTGCATATTGGACCCAATCCCATGCATATATGTTCCATACTTCCATCCTTCGGTTTTGTACTACAATGCTTTTTAAAATGTAGAACAGGTGGATTTTAAATAATATTGATGAATATGATAACATAATCAGACAAGATCAGAATATAATAATTAACTTATTTATAAATAATTGGGTACTTTATTGATGAATATGATAACATAATCAGACAAGATCAGAATATAACAATTAACTTGTTGAGGAATACTACGGATACTTAGCGATTTGTAAACAGTGGCGGATCCCGAATCAATTGGTTGGGAGTAATCCACTAGTCCGCGACTGCTGAAGGGAGTCGATTTGGGGGACTTGGCACCGACAGACTGAAAAAGCTACTTTGTTTAGAAAGTCACAAATCAGCAGTCGAACTATTGTTCTGAATAGGTGGTTCAAATTTTAAATAAGAAAAACCAATTGAAATTGTAGAATCTACTATATCTCTATTGTCATAAAAGAGAGCCAGATTTTACAAAAAAAGTGTATATCCCATTAAACCTCAACTTTTTTCAATATTTACACCTTTGCCACTCATTAATTAGTTCTCAAATTTGGGTATTTGGGAGATCAACTCGATCGCCATCGGCCGGCCGCTTACGAAGGGAACCACAACCAGAGAGAATCAAGAAGGAATTGATCGGTTTGAACTTGTCGTTCTCGATTGAATTTTGTTTCCAAATGCCTTTATGTCAACCGTGGTTCTAATTTCTCTAGGAAGGAAACCAAAACCAGATAATCAGGACGGAGCGACGGACTCGGGAGAAAGAATTCTTCATCGGCGGTAAATCTTCTCGGCGTCATCAGAGTCTACAAATTCGTCTTCAAAGTTGATCGGTTTGAACTCGTTCTCAATTGATTTTGTTTCCTAATGTCTTTATGTCAGCCGTCGTGCTCATTTCTCAATTGAGAGAGATCCAAATATTAAATTTTTTTGGCCACGAACTCTCGGCGGCCGGTGGCTGAGAGAGGTCCAGGTGGTAACATTTCTAGTTGTAGTTTTTTAGGAGAGCATTCTACCTTTTTGTTCTTCCTGCTAATTTGGTGAATTTTGTGTTACATCCTTTTATAATGTAGGAGAATATGGTCATCAGGTTTTGTTTAATCACATGTTCTTCTTTTATTGGTGGTTTAACGCATTAAGGAATTTGTGCTTATGAATTGTTAATCAATTGTGTGCATACCTCATAAGCATAAATGTGAGCTACATGGCCATTCTTTAGCTCTGCATATGTAGTAAATTATTTATTTCCTTTGGGTTTATTGAGTAATTGATATATTTCACATCTGGTTCGGTCTACATGATGAACTGGGTGCTGTTAAATTTGCCTATTAGGTTTCTTTTGGGGGTTGGGGGAGTTTTTTTTTCTTTCTCCAAGGAGTTTGGTCAAATTGGAGAGATTTTTGTAGGTTTTGTGAAGGATTTGTTATTGGTTGATTGTTGCAACTGTGAGGGGCTCATTAGTGGGTCAACTTGGGTTGAATTAAAGCTTAGAACCTTTCTTATGCATTAGTTTGTGTTGGCTTTTATGGAAGAGAAGATGAAAACAAGAGGGCTTGTTAATGGACCGCCAAATCTTCTTCGGGATATGAAGATTTTGAAGGAAATGCAGGATCAGAATGGTTTCCTTTAATATTCTAATTCTTGCACTCTTAATTTACCTTTGATGTTGAAGTTTTTAATTTATGTTTGCAATTGTATGTTTGATTACGATTTAGGAGTGTAAGGGGTTTATTGAAATGCCTAAGAGAAGAAATGGATTTTAATTGTCAATTCCTATAATCTTCCTAGATGTGCTCAGAATTTTGTCCTATTTTTGCACACCAATAGGTTTAGTATATTCTCAAGAGGATCCCCAAATCTTGGATGACATATTATTGGCAGCTTCACCTAATGGTAAAAGGGAAAAGGGTGTGTGTTAACTGTTAACATTTTCCCTCCCAATTTCAATACTATAAATGTCTGTATCAATTGTTTATTCAATTTATATCTATTTGGTGTATAATTCAGTGTTGTTTATTGGAGTATAGCATTTCCTCTATCTTTACAATTGATTTGTCTTTTGGTTGGATTTGCCTTTGTCCAGTCAAGCTTGAAAATTTATTGTCAATTATCATCAAATCTATGCAGTAAATGTGTATCCAACCTCGCTGGCAAAGGTGACCAATTGATTTTCCCTATACCTTCTAGGTCATGTGCAAGTGAGATAGTCTAGATGATCCTTTCACCTTACATACCAATCCTTTGAATCCTAATACAATCCCATCATTAAATTCATGTAATTAATAATTAGATAGTGTGTCCCATCTTCTTCATAAATAATGGTTTTCCTCATAAATACAAGCTGGGTTTGCCTTTGTATATGGAGTAGGAAAGTGCTTGTTTTATAGCCGATTCTTTCTATTGATCATACTCATATGATATCACTATATCAAAGTATCTTTGTCACCACTGCTGCATTTGGTAGATTATTTGTCTGTCATCAATATTTGATCACCTATTTTGTACTTTCTGCTTATTTATTTTCTCATGTCTTTCAAGCTTTTGATTGTACAAGACCAACTGTTTAATGGTGCCTTGCCAAAACCCAATATAAATCACACTCAACATGAAGGCTCTGATGCTCACTCCAAAGTTGGAAGCGAAGGTGAGATTTCTCCAAACGGTGATCTTGGGGAGGATATTCTTACTGTTTATGGAGATGCTAGAGTACAATCTAAACATAAACCAAATAGTGTTATTGAAATTAGGCCTTCTCAAAATGGTGAAGGCACATCAGTAAATGGTGCTGCCTTTGAAGGTATTGACAGTCATCAAAGATCATCAATAGAGAATGAAAATGCCTCTGAAATGTTAATGGCTTAGTGAGTCTATTGAGGGGAAGGATCACTCCCCTTCGAGCACGAGGAAGACATTGAGCATGATACTAACAAGGCTAAAAGTGAAGGTCGGCTCATTTTGCACTGAATTTATCAGTGTGTAATGCATTAGTTTAGAGTTAGTTATCAGGATCTGTGAATTAGTTAGCCTAAAAAAATGTTCAAAATCCCGTCCACATGAAGGCTAATATATATAGTCATGTGGGAATGAGTAGTTTCACTTTCCAATTCAATTTGAATTGAAGGTATGATTCATTATTTGCTTCTTTACTTGGAATGTTGTGAGCTTGTAGGACATTAATTTTTTTTAATGATACTGAAAAGCAAGCCTAAATGTTCAGTCTCTCTCTCTTTATATATATCAATTGTGTTTAGTATAAATAGGACACAACACAAACTGATAATATCTTAGTGCATAATAATAGTACAGTTAGTTTGTGGGCTAGATATTTTGATATGAAATCTTCTATCAAATTCTGTTATTTCTTCTTTTTTAATCATAAAATCTGTTATTTCTATATGCAAATAAGTTGTAGAGATTACGAAAAATGAATGAGAATTGAATGACATCCTAAAATTTACCAAATAATGCAGCAAAAAGTGAACCATAACGAACAACAAAATGCCTATAATATAATATCATGAACTTTATAACTACTACTTTCTTTTGTGTACACCAAACTTAAGTACTTCTACTAAGACTCGCGTGCATCGCACGCGTCCATTAGCTAGTATATATAAAAGCAATAAGGATTGGAGCTTCCACGTTGCGCAACCTCAGCTTTTGCCACATGTCGTTCTAATAATGCGCCATCTCAGCTTTTGCCACATGTCATTACCATATTAATCTACATAATTTTACTTTTTTTCTAAAACTACCATATAAACTTACACTATTAATAAATTTTCCATGTCATGTACACATCATAATTTTTTTATACTATTATAATAATTTACTATATTAAAGATTTGATTCTACCAAAAAAAACTATATTGAAGATTTGTCAAGTCAAACTACCCTATTTACAAAATCTCATATCTTCCCTAATTTATTTCCTTTTCCAAAAATTACGTATAATTTTATTAAAGGTTTTCTACATGCATTTTTGAAAAAATCATGAAATAACTCACTTTGTATCTACTAATAGCTTTTATTTTTTAAAATAACAATATATCATACCGATCTCATTATGTTATAAATCACTTTCTTTCGGTTAAATTATTATGGATTTTTCTATATATGAATCGACACTGCTGGAAAACGCGTCTGTAGCCAGGAAAATAGACACGACTTCCGCCACAAAAATAACCACGAAATCACGTTAGCCACGACATCCCCAACGGATTGCCCTACGAAAGGTGCCCTGGGGCTAAAACGCGCGAGGCTAAATATCACTCTGAAAAAGAACCACAGAAATTTAGTTTTGTGGCTATTTAGCTGCAAATAATAGCCCCGAATTAGTTCATTGCTAATTTTGTGGCTATTGGCCACGAAAGTCATGTTCAACCATATTAGCCAGAATTGAATTTCGTGGTTGGTTTTGAGTGCATCACCATCAAATTTTAGCCACGAATATATTTTGTATCTAAAGTCGAGTCGAATTTTAACTCATAATCGCACATATTTCGTGGCCATTAGCCTTGAAATTTTCCATGAATCTATTTTGTTTCAAATTTTGTGGTTAAAAAATTAGGCATTTAAAAAAATAATAAATTTTATACCATAATTCTGCTTATTTCCAAACAATAGAGATCTAAAATCATCAAACATCAAGCATCTTAACTTAGATCTTAACAATACATCAAGCATTCACAAACCAAATCAATAGAGATCCAAAAAGCATAATGCATAGCAACATCTACAACATCTTCAAGGTAGCAACTATGAGCTACAAAATTTTGAACAACAAACAATTCAATGCCTATGGCAACAAATGGATCAATGCCTAAACTTAATCTTAATTCAACAAATCTATGCCTGGAAGAGCAACTGAGATAACAGCAGCAACATCACCCTTTGAATTTCCTAGAACCTGGAAGAGCAAGCAAACGTATATTAGCCTTATATTCTTCAAACCAGACAACAACAACATCTACCTGCATCAAACACAATTTTCAACTTCTTTAATCTTAGACAAAAGCTACTCTTTAAGCAAGGCAAGAAATGCATAATTATTCATGTGCCTCATTTATAAATCACACGTCTACTTAACCTAATTCAGAATGGATATCTACAATGAAGAATATAAAAAACATAGAAAGAACTCAATCAAAAACGCAATAAATATATTCATTGATTTGAAACAAAATAATAAGGTTGCAACACCAAAGATACCACAAACAGTTTCTAAATTGCCATGACAAGCAGGTGATAAAAATTACAAGTATTCATGTATTGTATTAAGAAATCTCAATCGGTGTGAGGGAAAATTTTGAAGGGTTCTGTATCAACAAACTTACTTGAGCTGCTACTCCTAAAAATTGTAACAAGACTAAAAATACTAAACGATTTTAATTGATTTATTGAACTAAAAGTCTAAAACTACTATGGAGTATAATTAAAAAAAGGTTTGCTGCTATGGAGGAAAAAAGCAGTGCCAATAGTCTGATCTCATGGTTTTTAATAAACACAGCAATTCCTTTTCAATCAAGCATGGTGCCAAATAGGAGGTAAAAGAAAATCAGTACAAATCAACCAGAATGCAACAAAACCTCTAAAGAGTGTAATCATTTTTGCAACTCTAAAAGAGCACAATCAATAAGTTTTCGAATGAACTAATAATGTAAGATCGAAATTACTAGTACTTACCTGCACTTGTCTCTGAAGGTCTATGATGCCCCAAGAGCCTTAACAAAGGAGCGGATGAACTCAAGATGGCCTTCGTAAGTGGAAAGTGTTATAAGATTGCCATCAACGACAGTTTCAGGCTTTTAGCCATGCTTGAAGGTTCAATCCAATTAGCACCAGCTGCAATGAGAACAAGCTTCACAGTATGGTATGCAGTACATTTTTGACATTTAACAGTCAGCAGCAGCCAGAATCAACTACTCATGGCAAACAGAGGCCATTGGTTTTCCTGAGGCAGAAATTTTGGCACCAAATCAAGTGCAGCTTCGTTCATAGCCAGGTACTATGGGGCCCTTCCTCCTGGAATAACTAAGCCATCATAAATGTTTGCATCAACCTCATCAAATGTTGCATCTGAGTGTGATAACTACATTGGTAAAAAAAAGAGGGAATGGACAACTTTATTGAAAAAATTAGAAGAGTGCTAGTACCAATCTCGCTTCTACTTGTATCGTTGAACGCTTGCTTCTCTCACCCCTCCACTCTCCGTGTATTTATATGAGATGCGTCCTCAGGGAAGAGGCAGGACATGCCAAAATCCGCTATCTTGAGGACCGAACGGCGGCCGGGAGTTCTCAGCCAAGCGCCAGCGACACAAAATAAGTGAAAATTGGATCTGAGGAATAAAAACCACAATTTACATAAAGAGAGACATTAGGAAACAAAATTCAATTGAAAACGACAAGTGCAAACCGATCAATTTGGAGACGAATTTGCAAACTTTGACGAGGCGGAGAAGATAAGCCGACGGTGAAGAAGTCGAATTCTTTCTCCCAGCCAAGTGTCTGTAGGCGGCCATTCTCAGCAAGACGCCATTGATACAAAACAAGTGAAAGTTTGGATCTCAATGAGAAATCAGAACCGCGATTGACATAAAGACATTAGGAAAAAAAATTCAATTGAGAAGCAAAAGCTCAAACCGATCAATTTGGAGACGAATTTGAGGACTTTGACGAGGCGGAGAAGATATATTGACGGTGAAGAATATGAATTCTTTCTCCTCGATTTCGTCGCTCCATCTCGATTCTCTCTCTCTCGAGTTCCTTCCTAGAGTTGTTTCAGTTGAATGAATAGATGAGCGCCGCAAGTGAAGTATAGAATCTAGGGTTAGATAGTGAAAAGGGATTATGGGCTTGATTTTTACTGGGCCTAAATTTATTTTTTACCTCTTAAAATTTTAACATTCCCTCCTTCTAATATTTGAGCCCGCCCAAATTTTTTAACCAAATATTCCCGCCCAATTTTTTTAACCAAATATTTTCAGCCCGCCCAAATTTTTTTAATCAAATATTTCCTTCTTTTTCCCTCCTAAACAAAATGTTTTAGATGATTAAAATAGCAATTATTTTTTTAAAAAAATCTTTAACTAAATACACTTTTCTATATACGAATAATCTAAACAATTAAAACACTTTCCTATATATACACTTTCATATCTGGAAAGTATAATAATTAAAAGTATGAAATTGAAAATTTTATATATAAACTGATATTAATCTAACATGATAATAAAATAAATCTTCAATACATAAAACATTGTATACCTTTTTTTTGGGGGCGCGTTGCCCCCTGGACCCCCAACTCGCTGACCGGTCAGCGAGACCACCGTCGTGGGGCGTTGCCCCCCGAACCCCCTACTAGGGGGCTCCGCCCCCGAGGACCCCTGGTGTTGTCGGGGGCTCCGCCCCCGAACCCCTGGCGTGTACTTGTTAACATCAAGCATATAAAGATCATCATAGAGGTTTAGGTATTGTTAATCTTAAACTTTAACCATAACATGTGAACTAATTAGGTTTCTTATAATAATGAACAGTTCTAAAGAAATAAACGACTTCTTATTAGAATGAACGATTCTAAATGAATATAACGATTTCTTATAAGAATGCACGATTCTAAGGGACTATAACTTTTTCTAATAAGAATGAACGATTCTAAAGAAATATAACGATTTCTTATAAGAATGAACTGTTCTAAAGGAATATAACGATTTCTTTTAAGAATAAACTATTCTAAGTGAATATAATGTTTTCTTATAAGAATGAACGATTCTAAGTGAATATAACATTTTCTACGTTTTCTTATAAGAATGAACGATTCTAAGTAAATACAATGTTTTCTTATAAGAATGAACGATTCTAAGTGAATACAATATTTTCTTATAAGAATGAATGATTCTAAGTGAATATTATGTTTTCTTATGAGAATGAACGATTCTAAAGAAATATAACGATTTATTATAGGAATGAATGATTATAAAGGAATATAATGATTTCTTATAAGAATGAACGATTCTAAGAGAATATAACGTTTTCTTATAAGGATGAACGATTTTCTAAGTGAATATTATGTTTTCTTATAAGAATGAACGATTCTAAAGAAATATAACGATTTCCTATAAGAATGAATGATTATAAAGGAATATAATGATTTCTTATAAGAATGATCGACCCTAAACCCTAAACCCTAGACCCTAAACCCTAGACCCTAAACCCTAAACCATAAGAAATATAACACTTTCTTATAAGAATGATCGATTCTAAATGAAAGTAACGCTTTCTTATAAGAATGATCGATTCTAAAGAAATATAACATTTTCTTATAAGAATGAATGATTACAAAGGAATATAATGATTTCTTATAAGAATGAACGATTCTAAGAGAATATAACGTTTTCTTATAAGGATGAACGATTCTAAGTGAATATTATGTTTTCTTATAAGAATGAACAATTCTAAAGAAATATAACGATTTCTTATAAGAATGAATGATTATAAAGGAATATAATGATTTCTTATAAGAATGATCGACCCTAAACCCTAGACCCTAAACCCTAAACCCTAGACCCTAAACCTTAAACCATAAGAAATATATCGCTTTCTTATAAGAATGATCGATTCTAAAGAAAATAACGCTTTCTTATAAGAATGATCGATTCTAAAGAAATATAACATTTTCTTATAAGAATGAATGATTATAAAGGAATATAATGATTTCTTATAAGAATGAACGATTCTAAAGAAATATAACGATTTCTTATAAGAATGAATGATTATAAAGGAATATAATGATTTCTTATAAGAATGATTGACCCTAAACCCTAAACCCTAGACCCTAAACCCTAAACCCTAGACCCTAAACCCTAAACCATAAGAAATATAACGCTTTCTTATAAGAATGATCGATTCTAAATGAAAGTAACGCTTTCTTATAAGAATGATCGATTCTAAAGAAATATCACGTTTTCTTATAAGAATGAACGATTCTAAAGGAATATAACGATTTCTCATAAGAATGAACGATTCTAAAGGAATATAAAGATTTCTCATAAGAATGAACGATTCTAAATGAATGTAACGATTTATCATAAGAATGAACGATTCTAAATGAATATAACGATTTTTTATAAGAATGAACAATTCTTTAGGAATATAACGATTTCTTATAAGAATGAACGATTTCTAAAGGAAATTATTTTAAATTATTATTCTCGAATAATTTAGTCTTAAACATGCATAATAATATTATTCTCATAAATATTATTATTCTAGGAAGTCATTTATAATTTATTAAAAATTATTAATTTCTTAGGTGAGCATGATTGATATTTTATTTTAATAAATCTTTTTTTATAAAGGCATATGGGTAATATTTATTAAAATTTTAAAATAATTATTATTTATAGTGAAAATAATTTTACAAATAATAAAAATTAATTAGGAATGGGCTTGTGAGGTAATAGAAAATTTGATGGACTTGGGAGTCAAAAGAAATGGGCCCGTTTTTGGATCACCTTACTCGGCTCATATGGAGGAGGAGCCCAATCCAAACTCTTCTCATCTTCCTTCGTTGAAATGTTGTGGTTATTTCTGAAGATTAACCACGAAATGAAGAACTCGTGGCTAATCTCGTGATTGTTTCTGCAAATTTTTCCAAACAAACAAAGTTAGACACGAAATGAAGAACTCGTGACTAATCTCGTGGTTATTTTTGCAGATTTCTCACGAAATGAAGAACTCGTGGCTAATCTCGTGACTGTTTCTGCAAATTTCTCCAAACAAACAAAGTTAGACACGAAATGAAGAACTCGTGGCTAATCTCGTGACTGTTATCGCAGATTTTTCCAAACAAACTAAGTTAGGCACAAATATAAGAACTCGTGGCTAGTTTTGTGGTTATTTCTAAAAAATCTAACGAAATGAAGGAACATTTATAAGTCAATGATTCAAATTACCCACACAAATAACCACAAAACTAGCCATAAATATTATGCGGGTACTTAGCTCCAGATTTTGCCGTGAATATACACTCGAATCCTTTTTCGTGGCTAATTAGCTACTACACTAGAAATGAATCTAGCCGCACGATACATTCGTGTCAATTTGGCCTAAACTTTAGCCACGTGCATATTTTCATGACAACATGGCCAGAAATCTACAACCAAATTTAGTCGCGCGCTCTTTTCGCGGCGATTCAGCCTCAAATATAGCCGCAAGCGTATTTTTCATGGCAATATAACCACAAACACAAATATTTGTGGCTAAACTTGTGGCCGCTGCCACCCAAATTAACCTCGACAATATTCGTGGCTAAATATTTTCTGGCTACAGACGCGTTTTCCAGCAGTGCGAAATTTGAAAAGATTTTGTAAATCTTTTATTTAAGATATATATTAAAAAGATTCCTAAGATTTTTTTAGTTCTATTTTAGAATTTTGGTTCTTTTATTGAACTATATGGATATTTAACAATTATTATTAGTCCCCACAAAACAACTAAGTTGAACAAACTATTAATATTATACTATGGATTGGGGATCAAATGAGAACAATTCTTATCCTAAGAAATGAGAACAACTCTCATCCGTTGATTTTATGAGATTAAGGGTCCAGATGGGCTGCTATCCACACTCACACTCCTTTTTTTTAAAGTTGGAAGGGCACTTTTGTCATTTTATTATTCTTCTATTTTTAATTTTACTTTTCAGCCCTAAATTGCTCCTCCCTCTCTACGTGAACAATGGCAACGACGACGTGATGAACAACGACGACGACATACAAGATCCCTAATCTTAATCTCGATCCCCCTTTCGATCTCAATCTCCTTTTCGATCTCGATCTCCCCTTCGATCGATACATAGTCTTACTCCAACTTGAAGACACAATGAATTTAGGTAAGTGGTTATAAAGAATACTTAAGAAGAGTTTAGTTTGGTGGATGATTTGTTGCTCTCAAATAATTCCTAAATTTGTTGTTGTTTTATGGTTCTTTGTTGCTTGAGATCATGAAGAAATGTGTTGTACTCTTGATTTTGGGATTGGAAACAAAATTTTATAGAAACTAGAATCTAAATTTGTATGCTTATTTGATTGCACACAAAGTGTTTGATAAAATGTCTCAATGAGCATGTTTTGCTAAAATGACTTTGAATATTGTTTTTACTGTTCTAATTAGTGAATATGAAGATAATGTGGACAAATTGCAAGACCTTTTCATGTATTGATGATGTTTTAATGTTCAAATTCCCCCTTGTGGATAAAATGAATGTTTGCATATGATGCTTAGTATGCTTTGTTGAATATGATGCTTTTGTGTATATGTTTATGCCTAGTTATCCCACATTGATTAGGAGGATATTGTTTTGAACAAGCATTTAGTATCTTTGTGACCTTTGTTAGATCGATTCACTTAAAATTCGTATTGTTTTTTATATGAACCACATTGTTATTTTCAGTGAACCTTCCCATTTAATATTATGAACCAAAATGACAATACTTGTGAACCAACTGAAAAACGGTATTTTGCACATTTTTTCTAGATCTCTTTTTTTTCTCCCTTTTTATTGTAGGTTGTTCATCAAGCTCCGGTCAACCTAATTTGTCTAATTCGGATAATGATGATAGTATTGATGTTGTTCAATTGAAGGGTCTTGATAATGATGTTAGTGTTGATGGGGTTCATCAAGCTCCGGTCATCCTAACATTTGAAGTAAACTAATAGATACTGGTAATTTGGTTTCCAAATCCACCAAAAATGACCAAATTTGATACAATTTATGTCAAATACTATTGTTATTTACATGAACCGCGTTGTGATTTACAATGAACCTTATAGTGTAATATTATGAACCGTAATGACAATATTTCTGAACCAAAGAAAAACGTTTTTTTTCACCTTTTTATTGTCCATTATGTGCTCCATGTTGCTTATAAATTAGCTTAATTTTTTCCTTTTTTTATTGTAGGTTGTTCATCAAGCTCCGATCATCCTAACTTGTCTCATTCGGATAATGATGCTAGTATTGATGGAGTTTCATTAAAGGGTCTTGATAATGATGAGAATGTTGATGGAGTTCCATTGGATGATCATGATGAAGCTAGTGACACCTACATTATTCAATTATCACAAGATTGTTCTTATTTCATTCTAAAGATTGAACATTGAAGTTCCAATACTCTATTTGTCTTTTTAGTAGTTATTATGTATTTTGGGGATTAAGTTGTCTGTTTTTATGTTACTTTGTGTTTGACAAATCACTTTGCTACATTGTAATTTTTTTAAGGTTGTTTTTACTTCATATTGAACCCAATGAGTTGAATGCTTTCCTTACAAATTTTATGCATTTTATGTTAAATGAACTGATTTTTTAAAATCATGAACCTTCATGTTAAACACTATGAACCTTCATGTTGAACAATATGAACCTTTATGTCGAACACTATGAACCTTCATGTCGAACACTATTAACCGTGTAATTAATTCTATGAACCGTGTAAGTAATCAAGGATCAATCTTTTACATTGTTTTCTCAAAACGGACCCTTTCCATTGTGTAGCACCTGTAGTGATTTTCACTGCTTCTAGTTAACTATTGTAATAACAATGTATAAAATCATAGGTAGTATTCAATCAACCTTCAAGTATAAATTGAAACTTAAAAACTCATGAACCAAACTTTAATGTACTTTGAACCAAAAAAAAATGTCATGAACCAAAATTACAACTAGTATGTATGACTTAAAAGACATGAACTGTAAGATGAACTATTATGAATTAAACTTTAATTTACTATGAACCAAAAGAACAAATGTCATGAACCCAAAAGACATGAACTATAAGATGAACTATTATGAACCCGAGCTTACAAAATCATGAACCGAAAGAAGAGTTATAATGAACCAAAGTATATAAAGCGTTTATAGAATTAGCCTATGTGAGATTTGAACCCATATCTATGTGCACATGCACATTGCTCTACCATTTGAGCTAATAGGCTATTAAATTTGAACACACATCCATATCCACATACATTAATCAAATATAACAAAGAAAGTTTGTTAGGAAAAGTTTGTGCGTGTTAAAAGATTCAATCTTTTGTCTTACATAAATAGTGTACATGGATTTATATATCTTAGATACAAGGTGATGGCAAAGAAAGTAGACATGTCTTCGGATTGGTCCCCCATGGAGAAGGCATTTATATTGTTGAATATGAATCAATAACTCCTTCCCTGCTAGCTTTTGCCATTTCTGTTGCAGTCTAAATCAATCAAATACAGCCCAACATCTCTAATGTAAGCAAGTCTATTGGAGAAAGAAAAGGTCATTACAGATCAAATTCTAGCATAATTCAAGACGAAGGAACTCGATATGCTAACTATCTGCCACATTCTCTTGTTAGTAGGGCTTAAACCCCACCTAAAAGTACACACATAGAAGGCAGGTTTCAGGATCAAACCATGTTGGAGGACCATAGTATCCTATTGGATACACCTGCAATGACCAGAATTAATGGGACCAAAGACAACGATCAAATCAGGTTGTAGGATGAACTCATGAGCCAGACATAATTATCGATCAACAGTTCAACATAGAGTACTAGCCCAATTAAGGACATCAATAGACTACGAACATACATTAGAGATCGAAGATCGAATCCATTCATTTGTAAGAAAAAGAACATCGAACAATATTGTCTAAACTCATTCTAATTCTACCAAGTAAAATTATCCAGCAACATTAAGAATATCATCTCATGACAATATTACAACAAACGTAGAACTTAGAATAGAGGAGCCTTACCATTTACAACTCTGACGATGTAATTTTGAAGACGAATTTGTAGATTTTGATGAGGCAGAGAAGATACGACTCATACGAGTTCAAACCGATCAAATTTAACGAATTTGTAGAAAAAAAATTCAATTGAGAAGTACGAGTTCAAATCGATCAAATTTGGAGAAGAAATTGTAGATTTTGATGAGGCGGAGAAGATATGCGCACCGTCCGTCGCTCCGTTCTGATTCTCTCGTTGTTCCTTCCTAGGGTTGTTTGAAAGGGAGAAAAGTTTGGGGATAAGAAAGGGTATTTTTGGAACACTCTGATTTTTTTTAAAAAATTACATTCCGTGCCATTTATTAATGAATAAGCATGTTCTTTGATCTAATCTCATCCGTACATTCTTTTGATCCAACACTCTAAATTTGTTCTCATTTCTCACTATAATCATTATTCTCACCTGAACTCCCCTCTTATACTATGTAAGCAGATTTTTTTTCCAAATCTAAAAAAATAAAATCTTAGTCTTTAGAAAATATATGAATCTACTATATATATATATATATATAAGCAATAAGGTTTGAAGCCACCACATTGCGCCACCTCAACTTTTAACACATGGCATCCTATTATTAATCCACATAGGATTTTGTCACATGTCATTTAATCCTTGCTCCATAAAAATTATATATTAATTATTCTTTCCACTTCATATTCCATGTGGTAAATTTTTTCCACTTAATTAAAACTTATTTATTTCCCAAATTTAGATAATATCTTAATTTTTGGTAGGAGATAATATCTTAACTAAAAGAATTTAACTAATGGTTGATTTTTTCCTTATATAGTTGTTTCTTTCTCTCTCTTATATTAAAGATAAATATACTCAATTACATATATTATTATTAAATTAATTATTATTTTTCAAAATCTCATCTCTTCGATAATTTCAAAATATATCTTTTTTTCTTTATTTTCTACATATTTTATCTCCTTCTTTTAAATTAAACCTATTTATGAAATATTGTCAAGGAAAATGAGCAATGTAGATTATTTTATCTTAATAATCTATGTTTATTCTCAATTTTTAACTTAATAATCAATTTGTTTTATTTGATTTTAAAAAGAAAAATAATTTTTATACATATTACGGGCAACAAATTACTTACATTAAATTTTATATTATATCTTTATTTATTAATATCTTTTTATAGTATATCTAAAAATATCGAGTCATAGTCGTGCATGGCACGACGAGGACAACTAGTCTATTACTAATAACTAAAGCTGAAACAATTTCTGTCACCATATTGCGCTACATCACCCCTTTATTAAAATAATAATTTTAAATAGTTAATTATGCAAAAAAAAGTTATCTCCAAGTAAACATAAAGATAAAATAATATTTTTAAAAATTTATCCCCAAATAAACATAAAGATAAAATAATATTAGTAAATTTGACCAATATAGATAAAAAGGACATTATATTTATTATATCTGTAAAAGATAAATTAAAAAAAAGATAACAAAAAATATGTACACATGATCTCATATATATCTTTGAAATAAAAATAGACATATCTATCTATAGCAATATGTTAAGGTTGTAACTTTTCTAGCCACCACATTAATTCTGGCCCCACTTTATATTTAAAAAAATTATTATTATTATTTTCCAATTAAATTACTTTATATTTATTTATGTGGAAAAAATTAATTCAAATTATAACTAAAAATAACAAAGATTATTTTATCTTTATCTTTTTATCTATTTATAAAAAAAATATTTATCTTAAATCAAATTACGATAAAAAAGTAAAATTTTTAAATATCTATATAATTACTTGCCTAAATTAAATTTTTATAAAAAAAATAGTATTATCTTTTCCTTAATTTTCGTTTTGGACTGTTTATGTAAATGTTGAAGATTTTTTATCTTTAAAAATTTCTATATTTTTTTTATCTTTTCTTATTAATTATCTTTTTAACTTTTTATTGCAAATATTTTTTTGAATTTTATTATAACTAAAGTCCAATCCCTCTATGTCGTCGTCTTAACTATTACACGTATGCGTTTTAATTTTTCCATTTACCTCTTTGCCCTTCGTTTATTTAAGTATTTACAATTCTTATATTGTAATAACATTTCTTATATTATTAATATAAAATTATATTTAGAGATCTTTTTTTTTTGGTAGGAAAAATTTAGGGTGAGGGGATGGCGCCCCAGTCCAAGGACAGGGAAGACCCAAGGGCTCAGAGAGCTCTTACAAGGGGATTTACATTTGCCTCACCTCAAGGAAACTAGTGGGGAATCGAACCTGCAACCTGTCAGATCCGACAGATCCGATTCCTGTATTGCTCCACTAGACCAACCCCTTGAGGTTTTTAAAGAGGGGTATAACCCGAGGACTTCCCAAGAGGTCACCTATCATAGTACTACTCTCGCCCAAGCACACTTAACTTCGGAGTTCTGATGGGATCCGGTGCATTAGCGCTGGTATGATCGCACCCCATTATATTTAGAGATCTTAAATTTTAGCAAGTTGTATTAGGAGCATAATCCATTATGGAATTTTTTTATCGAATATAATAATGTTACTACAATCATATTTAGATATCTTAAAATTTGGCAAGTGATAGAAACATAATCTTTAATATAAAATATTTTTATAATATTAATATAACAATATTACTGTTTTTTATAAATATTAAGAACATAAATATTATATTTGAATTATTTTGAAATGATGATTAATATTTAATTTATAATATTAAATCATATATATAAATCTATATATAATAAATCATGTCTATAGATACCATCTTTTTCAATTATTATTTTGGATACATACAATTTATTTTCCTAATCAATTATTATTGGTTTTATATTCTAGAAAAAACATAAATAAAATATTTTAATAAATTAAATTATTTAAGCTAACTTTATCAATTATTAAATTTTGGATATTAATGATTAAAAAAAGTATTCTAGAATCTAGAAAACATTTATCTTATTTATGCAAATTAAAAGCTAATTTGTGTTTAAAGATCGTGATTTGTCGCTAGAAAATTGATATATTTGAAAAAAAAAATTATTAATTTTTTTAATCAAAACCCGTACAAGGTACGGGAATATATGCTAGTTATACTCTATAACTAACTAAATTATATATTAGAGACTAGAGATTAAGATTCCTTATTCTTTTCCAAAATTCTTAACAACCCTAACAATTAAGTAATTTTTCATTCTTCAACTAAATGCACCAAAACGAGTACCATAATATTACTTATAGTTATTGTTATAGTTTTCAAGATTTAGATTTAGGTTTTATTTTTCTTCTAGCCGTTATTCTTCATGATTTGAGTTTACTCTTCCAATTGAAAACCTTTCGCACTTGTTTCGAACCATCAAGTTCTTCAAATGTCATATATTACATCTTCCCGTTTTGCTCCCGTAAGCCTAGAATTAGATTTATAAGTTGGTAATTTTGTTAATTTTTTAAAAATAAGGTTCAACCCTGATACAGTTTTTGTTTAGAATTAGAACTAGTATGTATTAATTCATGTACCTTGTACAGGTTTTGCATAAACAAAATATTAATAATAGATTTTTTCAAATACATGAATTATCTAGGAACAAATAAGCATGATCTTCAGACGCAAATTAATTTTTAATTTGTATATAACTAAGATAAACTTAAAGTTTTTTAGAATCTAGAACTCTTTTTTATTAGTAATATGAATAACCCAATTTAATAATAAATCAAGTTATCTTAAGTAAATTATTTTAATAAAATCATCTTTTAAGTTTTTCTAGAATTTAGAACTTTTTATTATTATTAATATTCAAATTGAATAATACTTAAAAAATAAATTACATCAAGTTATCTTAAATAAATTATGTCAATCAGTTTTTTTTATTTTGTTTAGCAAACCAATAAATAAATATAAATAAATTATTTTTAAGATATAAATAAAATATTTATACATTGGTCTACAATTAGATTTCAACCAATAAAAAATAGCCCAATTATATAGGATATTAAAAAGATGGATGACGTGGTTCAATGTGTGGTTGACAGGTGTCATTTTATATAGGATATTTTTAATAAACTATACATATTTTATCTACAAAAGTTTATTATTTCCAAAAATAATAATTATAAATTAATATAGGCGAACATATTTTAAAAAAAAATATACATATCTTATCTTTAAAATAGTATCTTATCTAAAACTAATATATGCCAACATATTTAAAAAAATAAAAATATATTGATTGTTTCATTTAACATATAAATATAATCAATTAAAAATAATGTACTTAAATTTCAACCAATCAAATTGGATTTAAAAAGAGGTGATGTGATTTAATGCGGGACCATTTTATATATTATTTTAACATCCGCTTTAGTTTAACATTTATACCTACTATAGGAAAAGGACAAAAAAATAATTGTACGTAAATTACACTATCTTTATATTAAAGTTAATTATCTAAATCTAGCATATGCATTCTATCTAAAAGCAAAATAAATATCCTAATATTTTATAATATATAGCATAAAAATATCTTAATAATATTCCTATTTATCAAATCCAAAAATAAAAGATTATTTTTAAAAAAATTAATGGTTATTTTGCCAAAAACTGCCAAATCCAAATCTTATAGAATATTTCACATGAATATAAATAATAATTTTATTATATGTGAGATCTACAATTATTTTTAACTAATAAAAATACCCAATTAAATTTCAACCAATTAGATTGCTTTTAAAAAAGGGGTGGTGTGGTCCAATCTAAAAGTGACATGTGTGATCTAATAATTTTTTAACCTCCACTTTAGTATATAGTTATGATGATTAGGGAAAGCAATAAGAAAAAAATCTTCATTATTTACTTAATTCTAATTTAGTAATTTTATTTTTTATTTGATTTTTTTTATATCGAGTAATTAAAATAAAGGAACATAAGAAAAATATAAGTGGACATAGTAATTTGAACCACCAGAGCTTTTTTGTCTCAAAATTTTAAACTTTTTTTTAAAAAAAAAGCCCAAACAATAAACTAGTTGGGCTGAGTTGTTGATTTTTATAAGCCGAAACTTCAATTTAAGCCCAACAAATGTACCAGAGAGTAAGAGCGGATGTTGTCCCAGCCCGGCGACCCAAGAGGGTCGGTAAAGCCCCGTGACTCCGACAAACTCTTGATTCTAGTGCGCTGCTCAGCCCTTTCCGGGGCCATACGCACCGACGCCCTTGGGTAGTTGGGTGACTTCTGCACCTATTTTTACCTATTTTCAGTTTTCACCAATATTATATTTCTACATTTTTCCACTTAGCACTTCCTTATTTTGTTGCTCCTTTTGTGCTTGGCTAGTTTGTTTTGGCCTTATCTTCTGCTAGTGGGGCGCTCTATGGTTATACTCTAGTTTCGTTTCTAGTTATCAGTTTCGGTTTGCTTAGCCTTAGTTGTTGATTTTTCCTGTGGTACTGCTATGCGTGTTGTTGGCTTGTTTGTGTTTTTTTTTTTTTTTGCAGGTTGTGTTTTATTTCTACAAGTCTCTTTGACTGGTCTATCGGTTCAGGAGAGTTTCTGTTATGAAATGGTTCATCCGACAAGCAGTGCAGTTCACCATAGACACTCTACCAGTTTGAGGATAGGTTCTTGGAATGTGGGTACGTTGTCTGGGAAATCAATCGAACTGACTAGGAATCTTCAGCATTATAGAGTACAAGTTGCTTGTATTTAGGAGACAAAGTGGAAGGGTAGGAAGGCTCATGATATTGATGGTTGGAAGTTATGGTACTCAAGCGCCTCCAATAGCAAAAATAGGGTTGGGATCTTGGTGGACAAGAAACTGAGAGATCAGGTGGTACAGGTGGAACGAACAAGTGATTGTCTCATGATGTTGAAGGTTGTCTTAGGGGAGAAAATCTTGAACGTCGCCAGTGCTTATGCGCCGCATGGGTGTTTGAGTTCAGAAGAAAAGAAAAAGTTTTGGGAAGACTTAGATAGTTTGACGAGAAGTGTTTCGTCGACAAAGCACTTGGTGATTGGAGGGGAGTTCAATGGGTATATCGGAAAGGATAGAGTTGGCTTCAAGGAGATACATGGATGCTGGGGGATTGGCGACAAAAATGATCGAGGTCGAGCAGTCTTGGATTTCGCATCAGCCTTTGATTGTCTGGTGGTCAATTCTTGATTCAATAAGAGAGATGAGGAGCTAGTTACTTTTCAGAGCCCTTTAGGAAAGACACAGACTGACTTCTTTGTGACTAGAAGGGAAGACAAGGGAAGGTGGAAGAACTGCAAAGTCATTTCCTTCGAGGTCTTGTCGACGCAACACAAGTTGCTGCTATTAGATTTGAAGGGGTCGTGTAAAAAGAGAAAGGAAAACACGGTACGTCAACCAAAAATTAGATTGTATATCCTCATATAGCCTTGTAAGGAAGCCGTGGTGCTTCACTTTGAACATGGGTTGCATCTATGCTTGATAAAAAAAATTCCTTTTACAGTTGTAAATTTGACACTGATAGATCAAACTTAATTTCGATTTGAAAATTCCAATTATAATTTGCTATCTGATTTAGAGATAATAGGCTATCAAGTAACTAAGTTGTTTATTCCCAGAGTAAATAAAATATCGCAATCGTGTGTGAATATTGAAGAGACGATTGAATTCATCGACGAAGTATTCAGAAATTGTTGCATGCTTGCTAATTTCCTGAAGCAAATCTATTATTATGTTAAGTTCTTGTTGGTTATAATTTATCTTTATTTTCTAACTAGAAAAAAAATAATTCAAAAGAAAAAAGAACTTCAAACGAATTCAATGATCTACAAAGAATCTTGGAAAAGAGATCCAAAGTGTTCATATAAGACCAGTAGTATCAAGACCAAGAAAACCATTGTAAGTTAAGTTAGATAAGATTTAAATGTTTTATTATCAAATTTAAATTATTGGTTGTGCTTTTGTCTTCGTTCAGTTTTTGTGTTGGAATTCTGATCATGTAGCAGAAGAGTATCTTGTGTTGATATTCGTTGCATTAGGTGAACCCACATGAATTTGGTCATCCCAAATTTCATAATTATAATAGAAAACTCAGATCAAGTAACTAGAGAAGAAAGTTTTCTTAATTATGTTGAATTACATCCCTTATTGCATGTATAGACCTTGACTAATTAGTGATTACATGCTTTTTCTGTTAATATTGCCTTTATCACTTCAATCATGCAACTAGTATGTTGTACAATTCAGTTTTGCCCCTAATATTTGCTTGCATAATAATGGATGAATAGCAAGATTCTATAAAGTATGTTATATGAAAATGTTATTTGCCTTGTGGCTATTCATCTGGTGGATTCCTCAGGTTAACAATTTTCATGGAAACCTCAATAGTGGGGAAACTAAGTGTTGATGAATTGGGTGTTTCTTGTATACTCATTCCTTGGATTGTTCTTAACCTTTTCGTTTTCTTTCTTGACTTAGGTGATTGGATGAGTTTCTATTGCCTTGTTCTATGATAAGTGATTTTTGCCTTTGACTATTCTTTGATTTTGCTAAATTGGGTGATTGAAAAGTCCTGGTTATTTTCACTATTAATCTTGCTCTTGTTGTTGGGTGTGTCCTACAATTTGGAAAAGGTTTCGATCAATTACTCATTTGCATATATAGTATTTTTCCTTGCCGAATATTTGTTGAATGTTGAGTGTGTATTGATGTAGGCATTGTGGTGGTTAGACTCATTATGCTATTTGAACATTCATTTAGTCCTCTTTGTACTGTTTTTCAAACTGAATTTGGGTTGATATTAATGAATTGATTTATTTTTGTTGAATTATTGATTTCTTGGTTTGTTTGTGAATGAAAAACAAAGAAACAAACTGAATTTTGTTTGATTTTGTGGCGAGGTGGTCAATCGGCAACCATCACCATTTTCTCTTTATATTGATAAACAAAATAGCAGCTACAAACTAGGAAACTGAATTGCATGAAATCAAAAACTAACTCCACTATCTTATAGCACTACTAGCATTAACTTATGACTTAGTCAATATTAAGGGGAATATGCTTTTTGATTGTGTTGTTCCTCATGTGATTAATACTACTGTGCATTTTTGCTGGTGTGTGAGTTTCACTCTATCAACAGATGAATGCTTCAAGTGTATGCCATGATTGGCAGTGAATGTTGTATTTGTAATTGAATTTTGCTCGACATACACTTGCAGTGAATGTAGCTCGGCATTAATTGTAAGAAAATGATTTTGTTCAGTAGTTAGGGAAATGGTAGAGTTGCTTAGTCATGGTTATGAGCATTGAGCAGTACTACAACTAGTTAGATTATTTGACTGCTCTTAATAGATGCTTTCCTTGATACCATCTTCATGCTCTCTAGAAATTTCCTGTTATTTGTCCGTTCTTTAATTATCTACTAGTGTATGTCATGATTGTATTTGTAACTGAATTTTTTGTTGAATTTGGCTAGAATTAAGGGTTGTGTTGATTGTTGAAACTCATGTATCCTCTTTGGTCTAATTGTAGGAAGAGGATGACAAAGATCATGCCAACTAGGTGTTGATAATTGGAATGGAAGGACTATTTTTTAGGTACAATTATGTCAAGGATTTTAAATTTATATTGTCATATGGGACAACTTTGCACTTGGAAGTGTTATACTTTTCTATGGTATACTCACTGGCGGAGGCAACCTATGCCCAGCCCCCACTGGAATTTTCGAATTTTTTTTTTAAAATATAGTAAAAAAACTAGGTTATTAGATAAAAACTAATTTATTTAGTTAGAAAAAATTAGATTAATTTTTTATATAATGGTTTTTTATACATAAAAATAAAAAAAATTCTATATATTTTTTTATATACAGAAAAATACAATTTTTTTTATATTTTATTAAAAAATACAAAAAAAAATCCTAACTTCGCCAGGAATATTTCTGTAGCCTAAAAAACATACCCAAAAGAATTTACCCCCACTGACACAAATTTCTGGCTACACCAATGGGTATACTTATGGGTTAGCTAAATCTTGCACTAGCTATGGTGCATTTATCACTTTTGTAGACTCTTTTTAAGTATTAATATATAAAGGTTTATTTTAGATAAATCCTCTTGAGTTATTAAATAATGCAGGTGTATATCAATTAATAAATAATATATAAATTTGTATGGTATATATAGTAATAGATGTATGTGAGGTAGTAACAGTTGTACATTTTGTGAACAATGTAATGGATGTATGTGAAATAGTAACAGTTGTACAAAGGTAATGCAATACTAGCTAATGTAATGGTTGCGTCAAAGGTAATGGTGTACAAGCTAATGTAATAGTTCAATCAAATGTAACGGATTTTTTTATCAAGTGTAACGGTTGTATTCAGAAATATGAAATTATTACAATAGGTTAAACATCCGTTACCGTTGCTCTAAGGTAACGCCGACAGGAGTGTCGGTTTAAAAATTCCAAAAAATAGTTATACTAGACCAATTGTAACGGATATTGGGCCTATTGTAATAGTTCTAAGTCGTTACCTAAGGCCCGAGAATTAATAGTGAGACCCATCCGCGCTTGATCTATGACAATTACTAGTTTAGTGAACATGAAAGGTTTAGTTACTATGGTTTGTGCCATATGCCGCCATGATGTCATATTGGTATAAATGATTGACCGTATTAAAATAATAGAAATGTTTAAAATGTTAGTCAAAACGTGTACACATGAGAAATTTGGTTGATATAATTATCCTTTTGAGTTTAATTACATATTTAATGGAACAATTAATTATATTATATAGTTCAATATTAATGGACTTAATTACATGACTCAATTATATAAAGCTCGAAGCCATAATGGTGAATATCAATTTTTTACCAAACAGGTTGAGAATCTATTATATAATTAAACATATCAATTTAGGGAATAGTTTTGAAATAATTTCTCAAATTAGCACTTTTATTATGTGTCCGAACTGAAGCGTATTTTTAGTTTGGTCTCTCAAATCATACAACACATACAATTATTCTTATGAAAAGAATATCAATTTAAAGGGAAACTTTCAAGATACAGGGATATTGTTGATAGGGATTTACTTAACAACAAATAAAATTTGTAGTTAAGACCCCGTTGTGTATAGCAGAGTCAGGATCGTCCACGGGAAGCACGGTTGTTTGTCTATCAACTACAGAAACAAGAAAACGAAGCAAAAACAAACAAAAATAGCTACGACCAACCTCGTTAACGACCTTGTCAGGGTCGTTAACGAACCTGGGAATTACCTGAAACAGAACAACTAACGACCTAAACACAGGTTCGGTACCGAGGGTATGTTGACTCGGTAACGAATGAAAATGAGAGTAAAACTAAGTAAATCAATGAATAAAAAGATCTAGGACGAGGGTTACCACGACATAGCCATACATAAAACTCATATGAAGATAAAGATCATGCCTTTAAAGATAAATTCGTCAACTTTCGCTGACTAACAAGCAAATCAATCAATTTTATAAATCAATTTACTCAATCACTTGTTTTGAATCCAAAGCTCGAAACTTTCGTATCGAACAATATCAACATTCAAGTTCCTAACTTTCTCTTTCGATCAAGTTGAAAACTTAAATTACTTCGACTATCGTCTAAGCATAAGCACAACAAGCAATTCAATAGATAAAAGGCAATCAAAACATCAACTTACTCATTCAAACATTCACAACTATGTCGGGTTTCAACCCCGACCCTATATAAGAAGACTACTCACTCTTCATCGAAATAAAACAAACGACTTTAATCAAAGAAGACATTGAAAACAAAGCTAAACTTACTTGAAATTGAAAATATATCGTCTTACAAACTTCGTGGAATCCTGAAAACACTAAAGAACACCGAGCAAGATCCGATCACCGACCCTAAACTCTCTCTCTCGATCGAACTCAGGTCCGATTCTCTCTCTCTCGACTTGAATTCTCCTAAAACTCATACGACTCCCCCCTTGTCCAGGCTTAGAACAAGGGTATTTATACTAAGAACCTATCTATTAAAAAGGCTAAAATATAAAAACTTACCCTACTTAAAAGATAACAAGATAAAGGATATAACAACTAAAAGTCGGCTACGCCTCTACCGACACGAGACCCTCGTTAACGACCCCACACAAGGTCGGTAGACTTTGCTAATTCCCTTTGAAAAATTCTATCTTCCAGCCTCGTTAATGACCTTCACAGGATCGTTAACGAGCCTCTGTTTTGGCTTTACTTGAACTTCTCTTCAACATTAACTTGGACTTTAACTTGATCTTCCCATACAATCTTCTTCATCCACTTCCATGCATTCTACCTTCCACCATAAGACTACAACTCAGCTCGAAAAGTGCTCCTTCCCGCTTAAAACCCTACAAAAAGACACAAAACGGAGTAGCTTCCATACTTTTCACAAAATATGCAAACTCATCCAAAAACACACAAAACTAACTCTAAAACCTACTAAAACCAAACTAAACAAACTAAGAAAGACACTAAAAACTAGTCTAAAAACACGAACATCAGATATCAACTTAGAGGATTCGATTATCTTCAAGATACAAGGATATATATGGATCTAGTTCTAGTGGAGTTGAGAAAAACTTTATAGATAGAGTTGAGAAGATTTTGATCGTTAAATAAAAAATAACGTGTAGGATTGAATTCTTCTCTCTTCATATCAACTTATTTTTTTTCTTCATTTTTTCCTGACGGGTTCATTAATTTTCTATAGGGTTTAACTTCACCCATTTACAAACTCCATGAGAACAACACCGGATATATATGAGTCCGGTTCAGGTGCGAATGGGCGTCCAGGTGCGAAATAAGAAAGAACAAGAGTCGTTGGATGAAGAAAAATCAAAGGCGTTGATCATTTCACTTAAAAAGGGGAAAAAACGGCACAGGCGAATTATTCGCGTATTTTTGAAAAAAAACGGAAATAGGACGCGCGCCTAGATTGTTCATCAATATTGTGGATTTGTTCATCAATAATGTGGATTTGTTCATCAACACTATGATTTTGTTCATCAAAACTGTGATTTTGTGCATAAATAAACTATTGCTTGTACATCAAAAATATATTGTTTGTACATAAAAAATGAACAAATATGTATCAAAACACATTTGTTCAAGTGGCAAGGAAATTGACCACCAGATTTTGCAATTCAGTAGTATTCGAAACCCACATACCCGTGGTATCCTGAAGAGAGGTATGTTGCATGCAATCATGACGAAACCGAACTCCATGCGCTTCGTGATTGCGTTCGAATTCGGGTAATTTGGCAGGCTATCTATGGCAATTCTTGTCCTGCAAATTTTTTCTCTAGTCAGAGCTTGATTGATTGGCTGCTGCTGGGGATTAAATCTCATGATCGCCTATCAACCCAATTTGCTACCATGGTTTGGTACATTTGGAAGACTCGGAATAAGTTGATATTTGAAGACGTTGATGATCACCTTCAAATTATTTCCATCGTTTGTGCTGTTACAGACGCCTTTTGGGAAGCCAAGCATGGCCTTGTTGCTGCGCCAGTTTCGTCTGTTCTGGTTCCTCCTGTATTTGGTCCCGGTCGCTGGTGCCCTCCTCTGCCTACCTGGTTTAAACTTAACGTGGATGGTTGCTCAAAGGGTAATCCGGGTATTGCTTTTGGAGGAGGAATTATTCGTAATTGGCAATGTCATGTTGTCAAAGGATTCATGTTTACGTTTGGGAGTTGTTCTGCATTGACGGTGGAACTCAAAGCTCTTCATTTTGGCTTGCGGTTGGCTTCCTCTATGAATCTGCCACGCATTATTGTTGAAACAGACTCCTTGGTGGCCTTTAATCTTCTTTCCCAAGCTGATCTGTATGCTCACCCTAATCTAGCCTTGATCAAACAATGCCAAGCCCTGCTCAAGCATCCTCAATGGGAATACAAGCTCAGTCATGTCCGCCGTGCTGCTAATATGGTGGTTGATCAACTTGCAAATGAGGCTATGTTAGCTAGTTCCAATTATGTTGTTTTTGATTCTCCTCCCAGCTCTATTTTTGGTTTGCTAGATGCTGATTTTGTATGCCATGCTGAACAAGCTTAAGTTTTAATAAAATCGCAGAGGCATTGCCTTGTTTCCTGATCTAAAAAAATGTTCATCAACATTGTGATTTTGTTCATAAAAAACGAAAATATTTGTTCATTGGTTTTAGCATATTTGTTCATTAGTAACATCAATTTGTTCATTGGTGTATTCATATTTGTTCATTGCCTTTTTCATATAATTGTTCATTGCTAGATGCATATTTGTTCACTAGTAACCTCAATTTGTTCATTGCTATAAACATATTTGTTCAATAATAACATCAATTTGTTCATAGCTAAATAAGTCACAAGCACTCATCTTTGATTTGTTGCTATCTCGTTCTCTTAGCATACACCATATTATTGCAAAGTCAGATTCTTTATCTATTATCCTTTGCATTCACGTTTCTACATCAAACTTATCTTATTTGGTGCTATATTGAACACTTCATTCGTATTGACAAGTTAGCCTTAAAACACTTCAATAGACAAACAAGGTTAGATCAATGAACAAAAAAAGTTATATCAATGAACAAATAGAGTATATTAATGAACAAACAATGGTATACCAATGAACAAAAAAGAGTATATCAAAGAACAAATAATGGTATACCAATGAACAAATAATGGTATATCAATGAACAAATAAGGTTATATCAATGAACAAATATTGGTATATCGAAACTAATTATATGTGCATCAAAAACTAGATAATATTGTATTCATACACATAAATAAGGTTAAAAAATAAAAATAAAAATTAAAAAAGTTCGAAATTGATGAACAATGTTATCAAAAACTCGATGCACAATGAGTTAGTATTGATGAACAAATGGTGAATATTGATGAACAAATCCCTATTTCTGATGAACAAACTGGGTGCGTCTCATAAAAACGTATTTTTCGAAAAATACGTGAATAATACGAACAAAATTCGTCCGTGTCGTATTTTATTGAAAAATACGCGAATAATACGGGAAAAATTCGTCCGTGACGTATTTTATCCTTTTTAATGAATGTTTAATCAAGGGCGTTGATTTTTTGGAATGGACGAGCGAGATTTATTCTTAATTCTCACTTGGGCGCCCATTCCCACATGACTCTTTCTATATATATATATATCAAATTAATATTTTTATACTTAATCTTGACGTTTTAGGTAAGGGGAATATTGTAACGAGAGATCAAACGAGAACAATAAACAAGATCAACACAGAGATTTATGTGCTTCGGTAATAGTGTGTTACCTACGTCCACGGGCAGAGAAAGTGTATATTATTACGGAGGCTGATTACAGAGTACAGAATATTAGGTATTTCGAGAGTTTATATATTGACTCGGGAAACCCTATTACAAATTATGGGCCGTAAGACCAAACAAATCTTTCCAGGCCCAAACATAAATAATATAGTATACCGTTTTGGGCGGGAGGGCGCTGCCCCCCCCCCCCCAGGCCAAGGGGTGACGACCCTTGGACCCCTGACTTGCTGACCGGTCAGTGAGACCACCGCGGCTCCACCCCCGAACCCCTGGTGGGTTCCGGTCAACGACTAATTCAAGGCATATCAACAAATCTCCACCTTGACTTGAATCCTCTCATAAACAGAATCAGATGCACCATGACAGTGCTAGAATTTCTCTGCCTCAAATTGCCTCTAAGGTACCTGAAAATCCTCTTACCAACTTGTCAATGTTCCTACCTAGGCTGAACCATAAACCGACTTACCACACTAACAACAAATGCTAGATCTGGTCGAGTGTAGACCATAGCATACATCCGACTCCCAGCTGCACTAGCATATGGGACCCGAGACATGTACTCTTTCTCCTCATCAGTCCGAATTGTGTACATTCCCAACTTACTGTTAGATGTCATTGGAGTATCTATAATCTTGCCTGAAGACATTCCAAACCTACTCAATATTTTCTTGATATACCCTTCCTGTGATAGGAAGAGTTTTCTCTTCTTCCTGTCCCTATAGATTTCAACTCCCAGAATCTTTCGAGCAACACCTAGATCTTTCATCTCAAACTCTGCATTGAGAGAACCCTTCAACTTCTTATTGTCTGACTTATTCTAAGCAACAATCAGCATATCATCAACATACAGAACTAGATAAATGCGTGAAAAACTCTTCAAGTCACTGTAGTACACACAACAATCATAAGGACTCATGTGATAGCCAAGCTGCACTATATAACTCTCAAACCACTTATACCACTGCCTGGGAGACTGCTTTAGCCCATATAAGGACTTCTTTAACTTGCAAACATAGTTCTCTTTTCCTGGAACTTGGAATCCATCTGGCTGGCTCATGTATATTTCCTCTTCCAACTCTCCATGTAGAAAAGTCGTCTTCACATCTAGTTGCTCAAGTTCCAGATCCTGATGTGCAACTATTGCTAGTAACACCCTGATGGAAGTATGCCTGACCACTAGCGAGAAAATCTCATTGTAGTCTACTCCTTCTCTCTGATTGAACCCTCTTGCAACCACTCGTGCTTTATACTTGAAATCCTCTGCAGTTGACATTCCTTCCTTCTTTTTGAAAACCCACTTGCAAGTAATTATCTTTCTATCAGTAGGAAATTTAACAAGCTCCCAAGTCTGATTTTTATGAAGGGACTCCATCTCTTCTCCCATTGCAGCAAGCCACTGTGCTGACTCATTCCTAGATATTGCAGCCTTGAAGGTGAACGACTCATTTTCCTCCACCTCCTCAGCCACCTGCAATGCATATCCCACCAGATCATCAAACATGTACCTAGTTGGAGGTCTGATTCCAACCCTTCTAGGTCGGTCTACAACAATGCTCCGATGTTCAACTTCCTCTAAACTTGTTTCTGGTGGTACATTCTCAGACTCATCTGTATCTTGCTCATCGTTAACTGGTGGTGGTAGTTGGTCATCAACCAACTTAAATGCCTGATTCTCCTCTGGACTGAATTGCACCTCCACCTCCTCAACAACAGCCTCTTTTTCTGGTGTATTACTAACCTTCTCTCTAGATTTAAGCATAGAACTCTCATCAAAGACTACACTTCTGCTCAGTATAATCTTGTTGTCAGACCAGATCATGTACCCTTTCACACTTGTACCATAGCCCATGAAAACTCCCTTCTTAGCTCTTGGCTCTAACTTACCCTCATCTACATGATAATAAGCAGTGCAACCAAAAACTCTCAGATTTGAACAATCAACAGCTTTTCCAATCCACACCTCATAAGGTGTTTTGTAGTCAATACCTGTGTGTGGGCTCCGATTGATGAGATAACAAGCTATTCAAACCGCTCCTGCCTAGAATTGTCTATCAAGACCTGCATTGGAAAACCGCTATTTATATCTTGCTTTCGCTAGTAGTGTCTGATTCATTCTTTCTGCTACACCATTCTACTGTGGTGTATGTCTGATTGTGTGATGGCGAGCAATACCTTGATCTTTGCAGAAATCATCAAACTCAGATGAACAGAATTCCAGTTAATTATCAGTTCGCAGCCTCCTGACCTTCTTCCCAGTCTGATTTTCAACCAGCGTCTTCCACTCCTTAAATTTACTAAACGCCTCACTTTTATGCCTCATCATGAATACCCATTTCATCCTAGAGTAATCATCAATAAGAGAAAGAAAATATCTCTGACCACCCAAAGACTCAACACGAGAAGGACCCCAGTAGCCTGAATGGATGTAATCCAAAGTGCCCTTTGTTCGATGAACTGCCTTAGGAAACTTGCTGCGATGTAGTTTCCCAAACACACAGTGCTCACAGAACTCAAGACTTTTGGCCTTATGGCCTCCGAGAAGATCTTCTTTTGAGAGAATTTGTATTCCCCGTTCACTCATATGAGCAAGCCTCATATGTCATAGCCTGGTCAGATCAGATCCCTGAACTTCAACTAATGCAACAACTGCAGAACTTGTTATTGTTGAACTTTGTAAAACATACAAAGTTTCCTGCTTGACTCCTTTCAAAATCACATCAGAACCTTTACAAACATGTAGACCTTCACCTTTGAAACTGAAACCCTTAACGTCTAGCAGACTCAAAGATATCAGATTCTCCGTCATAAGTGGCACATGTCTGACTTCCTTCAATGTGAAAAACTTCCCATCATGTGTCCTAAACCTGATTGAGCCGATCCCAACAACCTTGCAGACAAACTCGTTTTCCATGGAGATACTACCCTCGTCTGCACAGCTATACGTTGTAAACAACTCTCTTTTGGGACATATATGATAGGAAGTCCCTGAGTCAAGAAACCACAAATCAGTCCGATGTGCTTAATCATCTGCTAGCAAAACAATATCTTCCTCAGAAGTATTTCCGCATTCTGCTACTGCTGCAGATCCAGAATTCTGCCCTTGTTGCTTTTTCTTAGGACAATCACTCTTCCAATGACCTTTCTCATTACAGTAGGCACACACGTCGTTTGGTAATTTAGGACCCGATCTCTGCTCGCTCTGATTAGTCTTCTTACCATCCTTGCTTCCTTTTACCATCAACCCAGAAGCCTGATTTTCTGTACCTATTCCAACAACTTTATGACGTATCTCTCTAGTGTGAAGAGAAGATCTAACCTCTTCTAGCGTCACAGTCTTTTTTCCACCCATAAAAGACTACACAAAATTATCATATGATGGAGGCAGAGACACCAGCAATAACAATGCAGCATCCTCATCATCCACCTCTTTATCAATATTACGCAATTCCAACAAAATAGCATTCAATTGATCTAGATGGTCTCTAAGAAGCGTACCTTCAGACATGCGCATGATGAAAAGGCGCTGCTTTAGCATCAATTTGCTGGTCAGCGACTTCGTCATGTAGAGGCTTTCTAACTTCAACCACAAACCTGTAACCTTTTTCCTGATTTGAAACTGCTATGATGACATCATCAGCGAGACACAACATAATCGTTGAGTTAGCCTTCTCCTCCAAAGTAGCATATTTAGCGGTAGTTGTATCTGCTCCCTTCTTATCATATGCTAACGGCAACCAGAGACCTTGTTGTTTCAACAAAGCCCGCATCTTTATCTACCACAGACTGAAATTGTTTCTTCCAGTAAACTTGTCGATCTTCATCATGGATTCAAACATCGTTCTCGGCGGAATTCGAAACCCTGCTCCGATACCAGTTTGTTGTAACGAGAGATCGAACGAGAACAATAAACAAGATCAACACAGAGATTTACTTGGTTCGGTAACAGTGTGTTACCTACGTCCATGGGCAGAGAAAGTGTATATTATTACGGATGTTGATTATAGAGTACAGAATATTAGGTATTTCGAGAGTTTATATAATGACTCAGGAAACCCTATTACAGATTATGGGCCGTAGGCCCAAAGAGATCACGAGAGGTCCAAACATAATTAATATTGTATACCGTTTTGGGCGAGAGGGCGCTGCCCCCCGCCAGGGGGCGTCGCCCCCTGGACCCCTAACTCGCTGACCGGTCACAGAGACCACCGCGGCTCCGCCCCCAAACCCCTGGCGGGTTGCAGTCAACGACTGATTCAAGGCATATCAACAGGGAAATTTTTGAAAAACACAAGCATATATTCTTATGAAAGGCTGCGCTAAGAGAAACAAGATTACTTCTACAATGAGCGAAATGAATGATCATACATTGATAAATAAATAAACAGTGGGAGGAATATTGGATATCTAGCCTCCTATTAGCATATAGTTAATGGCAACGCATGTACATAGCATATAAACAACGGCAAAGCATGATTTCGAAGAGTGGCATTTTCCGTGTACGTTGTCGAGTGCTCAAGAGATTTACACTTTTTCTGAGCAATTAAACACGAGGTATCTCAAAGCTATCTGGGCCCCGATATCTCTTGCGAAGAAATGAAAGAGACAGAGGCAGCAGAGTGAGTCGTCGTGCTAGTCATGGACGCTTGTTGATCAAGCAACGACTGACTCGGCTCATTACCACCTTCAATCATCGACGCCTCCGCAAAGCGTCGCCCATAAAACCTCAAGAAGTTCAACGACTCCACGCGTGGCTGACACAACGGGATCCTCCCCTCCAGCATCCCAACAACCGCCCCCATATTCGGTCTCAGCAACGGCTCCTCATGAACACAGCACAAAGCAATTCGAACAAGCTTCTCCACTTCTTCCCCTGCCACTCGCCCTTCTAGCCTCGGGTCAGCTAGCTCCAAGTAACTCCCCTGCTCGTGCATCTCCAGAGCATGCATTGGGAAATATATTAGCCCGTATGATGATGAAGACGTCGAGTTGTTACCACCACTAGTTTCGTTATCTAGGCTGTGGCTCTGTGCTCGAAACGAGCAGTTTTTTCTGCCCCTAACGAGCTCAAGAAGCACCATCCCAAAGCTGTAGACGTCTGTTCTTTCCGAGATGGATGAGCTCGTAAGCCACTCTGGAGCTAGATATCCTCGCGTCCCTCTCATTGTCGTGAAATGGCTTGATTGCTCGGGGCTCAAGAGTTTCGAGAGCCCAAAGTCGGAAATCTTTGTCAGGAAACGGTCGTGCAATAGGATGTTCTCTGGCTTTATATCACAATGGATGATCTTGTGTTCACACCCACTGTGTAAATAAGCCAGCCCCCGCGCTGTTCCAAGAGCAATGTCGAATCTCTCTTGCCATTCTAGAACGGGTCCAGTACTTCCAAAGAGGCTTCGGTCCAAGGAGCCACGGTTCATGTACTCATAAACCAAGAGGCGCTCTCTGCCTTGAGCACAGAATCCTTTCAGTTTCACCAAATTCACATGGTGAACATTTCCAATGATTGCTATCTCTGTACAAAACTCTCTTTTCCCATGGACACCGAGGTTGGTTATCCTTTTCACAGCCACCACTGTTTTATCTCGTAGCGTTCCCTTGTATACAGAACCAAACGCACCACAACCGATCTGGACACGGAAATTCTCAGTTGCTGCCTTAAGTTCTTCATATGCATACCTTACCGGCAGTCCCGGGATATTGAAGACCTCTATCTCTCCAGAAGAAGGCGAGCTTATTAGATCGCTTAATTTGTCTAAGCTAACTCTAGAGCTTTCCCGTCTTTTCCACCAACAAATCCCCACTGTGGCAACCACGAAGAGTGCGGTTGAAGGGAAGATCACGACGGCAATCAATGGAAACAGCCTCCTTGCATTATTATCAGAAGAGTTGTTGATGGTTGATTCAGCTCTAAATGTAGCTTTAATGTAGCCCAAGATTTTGTTCCCATTGCCTGCTCTTGAAATTATAGAGCCCAACTGGTTACGAACCACGAAACAAGAACCAGTTGCATTCTTATAAAAGATTCCCAAACAAGAGCAGTCTACCGAGCAGAAATCTTGGCATAGTGACAAATTGACACCATATTTTGTCGGATTGACGAATGTAACCGTGAAGTAGTCAATGCCACTTCCAAGCTCAATATATGAATGAGTTTGAGAATATATAGATCTGGTGCTATTGGTAGAGTTGCAATCAGATGGCAAACTCATAGACCTGTTGTTTGGAATGCAAGCACCACCCGTATCCGAACCAGCATGGAAGTTTGCAGGGCATGAGCAGAGAGGGTTACTTGTACCTGCAGAATCAGTACATAGACCAACTTTCCCACAAATGAATGGAATCCAACATTTATCATTAGGCCCAACAAACTCCTGATTCAACTTGCTTCCTCCAGAGAAGCTGCTTACAATCAGCTGACCGGAAGCATCCAGCTTGGTGATTCGAAAATCAGCTGGAGGCAAGTCCACTTGAATTATCACCACAGACCCGCCCTGACCAAGAAGATAGAGGCCGGTTCTGTTCAATTCTAGATACTCGACAACATAGTTTGAGTTTGTAAACGCATTAAGCCCCATTGACAGCTTCCAATACGTTGATCCATGCCATTGCAACACTGCGTCAGAGGAGGTAACCGAAAGGCTATAATTGCCAGAGGAGAGATCAGAGCTTGAGACAGCACTAGTCAACAGAGTCCCAACAGGCAACTGCTGACCGATCACGATGGAGTCTGTTGGGCTGCTAAAGCTGTCCCAAAGCGAGACGTTGTTTTGATCAAGCAGCGCAAGATTACCCGTCTCGGTTAGGTGCATAGATGTCACAAGGGACTTCAATTGCGGAGTTGACCATTTCAAGCTACCGTTTTCATCATGTATGAATAGCCCGTCAGGAGTTAGAAGCATCTCACCGTGTTTTGAGACAGGGTGATCGCGGTTGGCGGACCAAATGATGGTGTTGGATTCATCGTGTATTACACACAAGTAGAAGTTGGTCTGCTGCTTGGCGGGGTTGTACATAACAGCTTTGTATGTTCCATTGAGGGAGGATAAAAAGACACCGTTGACATCAACAAATTGGAGGTAGGAGGCAGTGAAGTTTGGGAGTAAGTAATCCGAGCAGGAAGAAAGACCACAGAAAAAAGCAAGGAGGATAACGGAGGTGGTGGAGATGTTGAAAAAGAACCCCATAGGTTAAGGGATATACAATTGAGCAACAAGAAGGGGAAACCAAGGCAATTGTTTTGATGAAACCAGGGCAGGAGGGATTTGAACCGGTCTGCTGTCAGGTTTGGTTTAAAAAAAAAATTCATTTGTTTTCTCAATTTTGATTCATAAGGTTTTGAACTTTAATTAGTTGACTATCTCTCTGCCTGTCTACCTCTCTCTGTCATGTTAGTGTATGATGGTGGATGGAGTTAAGACAAAGTCAATGCAAATAGATGGACACCATATGGCAGCCATCGTCATCAAATGGGCAATTCTTATACGCATAGTGGGTGAGCAATTCGTATATATTTATTAGTAAACATAATCAATTATATTATCTATCTACCTCATCTCCCCATAACCATCGATTATTTTTTTGGTCTAAACTAACTCAAAAGTCCACAATTCTGCATTTTTCTTGTCTGTTTGGTTCCCATAGAATTAGACAAAAACTCACACCAACCAGTTGCTCATTCTACAATAGCTGAAATGGCGGAAAGTGCTTGGGGCGAAATTGTAATGAATCAAACAAATCAACAATTCCATTTCTCAGAGAACAAGTATCAAACACCTGGTGTGCATCAGCAATAAGGACTTCGGTATAAAATAAGTTTACCTCCGAGTAGCCATTAAAAGTGGGTCAAGCACTCAGTGGGCAGGGAGAGGGATCCAGCTTAACTGGCTCCATTTGAAACCTAGTGGAAAAATCAAAGAGGCGGCTCCGTCTCCATTAACGTTATTGATGATCGAATTTCTTCATCGCCGGCGGTCAAAAATTCATTTTAAATTTCGACCACAAAAATGTTTAAAGTTTGGCAAGTTGACTGTGAGTCAATGTTTACCCCGTGTTTGCGCTGCTGCTTGAAAATTGGACCTCCGGCTTATAAAAAAACTAGTTGGAACAATGGAAATATTTTACCCATTTTCCTCTCCCCAACCTACCTGGATTCTCAATTATAGGGATTGGGGGTTTAGTTCTAATGTAGTTTTAAAAAAACCCTATGGGTGGGTAAGATAAATCTCGGCCATTCAATAAAATATTAATGATTAAGATAAAAAATTTCTATAACCAAATCTACTTTTATTTTTTTTCTCTTTAATTATTTCCCTAGTGTTCACCAAATTACTATAGAGTTTTAGAACTTTACCTATAGAGTTTCTAGCAAACTCCATAGAAACAAGACCGAGTAATTAGACCGCGGCCTTTTCTTGATGCTTTTATTGATGATATACAAAGTTTCTTCCTCTCGAATTCCCTTAGAGCAAATCATTCGAAAGATGGTGTACCCACTCTTTAATTTTTCCAATGAAAAACTCATCACCATATGAGTTGTCTTTTAAAGTATTCGTGTATTTTTTATATGTCTTTCGGATACCCTTTTAATATGGTTTTACATTCCGCTCCTACATTTTATGTAAAACAAAGTCATATTGTAATGAACTACGATTCCTTTTAATGAATGAAACTTCTGCTTTTAATTCAATTCTTTTAAAGTTATGTACTTAATAATAGTCTTTCGTGATTTTGGATGGGATTATACGCGATCACGAATAGTACATCCCTTGAGATAAAATAGGGTTGTTACAAATATGGTATCAGAGCCGATTTTTTTAAATCGAGTCTTAGCCAATGGTTTTCAAACCAAGTTTTCGCTGAAGATTTATAAGACCTAATTCATATCTAAAGACTTTCATATAAAAATAAGTTCATCAATCCTTTCCTTTAAAGAAAGAATGAAGATTCAAAGATTTTTTTTAACGATGGTAGGGAACTTATCTATTCATAAATGGTACTCCTACAATTTAAAATTTTAAAGTCTCCTTCTGATGTTTAAATTTAGAATGTGTCCATTATAAAGAAATTTTTCCGACTTTAAAAGTTCTTTCTTTGAAATTTTAGAGCCACTAATAAGAGGAGTCTTTTATAGACGTTATAAAACCTCAAACTCCTTTTAAGGATATAAACATGTTAAATGTAAAAAGAATCTTTTTCAAATTTCAAAACTTCATTTGACTGCCCCCTTCTTCAAATATAAAATTACGGGTATTCTATATTGGTCCCTATACGTTATCCATTTATAGAAAATGGTTCTCATGCGCCAATTAGAGGTTAGAACCTTGATTGACTAAGGCTTTTTCGGTGCCTCTTTTGACTTCTCTCTTCCCATGAGTCATCGACTCAACAAAGATTGGCTCTAGGGAAAGGTAAGCAACACCCTTAGCTGACATGGCTTCCTTTAATTTCGGTTGAGCAAAAGCATCACCCTTATCCTCAGTCAATCAAGGATCTCACCTGTCTCCACCTAACCTTGATCTCAAAAATGATTATTGAGGGGTGTGTGAGGGAACAAATTATAATCTCGTGATGAATAGGTGGTCAAGGATTCTAATAAATGACGAATCTCGTGAACAAATTATTTTTATACTAATTCCAATCATGGATTTTCTTACTAGGTTGTCTAGTTCCTTCACACCTTATTGTAACTGTATTTCCTTTCTTAAATTAGATTATAGTATGTCATAGACATTTTGAAGTTATTTCAATAAAGTGTTGACTTTGGCTTCAAAAATCTAAGTGTGTATTCTATCTTTGAATAAATTTCAATTATTTGGGGGAACAATTTGTCGATTTTTTATTCAGATGGTTAATCTGCGAGGAACTAACAACAGAATTCCTCATGACATTGTTCAAGTTTCGGGCACAAATGATGGTTCAGAATCCTTGAAGCATGAACAAGGAAATAATTGTGTGAAAAAACCCTAACACTCTAATATTATTTGTCATTGCGATAGTAGAAGCATTGAGAGGTCTGATTATGAAGACGATATATGGAGCAATTCCTTTTGTTCTGTCTAAAGAAACAGGCACAATTGGAACTAAACAGGCTGTGAACCAAGAGAAAACTGATATTCTTATTTTGCCTCAAATAAATGGTTCGAAATTGGCAAGGGCATTGAAGGCATTCACATCAATGAGGCCTAACGTCTATGACGGAATTGGAGAGCTTGTTCATATCTCCTAATAGTTCTCCCATGTGGAAAGATGCTTGAGAAACATTAATTAAACCAAAGATGAAAGTGTGCATATTGCCACTCTGCAACTCAGAGAAGAAGCCAACGAGTGGTGGGAGAATTCGAACATGTCAGGACATCCCATGTTGTGCTAGGAGATGTTTAAGACTAGGATGATGGATCGTTTCTTCTCGTCTGCTATAAGATATGAGAAAATGAATGAGTTCCTATACCCAAAGGTTAAAGGGATGAGTGTTCTAGAAAAATCCTCGAAGTTTAACCATTTACTACAATACACATGACCTGAAGTTTCCTTCGAAGCTCGAAAGCCCGACCATCAAGCCATGGATGCTAGCATATCTTCTCGAAGTTTAATGAATACGTCAACGCGACCTATATGATGTAAGTCACACTGGGGGAATTTACCCTAAAGATGTAGAGTGGAGGGAAATCCCAACAGTAGAGCCAAGGTGGCTCTAAAAGGCCTACTTGTCCATAATACTCGGGATGATCAAAGAAGAACAAGTCAAAATCAACTCCTAACAACTCTTCCCAAGAGAGTGAACATGATAAAGGCTCGACATCCTGCTACAATTGTGGGGAAGTGGGTCATATCAGCAGGAATTGTGCCAAGCCCCCAAAAGGGAATGCTTCACTTGTAGAAAGTGAGGGCAAATTCGTACCTACTATCTACAGAACAAGGATGGATGATGTGTTCACTTCTCGCCGGTGCGGATTGGATCGCCTTAACAAGGACCATCGCCTCGTATGTTGAATCTTGGAATTGACCTTGGGCTAAAAAGAAGCGGAAGTAGGGGCGCGCCGAAGTGCAACATTGGCATGAGCAGCGACGAGGGCACTACTACACAAATAGCATTTTATCCTTGGGTAAAATATCACGGATGTTATATACCAGGGATAAAAAGAGGTAAAATATTTAAGAAAAATGTTTTAATTTTTTTTTAACTCTAATAAAAGAAAATATCCCGGATAAATTTTGACACGCCAGGGATAAAAAGTATTATAGTGTTTAGAAGGTTAAAATCAAATATCCCTGACGGTAACAAAATATAACACGCCGGTGATAAAAGATACTATCAAATATCCCGGATTTTAAAAATCCGGGATATATTACCTGAATAGTTAAAAACTTATCTCGAAGGCCTTACCCCCTGATTCCCCTCATATCCTCACTCGTGTATCTCAAAGCAAAATCGAAGTGTGGAACTCCCAACCATCTCCATCGCCTTCAGCCTTCAGCGAAGTCCCGACCATCTCCTTCGCCATCAGCGAAATCGAACTCCCGACCATCCCCATGAAGCACCGGTTATGGAGCCCTATCAATGAATCTCTAATCTCCCATCTCCCATTGTGTGTTCTTCTCAAAGACCTAGTGTATCCTCCTTCTTGAAGGTTGTATTAGCGGCGGCTTTCGGTCCCTTCCCGACCATCGTCTCCGGTGTGCGCAAGGTAAAGCCATTGGATCCCTAATACTCACCTCCCATCTTACATCTCTCTTGATTTAAATTGGGCCCGAAACCCTAATTTTTGCTTCTCGATCTTCTTGAGGTTTATTTCAATGCTAGGGTTCAATTAGAGCTTCAACAACCTCCTGTATTTCAATGCCAAGGTTCAATTTGGGTTTAATTAGGGCATCAATGGTATAGCTGCTCATGATTTCATTGTAGATTTGAGAGGTTTCAAGGTAATTTTTTTTGTCACTGAATGGAATATCTCTAAATCAAAATCACTTTTTCTTATATAAACCGACATTTTTGTATGTTGTCATTGAAAAATACAACTGGAATAGAATTAGAAGACGAGGATGTGCCGGGAGTTGACTAGGGCACAATGGTGCGCGCAGTGTCGGGGGACGATGGCATGGGGGATGTGCCTGGTTGAGCGTCGACACGAGGATTGCAGGATGCTGAGCGAACCTACGAAGTGATTGGCACGACTCGGATCAGCAAGGGCACTAGGGCTCAGCGCGGATCAGCGGCGTCTCGAAGGAGAAGGTGGCGTCTTTGGCACAATGCATTAGAAATTGTGGAGCGAAGGAAGTAAGGGTTTGAGAAAAGTTGACGTCTGAATGCCTAGGAAGAGGAACTCGATTCTCAAGGCAATTTTCAATTGATCAAACGTAAACAACAAAGGAGTGTACTTGGCACTTTTATAGTTCTAAGCATAGTAAACCCTAGATGACCTAACGGAGTTGGGCTCGAGCATGCAAGTCCAACCCAACTCATTATAAAAATATAAATAAAGCAATTATAAGAGACCTACTAAATAGAAAGGTGTTTATAAAATTTCACACAAATAGAAAGTACTAAACTAGAATAAGTGCCCAGAGAGCTAAAGGCGTCGACGCTGGCACGAGGGAAGATGCGGGCTGGCGCTGGGTGCAAGGCCACGTCTCGGGGAAATTGGCTCGCGTCCGAAAAACAGAACTCTTTGTCGGCATGACGCGGGTTGGGGCGGTTATGGCACGGTTGCGTCTTGTTAGGACGAGGCCGCGTCTTCGGGCGTGGGCGCAACTTGGAGAGTATCGGCCCTTGGCTCCTCGAGTTGACTCGGAATGTCGTCTTGGGCTGAAAATGTAAGCACCATGGTGGAAGGTGGATCTTGTACCGAGCTCATGGATTGAGTAGCCCGACCAATGAAGGAAGTAATGGCCCGAGCTATGTGGCCTTGGCGCGGGCGCGCGTCAAGGGCCCGTCGGAGCGAACGGACATGGCTTCCTCTTCCTCAGTGGCATTCATAGAATGGATCGCATCAGTGGGGCAGGGTAGTCCCGATGATCCTATATCACTTTGAGCAACCAAGTCCCAACTGGGTCCATAAGAACAATCTTTGCTCAAACAACGATGTAGAATAAAGGGAAAGTGTTGACAACATCTCTGGGTCAAGGCCAACGCCTTTATGAGATGCGCTATAGTGATGTACCTGATGCATCAATAGAATAGCTTATCTTTCTCTATTGTAACCTAAATGTCCAAGGGAGGAGGATGCTTGGGACCTATGTTGTAAGGCTTTTGTCAAAAATTCAATCTCTTTTATATTTGAACCATAGTTGGATAATTCCAATATTATTATCAACTATCTCCTATCGTAAGGCGGTATACCTTAGTTTTCGCTATACAATCATAGCTATCTCGACGACTTCTGCCGATAATATTTATGAAAGCATTATTTTCGACGATAAGTTTCGGTTAAAAATTTATGGAAGCCATTCCATCTTTTCTTATACAAATTAATCCCCCCTCTACAAACAAAATTTCAACCACATTTATGTTTACAAACTATGGCAACTAATGTCATAAGTTTAAATAACCAAATATTTTTTACTATATGGCTCATAGTGGTGAATAAGGATGAGCTTTTATCTCGCATCTTGATTACGTGGTTGAGATAGAGTTTCAGGTCTTATTCCTATGAAGGCATATATAAAAAGGGACTATGTTGGAGGTAGTTTCCCTGATGATGATCACATTGGTGAAATGAAACCACTTAGTTTTTCGAATTCGACCTCAATTACAAAAAAATGTTTTCTTAAAATAATAGCAACGCTTGCTATGAAAAGACTAGCGAACCACTTTCTTTTTGATAATATGTTTGGGTAAGATATCTTAAAGATGGTTATACCTTCTCTTATAATATAACCATCACATATTCCATTAGTAACTTTGTTAGAAGTTGAAAACTAGAATTCTTCTTTCTAAAATATGACTCCCACATATTCAAGCATTGATTCCATCTTGAATTCAAAATTAAGATCCTTCTTTAAGAGAATTCAATCGCAAGGACTTTGTTCATGAAATATAGCTGGGACATATTATTTGCCTTCCTACTCGCTTCTTTGTGGCACCCTAGTGTTGGCTTCGACCCCAATGTGTATTCTATAATCGATCCAATCTTTTTATGTCTAAGAAATATAGCCTAGAATTTCTGAAGGTTTGGTTTGAGTTGGTGGACGAGACCGCTTGACTAACTAAGACCTCAACTTATGAAGAATAGGGTTTACTTGTGAACCACACCCGATGCTTGATGAACATGATGACTTCCCTCGTATTCGTAGAGGTGAAAGTGTAACTTCTTGACTATTGAGGAATTTTTTTTTAACAAAGTCCCTCTTCCACTAGGGGAGAAGATGGGATACCCCGTCCAAGGTTGTTCTAACCCAGATGTTCTGACTTAGAGCATGTCTCCAACAAGGGTCAATAATATCTAACTAATTGGTCTAGATCACTTTTCCGACAAGAGTCAAGGACTAATGTATGGATACATTACATTTAAATCGGTAGGATATATCAATTGTTCAGAGTCAACCAAAAATGTTTCCAAATCAAGGCTTAGAAGTGACAAGTTCCCTATAGGATAGAAAAATCTTTATATTTTTACTTTAGGCTGCAAAACGTAGGAAAGGAGATATCTTGCGAGAATTTGTTTCTCTTTTAAAGAAAAGAAATTGTGTTTACTTCCTAGTATTGATACACGAGGGAATACGACCAAGGAAAAGGATTCATGGCATTGAATACGAAGAAGAAAGAGGCCTCGACCTTATAAGAGGTTTCTAGCTTTCAAGTACAAAGACGCTTCAAGGATCTTGTATCAAATTTGTCAACCACCGTCTAGTCATCATTGGAAGATGAAGATGATATATTCCTAGTATTATTTTCTATTATTATTATTATCTAGTTTTTTGAGACGTTACTTTGTTTGGTAGTTTCTATTTATAGTTTAGCCAAGTTAGAAAGTTGCTAGAAATAGCAACATGTGTTGCGTCTCGTGGGCTTTCTAATTCGGCCACCGTTCCTTCTAGCTAGGTTTAGCTTCTAGTTTCTCTATTTAAGTTTAGGAAAATCTTTTAGAAAACTTTTGATGGAATTTATGTGAGGCACCCTGGCCAAGGTGTTTCTCAGTTCTCATCCAAAAGCTTTCGTCTTTCAATTATTTTTGATTGTTCACGATTGTTCTAGGGCTCTTGAATATGTAATCCATACCTTGGGCACTTTAACAATACGAGTAAACTTCATCCCAGATTTGTAACGTATCAATTGGTATTAGTTATCCAGGTTGAGACAAGTGTCATTCTTCAATGTTTTATATTCACATTGATAACAATGTATCTCAATGAAGATTTTCATTGGCATCTTCAACTTCATTTGGCGATTTCGGAAAGTGCCGAACATGAAATCTGCTCAAATCAGTGCCCATTCGAAGATAATGATGAATTCTCTTTAATTATAAACAACCTTTTCAAAAATTCCAGCAATATAATTGAGAAAATTATGATTTTGAGGACTACAAAAAGGAAGATGGATCGCCAATTTTTTTTATTTGTATCCTATTGAGGATTTTGTTGCTTGGCCAAAGTTCTCACCATCAAGTGTATAGATTTAAAATTTTTAGAAACTGATATTTCAAGAAATAAGTTTGATGATTAACCTCAGTCTTTTCTTTTCCTATGCAAGTGCCCTCAATAATTTGACAACATTTCATGCGGGTTGTTGGTTTGTCGATTCATGAGAGATATAGTTCAAGATGGTGTTGCATAAATTCCTACTTTAGTATGTTATCGTGCTAAAGACTACATCGTGTATAGATTTAAAATTTTAAATAAACTCTTTTATTGTTGTTTATATAGTATTACCCACCTTCACTTGAAACATACAATGAGGAGGAGATCTTTGAAGTAATGAAAGAAGGTGTTCAAGATCTTTTATTTTTTTTCAATTAGAGGTTATGAGTTTATCGCATCATATATAAGAGTTAAAGTGGTATATAATTAGAGTGGGGGATTTAAATGTCTAGTAGATGATTCACATGGATTTCATAGTTGAATGAAATATCTAACTGTTTTTATGGCAAAATAGCTAGATATATGTGTTGACCAACACATTTAAATGATTTATGGTTATTTTGTGGACTTAATATATAGGAAAAATTGAAGAATAAAAACCAACCTTTGGGGGTGTTGCGTTCGGTAGCCTAACCTATTCATAATGCAAAAAATAACCTAATGTTTTGGATCGGTTGTTTTCAGTAGCCCATTCCCCACTGATAGCTTGCTCTTCCGGTAATTTGTCCTCCATTGCCTTGTCACTAAGCATCCTCATTTCTTCAAGTGTAATGTTAAAGTCGGCTCTCGTATAAGGCCTTGTAGCTTTCCAAAAAACCATTCGCATTTTCTCTCCCTTGTGACGTTTATGCCAATTTGAGAAGATGCATCTTGCACAATTTCGATGCTCAGCCAATGGGAAGTGATCTTTCACAGAATTAACAAGTCCCTGAGAAATGCATAAAAATTCAGTTCAATGTAAATTCACGTAATCACATATTCTCCACCATACAAATACCAGTTCAATCCAGAAGCTGTAAAAATTCCAATACTGAAAAAAATTCGGAATGCATTCTTCTATTGAGCCATGTAAAAAATTCAAAATTCATTGAAATTGACAATACCTTTTGTTGGTCAGATATTTTGGTGCATTCTTCTCCACCAAACCAGGGAATATCTTGCTTTAAGTTTTCACAAAACCAACTACAAGAATTTTTATTTTCAACCTCTACCACAACCCATGAAATAGGGTACATTTGGTTATTACCATCTCTTCCTACTGCACATAGTAGCATACCACCAATAAATGTCTTTAAGAAACATACATCAAAGCATAATATTGGTCTACATCCACTCCTAAATCCTTCTCTCAGCCCGGGGAAGCTAATGTACAACCTCTTAAACACATTTGGATTCCTTGGAATTTCAGCCTTCTCAGTAAGAAGTATGACACTTGTTTTTTGATCAACCCACTTTAACTCTTGCAGGTATGAACCCAATCTCATGTAATGATCTTCTAATGAGACATGTAACAATCTATGAGCTTCCTTCTTGAATCTATAGCATTGAAATTTACTCAATGCTACACCATATTTTTCCATCACATTTGAGGCTAAATTCTTGGCTTCCCAATTAGGTTGTTTTTTATACTTCACTAAGTACTCATTTGATAATCATGTAGGCTTCAACTGAATATTTTCATAGTCTTGTCTATTGCATGAATGAGTACTAGTTGTAGATTTCACCACAAATGCCTCCCTTGATCTATCCCAAGATGCATATATCTTCCACAAGCAACCATCTTTGCATTTTGCAGCCATCCTTGTATTATTATTTCTCCTGCACCATTTAATACTATATCCAGCCACAATTGCATATCTAATAACCATTTGTCTGAAAATTTCTAGAGAAGCAAACTTCATACCAACCTTCCATACCAGTTTTTTGAAGTCAGTGTGATATCCACTTCATCAATGGTTTTAAAGCTTGCAAATTTCTTCCTTACTTCATCATCGCTGTTACCAAACAGGGAGTGCATTAGTTCTTCAGATGACGAATCAACATCAATGGGTCCATGATTTGCAGCTTCATCTACATTGCACAATTTCTTTTCTTTTAAAGATTTTCTACTTGTAATCCACTCATCATCACTTGAAGTTTCACCCCCACTATAAGGTTCTTCATCTTCACCACAATATTCATCACTTTCATCCTCATCACTTTCATCTTCTGGATCAATTTCTGTTTGGTTGTCAACATGACATATGTCTTGATATTCACCATCATTCTCTACAGATTACAAATTGTAAAACAAAACAATAGATATCATCATATGTGTATGTGACATTAGAAAATTTCAGCCTAGTAGCACTAAAATAAAACCAGTAGTAATGAACAACTAGTAGCACTCCAATCCAACAATTAGCACACGAGTAATTGAAAATCTCTAGTTCAGCAAGTATTAAGAAATCAATGAAAAACCCCACAATTCCATCCAAACTTTAACCAAGAAGCAGTAGAGTTGAGAACAAGAATGAAAAACTTCATATGTACATTGTAAAGCTTCAAATTAAGAGGATTTGAATAGGGTTTATAATAAAAAAAGATAAACGACTTACCCATATTGAATCTTGGTTAACTTTGCTTGGAGTTTTTCGTTTTTTTATCGTTAGGGTTCTTGGATTCGTCCTGCGTCATGCTTCTCTGTCGTCGTCCTACCCTCGTATCTGATATGGAGAAATTGATCGAAGTGTTTCTCTTGTATTATATAATTTATCACATCTATTTTAAGACTTTTAAGGACAAATTATCGGAAGAGTAGGTTATTAGTAGGGAATTGGCTACCGAAAACAACCGATCCAAAACTTTGGGTTATTTTTTGCATTATGGATAGGTCAGGCTACCGAACACAACACCCCCCCTAATATATATTGTTGTTTCATTCTATGTTAAATGAGATTTATGCTACTTTTGGAAAAGCATAATTGAGATTGATGGTTACAGGTGAAAAAAATATGTTGTGTTAAATGATGTTTATGCTACTTTTAGAAAAGCATAATTGAGAGTGTTGATTGCAGGTGAAAAAATATGCTATGTAAATTTGTTCAAAAGGCACTTTTTCAATATCTTGAATCTAAACATGGATATCGGCTTAATAAAAAATTGATATCTAAGATTTTAAATATTTTTTTTCTAAAAAACAGACGGATATTTGTTTTATAAAAGAGTGATATCTAATGGTTTATACAAGGATAGCGGTTTTTTTAAAGGTTATATGTAGGCCACTAGAAGGATACATTTAAAAAAAACTAGTATCCGAGAGTTATTATTTTATATATAAAAAAATAGATGTGCATACCAGTTTATTTATAAAACCGGTATGCAAGTTTTCTCAGATACCACACGTTAAAAACAGATATGTGAGCCTTCCTAGATGAAACACTTTAATAAATCGGTATGCGAGAGGTGGATACCAACTCAATTTATACCAGTTCAAAAATTGGTATCCTTTTCTTTAAGAACCGGTATCCACACCTCATTTCTATACTAGTAGTGTTCATGACTATTCCTTACCTTGTTTTGATGATTGAAAAATCAATGTAGATTTTATGCTTTATTTGTCTAAAGAGTTTCAAGAACTAGGTGACATACAAGACCATGAAGCAAGACAGAATTTGTTGTGCAACAAAGAGAAATTGTAATGTTATTCATAAGGAACCATGATCAAGTAGGTGATTCCTATTGAAAAGTCAAATGCAGTGATAAACATCTAAAAGAATTCTTCAATTAAGGAAAGGAATTCAAAGGAATTGAAGATTGGAGCCGAAGTTATCTTTTATGAAGAGGTTGAAAATAGATTGTGTCTTAGGATAGATTGTGTCTTATGGATGGAAACTCTATCTTTGGCAAAGATAAAATATCAAATCCATAAGAACACTATAAATACATAGGTATTCTAGGAGAAGAATACGAGTGCTTACAGAGAGAATAACCAAAGAGAAAGTATTCAAGTGAACCAGATGTGATCTCGAAGGTGAAGAAGTGATTTGGAGCAAAGGAACTATGACGTTTAGCAACTTGAAAGGAATGTAACTTGTGTTGATTCAATTGGTTTCTTAAGTTATAGGAATTCTAGTTACTATTCTAGGAACTCGACTAGGTTTCTAGAATAGAGAAGCTTTAGTGTTGCCATTGTAACTTAGGAACTATCAATAATACAAGGAGATCTTTCAAAATCCTTCTAAGGGAGGTAAAAGTTTACTCATTCAACTAGTTGGTTGAAGTGGAGTTCCTCGATCTATAAGGGACCATGTCTTTATACTTGCGTTTTACTTTACTTTCGTTGTCCAAAGAACTATCTTTACATAGTTCTTGTTTGTTTACTAACACACGTAAATTCAACAATTAAGAAGAACAATTTAAGAAATTTAACAAAGCTTTTGATTTGTTAACTTGTATGAGAATACGAGAATGAGAGTATTAGGAACTATCAATAATACAAGGAGATCTTTCAAAATCCTTCTAAGGGAGGTAAAGGTTTACTCATTCAACTAGTTGGTTGAAGTGGAGTTCCTCTATAAGGGACCATGTCTTATACTTGCGTTTTACTTTACTTCTGTTGTCCAAAGAACTATCTTTACATAGTTCTTGTTTGTTTACTAACACACGTAGATTCAACAATTAAGAAGAGCAATTTAAGAAATTTAACAAAGCTTCTAATTTGTCAACTTGTATGAGAATAAGAGAATGAGAGTAATAGAGAGAATGAGAGATTGGTGTGTGTTGGAATTGAAGATGGATGATGTATTTAAATGGTTAGATTTAGATTTTTCTAGGCATTTTTTAAAAGAAAAAAAACCAACGGCTACAAATATAGTCGTTCGAAGAAAGTATAAAAGTAAAAAATTGGCCAAACCAGCAATTTGGCCGATTCTGGTTCTAGTTTATCAAACTGCTGGTATGAACTTCTCCAAACCACCAGTTCAACGGTTTAAGGTTTACCCAAAATTGAACCTAAGGGTCATCGGGGCCAAACTGTGTTTTACATTCCTATTCAGTTTAGTTCATGTTCTAGTTTGATCCGGTTCTGTTTCAATTTGCTTGTCAGTTTGAATCGGAACTAGCACATGACTAAAAATGGTTCCTCTCAGTTTGACGTGAATTTATGTGAAAAATGAGCTACGAGGTAACCATGGATGGAACCATAATGTTTTTTTGAAGGGGCAAAAAAAATTTCGAGTGCGTCAATTAGAGGTTTATTTTATTTGGGGCATCAAGTATTGAGATTGCCAATGATAATCGATTCAAGTATGTGTTTATTTTATTTGGGGCATCAATTAGAGGGCTTTCAACACATGAGGAAGGTATGAGAAGCAAAAACATCTATCAATAATTTTCATCAATAAAAAACTGTCAACACCATATTTATTCTTTTGTCAACACCATATTTCATCATTAAATTCTATAATATATATTAAACTAATGAAAATAACATATGTCATTCCATTTCATGAATATAAACACTTAGACCTGTCAATCGGGTCGGGTTGGGCGGGTTCGGGTTCGGTCATTTCGGGTTCGGGCAAAATCGGGTTCCGGGTCATATGGGTCACGGGTCAATCGGGTCGGGTTGTAGCGGGTTTTCGGTCGGGTCGGGTTGACCAGCGGGTCTAAAATATCATTTTTTCTTATGATTAGCAAAATCAATTTTTAATTAAATATTAATATTTAATTAAAATATATTATTTTCATTTATTTTAATTATAAAATATATTATAAATTATATTATAAATTTAAAAAATTCTATAAATTTGCTAAATCGGTCAACCCAACGGGTTTCGGGTTTCAACCCAACGGGTTCGGGTTCTAGCGGGTTCGGTTTATTTCGGGTTTCGGGTTCAAATTTTCGGGTCTAAACCCTAAAATTACCGGGCGGGTCGGGTCGGGTTAGCGGGTTAGGTCAGTTTTTGACAGGTCTATAAACACTATATAAATTTTAGAGTGTCAACATCATATCACTGTCAACAATAAAAAAACCTATTATATTTCAACTATAAAAAACTGTCAACAATGCCTACGCATGTCAACAATAGATAACACATCATATACATTACTGTTAACAACAAAATTGTAACAAACTTGTGCATTAATTACATTGATGACAGGTCATCTAGATAGATGGAGCACATCTACACAACAAGTATTTAGGATGCTTGATTACTGCCTCAGCTCAAGATGCAAACCAACAAATCTTCCCTGTTGCATATGTCGTTGTAGATTCTGAGAATGACAACTCTTGGAATGGTTTTTTGAGGGGTTGTTGAAGGTCATACCTTGTTCAAGCGACATGGTGTTTGTTTCTGATCGACATAACAACATTGCAAAATCTGTCGAATCCGTCTATATTGGTGCAAAGCATGTCATATGTACAAGGCATTTGAAACAAAATCTGAAAGTGAGATTCAAATAAAAGGGAATTCACAAGTTGTTCTCCAAGGCAGCTAAGAGTTATGCAACAACTGAATTCAACAAATATTTCCATGATATTTGCAAGTCAAATGCTGAGATGGGACAATATTTGAAAGATGCAAACATTGAGAAATGGTCCAGAGCATGCTTTCCCGGTGATAGATACAACATCATGACTACAAACAATGTTGAAAGTGTCAACTCAGCGTTGAAGGAAGCAATGGAATTTCCAATTGTTGCCGTATTTGAGTTTATAAGAGATTTGATATCAAGGTGGTTTAATGAGCACATGGAAAATGCAGAGAGCAACCACAATAGTTTGCCCACAAATATCAACAAAATTCTAGAGAAAAGATGCATGAAATCCAAGAAGTATGGCATAAAAGTCTTGAATAGTACTCAATTTGAAGTGTTCAGTAGTGATTACATGGGGGTTGTTGATCTGGCGCAAAAAACATGCAGCTGCAGAAAATTTGATTTGGAAAAACTACCATGTTCACATGCCATTGTCGTCATTCAGCAAATGAAGTATGACACGAGTGATTTTGTAAGTGAATACTACAAATCTGAGAAAATGGTTGATGACATATCAAGAAATAATATATCCATTGCCTATGAGGTTAGATTGGGATGTACCGGAAACCATCATCAACAAAGCATGTTTCCCACAAAATGTACGAAGGAAGATTGGAAGGCCAAGAAAAAATAGGATCCCTTCTATTGAAGAGTTCAGAAAGAATATAAAAAAGAAGAAGAACCTCACCAAGAAAAAGTGCAGCAACTGTGGAATAACTGAACACAACAAAAAGACATGTGGAACCAACAATCTCATGGTTATGCAAGTAGATTGAAAGACGGTGACATCTTTTGTTGATTAAGTTTTATGTCTACAAGGATTAAAAATCCCAACTGTTTTTTTATTGGGTTGTTGCTTACGTTTCATTGCCATCAGAGATTGTAGTAATTGCCAACAAACTTCAAACCGTTTATTACTATTTTGAAATATCTTAAACTTTGTCAACTACCATCGAGGAACTTGAAAACTGTCAACAATAATAAACATTTGTTGACAAAAGTATATAATTTGAAACTGTCATTTAAATAAATAGTCAGAATTTGTAATTAGTTTTCAGTAGTTATCAATTGTCAACTGAATTTGTCAACAACAACAAAAAATCACAAACATGTCAACAATTGACATCATAATTAGATGACAATTCATAAATGTTGTCAAAATGACATCATAATTGTCAACAACAAAGCCTAAGCTAAAAAGAAAATACTAACGTTGACAATAGCAGTCAACAATTTTCAACAACCTACATAACACTTGTTGCGATCTACATCCATCAACTGTCAACACTAAAGATTACATAATTGTCAACATCAACAAAATCAGAAACAACTGTCAACAATACACACAAGTTATGTCAACAACTATCACCAGCTTATTTTCGACAGTGGCTCCCAAACCCAAGTTCCTTTAAACAGATCTATTGTCATTTTTCCCTATGTGCTCGGATATATTCTTCACGCAAATCATCCAAAGAATCCAAATCCTCAAATGCAAACGCTTCAATGAACTTGATGGAGAAGACTCCACAATTTCCACTATAACAAAAAAGTCCAAATATTAAAATCAAGTATTTGTAAGCAAAAAATGAAAAATAATGGGAAATTTGGAGAATTTATGTATACCCATCAGTATCTTGTATTAACTTGTCATCTCTAGAGATGCTAAACTCCATATCCAAGTCACCAAGATGGTTGAATTTCCCACTTTTCTTCAACAGAAAGGGTATGAATGTGGCAAAAGGTTTCAAATGAGGGGTGAGATCTTGCATAGAATAGAGGTACCTTGTAGAGTCAAGAACCTTAATGTGCTTTCCTGGCAAATCAATCTCTAAGGCAATCCAATGTATTTTCTCAATGTTAAGAGGTGAGTAAATCCTTGTAACATCAGGATTATGCCATGATTTCTCCAACAAGAGTGGTTTCCAATCGTTAAGATAATCATAAAAACTTTTTGGGATGTCCTTCTCTCCAGAAGTATAAAGCGATACATCCTTGGGATCAAACATCATAGACCATATCCAATCAACAACTACAACACTCTTGTAGACGTCTGGATAATCATAGATAAGTTTCCTCATGTGAAACAAAGCCTCACACATGTGCTAAAAATATTAAAAATAAAAATTGTCAACATAGAACTAATAAACGCAACATATCAATTGAAACAACACTATGAAAGAAAAGACACAACTAACCTCAGTCCCTAGCCAAAGATTCTTGTTCCTAAGAATGGTGAAGAACTCTTTTGTAAGCATTTGATCGGAACCAGGAATGGTAGCATTTTCAAGACTAAAAAATAAATACAATACAATGTGTCAACATATATGTAAACAAGGGTAATTAGCTGACATCAAGTGTCATTAACTTCTTCTTGATGAAAGTTGTTAATTGCCAACAAATAACAACTGTCAACAAATGTTATTAGTTAAATGTCAACTGTCAACATCATTCAGTTTTCTATTTCTCAACAATATTCAGTTCTCTATTGTCAACAAATGTCAACTTGATGACAATATAAAACTTATATGTATGAAAATAATAAATGTCAATAAATTTTATTAGCTTATATAAAGTGTCAACCAATTCTTCTTGATGACATATTTTAAATGGCAACAAATCAAAATTGTCAACAATTGTCATTGATAATTGTTGACAGTTGTTCAACTTGATGACACTTAACATTGTCATCCAATTAAACATATAAAGCATCTAACAATTACTTACCTATCATATAATCAATTATGAAGTAATTTCCGATCTGCATCTGGATAAAAAGAGTATTTGGGCTTCCTAGGCAAAGGTGGCTTCTGCTTCTTTTTCCTCTTTTTTCTTATCTTCATTCTTCTCTTCCATCCCCTCATTCTTGTTTTTATTTTCTGCCTTTTTCTTTTTCTTCTCCTTAGTGAAAGGAGTTAACACTGCAGCGCTAGGTTTCTTATTCCTTGAAGATTTCCTTGTATCTAATGGATCATCAAGATCTTCAATATCTTTTACACTGTCCTCTTCATCTTCTCCAATCAAAGAGGCAAATAGATGACCATGCTCAACAGATTGCGAGCAATTATCCTTGATGTCTTTCAAAATAGGTCTTAGCTCAAAGTCTAATTCAGCACACATTTGAGCTAAAGTTTCAGAGTTGAAATCACTTGAATTCTCCTTTCTTTCTTCACCAAGATCATCCTTTGTAACACCTACTACTTCAACCGCAGGTTAATCCTTGTCAACATCACATTCCTTGTCAACTTCACCCTCATGTTCTAAGGAATTCTCCTTTCGTTCTTCAACCAAATCATCCTTTGTAACACATACTACTTCACCCTCATCTTCCTCCTTGTCAACTTCACTAGGTATACTCTTTTTTTCACCTACTACACCACCCTCAAGTTCATCCTTGTCAACTTCACTAGACAGACTCTTTTTCTCACCAACTATTTCACCCTCAAGATTCTCCTTTTCGACTACAGCAGACATACTCTTTGTCTCAGAATTACCAACATCGTCATTGACAATTGGTTCACTGTTAGAAGCATGAACAACATGATATGTTGCACCCTCACAGAAATCCTTATTGAGAACAAGAGGCTCATCACCAGCAGTACCTTCCTTCTCAACATCCTTCTCAGCAACAACTTCCTTTTTAACAACATCTTCCTTTGAACCATCCTTGGTTTCTTTACCTATGTCCTTTGTTTTTTCAACTGTATTAAAGAATAATAAACGTCAAAAAGCTTATTAAGTGCAATAGATCACAAATGAAAGCAAAACTTCAACATAAAATTCATAAAAAATAATCAATTACAACAAATCTGAGTATGTGTCAACATGAATAAAAGAATATACAAGATTACCTAGACTTGGAATCGATTGATCTGTATCTTTCTTTCCAAAGGAAGTTTGAACTTCCATAACATTTTCCGGATTAGATTTTGAATCTGAAGGATCAGATACCATACCTCTAGCAACTAAACTCTTATGAATGTAATCAACTTGATTTGACACATGAACATTTTTCATCTCCAAAGAATTTAGCTTGAACTGAACATCGTTCATCAACCTATGCATAGAAGTCATACATTCTTTCAACTCTTTTACGGCAAAATACATCAACAAACACTTGAACTTGTACATTTTTTTCAACCGGCCCACTGTGCTTTGAAATGTTCAAATAAACACCTAAACTTGACAAATTTTGTTCTATTAAACATATCTCCATGAAGTGAAATATACGCACGCTGATGTAACATTAAATTGTGTTATTTGTGTGCCAACTAGATAATTCTCTTTTTTTTTCTATGATCTTCTTCCTCTTTTTCTCAGTTGAACCCTATGAAGAATCGAACAGAACATGAGAGAGTCGGGACAGAACACCGGAAAATTTTGCCACTTCTATTTCGGAAAATTTTGAAGCTAGTAGGCATTAGTGATTTATAGCTTAGATTTCTTGTTCAATATGGGTTGTAACTTTTTACATGTTGTAAATTGTAGTTGGAAATTTTAGGAATTGAATCAAACTTGTAGATCGTCATCTTGGTATCCCTCCCTGGCTGCAAGCGGAATCATGGCTGGTGAAACCCTAAATTCTCTTTTGAAGGGGTTAGCCAATGGATTCACCGAAAATTTGCTGGTCTTCCAGGTGGTTGTGGCTGCAACGCGGGAGATGGGCATTGGTAAAGATGGGAAATTGCCATGGAATTTCCCATCAGACCTGAAGTTCCTCTTTTTCTCAGTTGAACAACCCTAGGAAGAATCCAATAGAACCAGATCGAATCGGAACAGACTTGAAGTTCCTCTTTCACCGTCGACATATCTTCTCTTCCTCGTCAAATCGCTTGAGGGAACGAAACGGGCAGATCCGGGCTCCTTTCGGTAGGCATATGGATGGAACGGGACAGATCTGTAAAAATCTGGATCTGGGCTCCTTCCTTCTTCCTTGTTCGTCGTCGTCGGAAATCTAGATCTGTAAAAATCCAAATCTCGAAGATATATTAAAAAAAGGGTTTGGCTAATGTGTGCCCATTGGCACACAATAACAATACTAGTTTTGAAAATTATTTCACAACTATTCCCTAAATTAGAATTAATAAACCCTTTTAAAAAAATCAAAATAACAAACAATATCTAGATTTACCAAGATTAGAATTGTTATTGTGTGCCCATGGGCACACATTAGAAAATCCGGTATAAAAAAGGGAAACAAAATTAAAGAAAAAAATGGAAGAAGATAATAAAAAATAAAATTTTAATGTTCTTACATTATTAAATATTAAACAAGAAAAAGAGGAAAAGCAGAATTTTAAAAAAAAATCCATGTCAGCGAATTGAAGACACTAAACTCGCTAAAATGTCGATTGGTATTCACGTGCAATGCCACTTCATCGTGAAGTGTTCGATTGAACAAATTTAGTCAAGTTTAGGTGCTTATTTGAACATTTCAAAGTACAAGGGGCTAGTTGATAAAAACGTACAAGTACAAGTGTTTGTTGATGTATTCTGCCAATCTTCTACCCATTGAGGCTCATGCATTTCTTAAAAAAATTCAGCCTTCGCCTTCTCTTGGGAAGACAATGGGACTCCATCAACATTAATGTCAACAAAATTCCCTTGTTCCTTGGCAGAGGACAGAATCTTTGCAACTTCAATGTCCTCAACACCCACAGAATCATCATCAACAACATCATTGTTCACATTATCCATCAAATTCTCTACAACATCCTCATCAACAACATCAGCCTTCAGATTCTCTACCAAATCTTCATCAACAACATCTTCATCAACAGCATCAGCCTTCGAGTTACCTATCAATTCTTCATCAACATCATCATTCTTCACCACTAGAGCAAGTTCATCCTCAGATGTTGGCCTTTTAAACTTATTCAAGAGGGTTGGCATACTACAAACAGGTTGGCTCAACTTAACTCTTTTAACTTGATTATCTGGCTGAACTTTAACATCTTGATGATATTCAACCCTAACCCGACTCTTAGCTTCAACCTTAAGCTTTTTGCCCTTTTGCTTGTCAACAACAACATTCTTCCTACCTTTGCCACCATCAGAACTCCTCAATGCTCTAACCTTGCCTTCATCCACATTACCAGAAATCCTAGAACTCTTCCTCTTGAGCTTGACTTTTTCTTCTTTATTTTGTTGTTGTTTCACATCAACCGACAACTGCTTATCCTCTTTTTTGAACTCTAAAGCATTCGGAACTTGATGTCCGCCTTTTTAGTCATGTTTTTTGGGGTGTGTTTTTAGTGTGTTTGAGTCTTTTTCCTTTAGTTTTGTGTTTTGTTTTGAGTCATTTGTGTAAGTTTTTGTATTTTCTTAAGATATGGAGTCTACATAAGCTTTGGTGGTGTTTTGTAGGTTTTTAGAAGCTATTTGGAGCACTTTTGAGGAAAAGAGCAAAACCAAGGAGAAACACTGAAGGAAAAGCTCAAGGAATGAAGAGAAGATGAAGATTTATCTATGAAGTAAAGTCATTGAAGATCAAGTTTGAGCTTGGAAAGAGATATAGAAATTCTTTACAAGAACATAGGAAAAAGAATCAAGTCAAACGGAGTTGTAACGAATCCGCTACGCAAGTTTTACTCAAGGTTGTTCGTAGTGCTGTAACAGCTCGGTACCGAGGCTCTCAGTTCGGTACCGAGGCACCCCGTGTCGCAGTGAAGACCGAGTCAACGCATTTAAAAGGCTTTTATCCTATTTCCTTTTATGTTTTTAGATAGATAGAAGGAATATATCTTATTAGAAGAATTATTTCCTTAGAGATAGCTTTTAGATAGAATAGTTTCTCTATAAATACCCTTCTGTAGCTCTTGTTTTGGGGAGACGACAGACGACATAACACACGATTGAGAAGAGAGGAGGGGCGGAGGAGAGATAGAGGAGAAGAGTAGAGATAGGTTGGAAGACAAGTTTTGTTTTGGATTCAAAGTTGTAAGCTTTCTTTTTTATTTAATTCAATTGTAATGTTTTTAATCATGCTTAGAGAGTAGTCTTCTTCTCTAAGGTTGGGGTTAAACCCAACAATGGTTGTGCATGCTTGTTTATGATCATGTCTTGATTGTTTTTATTGCATGAATCTATTCTCTTGTTCTTAATCCTTGAAATGAAAGTTGAAGGGAAATTTCTCATTCATAGTTGAAGCGAAAGCGGAAACCTTGAATCAGAATAGTCAATTTAGGGTTTTGAAGCAAAAGCGGATCTATCCTAGTTGAAGTAGAAGAGATTAGATAGTAAGTTTATTGATTGAACGAAAGCTAGTTGATTTACCTTCTTTTGTTGACGAAAGTTGACACCTTTATGTGATAAAAGCATGATCTATGTGTTTCATTAACATTTGGCATGCATAATTGTTGTTGTGGGGATACCTTTGCCTTAGATTTTTCTCTCTCTTGATACAAAAATCCTTGCTTTTCTCTCTTGCTTGCGTGACAAGTAACAAAACCTAGCGCTGACTATCTCCTGTGGACGAACCTGACTTCGCTATACACAGCGGGGTCTTGATTATAAATTTATTTGTTGTCAAGAAACCCTCTCAATAGAGCTAAGACAAAATCAGCCAACTCATCTTTTGTAGAAGAGTCAGGCTCTGCATCATTAATGTTCCTCGCCAATGCTTCAGAAATCTTTTCTTGCTTCACCATGATTCTTTCAATCAAATCATCAAAAACAGGGTCACCAACCTCGTTTGGATAATCACAATTCTTAAACTGTAGATACTGTGAATATGGAGGGTAAGCACAAACCTGGAAAACAAGAATAAAAACATTGGCACAAAACATTATTGTCATCATATGTATTGTCAACAAAGTTGTTAATCTATCAACAATGCAATGTCAACCATATATTTTTAATACTAGTATCACCAAAATTAATGTCACATAATGTACTGTCAACAATGTAAATGTCATCCAATGTAATGTCAACAAAACTGATAAACTATCTTGTAAACCTTACAGTGTCAACAATGAAATGCAGTGTCAACAATGTCCACAAATGTACTGTCAACAATGTAAATGTCATCCAATGTAATGTCAACAAATATGATAAACTATCTTGTAAGCCATGCAGTGTCAACAATGAAATACAGTATCAATAAATGCATAGTCAACAACATAAATGTCGTCAAATGTAATGTCAACAAAACTGATAAACTATCTTGTCAACCATGAAATGTCAACAATGAAATGCAGTGTCAACAATGTAAAGGTTATAACACCCCCCAATTATCTCGGGAATGTCACACGCCAGTGACCTCAGATTTTAAATGTCCGAAGTCACCCAAGGCTTTGCTTCAGTTTGAATTTTGTAAAGACATTTATTAAATTATATAAATGAACAATAGTGGAAGACTTTTGAAGGCAAACTCAATTTGTATTCCAACTATCTTTAAAAATAACAATTTCCTTAACAATATGAAGAATTCAGCGGAAGATTAACTAGAACTTCATTGTATGAAAGTCAAACTTCTTTAATGAAAATGAAACAAACAGCAAGTGGTCAGTCCTCAACAGGGTCATCTAGGTCGACTCCAATATTTATTAGGTCAAAGTAAATATTGGAATCAAGATTATTAATATTGTGAATGTACAGTTTAAATGTCAAATCAAATTATCCTTATGCCGGCTCTTCCCTAACAAACAGCATAGAAACTCCATGAATTTCTAAACTAAGACTAAAATAAACACAATAACAAATACAAAAGTTCTTTATGGTGCTTACTCGCACTTATCTTGTTAATGACCACACATACACACATAGGGTTGCGATTTTTAAACCATCGAGGCTCTTACGTCCTGATGAGTGGGCTCATATGTCCGAAAAGATAATAGTGAGTTCTTAAGTCCTAAAGGCACTTAGCTAGATTGCAACACCCCTGAATGCAATAGAGCGGGTCCGGTCATGACCAAGCACTAGGAACAATTCCATCTAGTGCGAAAATGTTATAAAGAGGAGTACAAAGTAACTATGGCTCACCCCCCTGGGTCCTATGCTAATCCAAAACAAGTCTCAATCGAGACGGTAAGCACGTAAATCCACAATCATCAAGACCTAAACAAAACAACGTCATCATTTTCACCACATCAAGAACCTATATTATGTCTTTAATTATTGATTTCGGTCTTGACCCACTGTATCATACTCGGAGCTCTAGGAAAGGGGAGGATAGTCACACAATGGTCAACACCAAGCCCTCCTTGCCATTTTTACAGGCGCATTTGACAAGCTAGAGTACGAATTCAAATGAGAGCAAGACTTACTTAGTTATAGTTCAACTAATAACACAATCGTAACTATTATTATCACTATTATTCTTAATTCTATTTTTATAAAAAAAATATAACTAATGATTATATTTCTAAAACACTTAATATATTTATGCATGAATGTAATAACCCTCTCTTTTAGGAGGGGTATTATTGTAATTTTTCTTCCCGTTATTATATTTTAATAAACGATAGTTTTATTTTCTTAAAAGGATAAGAAAATATAAATAATAACTTATAATGGTTATTATATCATTTTGGACCTAACCCAAAAGGTCATGATTCTAATAATAAACTATTGTTTTGTTTAAAAGAATAGCATATCTTATAAATAATTTTTTTAGAATTTATAAGATTTTAATATCTCTAAGATATATCTTTCAAGAGAATAATTTTAATAATAAAATGTAATTTGTGAATGTATGTGTGAGAATAAAATAGTAAAGTAATTAAAAGGGATTTGTATGAGAATGTATTTATTTATTTTTGGAAAAGATTTTCCAAGAAGATAGGTGTGGAGTGTAATTTTGTTGTAAATGATAAAATATAAAGGATAAATCCAAATCAAATCAAAGTTATCTTCTATTTCTTCCTTAACCCAATCCAAATCCGATTTCGGATCTTTTTAGGCTACGATTGTGGATAAGTTCTAAATGGAAGTTGAAGATCTTCCGTTTATTAAGCCGCACGAACAAGAAGCCCTATAAGTAGTGGCCTAACTTGCTCGAATTTCTCACATGTTCAACCGAAAGCCTAAAACTCGCCTCTCTTGTTCAAACTCAAATATCTCCGTAACTGTGAATCCAATCCGAAAATTGAAACCATATTCGGAATCCTCATGAAAAACCCTTTGAAAACACTATACACCCGTTAATTTTCTAGTGACCTAAGCCTTCCAAAATCCCGATTGAAAGTCACGGATCTGCCCAGGAAAACAGAGCACAACGTTGCTCGCGAGGCGCTGGTTTCCGCCTCCGTTCGCCATCTTCGGACCACCTACGCCTCCGCCACTGCCAATAGTAGAGAGAGGGGGTTTCAGTCTTCCAACTACCGCCGGTCCCGTCCCGATCCTTCGTCGGAGCCGCCCGTACCGAGCCGCCAAACTTCCTTGTTCGACCAGTTTCTCTCCTCTGTTTTAATTTCTGTACAACCCTATAATAAGTGTTTTTAATTTCGTTTTTACAGTTTTAATTTCGGTTTAAGCTTAAATAAATTGTTCCTAATTGAAATTAAAATAATATGGATTTGTAAGGTATTTTTACAATTTTATCAAAATTATAGATATTTTATTATATAAAGTATTATTTTTATGAAGGAGTAATCTATTTTCATACAATGGTTTTGAAAATAATAATAATTGTGATAATAAGGGATTATTATAGTTTTTATAAGAAAAATCAGAATATTAATTAGTCATTCCTTCTCATAAGAATATGATTTTAATAAAATATGGTTATGAAGTTTTAAAACACTTCTTTTTAGGAATTCTTAAACCATGAATATAAGATAATGGAAATCTATGAGATTTTGGTTTTAAAACTTATACTCATGTTGTGTCATATCCTATTATAGGTTTTCCATCCAAGGTTATACGATCTCGACTATAACCTTTCCGAGTTTCTGAGGTCGTCAATAAGGCTAGTTCCCATACTTGCTCGGCTAAGTCACTTGTTTGAGTTGTGTGAAGAGTCTAATAAGGGGGGTGAGCCATAGTTGCTCTGGACTCCTCTTTATAACATTTTCGCACTAGATGGAATTATTCCTAGTGCTTGGTCATTATCGGACCCGCTCTGTTGCATTGAGGGGTGTTGAACTCTAGCTAAGTGCCTTTGGGACTTAAGAACCCACTATTATCTTTTGGTACATATGAGCCCACTCATCAGGATGTAAGAGCCTTGATGGTTTAAAAATCGCAACCCTATGTGTGTATGTGTGTTCATTAACAAGATAAGTGCGAGTAAGCACCATAAAGAACTTATGTATTTGTTGTTGTGTTTATTTTAGTCTTAGTTTAGAATTTCATGGAGTTTGTATGCTATTTGTTAGGGAAGATTCGACATAAGGATAATTTCATTAGACATTTAAATTGTGCATTCACAATATTAATAATCTTGATTCCATTATTTCCTTTGACCTAATAAATATTGGAGTCGACCTAGCTGACCCCGTTGAGGGCTGACCACTTGTGGTACCAGGTATTAGCAAGCAACTAGCGTCAATCCGAGAGCACTCAAGGTGATGATGAATGGAGCTCATGATACTATACAAGAAGGTTTTATAAGTAGTTTTGTTTCATTTTCATTAAAGAAGTTTGACTTCAATACAATGAAGTTCTAGTTAATCTTTTGCTGAATTCTTTATATTGTTAAGGAAATTGTTATTTCTAAAAGAAAGTTGGAATACAAATTGAGTTTTCCTTCAAAAGTCTTCCGCTATTGTTCATTTATATAATTTAATACATGTCTTTACAAAGTTCAAACTGATGCAAAGCCTTGGGTGGCTTCGGACATTTAAAATCCGAGGTCACTGGCGTGTGACATTCCCGAGATAATTGGGGGGTGTTACATGGTTGTAGTAGGTGTTCATTTGGAGAATTGGTTACCATTTTCAAAAAAGCTAAAGGTGAAGACAAAAAGTTGAAGCTTGCTCACTGGTTGATTGTTGAGGGGATTTTTTTGCCTCGATGCAAGGACGTGGATGTTAATGCAAAATATCTTAGGCTCTTATTTGATTTTAATGCATTCATTGCATACCCATGGGGAGGCTTTGTTATGATGAATTGATTTCAAGCATGATGTAGTTGAATCAAACTGAGCGTGATTATTCTAAATTCATTGATCCAACATATAGATATGGTTACGCTCTATGTGGATATCCCATAGCATTTATGGTATTGATTTGATTTGTGTTTCTTTGTTTGTATTTAATTGTTATGAAATTTCTATAACTGATTTATGTTCAATTTTGTTTTGGTACACAGGTCTGGATTTTGGAGACTTTCCTTGCTTTTAAAGAAGTTTGTTCGTTTGATTGTAAATATCCAAAAGAAGTCCCTTATATGCTGCGTTAGAGTGGCGGTTCAGTTCATATTAGGCATTCGGCACTTTTTAAAATAAAGGAAAAGAAATTGGTATGCTTTTCATCCTATAATGAGAAGATTAATATTTGTATTAATAACATGAAATTGGTATGTTGACAATATATTCCTGACTTGAAAGTCATTTTTAGTTTTTATTGACACTTCATAGTTGACATAATATCATATGTGTTAACATATGATATACAACATTGGATGATATTAAGTTTGCCTTTGTAACACCCCGAAGATTTATAAGGGATTGAGGTGATACCCATGTCAACAAGAGCTCTTCCTTTTCTGGGTTGAGTGAGGACAAAAAATCCAAAAGTTAAGCGTGCAAGGGCGAGAGTAGTACCAGAATGGGTGACCTCTTGGAAAGTCCTCGGGTTGGCATGGGATTGCGCTTCTAAAGGCTTGGGCCTTAAAAATGGTATCAGAGCCAACTTTGGGTGATGAGTTGGCTTGGCCCGAAGGACGGTCACTCGACCCAGAGGGTGATCCTTGGGCCTTGACGAGGTCGTCAAGTGCTTAAGTGGGGAAGATAATTGTAACACCCCGAAGATTTATAAGGGATGGAGGTGCTACCCATGTCAACAAGAGCTCTTCCTTTTCTGGGTTCGAGTGAGGACAAAAAACTCAAAAGTTAAGCGTGCAAGGGCGAGAGTAGTACTAGGATGGGTGACCTCCTGGGAAGTCCTCGGGTTGGCATGGGATTGCGCTTCTAAAGGCTTGGGCCTTACAAACCAAGCTCCTTCGGCATATCAATTGGAGCAATCTCAGGAAGCGCATCTTGCGAACAATTTAACTCAGTCACAGCAGCAAAATCACCAAGAGAAAACCGACAAACACTCACACCTATTTTAAACTACATCGCATGCTCGTACTTGGTTTCTAACTCATGCAATAACACATGATAAATGAGTTGGGAATGTAAATGCAGCCTATCACCAATCTTAACAACAGAACCAAGGCAACCATTGGACAATTTATTCCAACTGTCAACCGAGAGATGTTTCTTAATGGTCTCTAAAACATAAACTTTGTTGTAGCGGTTAACTTTCCCCGGATAATGTTTGGATAGAGGTAAAACATATTTCATTTCCTTCTATTCCATAATTCAACCTGAAATCAATCATAGAAAATAGTCATCAATAATACAATTGTCATCAGAATCAACATATGTCAACAGAATATAAGATCAATTGTCAACACTATTAGCAAATGCAATCACATATATCATCAACAATTACAACTGTCAACAATCTCAATAACTGTCAACAATGCCTTGAAAGTAAACAAAAATTGAAATCAAAACCTTCTAAAATTACATATGTCATAAAAAAAAGCAAATGTCAACAATCTCTACATTGGTCATCAAAGCATTGCATCTGTCAACAAAAAGCCTAATTACCCTAAAACATGTGTACAAATAAACCAACTAAATCAAATGTCATCAAAATCAGCATACATCAAGCAATATTGTCAACAAAAAGTACAATTGTCAACAAAGAACAATAGACCACCGAAATGATCCACACTATCTCAACCATACGCATAAAATTAAAATTGTCAACACAATTTCAACACTAAAAGCAACAATTGCACAATTGTCAACACAAATCTAAAATGTCAACAAAAAGCTAAAGCAATCAAATGTCAAAACAAAATTGTAATAGATTAAAGCCTAAAAGCGAAATCAAAATAACAAAACTCACCACTATAACAACAAAGAGCACAAAACCCTAACAAACAAAAAAACACAAGCACATGCAAACCACAAAATCAAAACAACTTCTCAGAAAAATAAACAACAACAAAATACGACTATAATCGATGACAATGAAGCAAATTGACAAACAACGTTGACAAAGCAACTATCCTCCTTGGAATGAAATTACTCGTCAACAACAAAAGACAGTTGACGAACAACTGTAATGGACTTGAAGAGAGATTCGAAACGCAAAATCGACGAGAAAGAGCGCCGAAATCGTTGAAATTGAGACTGTAAGTTGAATACTTCGGAATCGTGGAAGTTGAGCACAGAAAATCGTGGAAGTTGAGAGTAGAGTGGGAAATAAGGAAACGGTTCATTCGAGAGTTACGGGCATACAAAAAACATAAAAACTTACTTATTTGTAATAAATGAGCTTTAGGAGGACTTTCGTGTCAATTCCCTCAAAATTTAATTAGGAAGAAAGATGGACAGGAGTGCAGGTCGGGCCAGCTGGACCCGCAAAAGTGGGCCGAAATGGCCCTGCCCGGCCTGGTTAATCTAGTTGAAATAAAAAAATGAAAACCCGGCACGGGCCTTATCGCCCAGTCCAGCCCGACCGCTTAAGCCCGGTATAATATCGGGCTGCTCCTGGGTCCGGATTCTCTGGTCCGGCCCGTGTCCATGCCTAATTAGGAGGACCACGACCACTTCTAACTCCGATATAGTTCCGCCCGCCCATGGAGGTAACAAGAACGTCTTCGGAAAAAGGAGGTCGCAAGGACGTCACTCAAAATGTCAAATGCATACGAATACGCACCGTTTTAGCGAGGCTACCACAGGGCATTTAGGAAACGACGCGTTTCAATTCAACAATTAGCGAGTGGTAAATTAAGCTGGGGATTTCTCCGGAGAACTCTGTTGAACGATGAGAGGAATAGGGGGGCCGCTTTTGTGCATCGGAGATCTTCTCCACGATGTCGGAGAACCAGACGACGATGTTTCCGTCGCCGGAACCGGCCAACTTCACCGCCGTGGTGATCAAAGCCCTCTTTCTCCTGCGCCTTCGTCTCCATCCTCTTCTTCTCGCCTCAATATCGATCTCGATTTCCAACCGTCCGATCTTAACAAGCTCTTTCAGGTTCTTAAATCCTGCAGACCGCTTACAAATTATGATATACTAGCTACGTGATATAGATCGATTAAAAAGAATGCTGATTCGATTCAAATTGTTAGTAGTGCTTGAAAAATAATCCGACCTAATGGTTTTTCTAGGTTGAGATTCAATGTTTTATGGATGGAAAATCTGAAATTGGCCTATGTTATTTGACAAATTGTTGACGACTCTGCCTTTTGTGCGGCTGCAGTATGTCGATAAGTGACTTAATTTGTGTTTGGATTTGTTTAGATTTCCATTCATGACGTGCACAAATCAAAATGTGAACTTGGATTGGTTAAATTCCATTTGAGATGAGCTGATCAATGGGCACGAACATGATTATAGCTAATGAATACCTAAATGCATTTTATTTCTACTCCTCGAAGTTGCTGCTTAACCATCTTTAGATAATGTTGTTAGTAAAGTTGAGGTGTGCTGAACTAAACGGCTGCACTTTTAACTGATGAATTGCATAATTTTTAACATAACTAAATTTGGGTAATGAGGCAGTTTAGATCACTTATGGCCTCTGAATCATTGCGCTTGTTGCACCAATCTCATGAAGTTTTTGTTCTGATAGATTACTCCATTGAGGTCTTACTAGGTATTTGCGATATCTTCTTCTTTCAATTTCCCATGCAGTCCATGAACAAAACTAGTCACACACTTTTCCTAACAAGGATACCCGGTATAAGTATATGTTGTGGTGCCTACCAACCAAGATGAATGCAATTATGTTTCTAGAAATAATTCTTCTTATGTCAAGCAATAGGAAACACATCTAGGTAAATAATAATGTAATTATAAAGGTTTGGTTTTCTTTGGATGAAGATGCTTGTAAGTAGTAGTGCCTTTGTGATTTTCTGTATTTTTCATGTAGGAGAACTACGATCAACTGACGAACGCACTTGATGGTACAGATCACTCATGGGCATCTTTGACACTGAAGGTAATTGAATTTTTCTTTACTATACTATACTATACTCTTGACCTTTGTTGTGATGTTCAATATATATATATCATAATTTGTATGGATACTACCAAATAATAAGGTGGGTCCATAACTTTGAGGATATAGTTTTCCCTGTTGAATTATGGAAGACGTGAAAAAACAGTTTTTTTATACTGTGATTATGCATTTAAGTATCTAACTTGCCAAACACTGTTAATGGAGCTATGAAATCAATAAGATCAGTATTAATATTCACTAGAATTGTACCTCTGGCTTCCTGTTATCCTAATTTTTCCACTTTATATGAATGAGATTCTAGTATGGTCTCCTTTCCTTAATCTCCACCTGTGCAGCTTTGCTCAACTCTAGATACTGCTGACAAACTGATTAAGTCCACCAACATGAACACCATCACACTGTCTGAGAAGGTGACAGAACTTGAGGGAATGATCAAGAGGAGAGATGCTGCTGTCGCACAAGTAAGGTCCATTCATAGCTCCTTGATCCAAACAGGAGCCGCTTCCAGTAACAGATTAACTAAATAGTTGGATGAGCTTATTAGGTGAAATCTCAACAAAGGTTCGGAAGATCTTTTCCTTTTTGATGTTTCATGTGTTCTTTTTATGCAGTAATGCAAATGAATCTGTCACAAGTTTAATTTTCATGAAGCAAAGTATCAACTGAGCGAATGGGTATGATCTGAACCTGAAACTCTTAAGGCTTCACCCATCTTTGCCTAGAAACTGATTAGGTACGAGTGACCCATATGTCTATAAAAAGAGAAGAAATGAGATTGCACGACAACTTTATCAAAACTAGTGATCGATGTTCCAGTATATTTTTGTTTTCAATGAAATATGGAGTTTCCTATCCTTGTTTTAGCTCGGTAGATTTTTATGATGTTCTTAACTTGGAGACCAATAAAAAAGATGATGAAGTAACATCTTCATGTACAATCGAGTCCATATCATTTTTTTTTAATTTTTTATGATTAGCACTCTGCGAGCACTAGCCTTACACAGGAAGTAAATTAGAGAATATGCAGGAAATATATGCTCGCATCAGTGAAATTCAAGTGCCAGACTGCGCTCATTACTTTGTGGAAAAGTTGCAGAGACTTGCTGATGTGAATTACATACCGAACAGGTTGCTGCCAAAAGATGCCTAGATTTGGGTTTCTGCATTCATATATTGAATTTTAGTTCTACAATTGTACTAATGTCATGATATTACCTTTGCGTTATTCACCCTAGGACACCTAGTGAATCATTCATTCCAAAGGCTTGAAAAAACCACAAATAATTCGTGCATGCTGCGCGCGGTCCTCCCCTAGTAGTTCAAACTGAAGTAAATTTCCATAATCCCAATTTCTTTTTTACTTGGGACATACCCTTTCTAACCACTTGTGAATGCAAATATAGTACAATCTAACAAATTTGTTAAGGTTTTCATTTTCAACTAAAAAAATTCACTTTATTATTGTATGACAACTGACAAATAACTAGCTAATCACTAAAAAAATTCCACTTTCCAAGATTTCTATAGCAATTAGTGGTTATATTGTTGATACAATGAACCAGCTTATAATTTTTGGTTTTTAAATTAAACTCTTATCATATGACATTATTTTTTTTTATTTTAAAAAGAACAAATTTAAACTGGTCATAATTATTGGTTTGGGGTGGGGTTACTCTATCGTTAACAAGTCCAAGATGACTGCTTAATAAAAAGCCATTTAAAAATAAAGAAAAGTATATAGTGTATGACACAAGTGCTTAATCTGATTCCCATCAACACGAATATATCATTTAAGTATTAAGCACTAACAACTCCAAATTGAATACTACCTTTACCCTGCACAATAATAAGTCTATAAATAGAGGCGTATTGAAATTCAAGTCACATTAATCATCATGCCACAACAAGCAACACAAATAAGTTAATCGAAAGTCAAATATGGCGAATGAAACAGTACGGAATAAGCGGGTGCTACTGAAGGACTACATCTCTTGTTCACTGCAGGAATCTGATATGGTGGTGACGGATGATTCCACCATAACCTTGAGTGTTCCTGAGGGACCCGACGCTGTTCTGGTCAAGAACTTGTACCTGTCATGTGAGCCTTACGTGGCCAATCGCATGAGGAAAGTCGAAAACCCATCGGACGAGTCCTATGCATCCGTAGCCCCTGGCTCGGTACGCAACCACTACATGCAATATAAACATTTTGTTTATCTGTTTGTTAATATTAATATATAATCGGGGGCTTTTTGATTGATGATTAAAAGTGCAGCCGCTAACCGGGTATGGTGTAGCAAAGGTGGTGGAGTCCGGGAGCCCAAGGTTTAGCAAAGGAGACCTTGTATGGGGTTTAACTAATTGGGAGGAGTACAGCTTACTCTCTTCAACTCACCACCTTTTCAAGATTCAACACTCTGATGTGCCTCTTGTGCACTATACAGGACTTCTAGGTAAGATTCATCAAGAGTTAGTTTTTATACGATTGATTGCAGATTCAAACGCAATTCTAGCTTCAGTCAGAAGATAATGTGTGTGTGTGCTTGTTTTGGGTATAGGAATGTCTGGGCTGACAGCATATGTTGGTCTAAATGAAATTGGTAATCCTAAGAAGGGAGAAAGGGTGTTCATTTCATCCGCGTTTGGAAATGTTGGTCAAATTGCCGGCCAACTTGCCAAAATGATGGGTTGCTATGTTGTGGGCAGTGCCGGAACTCAGGACAAGGTACGTATGCTAGCAAACAAAGCAACCAATGCAAATCCTAGCTATTTTTACTTAGCAACTTGTCTTATGGCTTGTATGTGTACATAACATTTTCACCAATCCACTCAATAAATAGGTTGATCTACTCAAGGAAAAGCTTGGATTTGACGACGCTTTCAACTACAAGGAAGAGCCTGACCTGGACGCTGCCTTAAAGAGGTCTATTCATTAGAGAAAACACTAAAAACTACGAAAAAATGATTACTCAAACACCAAACGGGTCCTAAGTAACTCCTCTGTAATTTCTTTCCTGTAATAGGTATTTCCCTCAAGGCATTGATATCTACTTTGAGAACGTTGGAGGGAAGATGCTCGACGCAGTGTTGCCCAACTTGAGGTTTCATGGGCGGGTTGCAATATGCGGGATGATTTCGCAGTACAATCTAGCCGAACCCGAAGGGATAACCAACTTGATTAGTCTTCTATACAAAAGGGCTCGGATGGAAGGCTTTGTGGTGTTTGATCATTATGAGAGTCATCCCAAGTTTGTTGAGACTATCTTGCCATATGTTCGTCAAGGGAAGGTGAACTACGTGGAGGCTAAAATTGAAGGACTTGAGAATGGTCCTCCAGCTTTGGTGGAAGTGTTCAATGGTAGAAGCTTTGGTAAAGTTGTTATTGTTGTTTCTGATGAATGAATTCAAGCACAAGGCCGGCTATGTTTGTGAAGACTTTGGGCCTTTTGGGCTTTCGCTTTAGTCGTAATAAAATTCATATTTAGTTTGACCATGTATTTGATCTTCTTCTTGCCAAACATGACCAGATCCAACTCATGAACTCAATCTACTATATATAAGCAATAAGGTTTGGAGTCATTTCTTTGCGCCACCTCATCATTGTCTACATGTCGTTTCGAGAATGTGACACGTCAGATTTGCCACAGGTCATCACCATATTAATCCATATATTTATTTTCAAAACACCATAAAAAATTACAATTTTTGGTTTGATATTATCCTAACAAAAAGTAAAAGATATTTTCTTTTTTTATCGGCACCATATTAATCCATATATTTTATTTTCAAAACACCATAAAAAAATTGCAATTTTGGGTTTGATAATATCCTGACAAAATCTAAAAAATATTTTCCTTTTTATCGATAATACGCTTGAAAAATAAAATAAAATATAATATCAAAATGGAGAAGATATTATCAAACAAAAATATAGAATATATAATATAATATCTACGAAAAATATAATAAAATTTCAGTTTTTGGTTTGATAATATCCTAACAAAATCAAAAAGATAATTTTCCTATTCATCCGATAATATGATTGAAAAATAAAAGAAAATATAACAACGAAAGGGAGAAGATATTATCAAAAAAATATAGTAAATAGAATATAATATCCAAGGGGAAAAATAAAAAATATATTTTGGAACTACGATTTCTAAACTATAATTTTTAATCAATTATTTTATGATCACAAATTTTGGAAACAAATTTTGTTATTAGTTTAAAATTTTATCTTTTGTTACGTTATTATTATTATTATTATTTGTCACTATAAATATCATAATTTTAATTGTAAAAATTATCATCTAGATATATGTCTTATTGTTATTATTATTTTGGAAATAAATCTTTGACGTTTTTTTTGTTACGTTATTTTATTAAAGTGTTATCTTTTGTTACGTAATAAATAATAATCTTAATGGGACATTATATATATATATATATATATATATATATATATGTATATATATATATATATATATCTTTTTAACTTGATAATAGTTACGTTTGAATAACTAATATTATAACAAATGTAAAATTTTATATAAAATATTTGTAATAAATAAGTTATTTTTATTTTTTATATTAAATTAAAATAATTCATTAAATACATTAAGTGTTAAATTCATATAGTCGTGCATGACACAACGAGTATAACTAGCGTTTCTCTAACCAATTAATCTAAGGTCATAACTGAATAAGCCCAAAACTGTAGTACAAATTAACCCTCTGTCCTAATTAATTTTGTGTCCCGTATCATAAAAAATACTAGTGCGTTACTATTAAACAAAAACATAATATATAATTTTATAACGTAAAATGCTAGTACTTTATATTATGGATACAAGTTTTGTTTTGATAAGGAAAAAATTCGATGTACCAGACATACCTGGTAGATTGAGAGGTCGAGAAAATCGATAGTCGGACATACCGACAAGAGAAACGCACAAACCACACTAGCATACAACCCGAAAGAAAATACACACATACACAATAAAAAAAGAGTGCCGAAATCGAAACCGGAAAGCCACCGAAGGAGCAAAAAGTACGCACGCCATGAGGAGAACACTGAAGACGACAACTGAGAAAAATGCATAAGACGAAATTTTGGGGAATAATTGTGGACACCTCAGATTTGAACTTACTCGGGAAGCCTTCAGATATTGATCACACATCCACAATTTTTCCAAACCATTACCGCCGAACCTCCAAGCACGAGATGCATACAAAAATACACCTAAAAGTTATTCTCTAGTACCGAGCACGAGGCTTTAAGCCACTTAATGTAAATTTTGTTATAAAGGGTTTAACTTCTTTTTTTTCAAATTTCAAAGATTGATTTTGTATTTTGACAGGGTTGAGAAAACAAGTGAACAAAAAGTATCCTTTGATTGATGACAGGAAGATTATCCCTTTTGGTTATTAAAAGGGAGATCGTCCCTTTTTCGGTTCTCCTAAAAATACTTGTTGATAATTGGTTAAATACTTAAATTTCTTATGAAAAGATTTATAAAAGTAAGTGTACTTCAACTTTTGGAAAGAACACTTAAAACAATTTTAGAAGATTTTTAGATCATTAGAAGAGAGGGAGGGAGAGTAAGAACTTTAGAGAGTGTATTTCTTACTCTACTTTGGTACAAGTTTTACAATGGATGATGGCCATATTTATAGGCCAAAGGTGGGGTAAAACTTTTGTGAATCTCCATGATTCATGCATGGAAATAAGGAGGTGAAGAAGGTGAATAATTCACCTTGTATAATTTATCTCCAATCATACATTATACAATTGTTCATCCACATGATATGTGTGATACATGCAAGTGAAATAGGTGAGGTTAACTTGTGCACATATGGGCATTCATTCATAACACTCCCCTTTAAATATTCACCTTCTTTTGATATTGAAGGATATGGGTAGACGTTGCCTCATTAAAACCTTATCAGGAAAAACGCAGTGGGATAAAAACTCAAACGAAGGAAAAAAGAGTGCAACCATTGATCCCATTGTACGCCTTGATGTTGCCTCATTAAAAACATTGTCAAATAAAACCAATGGGATAAAAACCTGATTGAAGGGAAAAAGAGTGCAACACGTGTGATGCTCCCCCTGACTTCAACTTATGTCTCGAAGTCTACACATTCCAATTCTGGATACTAATTCTCCAAATTTCTTGGGGATTAAAGACTTTGTGAACAAGTCAGCCAAGTTGTCATTTGATCGAATTTTTTGGATGTCCACTTCACCAACTTCTTCCAATTCACGAGTGGAGAAGAATTTTGGAGATATGTGCTTTGTACGGTCTCCTTTGATGTAGCTATTCTTCATCTGAGCAACGCATGCTGAGTTATCCTCATATAATATTGTTGGATCATCTGTGATTGGCCTCGTTCCACTTTCTTTCTGGATGAATTGAATCATTGTTTGAAGGGACAAACATTCTCTTCACGCCTCATATAAAGCAATCAATTCCGCTTGATTTGATGATGTGGCAGTCACAATCTGCTTTGTTGATCTCAAAGAGATGGCAATGCCTCCATATGTGAACACAACCATTTTGCGATTTGGCTTTGTGTGGGTCAGACAAGTACCCTGCATCTGCATATCCAATTAATGTCGCATCCCTTTGGTTACGATAATACAACCCCTGATCATGTGTGCCTCGGAGATAGCGGAATACATGTTTGATACCGTTCCAATGCCTCCTTGTGGGTGCAGTGCTATACCTGGACAACAAATTTACTGCAAAAGCAATATTTGGTCTTGTATTGTTAGTTAAGTACATTAAAGCACCAATTGCACTTAAATATGGTACCTCAGGACCAAGAACCTCTTCATCCTCTTCTCGGGGACGAAATTGATCCTTTTCTACATTGAGGGATCAAATGTAACACCCATATTTTATAACATTGGGTATTACCGCCAATGACCTCGGATTTTACCATCCAAAGTTACCCAAGGATTTAAATAACTTAATGAGAATATAATTAAAGAAGAAATGACTAAAAATGGAATTTTATTCATTGATAAGAAAATCCGTTCATTACATTGAGGGTCGTTTTACAAATGATGTAGTAGCGGAAATAAAGTCCATATTAAAAGGGTTGAAAGGACGTACTGAAAGTACAAGTATATTTTTCTAAGACAACTCATATGATGATGATTTGCTTGGTTTTAAAATGGAAGAGCTGGTGCTATATCTTCTGATGGCTTTGCTCTTTGAAAATTCCTTCTTTCCTTCAACGTCGTCTTGCCTTGAACTTCTATCCTTGCATAACTCTTCTAGAAACTTCTAGACTTTCTCTTCAAAAATTCGGTGTAAACCTCCTAGAGTCTGGCATTTGTCGCAAAGGGCGAGAAATATTAGGCAAAAATGCGGAAATAGTGGAATTAGTCTGAGGAGACTAAGCAAGTGAGAATGAAAATTCTCAAGGGTATTTTGGTAACTTCACAAATCTATAACGAGATATAGCGAGATGTCTTTGAGAGGTTTAGACTTTATGTGGAGCTTTTTAAGGACGGACATGAGTAAATCTCGAGATGAGATAACTCTTAAACCGGAAAGAAGAACTACGAGATTGTAAAACTTCTTAGAATAGGAAGTATGTTGGGAACATTATTAATTCATACAAGTTTTGAAAGCCTCTCGCGCCCTTGTCGGACCTCAACCAACCTCATCTTATTCGGTGCTCTAGATCGGGGAGGTGGCACGAAGGCGCTCAAGTACCAACCCCACCTTGACAATCCCGAATAAGCATTCAAATTGGAAAGACGATCGTTCAAGAACCGAGAGCCGGGTCGGTCTTCCAAGTTATACTATTCCGACCCGGTTTCGGTTTCTTTTAAATGTGCATCAGCACTTATCTTATGTCGTGATAAAACTTTCACTTATGTTAATGGATTTTAAGTGTGTGGGGGGCCATGAAAGGGCCGAGGTCCACTTATGGGAACGAAGTTCCGACACCTAGCTAGGGTGTGCACGTCCCTCCTTCGAGCAGGAGCAGACATAGATCATGATCCTTAAAGTCGCGGAAAGTAGGCATGGTGCCATACGACTTAATAGGTTATATAGAGGTGTTTGAGTTAATCCCGCACCCCTTACTATTTAATCCATACCGATATCGAAAAGAGATCTTAAACAAGCAAGGTCACACTAGCAAGACTAGCATAATAGTTCTATTGAACATTAATAATCGTAACAACGATAATAAGCGGGTCGTTAATTCTAACAATCGATATTCCTATATTCATTTATTATTATCAAACAAGTTGTTCCCAATATCGAGAAATTTCACGAAACGAAATATCGAGGCTTCAAGGAGAAAATCCACTTGCCTTAAATTTGCGAACGTGTGCTTTCGAACGATATGGAATTCGATGGCTTAGACGGGATTGGGGCTTCGACCTAACGACATGAGAGATAACGAGAGAATTTTTATTAAAATTCCTTATCTCTTCTATGGTTTTGTTTTCTCTTATTTTCCTTTTTATAAGAGAATTTATGAAAAGCTAAATTATTTACATAATAATTTAGGTGGAGGTGTTAAATAATAATATTCTTGATTATTATTTTTAAATTATAATATCCATAAAGTACTTTATAAAAATAATATTATTTATTTTGGTAAAATATCCACAAATATGATAAATATAATGCCCTTTTTTATCTATATTGGTAAAATATACTAATATTATTTTATTTTTATGTTTATTTGAAGATAAATTTTTACAAATATTGTTCTATCTTTATGTTTACTTGGAGATAACTTTTTTGCTTAATTAACTATAAAAAACTATTATTTTAATAAAAGGGTGATGTGGCGCAACGTGGTGGCAGAAATTGCTCCGACTTTAGTTATTAGTAATAGATTTTTAAATGACATGCAAACCCTTTTTCCAATATAAATAGTCTTAAGATAATATTTTCCATCAACTTGCCCTAGTTCTTTTATTTATAATAATAAGCTCCAAGTAATGTAAATATATTATCCATATTACACTTTTCATGTATATAAAATTCATAACTTTAATCCCAAATTTTATTTGCAAACTCCCAAGACTAGCATATTTTATTTTATAAAAAATAAACATGCAAAGTAATAAATCCATTTATGTACAAGGGAATAATAAGATTTGATTTTCTTGTTCTAACTACTTAGATCTTATATCCTTATTTAAAAAAATATGTTACTATTATAATAGCCATTATTAACTTAAAAAGGTATTTGATCTCATCAAAGACAAATAATTTAATTTTAAAAAAAATAAAAGAATTGGACCTTTATCTTCTACTGGTTTCTACGTTCTGTAAAAACAGAACAAACAGAGGAAGGCGGAAGGGGGCGGCGCACCAAGGAAGGGACAGTGGCGGCTTGGTGGTTGCTTGGCGGGGCTCCTGCGACGCGCTGGGGGACCGGTGGTGGCTCAGAGGTGGCTCAGTGGTGGTCCGGTGGAAGAGAGGAGGTGTTTGAATGGTGTTTTGTGAAAAATTCAGCAATTAAAAAGGGGCTCCTTAGGCTGATTTTTGTGATTGAAAGAGAGCAATTATGCTAGAAGAAGAGAAGAGAGTAATGTGTGAGTAGAATCATAAAATTTCAGCCCTTTAAATAGCCAAATATGGAGCTTTCCTTGATGCTCCATTGATAGACTTGCCTAATGGATGAAGGGAAGATCAAAGGGGATTGGTGGGGGTTGTGTTTCTTCAAAGATGACATGCGGTGATGGTGGTTTTGGTGGTCAATATAAATGTTTCTTCCATTAATTAACATTTGTAACACCCCTATTTTGTAACATTAGGTATTACCGCCAGTGACCTCGGATTTTACCATCCAAAGTCACCCAAGGCTTTAACTAACTTAATGAGCATATAATTAAAGAAGAAATAACTAAAAGCGGAATTTTATTCATTGATAAGAAAATTCGTTCATTACATTGAGGGTCGTTTTACAAATGATGCAGCAGCGGAAAATAAGCCCATTTAAAAGGGTTGAAAGGATGTACTGAAAGTGCAAGTATATTTTTCCAAGACAACTCATATGATGATGATTTGCTTGGTTTTAAAATGGAAGAGCTGGTGCACTATCTTCTGAATGCTTTGCTCTTTGAAACTTCCTTCCTTCCTTCAACGTCGTCTTGCCTTGACCTTCTATCCTTGCATAACTCTTCTCGAACCTTCTAGACTTGTCTTTAAAACTTCGGTGTGAACCTCCTAGAGTCTGGCATTTGTCGCAAAGGGCGAGAAATACCAAGTAAAAATGCGGAAATTAGTCTAAGGAAACTAAGTAAGTGAGAATGAAAATTCTCAAGGGTATTTTGGTAACTTCACAAATCTTTAACGAGATATAGCGAGATGTGTTTGAGAGGTTTAGACTCTATGTGGAGCTTTTTAAGGATGGGCATGAGTAAATCTCGAGATGAGATAACTCTTAAACCGGAAAGAAGAACTACGAGATTGTAAAACTTCTGAGAATAGGAAGTATGTTGGGAACATTATTAATCCATACAAGTTTTGAAAGTCTCTCGCGCCCTTGTCGGACCTCAACCAACCTCATCTTATTCGGTGCTCCATATCGGGGAGGTGGCCCGAAGGCGCTCAAGTACCAAGCCCACCTTGACAAGCCCAAATAAGCATTCAGATTGGAAAGACGATCGTTCAAGAACCGAGAGCCGGGTCGGTCTTCCAAGTTGTACTATTCCGACCCGGTTTTGGTTTCTTTTAAATGTGGATTAGCACTTATATTATGTCGTGATAAAACTTTCACTTATGTTAATGGATTTTAAGTGTGTGGGGGGCCATGAAAGGGCCGAGGTCCACTTACGGGAACATAGTTTCGACACCTAGTTAGGGTGCGCACGTCCCTCCTCTTTGCAGGAGCAGACATAGATCATGATCCTTAAAGTCGCGAAAAGTAGGCATGGTGCCAAACGACTTAATAGGTTATATAGAGGTGTTCGGTTTAATCCCGCACCCCTTACTATTTAATCCATACCGATCTCGAAAAGAGACCTTAAACAAGCAAGGTCACATAAGCAAGACTAACATAATAGTCCTATTGAACATTAATAATCGTAATAACGATAATAAGTGGGTCTTTAATTCTAACATTCGATATTCCTATATTCATTTATTATTATCAAACAAGTTGTTCCCAACATCGAGAAATTTCACGAAACGAAATATCGAGGCTTCAAGGAGAAAATCCACTTGCCTTAAATTTGCGAACTTGTGCTTTTGAATGATACAGAATTCGATGGCTTAGACGGGATTGAGGCTTCGACCTAACGACATGAGAGATAACGAGAGAATTTTTATTAAAATTCCTTATCTCTTCTAAGGTTTTGTTTTCTCTTATTTTCCTTTATGTAAGAGAATTTATGAAAAGATAAATTTTTTACATAATAATTTAGGTGGAGGTGTTAAATAATAATATTCTTGATTATTATTTTTAAATTGCAATATCCCAAAACCAATCCTATAATAACGGCATAAAATCTAACAAGATAGAAAAGAACCAAGCAAATCGAAAATGACTTATCTCGAAACAGGATCCTTTGAAGAAGACGGAATTTAAGAGCACGAACGAAAGTGATTCCCTATAACAACACCTTATAGACAAAAACTACCAAGCTTAACTGATAAATATTCAAACCCAAAAGTCGGTACAGGGACCCTCCACCCAAAACAACACTACTTAAGATATCAAAAGAATACTATAAAAAGAAAATTCTAATCTATACCACTAATTAAACAAGTGAGATGCTACAATTCTATACTAGACCACATAATAAAATCCTAGCCCTTGTAACCAACATAATCCACTCAAACCTCCAACCCGGCCCATCAAATCCGATTCTGCACACCAACATTATATACTAATCAACCAACCACACTATACTTTAGCCTAACAAAACTCCTCCTCTACTTGATCGGTTAAAAAAAACTAATTTAATATATATATATATATGTATATATATATATATATGCAATTATAGAAATAAATCGAACCGTCGTCTTCCTCAAACGGCCCAAACTTCACGACCTCCTCTGACTACAACACACAGCCTAGACTAGCTCACAATCGGCAAGCCACGCCCGACACCCGACTTCCCTGCACATAACCGACAACTAGACCCCTGACCTGACCGATTTCTACAGATATCAACACCCGACGGAACCCGACGTTGCCCCGCCCACTGAACCAGAAGGAAAACGTGACTTACCGGAAAAGAAAGACGAGGTCGGCGATGCAGTGGCTCGGCTGACTTCTCTTCCTCAAGACCAAAAACTCTACGGAAATTAACCATGGAAGAGGAACAATGAGAAACCGAAACGAACAGAAAGAAACTATGGCCAGCGACAACCTGTTGAGGCCAGCAAGGCAGCGTTACCTGAGGTCGGAGATTGACGGTGGCGCAAGCAATTTGTGATCTCTCTGGCTCCTCCCGTGAAGAACAAAAGACTCAGGCTTTTCGGTTTCGGCCGCTCACGAATGAAGATCAGGAGGTGTAAAAGAATCGAGAAGATGAAGATCACATGGGCTGGAATTGTAGAGGGGTTTGGCTTAATATAGGGATTAGTCTATCTTTAAGATTAGATACGATTTTGTGGTTAAGTAACCGAAATTATATATGAATTAGATAGGATTTCCATTGATATTGATAGATATATATGGGGTAACGATAGGTGTATAAAAATATATATATATATATATTTTGTACAACTAACTAGGATTAGCTAATTAAGGATATGTTTCAAGGTATGCTTAACGGATTGCTATTACTTGCGGGCCAAGAAATTCGATTGCTTGTAAAATAAGAAACTCATTTTTCCGACCTAGAAGGAAAAACGGATCCCAAACATTACAACGGAGCCCCGCTTCTCCAACTGCCGGAATTTTCCAAGACTTTTGAGGTTGAATGTGATGCCTCAAACTATGGCATTGTAGGCGTGCTCATCCAAGATAGAAAACCCATATCATACTTTAGTGAGAAGCTAAGTGGTGCTGAGCTCAACTACCCCACTTATGATAAGGAGCTTTATGCTTTGATTCGAGTATTGAAGACTTGGTCTCACTACTTGTGGCCCAAGGAATTTGTGATCCACACCGATCATGAAGCATTGAAGTACTTAAAGGGTCAATCAAGGCTAAGTCGACGACATGCTAGGTGGGTAGAGTTCATGGAGACTTTCCCTTATGTTGTGAAGCAAAAGAAGGGAAGTGAAAATGTAGTAGTCGATGCTCTATCATGAAGGTACGTTCTCTTGTCTCATTCGGATGCTAAGCTCTTAGGTTTTTCCATGATACATGATTTGTATGAATCTGATGCCTTCTTTGGCAAAATCTATGAGTATTGCATTGCACATGGCGGCGACCTCCGCCAAGATAGCGGCACCCGCCACCCGTCCGACGGCGACCGCCGCGACGGTGATGACCCGCCGCCCCAAATTTTCGAAAAAAGCGACGACTGCCGCCCCTTGGCGGCTCCCGCCACTTGCCCACTGCCTACCCGCCGCCTCTCTGATGTTGATTTCTGCCCTTCTAATGTTGCTCACCACCATTCACTTACCCAAATTAGTAGTTGGTCTGTGAGTTTTTCTCTTCTCTTTACTTTTACTTTACATTGGGGACAATGTAAGTTTTAAAAAATGGGGGAAGGGAATGACTTGCTTTGCATTCATGTAGTTGCATTAGATCAAGCATGTCTACTTTATGTTTTGCATTGACTAAAATCTTGAAAAATATCAAAAAAAAAAAAATCTAAAAAAAAATATTGCATTTTAGGTTCTTATTTCCCCATTGTGTAAGACCTCTTGTGTTTCTAAGTATGGATTCTAACTCAATGACATGCATGATGTGTTAAAGCTTCTATGATATGAGCATGATCTTTGGTTGTTTTACTTTGATTATAGGATTGAGCATGTAGATGAGCTTTTGTTTTAGATATATTTTGAAGTTCTAGACAAAAAAACACCTTGTGAGATTGTTTTGGCCTTTTATTGATTATTTGTTCTCTAATTCTTGAGTGTATCACTGTGAATTACTAGCTCTAGAACTTGCGTTATGACTCTTTTTCAAGACTGCTTTAATTGACTATAATGCATGACATTAATATGATTGAGGCATGTTTTTATTAGCCTATTATTTCCCTTCCTACCTTACAAGATCCATGTTTTTGACTTAGGTTAGGGTTTTGGTGTCTTTTTGAGAGTTTGAACATGAAAATTATGAAAAACTAAGGGTAAAAACTGATTATGCAAGTAAAATTGAAAAGCAATTAAAAACTTTAATAAACAAGGAATTAAAAACTTTGATTGCAACCTTATCTTTCATGATCCATACAATGACCTCCTCAATTTTATGGAATAAATTTCTCGAGGTCCACAATTATTGGCCTGAGGCAGCTTGAGTCCTTCTGAGACTCTCATGTAGATGTCTGTATCAAGTGATCCATATAAATATGTTGTAACGACATCCATGAGTCGCATTTGTAACTTTTCAAAGACAATAAGGCCAATTAGGAATCTAAATGTAGTTGCATCAGCTACCGGAGAGTATGTTTCTTCATAATGAATTTCATGGATCTGAGAAAAACTTTGTGCAACAAGCCTTGCTTTATATCTTACAATTTCATTTTTCTCATTTCGTTTGCGTACGAAAACCCATTTATAGCCTACCAGTTTCACACCATTTGGTGTATACTACTGGTCCAAAGACCTCTCACTTTTCAAGCGATTTTAGTTCTGCCTAAATAGCCTCTTTCCATTTTGGCCAATCTTTTCTTCGTCAACATTCATCGACCGATTTTGGATCAAAATCATCATCTTCAAGTACAATATTACTAGCCACTGAGTATGCAAATACATCATCGACAATTACATCTTTTCGATTCCATTGTGTGCATGTGGACACATAGTTTATGGAAATCTCAAAATTGTCGATATCATTATTCTTGTCTAGAATATCACTCTCTGCTGAGGTATTCTTATTTTTAATATCTTTACCTTTATTATCATTTTCATGATCCATTGTGGCTCCTCCTTCTATACCCTTTTAGCTCTTCGCCTTTCTCGGTTTCAAATCTTTTGAACCTAACAGTCTACTACGCTTTCGACGTATTGTAGACTCACTTGCGATGGCTGCATTTGGAAATCCAGTGGGTATTTCAATTCCTGCAAGAGCATTTGCTGCAGGTATATGTGATTTAGTTACCTTCTTTGTGTTGATCAGTAAATGCATATGGTAACTGATTTGCAACATTTTGCAAATGAATGATCCGTTGTACTTCTTGTTCACACATTTTTGTTCTTGGGTCAAGATGGAATAATGCGGTTGCATTCCATGTAATTTCTTTCACATGTGGGTCCCCATTTTTCTTTTCTCTCCCTAAGGCTGGGAATGTATTTTCATCAAAATGACAATCAACAAATCTTGTTGTAAATAAATCACCAGTTGTTGGTTCAAGATATTTGATTATCGAGGGAGACTCAAAACCAACATAAATCCCCAATCTTCTTTGGGGTCCCATCTTTGTGTGTTGAGGTGTAGCAATAGGCACACAAACTGCACATCCATAAAATTTTTAGATGTGAAATATTTGGCTCCTTATCAGACGCAAGTTACATAGGGGAATGTTCATGGTTTGCACTTGGACTTAATCGAATTAAGGTTGTTGCATGTAATATTGCATGTCCCCATGCCGATGGCGGTAATTTTGATTTCATTAATAATGGTTTGGCAATTAATTGCAATCGCTTTATTAATGATTCAACGAGACCATTTTGTGTGTGAACATGAGCCACTGGATGCTCTATATCAAGCCCAATTGACATACAATAGTCATTGAATGTTTGAGATCTAAATTCTTCTGCGTTATCAAGCCGAATTTTCTTTATTGTATAATCCGAAAATTGGGCCTTCAGTCGGATTATTTGGGAAAGGAGTTTAGCAAATGCAACATTTCTTGTTGACAATAGGCTTACATGTGACCAACGTGTAGATGCATCAATTAGAACCATAAAGTATCGAAATGGTCCACATGGTGGTGTATGTAACACCCCGACTTCCGGCGGGACGCTACTTAGAAATAGACCTTACTACTTACTATTTAAATAGGTTGACAACTACACTTTAGGATCTTGCAACGCGGGCACGTCGAGAAAACATAATAAAACATCCAACCTTATATTTAGTAAAACTTAGAAAACATAGTCATGCATGCGTTCCCGAAAAATATAAATACTCAAATCCGACACAACACTTACTAATACTAAACTATTCAAACAAAATAATAGTAAGTTAAACATAATACTAACTTCATCTTAACAATAATAAAATCAACATCCTAACTATCATAAATAAACTAGCGTAAAACCCATCTCACTATGACACGCGCTCTTTACCGCTCCGGCCCGCCATCTGGCCTCGGTTCCTGCACGGCTCCCTGGTTCATACCTGGAACTGAAAAATATTCCCTGAAGGGTCAGCTTCTAATCTACCAAGTTAGAGAGAATACGGAAATTGCAGAACGTTTTGAAAGCATTTCTAAAGTCAACATACAAATCCACAATCGCACTCATAACTCTAAAGGTCAATACCTAAATTAGTTATAATCAGTCACACATAGCCACAGACACAATTGTAATCACAATCTCATAACAATGCAATTCCTCCTTTTTCACAATTCGACTTCCAAGGCGCTCATCACCGCGCCGAGTGCAGAGGCAGGCCTCTCACTCCACTTCACAATCTCCCTTCTAACCCTGACTAAGCCTCCACTGGAGCACTTGCCAAAACACATAGATAATAATTTTCGTTTTTGAAGGGGCACGGTTTCCCTGTCATCACACGGGTCATACATAGCCAACTCTTCCTCCACGCCAGCTACGATGGGCCGTGTCGGAAACGGTACCATCGCAGAGAAAACGTTCCAAAAATATCTTTCCGATAAAATACATTCCAAACCATTTTACGCACACAACAATTCGAGAAGTTCAAAACAATTTATAAGGTATTCGGGACTAGTTCCCAAAACCCGCCCTACAATAACGGTACGCAATCTAACAGGATAGAGAAGAACCGAGCAAGTCGAAAACGACTTACCTCGAAACTAGGGATCCTTTTGAAGAAGACGGAACTACGATCTCAAACGAAAACGACTCCCTAAAGAATTAGAAAGGGAAAGATTAAATTAAACACAAACCGAACTAAACTAACCCAAAGAAAAAGCCATTTCTAATTTCCTTAAACAACCTACTTTTATTAAAAGAATTTCCAATTAATAGATATTAGCATGTGCTAAACCCAACCCCTTATTCATTCTATCATACTTATCTCATAACCTAGCCCACCAAAACCAACCCATACAATTTTCCCTTCTCCACGTGCCCACTTAGCCCAACCCACTACTAAGAAAAATAAATAAAAGAAAAACCCAGCCCAGTCCAAATTGGGCAAAGATTTGGCCCAACTTTCCAACTCGTCTCCCATACCAATTCGATCAGTTTAACCAAACAAGAGATCTTGACCAGGCCTTGTGGGTCCCACCCTCTTTCTTCCTCACCGCAAACAGCCTAAATTTTTCGTCCCTCTCTCCCGCCGGTGACGCTGTAACAAAACCCCACCCGTCCTCGCCTAACCTCCGCTCCTTTTTCCGACTCACCACCCGCCCTAAATTCCGTCGCCTCCCAACGTTGCCACCACTCCCAACCCCTAAGGAGAAAGGCAGGCTACCCCGAAAGAAAAAAAAACCTTGCCGCTAAAACCTAGGCAGGGTATAATCCGGCTAACTAACGAGGTATAACGACTCCAGCACTATCCGGTGACCTCTGCCGGCGTCCCAAGACAGCACAAGCCGGCTCCTTGCCGGAAAATATAGGACATGGTGGTATTTAACAAAACAGAGGAAAGAGAAGCCTCACCGGTGATCGTCTCTAACGACGGTTGATGATGGCGGTGAACTCCGGCGATTCCGTTACTCTCCCGCTGGTGTTTTGTCCTACGACGGTGAGTTGAAGAGGTCGGTCAGAGAACAAAAGGAGATCAACGAAGTAAAATCGAACCTTAAAGTTGTTGTTTGAAGATGAACAGGGGAACGAAGGATTCAATTCTCACCGGGAAAAAGACGAGTTGGCGAGCCCCGGAAGCGCGAAATTGCCTGAACCCAATCGATGGAGTGGGGCAAAGGAGTCGGGCAAGGAAGTCGGTTTTCGGCGTGAGCACTCTGGCTATTGATTGCGACGAACCAGAAGTTGTTTGCCGTGATACACGAATGAGAAGGAAACAAGTCAGAAGGGATCTCGGTTATAAGTCGTTCGGTACGAAGGCCCGAGATGGAGTCGTGAAAGATAGGAAATTAGGGGTAGAAGATATGGGTTTGTTGATTTGATAAGATTAAAATTATGGGTAGAAGATAGAATTAGTTAGGATAATATATTAATCTAAATCAAGATAATATATATTGACTAGAACGTAATATATTGGGCTTAGTCTACGACAAAACAATTTGTTAACTAATAGGGTTATGTATTCGTTTGAATTTTTATTTATGGCGCAAGGAATCCTACTTGCTTGCCAACCAAGAAACTCATTTTCCCGATCCTAAGGGAAAAATGAATCCGAGTATTACAGTGTAATTGGCCCACATATCTCCTTGGACTCTTTTTAAGAATGCAGGAGTCTCACTTGCAATCTTGTTTTTAGAAGACCTGATACTTAGCTTTCCAAGTGAGCAAGTAGTGCAATTAAAATCACTGGACGGAAGAGCCTTAATGTTCTTTGTATGTCCGAGTGAGCTCTTTATGATTTTGTGCATCAATAATGCTCCTGGATGACCCAATCGGTCAAGTCACAATGTGAATGCAGCTTGGTTATATGACCTTTTATTAAACACTGTATTGACCTCAAACGGATAAATGTATGTATGATATAATCTGGAGGTTTGCGTTGACATTCTTTCGAGAATCTATTTATAGCCAAACTCATGTTTTATGATGCACAAGTATTCTCTCCCATTTTCATTCATGGTTTCCATATGAAACCCATTTATACGCACATCTTTAAAGCTTTGTAAACTCCTTCGAGATTTACTCGAATATAGTGTGTATGGGTTCCATAAAAACAGAAACCAAAAAACCGAACCGAAAAACCGATTATTTTTTAGGTTAATCAAACCGACTTTTTTTGAAATTTTGGTTTGGTTAACCGAACCTAAAATATTTTCGGTTTATCGGTTCGGTTTTAGTTCACGACTTTACATATAACGGTTAAGCGAAAAACCGAAATATATTAATTTTTTTCAAATATTAGTTATCTTTGATTTATTTAGTGGTTAGACTCTATGATCTTCAAGATATTAATGTAGTTTGAGTCTTTCCTTCTTCAATTTTAACAATTTACACACTATTTTTCCACTTCTTATTGATATAAGAGTCGCTTATTAAATTTTATGAGATAAAAATTAATACACACAATGTTTGATTCCACCAAATATAGTATATACTCTCGATATTTGTTTACAACAACCAAAATGATATGATATAAGTACGTATTTAAAATAATAGTCTTGCTTGATCATTTTTTTATTCAAATTTTATTATTTTAGTCTTAATTATTTAAGGTAAAATTACATAAACGGTTATCGGTTAACCGAGAAAACCGAACAAAAAAATTGGTTAATCGAACTACGGTTAACCAGGATTCACGGTTCATGATTTTGACTAACCGAAATCATGGTTAACCGAATTCGGTTAACCGAAATCTCGGTTAACAAGGGAAACAAAGCTAGTAATAAATTTTAACTCGGATACCCAATTTTATATCATCGGAAAACAACGCATGCATACCCAACAATAGTCCAATCTATTACTAATAACTAAAGCCGGAGCAATTTCCGCCACCACATTGCGCCACAATACCCCTTTATTAAAATAATAATTTTAAATAGTTAATTATGCAAAAAAGTTATCTCTAAGTAAACATAAAGATAAAATAATATTTGTAAAAATTATCCCCAAATAAAAAAAGATAAAATAATATTAGTAAATTTGACCAATATAGAAAAAAGGACATTATATTTATTATATTTGTAAGAGATAAATTAAAAAAGATAAGAAAAAATATTTACACTTGATCACATATATATCTTTGAAATAAAAATAGCCATATTTATCTATAACTATATGTTAAAGTTGTAACTTTTCTAGCCACCTCATTAATTTTGGCTCCAATTTATATTTAAAAAATTATTTTTATTATTTTTTTCAATTAAATTCCTTTCTATTTATTTATGTGGAAAAAATTAATTGAAATTTTAATTAAAAATAACAAAATTATTTTATCTTTATCTTTTTATCTATTTATAAAAAAATATTTATCTTAAATCAAATCTACCCTAATACATTATAAAGCAAAACCCAAGTCTCTTGTAAAATTTGCGCATTTTTTAATAAATTAATGTAAAATTATATTTTAATAAATTTTGTAACAACTTATAGTATTCTTGCTATATATACTAAATAGATAACATGTTTATATAATTTTTTATGTATATAATTTTCTATCTATGGATTATGTATTTGTTTACTACAATAGATAACATATTTATATAATTTTTATATAAATAAATTCCTATGAGATAATATTTTCCATATCTATAACTATATATTAAAGCTAGACCTGTCAATCGGGTCGGGTTGGGCGAGTTTGGGTTCGGTCATTTCGGGTTCGGGCTAAATCGGGTTCCTGGTCGTTATGGGTCATGGGTCATTCGGGTCGGGTTGTAGCGTGTTTTCGGTCGGGTCGGGTTGACCAGCGGGTCTAAAATATCCTTTTTTCTTATGATTATTAAAATCAACATTATTTTACCTTAATATATATTTTTTAATTCTCAACATTAAACTTAATAATTTATATTTAATTTTTTTTATTTGAGTCAAAAAAAAATTGTAAATTGTACAGGCAAAAAATTATGTAATCATAGTCCTGTATGACACGACGGGTATAACTAGTACACCCTGTTTTTAAAAATTTTACTTGTTGGAATAACAAAAAAAAAAAAAGTTGTAAACGAGAGAAAAGCAAATTTGTTAAAACTTAAAAAAGTATTTAAAAAGTAAAAGAAAAAAAAATCTGGAGGCACGTGCCAAGCTGCTAAACAGTAAAGCATAGTGGTCAGAGCCCGGATCCTCTTCTCAACAAACCCATCTCCCCCTTCGATTCCGCATAATTTAACCCCATCCAACGGCTATCATCCCTCTTTCCCTCCCAGCCGTCAGATCTCCATCTATGGCTCATATTGAATCTCCCCTCACTCTCTCTTTCCAGTGTTTTCCAAATATGTTCATAAAGAAAACGCCCAAACCCCAAAGCTCTGCTTTTACTAGTTTGCAAAGCTTCTTTTCACAAATCTTCACCTCTCTTCATCACAGACAGTGGTTCTCTTCTCTTCTCCTGTTTCAAAACTGTGTCGTTTTGGGCACTACTTTTCCTGCGTGCCTTTCGGGCTGACATGTCGCCGGCTTCCATTTCCTACTCCCCAGCCTACGTTAAGAGGATCTCAAGATACAGGTGGGTCCACTGCTGAACCTCCCAAACGGACGGCCCAGATACCTTCCCTCCTTCCAACACAACTCGATAATCCAACGGCTGAGGCTCCTCCTCCGGCGAGCAGAAAATGGAAACCCAGGCGAAGCTCACCAGAACTCAATCTTCGCTCCTCCGCTCATCTCCGACCATTCGATCGTCCATCCAAAGCCTCTCCAACATCGCTGAGATGAATTCCTCCTCCTCCTCCGTTTCAATTGCAATCGACGGCGACGAAGAAGACCGGAAACCTCACCGGTCGGGGAAGCCTAACTCGTCCGCCGCGCTCAATCACTCTCCGACCGCGCGGAAAGCACCTCCATCGCCGCCTTTTCGGTGCTTCCGCCTCCTCGCCGTCGCGACGGCAACGGCCTTCCTATCTTTGGTGTATCTGAAGTCAGATGTGGAGGTCTCGATCTCCGAGAACCTCCTCCTAGCCCTAATTCTCGTCGCCGTCGCGCTCTTCTTCGCCGGCAAGAACAAGCAACTCGTCGACAGATCGATCTTCATCCTCAAACAGATTTACTACGACAACACGAATAAGCTCCGGTTCTCCCGAAACCGGGCCAGATCCTCCGTCGAGTGGTACATCGGGTGCGAGAAGAGAGAGAAATCGGCCGGATCAGTCCGGCAGTCGTCCTTCCCAGCGGCGGCGAGAGAAGGCGTGGAATTCTACAGCAATGGCGATTTCTACGAGGGCGAATTTCACAAGGGGAAGCCCAACGGAAGCGGAGTTTACACCTACTTCGTCAAAGGCCGGTACGAAGGGGATTGGGTGGACGGGAAGCACGACGGATATGGGATCGAGAGCTGGGCGAGGGGGAGCCGTTACCGGGGGCAGTACCGGCAGGGACTCCGGCACGGCGTTGGACTCTACCGGTTCTACACTGGCGATTCATTCGCCGGCGAGTGGTGTAATGGGCAGTATCATGGGGTTGGGGTCCAAAGTTGCTCCGACGGGAGTTGCTATGTTGGCGAGTTCAAGTGTGGGGTCAAACACGGCATTGGTTGCTACCATTTCAGGTTCAATTTCAATTTAATTCAACTGAGTTCTAAGCTTCCCCCTCTCTTCTGTGTGTTGATTTTGGCGGAATGCAATTTAATTCAACTTATGTGGTTTAATGGAACAGTGAATCTGTTGACTTTAAAGCTTTTTCTTGATGACCCGTTCTGGTTTGATCCTAGAATGAATTTATTAGCTGTGCTGTCTCTACAATGACTGATTTTATTCCTTATTTTGCGGATACTGAACAATCCTGGAAATTTTACTAAACCTTGATTTTATTTACTGTTTGATTGAATTTGAAGTCAATTGGCTGAACTAGATTCAAAATTTTGTGATCAGAAACGGAGACAGATACGCAGGAGAGTACTTCGGCGACAAAGTCCACGGCTACGGAGTGTACCAATTCGCAAATGGCCACTGCTACGAGGGCTCTTGGCACGAAGGCCGAAGGCAAGGCTACGGAATGTACACTTTCAGAAACGGGGAAACCAAGTGCGGCGAATGGCACTGTGGGACCCTCAAATCTCCGTCCACTCCTTTTACAGATCCCGTCCTCCGAGCAGTTAGAGCCGCAAGGAAGGCGGCTGAGAACGCAATCCGCCTGAGACGGGTGGACGATCAAGTGAGCAAAGCAGTTAGAGGCGCAAACAGGGCAGCTACAGCTGCAAGAGTAGCCGCGATCAAGACAGTGCAGAACCGAATGGAGGGTAAGTGTTTGATGTAGTGCCTACAACTCTGCGGACTGCGGACTTAGTTCTTCTTTTTTCCGACTAATTCTGTGATACAGGCTTCCTTTTCCGGGTTTTGGTTTGTAAGCTACGGGTTCGCCATGCCCAGTAACCAGTGAATTGTACATAGAAATCCATATGTAGATCCATTATCAATGATCAATGATCAGTGATCAATGAAAAGGCTAGAATTTTTCAAGGGCTTTTACAATTTTTACATGATCTGATTCTGATGCTTATCTTCTTGGTGTCCTTTATAATAGTTGGTACTATGTTTGTATGGTGAGCTCCATGTGAATGGCATTCATCTGGTGGGGATAATAACTCCCTTTCGAGTGATGACCATAATTGTGTTCCTTTGATGGGGTATGTCTTGATTTAACTGTCTTATACACTACTATACACTAATGCTTATCTGGTGTGTCTGATCTTTCTTTTGGACCGCTATGCCAACCTATATAACAAAAAAATAAAAATGTTTTCATCATATTCCCAGACAACCCAAAGTGAAAGTTCTGAAACCAAAATAATACAGTGCTAATTTTGAAGAATTGAAGCTACATAACAATTTTTGTATATCACAAATGACAAATCATTTTGTAGTTTGCTATAAGTACTGAAATGATACCTTAGATGAGCTCTTTACAAAACAATTTATAGATTGGGGGTACCGTGTAGGGTCAATCATTCTTGACATGTAGCCAAGAATTACTTAGATCAGAAATTATTCGAATTTAAATATTGCCCTATATAAACCAAATTATTGAGAGATCTAGATTTAACATTTTTTAAATTGTCTTTCATTACTCATGTTAGATTACTCAATTTGTGTGAGATTTGAGATGTAGGGTGGTAGACTTTCAAGTTTGCTGGCTGGCTCCTTTTTCCTGTCATTGTCGATGAGCTGAAAGTTGAAACCTACTATTCATTACCTGCTTTTGTCCTGCTCTTCGTTCAAATCACAAGTAATTAAAGGGCCTCTTGGTAAATGCAAAAGGGAAACTTAGCTTAAGATTGTTTGGTAAATTTGTTTTAAAAAAAATCTCATTTAGATGCTCTAACATTTGGCATAATTGAATCTCGTTACATTATATGAGGATCGAATCTTGTCTCACGTAAATAACAAAATTTACTAATGCAAGTGTTACAATTTAACCTAATGACTAGTGAAGTCTCACTAGGGAGGTCAATGGGTTGGGTTCGGGTCGGATGGAGGATGATCCATCGTCCGTCTGTTAGCCTATTTGAGTGCATCCATTCGTCGTTTGTCTGATATTTGATGTTGGTTCGAAGGAGTGTTAGTAACAAAACAAGCATTGTTTCTTAGAGAACAATCCTTCACACATCGGAAAACAAACACAATAGTAGGACACGATGATTTATAAAGGAATCCCACGTCAACCAACTAGTTGAATGAGTAAACCTCTACCTTCCTTAGAAGGATTTTAAATGATGTACTTCTCTTATTGATTATCACAAACTAAAAATTGTAAGGATACCAAAGTAAACTAGATTCTCCTAGAATACTCTCTTAACCTCTCAACGCTTAGAACATATAAGCAACTCAAAGTAAACTGAAACTCAACTAAATTATCTCAGAAGCTTGGTCAATCAAGCTTCAAAGATCATTTCTTTTGTCTGTGGCTCTGTGGTAACAACACTCTCTACAAATGCCACTATTCCTTCAAGTACACCAATTGTCATTCCTAATTGCAATCACCTTGAAGATCTTTCCTTAGAACTTCAATGAGTGCTTCTTTCTTCACCAATGGCTTATTAAGAAACCTCCAAAAGCTCCTTAATGTCACCCTTAAATTGAAGCTCCTTTTCTCTTCTTTTTTTGGTGGGAAATGGAGTGAGGCTCCCACGAGAGATAATATTAAGGCATAAAAGGATACAAAAGGACCCTAAAAGGAGGCCATATCCAAGTCCAAAACATTACCAAACATACTATGAATACTAGTAAATTCTACTAAACTTGTAGACAAACTTAAAGAGAAATTGGCTAAAAGATCAGCAACGTGATTGGCTGATCGGGGCACATGAATGAGCTTAGTGTACCAACTACCATCATGGAGAAGGCGCCTGCAGTCTTCCAAAAGGTGGAAATTCTTGTGAGGACGAAGGATCCGTTGATTGAGCAAATTCACAGCATTCAGAGAGTCAGTTTGGACTTGAATTTTTTTGAAGCCCAATCTGTTGGCAATCACAAGGCCCTTATAGATGGCACTTAGCTCAGCTTACAGTGCATCACATATCTCTAATTTGAAAGAAAAGGCATGGAGGAAATGACCTGTATGGGATCGAAACACACCACCACCGCCCGTTATACCCGGGTTTCCCTTAGAAACGACATTAGTGTTGAGCGCACACCAATCACTTGGCGGGGGCTGCCAATGTGTCATGGAGTTTTGCTGAATAACGGGTGCAACAGAGATGTGCAAAGTTGAAGTAGCCTTTGAGTAAGCCTCAGTAGTAGCTACAACCGCAGAGCTCAACGAAGAAATGGCATCCATCTGCTCGAAGACGAGTTTATTCTGAAACTTCCAAGTAAGCCAAACCATGGAAGCGAACACGGAGCTCCAAGAATCAAGCTTACTGATGTTCTCCAGTATCCAAGCCTGTATATCCAATTGAGTGACGAAAGATGGATCAATTGCATCACCCGATAGAGCAAGCCAAACGCTATGCACAACAGGGCAGTCCCGAAGTAAATGAAGAAGAAATTTCGTAGCACTACAATGCGGAAAAGAAACATCATTGGCGAAGTGGCGATTGACCCGGAGCTCATTACAAAGGACCACATTATGCGCAGGCAAGTAAAGAAAATGTCGCGCCCTTTGCTGAACTGAAATATTGTACATTCAGAGAGTCGTTGGCGAAGCTCCTTTTCTCTTTCGTAGAAGCACTTTTTTCTCAATTGGTTAATAAAAACCCTAGACTTCTATTTGCATTTATAGTAGATGATTAGGTTAATTGCTCTAACCCCCACCCCCAAAACACTCCCAATCCCCCAAAAACCAAAAATGATAGAAAACTTCATATTCACTTTCTGGCCACCACCAACCCCCTAAAACCATCGATCTTTTCAAAATCCCCCTCCCTGCTCATAATTGAATGATTTGGACTGTACAATATCCACTTGGGGCATACAGAGAACCCCACTCTTTGAACCCTTCCTGTTCTTTATCCATTCTAGCCCCAAATTTCCAATTCCTAACCCTAGACTTAGATTATTTTGAAGATTTCTCCTATTGATCCGACTCTCTCTCTCTCTCTAATTTATATCTAAATCATTGGAAGAAATCCGCCTCTGAATGTCTTGGTTTTGATAGATAGTAAAATCAGAAAATTGGGGTTTTGACCCACCGCCGAGAAGGCACCGAAACTTGCCGAGAAGGCTTGCAAATCTGCTGAAAACGCTTTTGTTTATATGGAATCTCAAAGAGAACTCTGGAATTTGTGTTTGTTTCCATCTAATTTGATTGAATTTGGACTCCATTAGAATGTAATTTCTCATTCTTAAAGGGAACTCTATAATTTGTGCTTATTCACGTTTGTTTTTGTTTATATTTTACCCTCTCTAGAAAGTGGTTTTTAGATCTCAGTCTTCTCTCAAGGTCGTCCATGGCCGGTGTTCTTTCCACCGATCGGCCATGGTTCAGTTCCGATGACATTTGTTGTCTCTCCGGTTTTGGCCCAACTTTTTTGTGTTCCAGTTTCATGTCTTTTTATGCCTAATAACTAAGTGTTCTAATGGCATTTGTTGTTTTTAATTTGATAGGTTGATATTTGTTTCTTTTCAAGGTCATCTATGGAAAAAAACCTTTTATTTGTAAAGCGTTTGATCTCCTCCACCGGCGGCAACCACTTTGCTCTACGTTGGCAGTTTAATGGTCCGAGTTGATTGTTTGCAAGCTTACTAGAAAAGTAGAAAAAGTTAAAACAAAAAGGAAAATAAAATTACTTGACCACCAAGTTGAAAAAAGAGAGTAAAAAAAGGATTGAATTTAATTTAACATTTTTTTTACTTGCTTGGCAAATTTATCTACTTGTTATGCAAGTATTTTAAATTTGAGGAGCAAGTATTGTTTCTACTTAAAACGCAAGTAAAATGTATTACTACGTTCTACTTGCGAAGTAAGTTTGACTTCTTCTCTTGCAAGTTAGCCCGAGACTTATTTTATGTACTATTTTTCTGAGGAGTTGGAGCTGAGTTTGGCTTTGGACCGAGTTGTATTGGGCCATGTCGCTTGGTGCTCTACGGCTTCTGAAGATCCTTCATCTCAGTGGAGGGAACGTCAGTTGTCCATTTCGCACGCCCAAGAGGGGTCGACCTATTGCCTGCGGCGCTATTTCTATAGTGCTTTGCTCACCCCGATAGCCAACTTGTGACACCCTTATACCATATGACGTATACTTTGTAAACTTATCTCTTATATAAAGAGATAATTCACATAAGCACATAACAGAAAGTAACAACCATAAAAGGTTGCACACACACATATGCAATCACTTCTTATACTAAAACATCCATTACTCTAACTTTATTACAACTCATATGTCTATGATGCAAAAATGAGGAGGAGAAGGTTGCATTGAGCTTCATCCGACCGACCTGTATGAATGTGACCTCTAAACGGACACACGTCAGAAAGTTCTAGTTGAACCTGAAAAATTATTTTGCGATTTACGTGAGTCGCATACTCAGTGAATATAAACCATCATTAATTATTTCACACAGAGTCAACATTTAGTTCATCTACATATACATACATATTATATATATATATATATCATATAAGAATTTACTATGCATATGCAAATGCCGATGTATCCGATTCATTATTCTGTGAACTGTACAAGCCTGAATCTGCCCTGGGTTTATTGTATATGGACTCTTATGGTCCTTGTAAGAATTATGACCCGTAGGTCCTGTATGATCCGAAGATCCTGTATGACCCGTAGGTCCTGTATACAAATTCAGGGCGAGACAGTCACATGTCCTTTTAATCTCATTGCAATATGTTATGCAATCCAATGCATCCTGTAATCATATATCATATGCCATATGTTATCATACTTTCTGTGCAAACAACTCTGGAAATTTCAGAGCTATCAAATCTATCCATATAACTCATATAGAACATATACCCATATAGCCCATATAGCACATATATCACATATATCCCTATACCACATATAGCACATATATCCATATATTCATATTTCACATATAGCACATAGGGTTGAATCTCCGGTCTATACTCATCTGTTTAGGATAGATACTATATTTCTTCCTTTCCTCTTTGAACATGATCTATGACCTGTGCTCCTATATATAGCCCAATGCAAATTAGGCTATTTACTCTTATAAACTCTAACCTCAAATGCAATGAAATGTCATAATGCATTGTAACTTCTTGTGCATCTTTCCAAATCCTTTAAAACTTGACAATAATAAACTATATATATATATATATAGAAGAACATTTTTCTAGTTCAAACCTTTCTGAAAAACTTGATCAAAGGGCTCTCTAATATCAATACAAGGGGAAACCCTAAAATCACTTTGAAATCTTTTACCGAATATCGAAAACACCCTTTGAGAACTATGAATCGACTGATTTTCAAATCAAAAGCAACTGTAGATATAGACCTAGAAAAATCAGAAAAATCCAGATAAACCATTAACTAATTAAAACTTACCAAATCAAGCTTGTAATTCGAGATTAAAACTCGATAGAAGAGATCTTGTACCAGAATAAAATCAAAACAGCAAAGCTTTAATTTTCCTCTTCATTTTTTTTCTCTCGAACTTCCATTTGATAACTCTCTCTGTATTTCTTCCATTTGATAAGTCGGCTTGACTTTATAAAAATTATAGTTATTACCCTTAAATCTTCTTTACTACAAACTTTACCCTAAAATAATTAATAATTAATTTTTAGATAAAAACTTTTTAAAATATAATAAACTTAATTAGAAAATAAATATTACCTTTAAAAACTCACTATATATCATGTCAATATGCTATGCATATGCTATTAATATGATATGAATGCAAAATGACGTATGCACTTTGGTCGGGGATGTTACACAACTCTTCTTAGTTCTTATTTTTCGGAAATTTGTACTTTTCATAGCTAATTCTTCTTGCTTTTGATTCACATAGCCATTCACGGCTGCCGTTTTCTTTCGGCCTCTCGGATTACCAAGCCTGTTTGGTATTCCGAATTCTTACCTTATCAAAAAAAATAGTAGATGATTAGGTTTGATATAATATTATTCTCTTGCCCTAAAATAATAATTCTCCCCTAACACTCTACCATAAACCAATTTACACAATAAAAAAGTCTTCTATCAAGATCTTTAACAAATTTCCTTATCCAAATCTTCTTACTCCTTATGGCTCAAGCAATTGCCTTCTTCCTGAGATATGATTTCCAAAGTATATTATCTTCTTTTAGAGGATAATAACAACTCATTCCAACTGGAAACATGGACGGAGCTACATGGTGCGGAGGGGGGTTGTAGCCCTACTCAATTAAATTTTTTTTTAAAAAAAATATAGAAAAAACACTAGGTTATTTGATAAGAACTAGTCCACTTGGCTAGAAAAAAAATCATGTTAATTTTTTTATGAAAAATACAGGAAAAGGGTTCTCAAATACAAATTTTTTTTATACGGAAAAATAATGAATTTTATGACGAAATACAAAATTTTCTGTATAAATGTGTTTATACAAAAAATACAATTTTTTATACAAAAACATTACGTCATTTGAAAAATACAAATTTGTTTTTATGTAGTTAAAAATTTGACATAGAGAAATTTAGTCCTCTCTGGGTCAAATTCTTGGCTATGCCAGTGGCTGGAAACATGTCTTCTCAAAAAAACACGTACGACTTTTTCTTTTTTAGCTCTAGTTACGTTTCTGGCACGACTATTCCCTCTCACATTGTTCCCCTAAGAACAATTTCATCTCATTCTAGCTTTTTTGTTCCCATTGCAACCTATTCATACCTGAAATATTTTGGGAAACTCAAACCATTAAACTTTATGGTGTTTATCGACAAAACCTAAGGGATTGTTCCCTTGGGAACAACATGAGTTAGAACTCTTTGACTAGGAACATTATTCCAACAATTCTCCCTTTTTGACGATGACAAACCCATACAAAAAATGCACAACATATCAAGTACAAAACATGAAACATGCACATGCACATGCACATGCACATGCACATGGACACACTAGGATTAGAGACTTGTTCTGCCTAAAACCATGAACTTCTTCCATTGTTCCCTAAGGAACAATTCCATAGACTTTCCCTTTTTGGCATCATGAAATGACCAAAATATAATGCAAGTAAAAGCACACAAAATTGAAGCTTTCACATCAAAATATAATTCAGTAGATAGCCACCAAAAAGATTGCATAACATCATAGGATATAAGCTTGCGAACACCAGAAATCACAAGGAACATCGACATAAACATGCACACATACATATATGAAAATATGAAAGGATAGAGGATAAGACTGATATTGAGTGAAAAAGAGGGTTTCATCCATGTATTCCCTTATCACTTTCCAAGATCTCAAGACTTTGATTAGATTTGGCTTCCATCTTCCACATCATTTACATTCACATGTATAGGTAACGTCCCATCTTCCATATCATCTTCAAGAAAAACCTACTAGGTTTCTTTTTTTTTTATTGGCTTTCTTTCCCGCCTTGTTCCTAGGGGGGGACCTTAACTTCTTTCATTCTTTTGAGAGAACTTCTCTCTTTTTCATCTTCACCTCCTTTTTTAAATAAAAATCCCATTTTTCTTTTCTCTCCTTGTCTTTTTTATCGGCACATGCTTTGCCACCCGCACTCTCTTTTTTTCTGCCCTTGGAACCCGATTTTTGAATTATCCATTGAGTCCCTTCAACAATAGGTACATGCAACCTAGAGTATGGACATAACATGGAATAGAAATAGGTAGTGTTTGGACAACACATCAAGGAAAAAAATATATAATGTATCAAAGCAAAATATAAGGTAGGGAATTTTACATCCAAGATAATTGATTCTCGTTGTTTACCTGGACAAGGCTTAGGGACGATTGTACAACCAACTATCATTTCAGCTTGTAATGAAGGTTAGAAAAGATCAAGTTGGTTGTTTTGGGATCAAAGAAGATGTCAACGTGTCATGCTTAAGTCCCAAAATCAATCATGGAAATAGTTCAAATAACTAAGATTATATGGAAATCAAATTCAATGGTAAATCATCACAAATCAATATTTGTTAGCTAGGCTTAATACTATTGCATTGTTCCCTACATGCATTTCAACTTTAGCCAATCATCAAGGGATTATTGAAGTAATGACTTTCTTGGTCTAGAGAACCTTTACTTGAGGCATTCTAGAGACTTAGTAATGAACTAACCATGCATGTGATGGTGGACGATAAAACAATACAGTAGCAGACAAAATGTTTGACCTCCGTTTAGGAATGACAACGTCAACACTCTACGAGTCTCATGTGAATAAAGGCTCTCAAAAAGATTTAAAGAAGGTGTCCACGAAGAGGTTTTCCGCCCCCATCAAAAACACTCATGTATAGCACGCACATTGTACGTAAGAGACAAATCAAGAATACAAGTCATAGGTCAAAAGAATAAGAAAAAACAACGCACTCATTTGAAGAGCATACATGATGATCTTCAAGTATGAGTTAGGAAAATTGACCCTACAGTAAAGGTAGAACTCACAAAACTCACACGAGAAGAATTGGAACAAATAAGAATAAAAGAACAAGAACACAAGAGAATTTGTTGACCTAGTTTGTCAGAATGACTATGTTTGGGGGCACTACCAAGCTAGATACTTTCACTAGAATTTGAGGATTCCTAGGATTACAAGACTTGATCTTCTTGATCTGCGTTGATATGATCAGCCTAACCTAATCTCTCAAGCTCTCTCTAGAATTTTCCCTCTTTCTTTTTCTCAAGACTTAATGCACTCAATTACAATAATCAAAGGGGGTATTTATAGAGAACCCTAGGCTTAAAGATAATAATACAATCTGTCAAGGATCATAAAGATAGACACAAAATAATCCTAAGATCTCGTACCTCCTTAGGCGTCAAGCAAACCTGCGTCCTCGTTGACACACAGAATTGCGTGAGCAAGCGCCAGAACCTCGCCTAGCCCGTGCTTTTGCAACTGTTGTAATTGCGCGGGCACACCCACAAAAGCATGTTTGCGCTTTGTGCTCCATCCCGCACTTTTTGGTTCCTCGCTTCGCCTTTGTCTCCTTTCACCTGATCTTGAATCAGACTACAAAATCCCAACAATCTCCCACCTGGAGACTGATTCCAATTGTAATTGTCTTCTTCTTCAACTATCCTTCAGTCTTGGTAATGTTAGGCCTTCAACTTACGTAAGCTCGTCCGAAGCTTTGCCAGGCTTCAATCCCTTAAGCTTGTCAACAAGGTTTTCTCCCACCACACTCGACACTTGTCATATGGACTTCTTGTTGCAAGCTTTCTCCTCCACCATGTTAGCCCACCTGACTTTCCTGCCTTCTGCATAGTCTTCTGACTCATGTTTCAATATCAGATAGGAGTTGACTCTCTTTCTTGTTCCTCAGTGATATCCTGACCATTGAATCGTGGATCTTCCTTCAAGGCCTCCTACCTAATAGGAACCACTAACTTACTCCCACCATATTGTGAGGTACTCAGAATCAATGCATCTGCAACAAACTTTGCTGATATATCTTCTGACTCCTCCTCTAATGCCTAACACTCACTTTTGTAGTGACCAAATTCAGCATAATTCCAACACTTGATCTTGCTCTTGTCCTTGGTAGTCTTCTCCTTCCCTTTGGACTTGTTCCCTACATTCAAAGTTGATCCAGATGTAGAACATGCCTCCTTCTTGCGAATCTCCTCGCTAACCATCAGATCCCTCACATCATCAAACTTAAGTTTCTCTTTCCCAACTGAAGCATTGACAACTGTGACAGTTCCACTCTAACTTTCAAGCAAATAAGAAAGTAGAATTAGGGCTTGTACCTCATCATCGAACTCAAATTTGTTTGTAAATATATAATATAATATGTTCATGATCGAACATAAAATCGAACGAGTGCTCACGAATATATAATCGAGCTTGTTCATGAACATATAATCGAATTTATTCATGAACAAACGAGTCAAGTTCTCTTGTGTTCAAGTCGGTTCAATTATCTTTCGAGCTTGCTCATCTCATGTTCGGTTCATTATAAATTGAACCGAATACGAACGACATTTAACCGAACCGAATACCGAATTTCTCATGAACGGCTTGGTTCATTTACAACCCTACCCATACTGCATACATGATACAAGACATACTAATTTCATATAATAACAAAAAAATTCCTCGAAAGCTTTATCATTAAATTCATATCAGATCCTAATTTCTATGGATCTCAGTAGAAGTGACAAAATTACCTATATATCTTACATCACATACAAGATCATAAAATCAAACACAATCATATATTCTATGATATCATCTTTGACCACAGTAGGTAGTTTCCGCCCTCATTCAAATATTCTGGTTGCCATCCCTGTATATGGAGTATTGACCACTTAATTACCTCACCATATTTATTACTGCTCCACTTTTGACTGTTAAAACATATACAAACCTATTTTATTTTTACTTGTTTCTTTTTCAGTACACAACCTTATAACTAAACACACTGAATTGCCAAACTAATTAATTCTTGTTTCTACCAAAAAATAATAATTAATTCTTGTGATGGGTTACATGCACTTGTTCACCAGTCTATTTATGAACAGTTAGTATATATAATGATGCAGTAGGCCGGAAATTAGTATGATCGAAAAACAAACACAAATGGTCCAACAAAGCAAATCCAGTCTATTTTCAGAAATTGAAAGTGAAGGAAGAGTGGGAAGCATTAAATTTATATATATGGTGGGTCTTACGTACTCGATCTCTCTCATGTATATATGCATGTATAAACATAAATATATACAAGAATGAGTGATTGGTTGCTCCATTTTGCACGGATTAGGCTTATGGCTTTGAGATGTTGATGTTTGCATCTTTCCCTACACTCGGAATTTTTGTGTATAATACCAAGATTTGCCACCCATGCCCAATCCCCCCAACACATGGTATAAATGCTATTTTAAAGTCTAAAGCCCATCACAAGGATTAATTTAATATACACATTTATTTTTACTTAATCATACATGTCCATCTAATTAAAGAACAGTCCACGTACACACGATCCTCGTGTAGTTGGTTTAATATTTACGATATGAATCGGATATCGATCAGTAGATTAAAACTACTACCACTACATTCCATTAATTTAGCGTACAAGATTTTGCAAAAACTAAATATAATTCAAGTCGAAAAAAACTTAGCGACTATATGGTTGCGAAATTGGCGACCACATAAGCAATGATCGCTAAAACTTCGCGGAAAATATTGATGTCAGTATTTAGCAACCATGTGGTCGCTATATCCAACATAATACATGGTCGCTAAATACAAGCGCTAAATGAGTCAATTTTGGTGTGCATTTTATACTGCACATTTAGCGACCACGTGGTCGCTAAATACCTTAGTCGCCGAAAGCGAGGGAAACGTCAATTTAGCATCCATATGGTCTCTACTCATTTCCTATATATATATATATATATATATATATACACACACTTCAAACTTCCTCATTCATTTGTAAAAACAAATATCCGCAAAATAAGTCCGGAGGTATACTCGTTTGCGCTTCTCATTCCGTCAGATTTTGTCCCATAAGACTTACATGTATGCAATTATAGAATTTTTGTATTATTTAGTAAAGCGTTATTCATTTACGCAAATATTATTCCTATCGTATTTGTTATTTTAAATAATTTTAGGAGATTATGTTATATATGTTTGGATTAATTTTTTTCACGTTGTTCAAATTTGATTTAGCATCATAATTTGACATTTAGCGACCATATGGATCCTATTTAGCCTATGTGGGATTTGAACTCATATTTTTGTGCATGCACATTGCTCTACCATTTGAGGTAATAGGCTACCAAATGACATGAACTATAAGATAAACTATTAAGAATTTAAAGTCATGAACCATAAGAATTATTATGAACCTAGCTTACAAAAACATGAACGGAAAGACCAAGTACCATGAACCAAAAATCACGAAAGAAAATAGTAACTAGCATGAACTAAAAGACATGAACCATAAGATGAACTTTGATGAACCTAATGTTATTCAAACATAAACCAAAAGAATAATTGTTATAAACAAAAAACATGGAACAAAATTTATGAACCATAAGAAAAAATATTTTGAATCATACCTTAAAAAGACATGAACCAAAAGAACAACCGACATAAACAAAAAGACATGATTGTATCAAGAATTAGCCTATGTGAGATTTGAACCCACATCTATGTGCATATGCACATTGCTCTACCATTTGATCTAATAGGCTACCAAATATATAATTTCTCAAGTGTCAAATGCACATTTCTCATTTGTACTGATATAACAAGATCTATACAAACTTACATTGAGAATTCTCCTATGAAGACTTAGCAAACAACTTCAGCAGTGACAACATAACATCAATCATGTCTTCTACCAAAAGCATGTCATCAAAGAATCAATACTACTTCTGAATTCACCATTTTTTCTGATAACTTATAAACCACAAGCTCAAATCATCACAATACATCAATAAGCAACCATTTTTGTTGAAAAATAAACACAAAGTGGGCAATAATAGATCACCACACCAAAACCATAAAAATCATCTAAAAAAACCATAAACACTTCCAATTCTCGAAATCATACCCTAGAACCCTAGAAAATCAAAATTAAACATTAGAAAACCTCTAAATTTATGCATACCTACTTGTGTTTGTTTCTCCATAAAATTTATGAACAATTGCCAATTTGAGTGAGCTAGAGAATGGTGGATTGATTTGTATTTTTTTATTAGCGGTGTGAGCGAATTTCGAACCCTGTACATCGTTTGGGGCGGGGGGGATTTGTGTGAGGAAGAAGAAGAGTCAAAACAAATAAAAAAGTGTTGATTGTTCAATTTTTAGATTGAATTTAATTTTATCTCACACGTAAAATTACACTATAATTACCTTCTGTGCCATCCAAATAAATCAGCCCCCATTTTTTCTCCCTTTTTTATTGAATAATAATGTTATAATCTTGATCATCTGTGTGTGTAATCTAACGCTCTAAATTTGCTCACACTTTTTTTACTGTAGCATTAATATGCATTCGAGGATTCTGAGCGTAACTCAATAGATACAAAGGAATAAATTATGTAAATAACAAAAAAAAACACGCACATATTAGTAACTTACCAAATAATTGTAACCGTAACGTTCATAGTTGGAATGTATTGTGTCTTTGGGAATTCCATTCGGTGTGTGCTACTTACTAGCTTATTTTAGCCAAAATCAATCTTTTGAAAAATATTACTCCGTATACTTAATTATACGGAGTATTTCAAATTATCGTTTTTAATAACTCCTAATTAAATTTCTTACTTATTGATTATCATTTTTAATAACTCCCGATTAAATTTCATACTTTTTTTTGGTTAACGAAGAGCTATATGCCCATTTTGTTCATAATAGAAATAGAGATTACATAGTAGGGTTTAACATTTCGGTTTCACAAATCGTAAGCAACTCATCCGGAGGTTCGTTAAATAAACCAAAATCTCCAATGAATTCCTTATTCTTCCTAGCAAGCCAATCCACAACATTATTGGCATTACGTCTCACGTGCTGAACTTGAATCTGCCAACCTGGTTCACTCATCATGTTTATGATTATGTTAATCAAGGCCATTGAACCATTCACTAGAGGAACACTCTGAGTCAACGCCTTAACAACCTCGATTGCATCCATTTCAACGATCAACTTCTTCACCTCCAACTCCTTTGCAATAGTAAGACCCTGCAAAATGCCAAGAATTTCATCCCTGAAAGCTGAGCTTCCCACACCAGCAGTTGTGTACGCCTTTATGAACTGTCCTTCATGGTTTCTGATTATTCCACCAACCCACACTTTGTCCTGACCTGGTGTGAACGATCCATCAGAGTTAAGTTTCAACCACCCTTCTCTTGGTTTTTTCCACAATAGTTGATCCTTGCCAGCGTTTTCATTATCCGGACTGATGCACCTCTCAAGTTTACTTCTCACAGTGATGTATTCTCTTGCTTTCAGCTGAATGAACTAAGCCCTCTCATGTGGAATTGTAGCAACATCCCTGAAAATTCAAACGTTTCTCCAACGCCACATCCACCGGACACCAGATGCAAAAATGGTAGGCCATGTCCCTCTTTGATTGAGATTTAGCTCTATCCACTCCTGTAACGTTCCTTGAAAAAACTCACTTCTAAAACTCCTTTGCACTAAGCTATTCCACACATCCCCAACTTCTAGATAGTCTCTAACTATGTGCAAGGCCGTTTTTTATATTGCTCCACACGTCCCACAAGATGGGTTGTTGCTGATATGCCTTCTCACCCTTTGAGCATTTGATAGTATACAATCATGTGTAAGTAACCAGAGAAACATTTTAACCCTTTCCGGAGCGATGACCTTCCAAACCTTCTTCCACACCGGTTCTGCATTACCATCCCGAGTCTGCCTTATAATTTCCAAATCAGACTTGATAGTGAATTCCCCATTATTAGTTTTGCTCCAATAAAAGTTATCATTCACTTCCTCTTCTGCAAGCTCAACTTCAGCAATTTTATTGAGAGCGTGCGTTGGTAATTTGAACGCAAAAGCGTCCCATCCCCAATTTCTCTGTTGCCAGCACGCATCCACCGTTTTGGACAGCTCCTCCTCCGTAAGAACGTCAATTGCCATATCCTCAAGCGGAGCATCAATTGCCCATGAATGTGACCAAAACAGAGTTGTTCGGCCATTCCCAATTGTTGTTCTCAACCCCTTAAACAGCGTACCTTTCGCTTTCACCACATCATTCCAGAGCTTTGAAGCTCCAGGCTTATGGGGAAGCATATCTCTGTCACACCTGCCTTGACAATACTTGCCTCTCATCACCCGAGACCACATATTCTCTGGTTCTTTGAGCATCCTCCACCCTAACTTTGACATGTAGGCACTGTTGACTTGCCTCATACTTCTCATGCACATGCCTCCATTCTCCTTTGGCTCTTTCATTCATTCCTAGTTGAGTAAGTGGATTTTCTTATTCTCATCCGTTGATCCCCACACAAAGGATTGTGTCTTTTGTTCCACTTTGTCACAAATATGCAGAGGTATCACTGCAGATTGCATAGCATAATATGGTATGCTTTCCACCGCCGATTTTGCCAAGGTGATTCGACCGGCGAGCGAGAGATATTTTGCACGCCAGCCATCCAACTTCTTATTAACTCTATCCACAATGTGCTTGTACTGTGCCTTAGTTGCTCTTTCTTTTGTGAGATGTACGCCAAGATATTTTCCAAGATCCTCGATCTTCGGAATATTCCCAAAGTTTGAGATTGCAACTGCCATATCTTCTGGTGTGCTGTTGGAGAAGCACACACGAGATTTACCGTAGTTAATCTTTGATCCAAATGACGAACAAAATTTTTCCAAGCAGAATTGAATGACTTGAATTTGCTCCATTGTTGCTTCAGCAAACAACACGAGATCATCCGTAAAAAATAAGTGCGTCAGATCAGGGCCTGTATCTCCGAGTTTGATTGGATTCCAAGCACCACTCGCCACCGCTTCATCAATGACATGGCCTAATCTCTCCATGCATAAAACAAAGATATAAGGTGAGAGCGGGTCTCCCTGTCTTACACCTCTGCTTGGCGTAAATCTCTCACCAACTTCTCCATTCCACAAAATTCTCATCCCACATGAGGTTATGCAATTCATTATAACATTAACCAGATCACTCGGCAATTTCAGGTCGTGAAGTGTATCTTCAATGAACGGCCATCTTAGCCTGTCATAGGCTTTTTCTAGGTCAATCTTAAGCGTGTGCCATCATCCTTTGACCCCTTCTTGCTTTCATGGAGTGCATAACTTCTTGTACTATCACAATGTTGTCGGTTATTTGCCTCCCCGGAACAAAACTTGATTGAGTGGGAGCCACAACTCTTCTCATTATCCCTTTAAGTTTCACTGTTATGGCTTTGGTTATGATTTTAAATGCCACATTGCACAGACTGATGGGCCGGAGTTGATTTACATTAACAGGACTGTCAATTTTAGGCAGCAGAGCGATGAGTGTTTCATTCAGCTCTTCACCGATGTGGCCTCCATTCAACACTTTAAGTGCTTCTTGTTCAACCTCAGATCTAATCAAGCTCCAATTTCTCTGATAAAACACCGCATGAAACCCGTCGGGGCCCGGTGATTTCATAGGATTCATGCTGAATATGGCATTTTGCACCTCCTGTTGTCCAAAGCCTCTGTATAAGTCATCATAATCAGCAATAGAAATACCTGAAAATCTGCCTCTTGGCTAGTCAATCGGACCTTGCACATGTCTATCTTCAGTATACAGAGTTTTGACATGTTTCGTGACCATGTTTTGCAGTTCGCTTGTCTCCCAGAACCAATGTTTTGAAATTTCTTACTTATTGATCGATTGATTGATCGATTTGGTCTTAATGAGGTATAGAAAAAGATCCCGGTTCTGCCACTGAAGTAGATTTATCATTTAAGCGGACTTCATCCCCAAGATGACAAAGGGGAGGAAATAGTGGACTTCACCCCCAACAACTCGATCGAGATTTATCATTTATGTAGTGATTTTCTTTTTAGGATTTTTGCATAAACCTTTTTTTTAGCATATTTACATAAACCTTTGTTGAATTAAATGAGCATCTTTATATCAATGTTAGTTTGAAAATAATATTATTAATCGATACAAAAATATATATAATAAATCTACATCCAATTATTGGTAAGATGACTTATATATATATAGGATTAAGATCAGGTGAGGAGGGTTCTTACCATAGATAATTAGGAGGATTCTCTACCATCAGATTTGAATTTTTAAAGATTAAGATTAAGAGAGAAGTTGTTCATTGTCATATTACAAAAATAAAAAAATAATTAATTTTGGTAACAACGTAAATTACGAGATTTGATTTTATTCTAATAGCCATATATTCCCGATTTTTTAGAGAAGACCTAATCGGTGTCGTTCCACATTTATTATCGGTGCTATTAGGGTTGCATGCAGTTCGCTAGCCGGTAAATACTTGTTCAACCCTACTTGTGGAAATGAACAAGTAGTACGCATAAATGAACATCTATTAATAAATCATGAACAAAAAATTGGATGTTATGGAATTGTTAAAATGAACAATTATATGATACCAAAAGAACAAATATATAACACATAATGAACAAGAAAAATATGAAAACATATGCTGAAAAAAATAACGCCATAGAAGAATCCTAACATATGAAATAAAGGATTAGTCGTATAAAGGAACATCTATTTAATAAATCATGAACAAATAGACTGGATATTATGGACTTGTTCAAATGAACAATTATATGACACCAAAAGAACACATATATAGCAGACAATGAACAACAAAAATATGAACGACATTTCAATCACATATGTTGCAAAAAACAATAACGCCGAAGAATAACCCTAACCTAGAGTAGTACGCATAAATGAACATCTATTTAATAAATCATGAAAGAATAAATTGGATATTATGGAATTGTTCAAATGAACAATTATATGATACGATAAGAACAACTATTTAACGAACAATGAACAACACAAAAATAGCATAATTATGCAGAAAAAACCCTAAACTATTTCACGCACATATACTGCAGAAAAAAAAAACGTCATTGAAGAACCATAACCTCATTAGTAAAGGAATAGTATAACATTAGAAAAAACCCTAAACTAGATAGTAACGAAATAAGATTATCGTCTGCCATAACTGTCTGTTTTTTGTGAGATATGGAGAAATAGAACGATATAGGATACTCACAACTGAATGAACAAGTGGATCTCAATAATCTTTTTTCCCTAAATAAAACTATCAGATCCCTATAATTACGTAACATGATTTATCCAATTTCTTTTAAATTATAATTACCAATTAATCTCATCTCTTTAAAAAACCAGATCTGACGGTAGAGGATCCTCCTAATTATCTACGGTAAGAACCCTCCTCACCTGATCTTAATCCTATATATATATATATATGTATATATACGAAGTCACTTTTCTGACACATGTCGACCTCATATTCATTTCACTTATGTCGCATCCATATTCAATTCGTCTATGTGGTGCCACATCATCAACACTCTAAAAAATAATTCAATACTAATTTAAAAAAAATATTTATAATTATTTGTTTTATTTTTATATATGTTTATTAAAAACTAATAACTAAATCTTAGATTCATTCTTATCTCATTCTACTTTGAGTAGTTATACATGTTATTGATTAACTAGTTGTACCCGTCGTACCATATACGACTACGATTCAGTATTTTATGGACATTATAAATAGGATATTAATAAATAAAAATATAATATAAACTTTAATATAAGAAAATTTTATTGCTCGTAGAATGTATAATTTTTTAATCAATATAAATGGTTAAATTTAATATTGAGAATAAAGATATATTATTAAGATAAAATAATTACATTTATCTTTTTCCTTGATGATATTTCATAGATATGTAATTAAATAAAGAAGATAAAATATGAATAAAAAATTTATATATTCAAATATGGAAGAGATAAGAATTTTAAAAAAATAGTTAACTTAATAAATAAAATATAATAAAATATGAAATATTAAGATATTTTAAAATTTAAATAATTTAATTTAAGATGGGACCAAACTCGTTGTGTGATTCGATAAAATAAAGATTAGATAAGATTGAATATTATATTATTAATACTTTATTACTTTTCATGTACGTAAATTTAGAGATAATTAAATATTTCAGTATATCTATTAAATATAAATATATCTATTACTAATAACTAAAAGCCGGAACAATTTCTGCCACCACGTTGCGCCACATCACCCCTTTATTAAAATAATAATTTTAAATAGTTAATTATGCAAAAATAGTTATTTCCAAGTAAACATACAAATAAAATAATATTTGTAAAAATTTATCCCGAAATGAACATAAAAAAATAATATTAGTAGATTTGACCAATATAGATAAAAAAAGAACATTATATTTATTATATTTGTAAAAGATAAGAAAAAGTATGTACATGTGATCACATATATATTTTAAAAATAAAAATAGTCACATCTATCTATAATTAATTAACAATATATTAAAGTTATAACTTTTCTAGCCACAACATTAATTTTGGCACTACCTTATATTAAAAAAAATTATTTATTATTTTTTTTTCAATTGAATTCTTTTCAATTTATTTATATGGAAAAATTCATTCAAATTTTAATTAAAAATTACAAAAATTATTTTATCTTTATATTTTTATCCATTTATTACAATTTTTTATCTGAAATCAAATTTTGATAAAAAAATTAAATATCAATATAATTACTTGCATAAATTAAATTTTTATAAAAAATTTATATTATATTTTCAATTTTCTTTTTGGATTGTTTATGTAAATATAGAAGATTTTTATATTTAAAAAAATTCTATATTTTTTATCCATTCGTATTAATTATCTTTTTAAATTTTTGTTGAAAAGATTTGTAAGGAAGTGAATTTGATTATTTTTTTTAATTTTATATTTATTCATATTTTTCATCGTTTCTTATTAATTATCTTTTTAAATTTTTATTGAAAAGATTTTAAAGAATTATATTTTATATTCTTATGTTAAGAAAGACAAATAAAAAATATAAAATTACGAAAAGTCAATTAAAATAATGCTTTATGGTATTATCTTATAAGAATAAAAATCTACATAAAAATGAAGTAAAAATTAATATATTTTATTTTGTTATCTTTGGAAAAAAGATAAGTAAAGAAAATAAAAAAAAACAAAATTTTCATTATTATTGGAATAAATGATAAGATAAAAATATTTCCTTATCTATATTTCCTTACCATATAATAGGATAAGATTGTAGTCGTCAATTTTTAATATTTTTCTTTCTATATTGTTCAAGTTATCACAAATAAAAACAAAAAAGTACATTGGAGTATATTTTAATATCACTATTTTAAATAGCTATTTAAGTATAGGGTGATGCGATGCAATATGATGGAGATATATTTTATCTTTATTTAAAAATATTAATTATTTATGTAAAATTACACATAATCCATATTTGAAAGATATTATCATTTATATGGCTATTTTTATTTCAAAGATATATATGTGATCATATGTACATATTTTTCTTATCTTTTTTTTTAATTTATCTTTTACAAATACAATAAATATAATATTATTTTTTAATAATATTGATCAAATCTGCTAATATTATTTTATCTTTATGTTTATTTCGGGATAAATTTTTGCAAATGTTATTTTATCTTTATGTTTACTTGGAGTTAATTTTTTTGCATAATTAACTATTTAAAATTATTATTTTAATAAAGGGGTGATGTGGCGCAATGTGCTTTAGTTATTAGTATAGATTTTTTGTGCGAGTTCGGGTAAACCCTACGAGTTAAGAACATCAACTTTTTTTATAATTATTACATAAATATTACAAATAGCATTTTTTAAGAATAAGATAATACTGGTATACATTTTAATAATAAAAAATATTATTATAGTTAAAATAATTATAGATTAAAAACTTAATTTAATTATTTATATTTTTATTTTTAAATATATATACCTATATCATATTTAAATTAACATATTATAATTTTTATTTGGAAAAGTTCACGGGCAAGGTCCGGGTCATCAACTAGTATCTTCTAAACCTGAAACACTTTTGGGCAGATTCGTCATTATGAATTTATATCCCAACCAACCTATTTTTAATAATGATTTTTTAATAAATTATATATTATGTAATTCTATTACCTTAGGGAATTTCCAATTTTATCCACTCACCTTACTTAATAATTTTTTTTATCAATTTTATATGAGATTGGATAAATTTTTAACTCTATCTATTATTTTTATCTTTGTTAATGTTCATTACATTATAATATTTAATTATCTTATATCCATATAGTATAAATAAAATATACTATATGAGAATTTATATATTTTTTCAATTTACTATGAGATTGGATAACTTTTTATCTCTACCATTCTTTTTTATCTTTATTCATGTTCATTATATTGTAATATTTAATTATCTTATGTCCATATAATATAGATAAAATATACTACATAATTGATCATATGGTTATTTTTTTTCATGATTACGGTTTGTATGTACAATATTTATAAAAATTATACTATATGGATAACGAAATTTGCAAAAAGTATAGTTAAAATGGATCAATTTTAACGATTACGATTTGTCATACGGATATTAACTTAATCTTAAAAAAATTCATTATATTCTAATATTTATTATCAATTTGGTATGATTATCAATTTGAAAATTTGGTACGAGTTTTCATTATTTTTATCTTTGCACATGTTTATTATATTGTAAATGATAGTTTTTTGTAGATAAGATTGGTAGAATTTTTTTAGAAATATCCTTACATATATCAATTTAACAAATACAAAGAAATAATACAATTATTCTATCTATATGTATGACAATTGACAAATAAAAATAATAATTTAATATATTAGAGTAAAATAGATAAATTTTTCTATCCAAAAATATGATGAATATTAAATCCCAGACAAACTATTTTTAATAATAATTTTTAATTATATATATATTATGTAATTCAATACTGGAATTTCCAATTATATACACTCACTTACTTAATAATTTTTTTTTATCAATTTACTATGATATTTGATAAATTTTTAACTCTACCCACTATTCTTTTTTCATGTTCACAATATTATAACATTTAATTATCTTATATCCATATAGTATAAATAAAATATAATATATAAGAACTTATATATTTTTTCAATTTACTATGAGATTGGATAACCTTTTCTTTCTACCATTAATTTTTTTATCTTTGTTCATGTTCGTTATATTGTAATATTTAATCATCTTCTATCCATATAATATAGATAAAATATACTATATAATTGATCGTATGATTATTTTTTCACGATTACGGTTTGTACGTACAATATTTATAAAAATTATATTATATAGATAACAAAATTTGCAAAAAGTATAGTTAAAATTGATTAATTTTAACGATTACAATTTGTCGTACGGATATTAACTTATCTTCAAAAAAATTCATTATATTCTGATATTTAATTATCAATTTGGTATGATTATCGAAAATTTGGTAAGATTTTTCATTATTTTTATCTTTGCACATGTTTATTATACAGTAAATAATAAATTTTTGTAGATAAGATAGGTATAATTTTTTAGAAATATCCTTACATATATCAATTTAATCAAAATTTAACAAATACAAAAGAAATAATACAATAATTCTATCCAAATGTATGACACATAAAAAATAATAATTTAATATATTATAGTAAAATAGATAAGTTTTTTTATCTATAAATATGATAAATATAAAATTATTTTTTATAGATTTTCTATCTATAAGTATATTTTTAATATATGACAAATATAAAATAGTAATATCATATCCCAACTATCCTATTTTACTTCAAAATCCCATAATAAAATAATTTAATATCTCTAAATGAAATAGATAACTTTTATATCTATAAGTATAAAATATGGACCATTTTTAATTTATGGGTTTTCAATATTAAATTTTCAGATTCTTTTATATTAAATTTTTATTTAAAGTTATACTATCGTTTTAATTAATATGAACTATATTTTTAATCATGTATTTTTATATTAATTCGAATTGTTATATTAATTTTTTGTTTATAAGTATGTCAATGTTTTTAATGAATATTGACCATATTTTTCATATTAATTTCGAAGTTTTCAATATTAATTTTCTACGCTTAAGAATGATAACTTTTTAAATTTTCATCCATAAATATGTCGGGTTTTTATATACTATTAATGTTCTATCTATAAATATAATAGTTAAACACAATATTGTCATTAAATTTTAATTTAAAGTACCATACTTTTAGTTACAAAATTGTTTATATGAATATTGCATCCATAACTATGCCCAAACTTTTTTAATTAACATGGACCATGTTTTTAATTCTAGAATTTATATTAACTTTTAGATTTCCGTAGATTAATTTTTCATTCACAAATATGACAACTTTTAAATTTTCTATCCATAAGCATGATGATTTTTATACCATTTTTATATTAATAAGTATGACAATTTTTTAAGTAATATCGGTATAGATATGTTATGTTTTACAATATATTAATTTTCTATTCATAAGTGTGTTGATTTTTTATAATACGGATCCCTTAATAAATAAAAAAAATTATTGATCCCTTAATGTTAAACCAGTTAACCGGGTCAGTTCAGTTTCGGTTGAGTACAAGTTCATGTCATTAAAATTTACGGGTTGATTGAGTCAATTCATTGAGTTTTTGTGCGTATTCGCGTCAACCCAATGAGTTAAGAACGTCAACTTTTGCATGATTATTACATAAATATTATAAATAACATTTTTAAGAATAAGATAATATTTGTATTCATTTTAATAATAAAAGATATTATTATAATTAACTTCAACGTTTATAATATTGTTTTATTATATAAATTAAAATACATATACCATATTTAAATAATATATTATAATTTTTATTTAAAAAAGTCCCTGGGCAAGGCCCGGGTCATCAACTAGTTTATTATCTATTTTTATTAATTTTAAAAATTATAAATTTTTATCATAAAAGAAAATCAATATATATCTATAAATAAATTCGTCAAAAGATATATTTTAAAAGATTTATATTTATTTTAAAATAATTAAAATATTTTATCTTTAATTTTAAATAATTATATAGGGAAGATTTCAAAAGATATTGTTACACTAAATAGATATTTGTTTGATGTTAGAGATAAATTTGAATAGTTTAAAAAGAATTTAATAGAAATAAATTATAATAATAGAAATAAAAATCAATTTTTTAAATATTAGGTAGGGCCAGAATCGTTCTGGTGACTCGAAAAGGTATGGTTTTAATATATAGTTATAGATTATATATTCAAATCTCTTATTATAATGAAAAAAATTATATAAGTTCGAATTAAACTTTTGTTTGATATTATATGGATAGATTTTAAAGTTAAACATATGTGTATAAATTTAAAAATTGCTAAACTAATTCATTTTCTTTTAGTAAATGAAAAAAGAAAATATTTGGTCTTGCATTAAAATAATGCGTAAATTTTATTCATATTGAAATAAAAATCAAATTAATTTATTTTTAAAATAAATTATTTATATTTGACTAAACCCGTATAAAGTGTGGGTATTTATGCTAATTAAAACCTAAAATACGTAGAGCGGGTCGAACACAAGTATTAAACTTAATTAGTGGATTCCATTGATCTGGAATGTATTCTCTAAAAAATTTTGTATCCACAAATTTTATATAATCTACTTGTTAAGTCCAGAATTAATTAGCTATGTCAAATAATGAACGTCCCCCTGTTCATTATTGTGAGAGGGATGAAAGCTTGGCCAAGCATGTGCCTACCTTGTTTTTGAGTTAGGATATTATATATAAATTTGGGATAGGGCTTAGCTTGTCATTATCCTTTGAGAAGCCACATGATCGATGGTGGTGGTGGGGGATTCCATGCCCAAAATACAGCTCTTTTAGCTTTTAGGATTTTCTATCCATGGTTTGGAGCCTATTGGTTTTTGGGTTTATTTTAATCAAAAGGGAAATTCCAATTGAGATCATAGGGATGTAGATGGAGAAAAAGTTGCATGCTCTGTATATATATGTTTATTTCACAAATCTACTTTCACTTTTTTAGTATCGTTCTACTGAAGCTTTTAAGCTTCAAAGACACTTTCGGATGACCACATGCGCCATCTTTTTCAATTCAACATGGAAAATAGTTAAGGTGTTGTAGTAGTATTTATCTTTTATCTAGAATTTAATAGTACACTTTTGTATATATAAATTGGAATCATATGCTTACAAGAGATTGGGTACTTATTCGACCAAAAAAAGAGACCGGGTACTTAATGTTGACTATTTTCGAATGTTTTTTTTATTAGGAAAGGAATTAGGAAAGTCTAATTTGTAACACCCCGATAATTTATAAGGAATTGAGGTGTTCCCTATATCAACAAGAGCTCTTTCTTTTCTGAGTTCGAGTGAGGACCCTTGCACGCTTAACTTCTGAGTTCTTTGTCCTCACTCGAACTCAGAAAAGGAAGAGCTCTTGTTGACATGGGGAGCACCTCAATTCCTTATAAATTATCGGGGTGTTACAATCTCCCCCACTTAAGCACTTGACGTCCTCGTCAAGGCCCAAAGACCACCCTCTAGGTCGAGCGCCCGCCCTCCGAGCCAAGCCAACTCGTAACCTAGAGTCGGCTCTGATACCATTTGTAAGGCCCGAGACCTTAGAAGCGCTATCCCATGCCAACCCGAGGACTTCACAAGAGGTCACCCATCCTGGTACTACTCTCGCCCTTGCACGCTTAACTTCTGAGTTCTTTGTCCTCACTCGAACTCAGAAAAGAACGAGCTCTTGTTGACATGGGGAGCACCTCAATTCCTTATAAATTATCGGGGTGTTACATAATTTATAGAGAGATTCATTGCCTTAGAGCAGTTTTGCGGATGAGGTCTCTGAGCACTGGGTCGGAGGCATTCTGGAGGGAGGAGAAACGACGAAACGATCCAGCGATGTAGTAGTCCACAACAGATTTGGCTTCTTGGAAAACAAGAGAAAGACTCCAACTATGAAAGTAGCCTAGCAGACTTTGAATATCCGTTCGAATAAGCTCAATCTCCCAAGGACAACTCCAGTCACTTTGCATGACTCTAACCAGTTGCAGGTTGTCACCTTCAATCTGGACGTGGGGAACGCCACGTCAGATGGCCTCAAGAATCTCTTGTCGAAACGCCACAACTTCAGTCATCAAGACGCACTGACGACCAAGAAGTCCACCGTCCATGCGAATGGGTGAGCCTTGATGATCGAGTAGGATGAATCCAAAAGAAAAGACACCATCATAATTCATTGTACCATCAAAGTCGAGTTTGATTTGATTTTGTGGAGGCTTTACCCATCTAGCTTTAACCCTTTTATTTTTCCATGGGTCTTCACCCCAATGGTGGGGCATTTAGGGTTTTTAGTGTTTGCATTTTTCCAATGATCAATTTGTTTGTGAATGAAGGCGCACATGCTGTTTGGAATGAATTGGGATTGGTCGTCATCGAGATTAAATGTTTTTTTATTCCTAAAGTACCATATGCACCACCAGAAATATGACAACCATTCTAGATCACACTTTCGAGATCTTGGGTTGAGTTTCATCCAAGAACTGGAAAGGCATGTCATATGCGGGGTTGATTTGGTTGATGATGCGGGCTAGGTTTGGCTTGATGGTTTTTAGGGTTTGGATTGTGAGTGGGCATTTTAGTAGAAGGTGAAAGGAATATTCACATGTACTACTACACCCCACACATGTAACATCTCCTTTTTATACAGGGATGTCACCGCTAGTGACCTCAAGATTAAAATCTCGAAGTCACCCAAGTCTTATTGTAACTACAGAACTTAACCATAAACTTTAAATGCGGAAGCAAAACATTAAATAACTTGGTAAATTGCTTACAACAATACGGTAAAAAAGTTAAGAATGGTCCTCACAACCCGAGGATCTCATTCATACCAATCTTATTTAATATGCGGAAGCAAAAAACTACTAAAGCAACAAGACAGACACGTCCAACTTCTGAAGACGCCTCTTCAATCCATGATGACTCCTCCTCCTCCTCTTGATGTGCTGAATGGAAATACAGTTGACATCAACTGACCATGAAAAGGAAAAGAGCGGTCGGGTTAGTCTTGTGACAGCCTAAGCAAGTGGATATTCTAAGATGTAGGGAGAGAGTGTAGTTACGGGTATCGGAATCCGAATGAAAGCCGGTCAAAACCCAATAGCCACATCCTTCCACAAAAAACGTTATGGATTTTGAAAAGAGAAAAGAAGAGATCATCAAAAAGGATGACATCTCGGACTTTTAATGCAGATATGTTAGGAACGTTATTTACACACATATTGTTATTGTTGGTTTATTAAACCCTCGTTGACTCCGCGCACCTCAACAACCTCACCACATACGTGTTGTGTGAATTTAGATTGGAACCAGATGACAACGGAATCCGAGAGCGTGGACGGTTTCTCATTTTGTACCGACCATATTATCCATATTACTTTGTGTACGACTACACTTATCTGAGTAGCTTTTAAACTTTAAGAATAATTCCACTTGGATTATTAGGTACTTTAATTAAAAGAGACAAAGTCTCGGAATACTTCTGAAGATATTCGGGCACCTACGTCCCATGGCACTTAAAAGTGTGAACACCCCTCATCGGTTGAGGGATATGGGTCATGACCTTACACTAGGGATAAAACGACCTAGTGAACATTTAATTTTTAATATAATATGAGTGAAAAGACTCTAAGATTTGCTCCTTACAGTTGAGCTTAAAATTAATACATATAGCTTCACACAACAATAAGGCCTACATTCACAACTAATGTAGCCTAAGGTATGACTAGAAACAACAGTCATTAAATCTAGTAATCTAATACAATCCTAAGTTCAATTTTAAAAAGTTCCTAACACATCTTAAAAACGTCATGATAAAAATCATGCTTTAGAAACAAATACGGAAAAAGAACTAATTTCACTTGCCTTGGTTGACACGATAACTGGCTACGGACAGAAATTACTCGCGATTACGATTTGGACTTGTTCTTATTTCAATCAACCACAAAATAAATTGTCGTTAATTTATTTTGCTAATTCGGAAAATTTTGATTTTTAAGGAACCACAAAGGAATTAAGTTTATAAAAATTATAAACTTGTACATTATATTAATAACATCCTCTCCATTAATATAATGACATTAACTTAAACCTTAACATATATATAGAGTTTGGTTCAGATGAAACAAACTCTTATCCTGAAATGTGAAAGGAATGCACTTTTCCTAGTTCGTGGTGCACTTTTCATACAAAACTGCATTGCAAAATACGAAAAGTGCACTGCAAAGTATGAAAAGTGCAAATCCGAAAAAGTGTAATCTGAAATTGAAAAAGTGCACTACGAACTAGGAAAAGTTTATTCGTTTCAGGATAAGAGGTCGTTTCATTTGAATCAAACTCCATATATAACCTAAGGTTGTTTATTTTATTTAAAATGTAAATAGTTTTTTTATAGTTTTAATCTTAACTTCAAATTAAAATTCCTTATAATATATATGTGACATAATATTATATAATTTAGTTAAACACAAAATTTTATGTCATGAACTTAGATTTTCCAAGTATAAAATACCCAACTAAAATTTATTTTTAAAATAATGATTCCAAATAAACCCTTATAATGTATATATATTTTAAGAGTTTGGTTCAAATGAAAGAAACTCTTATTCTAAAATGTGAAACAAATGCCCTTTTCCTTTTTCGTAGTGCACTTTTCAAAAAGTGCATTGCAAAATACAAAAAGTACAATCCAAAAAAGTGCACTACAAAAAGTACGAAAAGTGCAAATCCGAAAAAGTGCATTCTAAAATAGAAAAAGTGCACTACAAACTAGGAAAAGTGCATTCGCTTCAGGATACAAGTTCGTTTCATTTGAACCAAACTCCATATTTCAAACCCTAATATTGATTTTATTTAGTTAAATCTATTTCAACTTATATCAAAATAGGAGTTTATTCATTATTCCCACATAAAATTCCCATTAAAAACCACATTCATAAATCTCCAACAAAATACCCATTTAGATTTATAAATTTAATTAAATATTAAAAAGGCACAATTTTAATTAAAACCTCAAAACATAATTTTAATAAACCTATTCCTTCTTTTTAATTAAATAAAATATCATTTTTTTATATAAAACCGAACCCATTTTTTCTAATAATATTTTTTTAAACAACCTAACCTAAACCTAAAAAAACAATCTAGTCCTAAAACTACTAATGCTAACATGAACGACACATCAACAACAAATAGGGGGTGTTAAAAGGGGGTGACAACCGAGGCACAGAAGATTGAACACTTCCACGAGTCGATGAACTTGTGGGTAAACCCCACATGGTGCATCATTCTTGCCCAACCTTGGAGGCGTATGTGGACGTCGCATACAAGGTGGAAGTTACTCTGGAGGAGTCCGCTAAGAAGTTGAAGGGGGATAGTGGTCAACCTAATAAACCGCCCTCCCACTTCATCGGTTTTAAGAGGCCTGCTCTGCCAATGCACTCTGATCGCTCTAAACAATCGAAGTTCTCGTCCGCTCCTACACACTTTACTTCTAGGAGCGTTTCAAAAGGCCTATAACCTGCCATAATTGCAGGGCGAAAGGCCATTTGAACTGCCACTGCACGAGGTTGAAGAAGACTTGCTTTAATTGTGGCAAGGAGGGTCACATGGAAATCTACTCCCGTCAGAAAGGGAATAAGGCAGCCAAATCGAAGCAGAGGTCCATTGCTCCTGGAAATGGAGGACGACCTAATACTGGGAAGACCGAAGCAAGTCAAGTATCAACGCAAAACCAAAGAAAGGCTCCGATGACTTCGGGGCAAGGTCAAAGGATATACGAGATGAGAAGGACTGATAGACCAGAAGTACTAGTGACGCAAGGTACATCATCTTTCTGGTTGGTTACTGTATTACTGTTGTTTGATACGGGTGCTAGGCACTCGTTTATAGCAGAAGTTTGTGTAAATAAGTTAGGGTTACAATGTAATACGTGTGAGCCATTCATTTTTAGTCTTCCAAAAGGGGACAAGATGGTTGGACAAAGATGTTGTCTGATTTTCCGACTGACATTCAAGGCGAAAAGTTTGAGGCTAATCTAATATGTATACCCAGGGCTCCTTACGACCTGAACAAGAGGCGAAAAACTTGTTGAAGTCGATGATCGCCATGACGCGATCATCGACTTCAACAAGCGCACCATGAGAATTACCTCTACATGAGGTCGCATATGCAAATTCAAGATTTTCGAGAAGAGGACAACGGTAAAGTGATTCGCACAATGAAGGATGATAACCATAATCAAAGAATTTTCAGACCTATTCCCATAAGAGATTCCGGGATTACCTCCGCATCGAAGCGTGGAATTCTCCATAGAACTAGAACCTGGAACAGGGTCAATCTCACGTGCTCTGTATCGCTTGGCTCCAATGGAGATGAAATAATTAAAGAAGTAGTTGGAGGAACTTCTTGAGAAAGTATATATTCGACCAAGCGCATCACCATGGGGAGCGCCAGTCCTTTTCGTCAAGAAGAAGGATGGGACCTCCCGATCATGTATCGAATATCAGGAGTTGAGCAAGGTCACCATCAAGAATAAGTATCCGTTATCACGGATTGATGCCTTATTAGATCAGCTACGTGGTACCAAGATGTTTTCTAAAATCGACACGCTAATTCTGAAGTAATTGTAATACCCTGTTAGTTTATAAGGGATTGAAGTGATCCCATGTCAATAAGAGTTCTTCCTTTTCTAGGTTCGAGTGAGGACAAAGTGTAGGATCATTAGTATGTCTAGGTCGTCGACCTAGTCTAACAACTTAGCCAAAGTTTCCAACTTAGTCAAACTCACCAACATGAGTGTATACATAGAGGAAATTTAATTTAACTGAAAAGACTTACTTGACACACGAATTTTTTATAGTGGAAACACTTAGTCAACAAACTCAGTTAACTAAGTGAAAAACCATTCGCTTCGAATTTTCTCACTTGGTCGGATTAAAAGTCGTAGCTTGCTTTATTGATCTCTTGATTATGCTTACAAGAACAACCCGAAGTTAATCTTACTCTCTCATTATGCTAACACTCTTTTGAACCGAGCAAGACCCTATGCTCAATCAACTATCAAGCTTACATGTCTCTTCTTCTTTCGAACTCTCGAACAATCTAACTTTTCTCTCAAGAATATGTAAATGGAGTTCGTGGTTTTTCCTCTCTAAATTTGCAATATCAGCTCTATGATTCTAACCTAATAACCACGAATTATATAGGGTAGCACTCTAGGATTTAGAGATATATTACTTCCTTTTTTTATTAAGGAAGATAACATAAACCAAATCCTTAGAAATCTTCCTAATGATAAAACAAATATTATAATAAACAAACCCCTTAGCGCTTAAGCAAGATCCACGTCCTTTCTTATCTTGAGAAGATTCTTTCCTTAATTAAACTAATATGATATCTCACGCAATCTTCTCATGCATTTTTAGTCCGCCTTCTTGTCGAGTCGAGGACATAGCATAGGTTGGCGAACTATTTTGCAGTTGTAACAGCCCATCTTATAATCCGGGTTGTTACCTGGTTGTGGACCACACCTGGGTCCACCAAAACAAGCCTGACAACAAATTCACGAACATTGGACCTTGCAACAAAGGCACAGTAAGAAAAGCCAAGAAAACATCCAACTTATCATTTTCAAAATGACTCGAAAACCAATGTGAATACAACCGACTGCTAGCACTAAAGCCAACATACTGGCGACCAACATTAACTCAATATTACTATTAACTACACTAACCTTGCAACTATGGATTCAAGCCATAACTCAATACCACAATAACAAATAAGCACGAGATTAATCAATATAATGCTCATGCAACATATATCATAACAACCAGCAACAATTCCTCCATAATCCAAACCATAACCATTCTCCAATTCAGGCAACCCGGACCTGCCTTCGAAACATGGTACACGGCTAGCGCGCACGCTAAACTCATGCCCATTTTCTTTCCCATCACCCTTCTTTCCCCGGCTAAGCCTCTACTAGAGCACTTGCCAAAACAATCAATTTTTGAAGGTGATCTCCACACGCCGCATGACTATGTCCCGGGTCTCTTCTCCCTCGACTTGTCCGTGTCCATAATCACACCCGCAGAGATCAAGTTGCATACAATAAAAATTATTGAAACTATTCCAATAGCTTTCCAATATGAAAATATAGTATGGAATAATATTCCAAAATAGAGTTCCACACATTCAATTTACTAGTTTAACACATAACATGATCGCAAGCTAAGTAAGTCTAGACGACTTACCTTGAAGACGAATTCTCTAGGCCAACAAACAATAACTAACACGCAAAGTGGTCCCCTGTTGTCAAATATAACAAAAGATTTCTCAACAACGAGCTCACGGAAACACTTCTTAATTGTATACTCAAATTCTACAATCTCCCAATCGATAAACGATTTAATTTCCGAATATCGATATATAACCAATCCTTAGTTATCATGCTTTAAGGAGCCATCTTGGCGAAATTATAACTAATTATCCGCTTCACTTATGAAACAACTTTCTAAAAAAAAAGTGTTCCTCAGTAACAGTTCTTAAAGGTAATCTCGGATCAAACAGATTAACAACGAATCCTGAGTAATTATCCGAAGTCCTTTACCTGCCAATCGGTATCCAAAACTTGTATTCGCTATAACTGAAGATCCTGACGTCCGTTTCTCGAGCGGTTTGAACCTGTGGGACCGTATCAACATCAAGATTATAAAAACAATTAATTTAATTAGCAAAGCGGAACCGAAAGGCCCTTACGGTGGCTCCGCAATCAACCCGCTAATTAATTTCGATCGTATATACCTTCACTCGAGCCCATGGCTCATTTGGATCGATAGTGGCTCGATCCCCGAGCCCAAGGGTGGCTGGGCGTTTCCCGACGGTGGCCCTTGCGTTGGGTGGTGGTCAGATGGGCTAATGATCGCCGACGGCGTCATTTTGGCGAGGCAAAGAATAGCCGACGGTGAAGCGCTCTTTCCTCCCGAGTCTATCGTCCTTGTTCTCTCCCTGGTTCTGGCTACCTCTTGCAGCAACTCAAACCCAAAATATGGAGGAAGAAGAAAGTGAGGTGGAGGAGGAGTGGTGAACGGGGTAGAGAGGCCAACCGGATGTGAAGGATTCTTCTCAAATCCGTCGTCGTCCGCCCTCTCTTGTCCTGGTTCCTTTGCTTTTCATGGGAAATGATAGACTTTGACGAGGCTAACAAGATAAGCGTCCCCATCCACTTTCTCTGGTTCCTTCAATATTAAGGCAAGAAAGGCGGTTTAAAACCAAAATTCGTCTCGGAACGAGACTCGCGTTAAAGAGGTAAAATTATATACCTCGGGTGGAAAAACTCACTAAAAGAAAAACGTCCCGTAAATTATGTAGACCAATAAAACCAATTTTCCATGATTTTATCTTGCTACCTTCAATTTTTAAGGCTTCCGTTTCGTATTTTACATCCTTTACTGTACGAAATTTAAAAGACGGCTTATCCAATAAATATTCTTTTTCCACTGAAAAATCCTAGAATTCATATCGATCCATAAAATCATTTCTTTGTGATTTTAGGATATCACCAACAATTTTCTAGGATTTAAATTCCGACAAAATATTGGATTAAGCGTTAAAACGAACAAAGAAGTTAAAAAGATATCCGAGAAAAATTCAAAAAATATCCTCAAAAACCGTTGTTATTACATTAGTACCCCCTTAAAAATGGTTTCGTCCTCGAAATCAAGGAGAACTTGGATCACAAGGAAGGATAGCATAAGCACACACACACAACCACTACAAACCTATACAGAAGTTTGTATTACCCCCTTAAAAAAAAACATACTGTTACTTCTACACCAAGCATAAAACAACCACTGCTTAGTTACCAAACTTCTTCTTTACAACGTTCATTAACTTTGGAAAATGAGTCAGCATTTCCCGTCTAGTTTCTCAAGTCTTTTCTTTACTTCCATTTTTAGGCCAAGATAACCTAATCAAAGGTATTTTTCTTATTCACGATTCAACCTGACCTTTCTTCACAAGTGTCATTTGGTTGAATATCCATCTCATTATTGTTGAGTACATGAGATATATTGAACACATACTATCAAGGAAAACATTACGGATAGAATGCACTGATGGTGGCAATGTCAACTGATAAACAAGCTTATCAGTTCTTTCCAGTATCTCAAAAGATCCAACATAGCGAGCATTTACGTTGTCTCGCATTCCCCAGTGGAATATGCCTTTCAAGGCGGATACCAGAACAAAAACATTGTTCTTTACAATGAACTTAACATGCTCTCACTTAAAACAACACACTTTTGAGCAGTTAGCACTCTTGGTTGTGCTAGTGCGATATCAATTGTTTTTCTCTTGGCCAAGTCTGGCCCAAGAAGAACCTTGTCAGCATTGTCATTCCAACAAATTAACAATCAACACTTCTAGCCTTATAAAGCCTTAAAAGAGTCATTTCTTTACCGTGTAATCAAAATTCTTGTATGTGAATTCACTCAAACTCAAACTACCATTCCAACTCGTGTGGAATCCAAAATACATGTTCTCGGGAGTTTGAATTTGTTTCCTTGCATTGTTCATCACTTTGATGAGGGAAGCCAACGCTAAAATTCAATTCACTCCACAAAGCTTGATGTCACTCCTTTCAAAACTTTAGCATGAACCATCGATCTCAATCAGAGATAATAGTCTTTGAGGTTTTATGAAGATGAAAAATTTCATGCATGAACACCTCAGCTAACTTCTGTACTTTCTAAGTCATCTTAATTACATTAAAATGAACACTCTAGATGAGTTTCTTAACAACCTCCATATGAATCCTTCTTTCATTAAGTCTTGAATGACTAATGACAAGAATCCATTGTAACATCTTCCCATTTCCATTCTGAAACAGGAAGAGACTATAACATTTCATCTGGTCTTCTATGCTCAATCAGGAATTCCAGACAAACCAAGCATATCAAAACGAACTCGGTGACAATTCGCTTCATGTCAGGCCATCATTATCTCAAATCCTTATATATTTTCTGGTTCCAGGATGAACTAATTAAGCAAACAACTATGCTTCGTTTGAAATAAGCTTTCAAAGCTCATCAACAACAGATACACATAAATAGTTTTGAAACCAAGCAATCCATAATCTTGAATAACAAATCCTGGTGTCTTACCTTATTGATCTTAAATAATATTACTTTCCCATACTACTTTTTCTTGATCTGGTCATCAGATTTTGAATAAAATCCTAGGGGATTCACACAACCTTGTTGTCATCTAAACTAAACCTTTAGTCCTTCTCAAATTAGTTTCTTTACAAGGATTACTTAAAATCCTTACTCAATTTCCTTTTTGAGATAAAATCTCAGTATTACTTTAACCAAGAATATGAGATTTATCCAACACATGACAAGATAATAACCTATCTTGTCAATCCTTTACATCCTTTTCTCAACCAAAACTCAGCTTGGGCATACTGACATTCAAAAGTAGTTATCTCTCTCAACTACTTCAAACTACACTCTTACACATTACTATACCAACATATTGGGCAATAATACCTTTAGTCCAATAATTTCCAACAAAAATGTCTCCATTGACAATTTTTAGTCTTTTTCATCAAAGAACTGTTTAGACTTCATTTAACATTCTGACTTGTTGAGCAACCTAAATCTTAGGATTAAAAACATATCCCCGCGTGTCCACTTTCTATATCCAACAACTTATTAGGCTGAGATTGAATATCAATACTAATTTACATATCCAAACTGCAGACCCATTGGAGTTCTGCTTAAAGTCCTCACTTGACTATCTTATTTCAAAGAGATTTAAGTTTTCAAGACAACATGAAAACAAATAACAACTAATGGAGAAATTACTAGTACATCCTTTATTCCAAAGAAAGGATTACTACAATTTCATTCCTTAGAAAGGGTTCCATTCCAGGAGTCCATATCAACTTACTTTCAAGGACAATTCCGCTAAAAAGGTAATGACTTTCTTAGGTCATGACGTCAACCAAGATGAACTACTAGCAACTGCTTAGAGAATTCAATAATCGTTGACTGAAAACAATCCCAAACTTTTAGAGAAGTACGGAGTTACTCCATGCTCTTTAGAAACCAACACAAATTTGTAAAGAATCTTACCAAAGTTCTTTACTTATAATCGAACTATTTTGGGAAGTTTGACCATACTCCTTAAATGGTATAGGATACCAAGGATATACTAACTGAAAGGAGTTTTACAAGATACTTGATATAGAAATTGCTATAATGCAAAAGAAAGCTTACATCTTTTCATCTCAAACAACTACACTTGCACAACTCATATAATTGAAAAACTTATATGATTGCCAAATCATACCAGAAACGTGTTATTCTTTACGACCCAAGTGAAATCACTTATCAAATGGTTATTTCCAAATTCCCATCACAGCCTTTGTGTAATCATTCCAACCTTGACAAGAAATGTAACTTCTACAAATTTCTTATTTCGAGCTTAAACCTGAGGAATTACGTGATCTAATTCCACCATAAACCTAACCAAATAGTCAATGAACACCCATTTTATCTCTCCATAAACACTGTAAGGGCATACGTCAATCTAAACAACATCACTACACCTTTATAATGATCATATCTTCCTCAAAAAAAAACTATCATAGGAATATCTTTTCTTCAACTAATGATAACCCAATCTCAATTCCACTTCTGAAAACACCATGGCCCCTTGCAATTGGTCCAACAAGTCATCATTATAGGACAATGTGTTCTCGTTCATAATAATCACTTAATTCAATTCTCAATAATCAATACACCATCATAGGAAATATCCTTCCTCGGGTCTATACGACTCAGAACTTTCGATATTGATCTCATTCCCAACTCCACTTCACTATTATAATCGTCCCCACTCTAAGGTGGTAATCCTTAAAGCTAATCCCGTAATAACATTCACTCACAACTTACAAACATCAGGTATATTCTAGATGTATAGTCTTTCCTTGTCCTCTTGAAAGGCAGATCACTAGTATCCCACATATCCATCATTGTACAACTTGGCAATCCTTGCCACACTCCTTACTAACCTAAACCCTTTGACCCTACTTCTTTGACATACAATCAACTACCTTCGATCTCGGTTGCCTCTGCAATTCCCCAAACTAACCTAGATGCTCTACAACAACATTTTGATTAGGCACAACTCCCGTGCCCCTCAAATTCAGAAGAAATCCCACCCAGATGGCTCGAATAACATTAACAATATCTAGTGGTACTTCAAACTATGGCACCACTACTGGTCCACAAACTCTTCCTCCCATAAAAGCATCTTATCCTAGAGTTTTTACATCTTCCACTCCCGAATTTAGTTCTCAAGCTATCTTCATCCGTAATTCATAGTCTATGATATCCAAATCATAGATCAACTCAGGATTAACACTTCACTTGAAGATGATCTAATAAATCATCATTGGAAGAAAACAAGCACATGCCCTTGAGAGCATTCTTGATTCATTCTTAATAATTGTTACACCATGACTAAGCCATCTTTCTTCATCAAGAATGTCATCGAATCTTGCTATGATGACACTTTAGAACATATATATGATCTTTTATCTATTGCCTCCAATTGCATCTAAGTTATCATCCCCCACTGATCATCATTGCTACATTCCAACCTTCATTGGAGTAAAATCCTTATAGCTCGTATAGAAATCATCCTCGGTCCTTTCACAGCTTGGGAATCCAAAACTTCAATCTCTACTTGATCTCATGAATAGCATATTCCAATCAACTGAAATATTTATCCAATAACTTGATGGATATCACAAAACTAACAACCTTTCAAATAGGTTGACATACCCCAACGATCTTGTTGGTTCTCAATATTCATCATCATTGTCGTCATACTTCTACGAATATCTTTTATATCCCGTCACTTATACTCTTTATTAGAATCATACTAATGTTCAACACCATCTTTGTAGAGTTTCCTCCTCACTCTTGATCCTTTAAGCAAAGCTTGGATACCTAAAATAGGTCCTTCCAATCTCACTAGTTATTCTCTGATATGGTGAATCGATAACCCAGAGGTGTTGTCTCATTAGATCAACCAAAAGAAATACGACTAGTTTAGACCAAATTTGACTCATGTCTTCCTCTTTGGGTTAACTCGTGGATCTTCCTACCTTGATCATTGAAGGATGGTTAGTTCCCAACTATACCGTTCAAGGTCATAATCTTATTATATATACTTGTATTTCCAACATGAATTCTCTTATCTTTCTCCTCTCAGTTAGTCACAAACCTCATTATTACTTGGTTGAAGATGTTTGGGAATTCATCCCCCAACCTACTTTTTAGCAAGCTTGTCAAAGGTAATGTCGATGGTAGCTCATGCCTCCTAATCGTGTTGAGCTCTTCGTCTCATGTTTCTTTCCTAAGTAACCTAACAATGTCTATTGTGAAAGTCAACCCCAACTATTTGTCTATCACATTATGGTATTATCTCCACTTAAGTCTTCAAAATACGGTACAAGATTACTTCCATAGCCTTGTCCTAAGGCTCACTTTTCATGAATTTTAAGTCGGGTCTAAAATAGCCCTCCTTAGAAAGCTAAGGCACTAATAATCATGCTTAGTTACTCAATTAATTTTACCAACCTTCATTAACTAAACGTTAATTTAAGTTTAACGCTATCACGTCTTCATTCTTCACTGTGTCTACTAGTTCTTCCACTTATAGAGGTAGTAACATCCATCGTTACACCATCCTCGAGAACAATTAGTATCTTTTTTTTAATTAGGCTTACATATCTTATATCACTCATTAGTATTCTTAACTTGAGCTCAGGAGCAATTGCTTTTCTCCTTCCACAAAATCAATCTTTACTTATTTTACTTATCATGACATTAATCTATCAACACAATCAGTTACTTGGATTTCTACAAACATCTACTTCTATTAAACAAGCAAAATGTTTACGGATATCCTCTTGTATGATGATGATGTCTCGACGTGTCTTTCTATCCCAAATGCACTATGCCCCAAAAATCAAGTTTTTGTAAAAAAGGAACTCTAAGTTGGACCTCACGTGCTCTATTGTTAGGACCTTGTGCCCTTGTTGTCAACCTTGGCTCTGATACCAATCTGTAACACCCCATCTTATAATCCGGGTTGTTACCTGGTTGTGGACCACACCTGGGTCCACCAAAACAAGCTTGACAATAAATTCACGAACATTGGACCTTGCAACAAAGGCACAGTAAGAAAAGCCAAGAAAACATCCAACTTATCATTTTCAAAATGACTCGAAAACCAATGTGAATACAACCGACTGCTAGCACTAAAGCCAACCTACTGGCTACCAACATTAACTCAATATTACTATTAACTACACTGTCCTTGCAACTATGGACTCAAGCCCTCAAATCCCACTAAGACACGTCACGTCGAGATCGAGCATCATTGTCCAAGAAGTGATCTCCTAGAACAATTTCCATACAAGAATGTTTACCTAAAACGTTGAAAGTGGAACACATTAGCTAACAATCCTGGCATGGGCCAAACAAGAAAATCAACCATGTAGAACAAAATATAGATTATCAAAATAACGCACTCAGTCATTCCTATACATACCAAAGACCAATATGCACACCAAAACACATCGTGTAATTATATAGACTAGCATATCAATTTCCAAACCAACACTCCATACCACAATAACAAATAAGCACGAGATTAATCAATATAATGCTCATGCAACATATATCATAACAACCAGCAACAATTTCTCCATAATCCAAACCATAACCATTCTCCAATTCAGGCAACCCGGACCTGCCTTCGAAACATGGTACACGGCTAGCGCGCACGCTAAACTCATGCCCATTTTCTTTCCCATCACCCTTCTTTCCCCGGCTAAGCCTCTACTAGAGCACTTGCCAAAACAATCAATTTTTGAAGGTGATCTCCACACGCCGCATGACTATGTCCCGAGTCTCTTCTCCCTCGACTTGTCCGTGTCCATAATCACACCCGCAGAGATCAAGTTGCATACAATAAAAATTATTGGAACTATTCCAATAGCTTTCCAATATGAAAATATAGTATGGAATAATATTCCAAAATAGAGTTCCACACATTCAATTTACTAGTTTAACACATAACATGATCGCAAGCTAGGTAAGTCTAGGCGACTTACCTTGAAGACGAATTCTCTAGTCAACAAACAATAACTAACACGCAAAGTGGTCCTCTGTTGTCAAATATAACAAAAGATTTCTCAACAACGGGCTCACGGAAACAATTCTTAATTGTATACTCAAATTCTACAATCTCCCAATCGATAAACGATTTAATTTCCGAATATCGATATATAACCAATCCTTAGTTATCATGCTTTAAGGAGCCATCTTGGCGAAATTATAACTAATTATCCGCTTCACTTATGGAACAACTTTCTAAACAAAAAGTGTTCCTCAGTAACAGTTCTTAAAGGTGACCAAATCTCGGATCAAACAGATTAACAACGAATCCTGAGTAATTATCCGAAGTCCTTTACCTGCCAATCGGTATCCGAAACTTGTATTCGCTATAACGGAAGATCCTGACGTCCGTTTCTCGAGCGGTTTGAACTTGTGGGACCGTATCAACATCAAGATTATAAAAACCATAAATTTAATTAGCAAAGCGGAACCGAAAGGCCCTTACGGTGGCTCCGCAATCAACCCGCTAATTAATTTCGATCGTATATACCTTCACTCGAGCCCAGGGCTCATTTGGCTCGATAGTGGCTCGATCCCCGAGCCCAAGGGTGGTTGGGCGTTGCCTGATAGCAGTCCTTGCGGTGGGTGGTGGTCAGATGGGCTAACGATCGCCGGCGGCGTCATTTTGGCGAGGCAAAGAATAGCCGGCGGTAAAGCGCTCTTTCCTCCCGAGTCTATCGTCCTTGTTCTCTCCCTGGTTCTGGCTACCTCTTGCAGCATCTCAAACCCAAAATATGGAGGAAGAAGAAAGTGAGGTGGAGGAGGAGTGGTGGACGGGGTAGAGAGGCCAACCGGCGGTGAAGGATTCTTCTCAAATCCGTCGTCGTCTTCCCTCTCTTGTCCTGGTTCCTTTGCTTTTCATGGGAAATGATAGACTTTGACGAGGCTAACAAGATAAGTGTCCCCATCCACTTTCTCTAGTTCCTTCAATATTATGGCAAGAAAGGCGGTTTAAAACCAAAATCCGTCTCGGAACGGGACGCGCGTTAAAGCGGTAAAATTATATACCTCGGGTGGAAAAACTCACTAAACGAAAAACGTCCCGTAAATTATGTAGACCAATAAAACCAATTTTCCATGATTTTATCTTGCTACCTTCAATTTTTAAGGCTTCCGTTTCGTATTTTACATCCTTTACAGTACGAAATTTAAAAGACGGCTTATCCAATAAATATTCCTTTTCCACTGAAAAATCCTAGAATTCATACCGATCCATAAAATCATTTCTTTGTGATTTTAGGATATCACCAACAATTTTCTAGGATTTAAATTCCGACAAAAATATTGGATTAAGTGTTAAAACGAACAAAGAAGTTAAAAGGATATCCGAGAAAAATTCAAAAAATATCCTCAAAAACCGTTGTTATTACAGCAGTTTCGAAGTTGGCCACTTCACTTGCGTTCGGAACAGCACAGGTTCGCGACATAGAGTAAGTTGGCGACTTATCAAAGTCTTGAACTCACATTCTACCAACTCTTCCATTCCATCTTGGTTCACATGTCCGTGACTTCTCACATGTCCACGACTTCCTTCAAGTTTGGAACCATCAAAATCAAAGCTTCACTTTCTAACACAAAGAACTTAGAAGTTAAGCGTGTAGGGGCGAGAGTAGTATTAGGATGGTTGATCTCTTGGGAAGTCCTCGAGTTGGCATGGGATAGCTTCTAAAGACTCGGGCCTTACAAATGGTATAAGAGCCAAAGCTTTTTATGCAAACCCTTAGGACGATCCTTCCGTGTACTAATCCTTAATCCTTACCTTATCCATTTGTGGAAAATGGATTGCCCTCAATGCTGATTCAACAAAGCCGGGAACCAGTTGATCAATGCTCAAGAGGAGCTCGAGGAACCTCAAATGGGAGTGTTGAGTACCTGCTTTGAATGTTGTTTCTATTTGTGAACTACGTAGGGGATATGTACCCCACGTTTTGTAGGCTTTTGCCCTAAAACTATGTTTTATGATATAAATAAAGTATGACTTCTTTCGCTAAACATGAGTAGGTGAGTAACCCAACGCTTTATCAATCTTATAGATGAGTCAAGCCGAAAAAATGAAGGGGTTCCTAGTGGTAGAAACCACCAACAAGTTCCAAACCAACGCGAACAACTACCCCCGGCAAATGTCCAAGTCGTGGTGGATGCCACAACTACGGAGGCATTCAGGCATTCTTAGCCCAAAACGCTCAAAACAACGTCAACGAGGTGGCATCGCAAGCCTCAAGTGTGGAGGTTGATCAAACCCAACCCAGGGGGCGTGTGAGGAAACAGGCTGACTTGGCTAACTTCTCCAGGGACTTCGGGAAGGTGGACGAGACCTTCCTAGCAATGAAGCTCGACAATTATGACGACATTAGAGAGCCGTACAAGATTACTTATTAGTTCTCCCATGTGGAGAGACTCGTGAGAAACATTAAGTGCGCTGAGGTTGAGAAAGTGTACATAGCCTAACTCCAGCTCAAGGAAGGTGCCAGTGAATGGTGGGAAGGCACCGACATGGCCAACAACCCTGATCTGACGTGGGCCATGTTCAAAAAAATGATGTATACACTCGCCCGCGATGAGAAAGAAAAAGCTGAAGGAGTTTATCCACCCGAACAAAGAAGGGTTAAAGGTGTCACAACTCGCCCTGAAGTTTAACAACTTACTTCAGTGCGCAAGTGCTGAGGTGACAACCGAGGCACAAAATATCAAACACTTCCACGAGTGGATGAACTTGTGGGTAAAATCCCACATAGTGCATCGTTCTTGCATAATCCTGGAGGCATACGTGGACCCCGCATATAGGGTGGAAGTTACTCTGGAGGAGTACGCCAAGAAAATGAAGGGGGACGGTGGTCAACTTAACCGACTGCCTCCCACTTCAGCGGTTTTAAGAGGCTTGCTCCGCCAACGCACTCCGAACGCTCCAAACAATCGAAGGCCTCATCCGCCCCTATGATACGGAATTATCTCCTCGATTGCTCGATGATGACAATTCGGTCTTATTTTGGCCCGATCTTGACAAGTAATTCTCTTTTTCAAACATGAATTGACCTTAAAGTTAGAAACTTGTAACGCAAGTAACACGAATGAACAAATAACGAAACTGATTTGGGATATTGATAAAATCAACTTTGATAGTTCAATTGGATTGGCTCTAACGCTAAATCCAATTGATTAACTAGGTTTGATCTTTAATAATCAAACTAGAACAATCTCAATTGACTAGACCAATAATTCAAATTGAACAAACGTAAGAGAGAGAAAATTCAAATGGAGTATGAAGATGAACGATCAGTTTGAGTGCTTGAACACGATTGTTTTAATGGCCCAAAAGCAAGACTAAACCAAAGGGGTTTAATCTTACTTCAAGCTGATTTTTCATTAATGGAATTGCAAAGTATAAATAGTAGAATACAAAGCTGAAACTTGGAGAGCAAGCAAGGGGTATGGCTGGCCCTAGAGGGGTAGATTTGGCCTTTACTTGCTTCCCAAGATATAATAAAATATCTATAACTATATCTATCTAGATTCCCTTAAATAAAATAAATCATGGCTGATTTATTTATTTAAGAAAATATCCTAACAAACTCAAAATATCTAAAAGATAATAAAAACATAGGAGAGAGAATAATCAACCACTAACACCAGCCTATGGTCGAAATCCTCTTAACATAAATAAATAAAAATCGTCCTTAATAAAAATAAATAAAGATAGAAATTTAAATTGAAGATAAGATTCCCGTAAGACTTGAACAACTCTCAGTAAAACCCATGTTTCGGTCCTTTGATGTTGGATTCTAGATTTGATGTAAACTACAAAGTTGTAGAACTTTTAATTATCTTTCCAACGAGTACTTATCGGACTTGAGATGAATTTTCTAGCCCAAGTTATGACCAGTTTACTGAGCACTGTTTTTAATTTGACGGTCTTCTTAACTTTCGAACTTTTGTGACTTCATTCATCCTCTTCCTTGGTGGTCGAGGACGCCATTGATGAACATAATTAAAGGATAATATGGAATCCATGAAACCTTCTTGAACTTGAATGCTCGGAACCTTAGTAAAGGTCTTGGTGTTTGGCCTCCATTCGTCTTCAACGAATCATTCGCTTTGATCCTCCCTTGATTTGCATCACCCTACACACTTTACTTCTGGGAGCGTTTCAAAAGGGCCTATAACCTGCCATAACTACGGGGCTAAAGGCCATCTGAACCGCGACTACGCAAGGGAGAGGAAGACTTGCTTCAATTGTGGCAAGGAGGGTCACATGCAAATCTATTGCCTCCAGAAAGGGAATGAGGCAGCCAGATCGGAGCAGGGGTCCGTTGCTCCTGGAAACGGAGGACGGCCTAATACTAGGAAGACCGAAGCGAGTCAGGTATCAACCCAAAACAAGGGAAAGGCTCCGATGACTTGAGAAGGAAGAAAAGAATTAAATCTTGGTGTTAATTTAGAATTGAGTTGAGTCTTGATTCCCATATTTAACACCACCAAATGATTAGTATGCAGTAATGCAAAGATCCCCAACATAAGCACACATGGCCAGCATACGGTAAAATACAACACCTCTATATAATGCCCAATCAATCTGATAGTGCTATTATTTGATAAAGAAAGGTTACACATGCAGTGGCATTAGATACAATGACTATTTCTACAAATAAGAAGCAAAGTACAGATACCACCAATCTTTGACGAGTAATGATCTTCAGCGGAGCTGTTTTGTTGCAGAAAATTGTATGTGTTCATAAATCATAATGGAGAAACGGTCATGAATGAACTAAAAGAGCTGATAATGGATTCATAAACCTTGATTCCCTTTAGGAATACAGTCTCCTCCAGATACTGCAAGATGAGGTTGCTATGGTTAGAGAGTGATCAAGACAGAGCCCTCAAAGAGAAAAATAAGTTGAGACGGTTATCAGACCTCATTATGATCATGAAGCAAGATGGGAGTATTTGTCATTGGGGAGAAACAGAGAGCAGGAATCCCCATCTGCCTTATGAAACGGGCATCTGTAGTAGAAGCCAATATTTCAGGCTTTCCAAGTTTTCCTCCAGCTGCTGCAATAGCTTGCTCGAAAACAGACCACCAAGGATTCGAGTCATTTGTGAAAGTGATGAGTGGGCGGCCCTTGTAATCTCTCGAGGGACCACTTTCTGATATCTGCACAAATAACAGTCAACTCATTTATTGGATGTCCAGTAACAAGGCTGAAGTAAATTGCAGTATCTGCAACTATAGAACAGTACCAAACTAAAAATTGATAGGCACCACACAGCTAGTACATTGAAATTCTCTAGTACAAAAAAGCAGATGTGCATATTGAGATTCTGCATGATTAATTTTGATGCTCCAGATGTGCTTCTCTTTAAAGCTTTCTCACCAGTTAAATTCCATCTTTATTGAAGGTACATGTCAACTATAATATCAGATTTTAAATGTGCTAGGGTCTCAAGTCTTCAAAACATAGCATTGAAAAAATGCTGCATTATCTATTGTGATAAGAAAGCGCTCTTAGTTCAGCGAAATATTGGACTAGATAAGTTGGAGTGGATAAGCGCTACATCCTTGTCAATTAGTCTACAGTGTCATTGTAGAGAATCCTTTCCCTGCGACAAAGAAATATGAACTATCAAGGTTCACAACATAAAAGAAAATGTGTCTCCCATAAAAAGGTGTTCTAATATATAAAAGATATTACCAGTGAAATAGCATTTATACAACTATTGTCAATAAAGCAGCGTTTTTTCAATCTCTGGGATTTAGAGGCTCATTTCCCTGAGCACTTATCAGAATACTTCACACAACAATTACTCAAATGAAAAAGCAAAATGTAAAAATTACCAAGGGTGAGTTTGGAAACTTAAGTTTACATTATAAGCATTTTTATACCACATACCTTAAAAGATGTGAATGATGACAGGAGTTACCATATGGATATGGAAAGCACAAGAAATATCTTTTTAGTTTCATATGGATTCAACTGAAAGATATATGGCTTTCAGAAATTGGGGACAACAAATACAGAGATGCAATTTCACTAGTGATGGAAATATATTCTCTTACAATCATGGTGAGTGTTACCAATCCTAGACTATTTGTTTGGAATGAACCTATTAGTAATAATCATCAAAAACAAATAGAAAGAATAAGTTGAGATAAGGTACATGCCTAATCTAAAATCGGACCAAACATACCCTTTATCAATTGCCTACGCATCACCTTCACCATTTTTCTAATTTGGTTAGCAAAATATGTTGAACCGGGCTCCATCTATTACTAACTTTTATTTATACTTCCTTCATCTTTCGATGTATGTGTAAGCATGCTATTTTGTGGATGAGACAAATTTAGAAGAGGAAAAAGAGGAAGAGGGAAAAGAGGAGAAACTAATGGTAATGAAAAGAAATTGAAAAATAGAAAAGTCTATTTTTCATATTTACATCTCCTATATAAACACAAAGAGAGAAGTTTTTTGATATCATCAAATCATCTTCAGAAAATCAAAGAGAAAAAGAAAATACGAGAGAAAAACGTTAGTTTTTTCATCTTGCAAAAGAAAAGAGAGATATACAAAGGGAGATTATTTTTTCTTTTTAAACGAATATACTCTTATATACGACAAACTTGTGGCTTGTACAAGTTGTCGGTGTTATTCCTTCATATAGTAAGAAACCTACCACCCCGAGGACGTAGACATTTTGTCGAACCTCGTTAAATCTTGTGTGTTCATACCAACTTAATTATTCTCTATTAGTCAAAGCTTCTGCGGCTGCTCAACAATTGGTATCAGAGCCAAATCAAAAGTCTAAGGCGTTCAAGGTCCGATTTTGAAATCAATGGCTTCTAGGAGCGGAATTGTTAAAGTTGGAAAGTATGAGATTGAGAAATTCAATGGGAAAAATGATTTTTCCTATTTGAGGATGCAGATGAAGAATCTGTTAATATCTCAAAAGTTACACAAGGCGTTGTTGGGCAAGGATAAGAAACCCGGAGATATGAAGGATAGTGACTGGGATGAGCTCGATATAGAAGCACGCACTGCCATAATCCTATGTCTTGAAAGAGATGTAGCATTTATGGTTGATGATGAGGAAACTGCGTCAGGTGTGTGGGTGAAGTTGGAGACAAATTTCATGACGAAGACTCTTACAAACAGAATATATCTCAAGTCACAGTTACATACTTGCAAGATGGAGGAAGGAATTTCACTCCGGGATCACATCAACAAATTTGATAGGATAATTTCAAATTTGAAGGATATTGATGTGAAGGTTGAAGATGCAGATCAAGCTCTTATGCTTCTGCTTTCATTGCCGAAATCATTCGAGAATCTTGTTCAAACATTAATGCTTGTGGGCGAGACACTGACCATGGATGAAACTAGAACAGCGCTTCTCGCTGATGATCTACGGAAGGTGGCCACTAGTGGTATGACTAGTGCGAGCAATGAACAGGCACAAGGTTTGTTTGCAAGAGGAAGGGGTAATGACCGAGGAAACAGCAAGAGGGAAAAGTCTAGATCAAAATCTAGATCTCTAGCGGAAACTCGTTGTTACAAGTGTGGTGAGCTTGGGCATTGGAAGAAGGATTGTCCAAATAAACGGGTACAAGGGAAGAACAAAAACAACAAGCATAAGGGAAATCAAAATGCAAAGCAAGAAGCTAGTATTGCTTCTGATGATTGGGACGTGGAATGTTATTCTGTCAGTCACGAAACATCTGAAAATTCAAGCAATTGGATTTTAGATACCGGATGCTCTTATCATATGAGCCCAAACAGGAAGTGGTTCACTTCTTATAAATCCTTGAATGGTGGAACCGTTTTGATGGGTAACGACCATGGTTGTAAGACGGTGGGCATCGGTACAATCAAAATCAAGATGAATGATGGAATTGTTAGAACATTAATGGATGTAAGGCATGTCCCTGATTTGAGAAAGAATTTGATTTCTCTAGGTGCATTAGAATCAGGAGGTTGTAAGTTTGTGGGAGACAACGGGGTTCTAAAGGTTGTTAGTGGTTCTTTGTTGGTGATGAAGGGAATTCGTCAAGGAAACTTGTACCATCTCGTTGGCAATACAGTGACAGGAGATGTAGCGATTGGAAGTAGTAAAAGTAAGAGGGATCCAACAGAGTATACTAGGCTTTGGCATATGCGTCTTGGTCATATGTCAGAAAAAGGTTTAAATTTGCTTAGTAGGAAAGGCTTGTTTGAAAAATATAAAGAAGCCTTGCATGGAATTTTGCGAGCATTGTGTGTATGGAAAAGCACACAGGGTTTCATTTCCAACGAACAACCATAAAAGCAGAGGGATATTAGACTATGTTCATACAGATGTTTGGGGTCCGGCTAAAGTTGCTTCCAAAGGTGGTTCCAAGTACTTTGTCTCGTTTGTAGATGATTACTCAAGATATGCTTGGGTGTATTTTCTTAAGCATAAGAATGAGGTATTCGAGACATTCAAGCAATGGAAAGCAAAGGTCGAGAATAGAACACATAGAAAGCTGAAAACTTTGAGGTCTGATAATGGCACAGAGTACACAGATGGTGCTTTCAAGAAGTTTTGTGATGAAGAAGGCATTGTTCGACATTGGACGGTTAGAGACACACCACAACAGAATGAAGTCGTAGAAAGACTGAACCGTACACTACTTGAGAAAGCTAGATGTATGCGCTCCAATTCTGGTTTGGGTCGAGAATGGTGGGCGGAGTCGGTTGCCACAGCTGCTTATATTGTGAACCGATCTCCACATTCAACATTGGATGGAAATACTCCTTTTAGGGTATGGTCAGGAGAACATGCAGATTATGGAAGACTTAGAGTATTCGGATGCATCGCTTATTATCATGTCAAAGATAACAAGCTTGATAATAGGGCTAAGAAGGCAATTTTCTTAGGATATGCAAGAGGAGTCAAGGGCTATCGTCTTTGGTGTTTAGAAGATTCTAAGTTTGTAATCAGCAGGGATGTTACTTTTGATGAGAACTCCATGGCAGCTTTATCAAAAGCTGAGGTACCCAAAGGTGGTGATGTTAAAACGTTAAAATCTCAAGTAGTTGAGATAGAATAATCTGAGGATTAACCAGATTCTAGTCATGATCAAGAGGAATCTCATCTTGACACATATCGTCATGAGGATGATGAGCTAGAACATGAGGAGGTTCAGCAGGAAAATGCACAAGTACTACAACAACAGCAGCAAGAGACCGTGGCTTCCACTAGGCCAAGGCGGGTTTGTAAACCGGTTCAGAGGTATGGTTTTGATGAACCTCTGAAACACTATGGGCAGTTAAACTTAGTTGAATATGCACTCTCGGTGGAGACTGATGAGCCTCTCACCTTTAAACAAGCTATCAAAGATATTGATAAAGAGAGATGGCTGGTAGCTATGGAGGAAGAGATGAAATCTCTTCATAAGAACAAGACATGGGAGGTAGTCCCATTGCCTAAGGGAAAGACTGTTATTGGTTGTAAGTGGGTGTATAAAAGAAAAGCAGATTCATCTGAGCTCGGTGATACAAGGTATAAGGCAAGATTAGTGGTCAAGGGTTTTGCACAGAAAGAAGGTGTGGACTACAATGAGATATTTTCTCCTGTGGTAAAGCATACATCTATTCGGGTGCTTTTGAGCATTGTTGCTCATGGTGATCTTGAGTTGGAACAATTTGATGTCAAAACAGCCTTCTTGCACGGAGATTTAGATGAGGAAGTCTACATGTATCAACCAAAAGGATACAAAGTAGAGGGAAAGGAGAGTCAGGTGTGTCGCTTGAGGAAATCCTTATATGGATTAAAACAGTCGCCTCGACAGTGGTATAAGCGATTCGACTCTTTCATGTTAAAGCATGGTTTCTCCAGAAGTGATTATGATTGTTGTGTCTACATTCAAAAGCTTCATGGAGGTGATTATATTTATCTCTTATTATATGTGGATGACATGCTTATTGCTTCAAGAAGCATGGTGGAGATAAATAAGTTGAAGGTCGAACTTGGTAAAGAGTTCGATATGAAGGGCATGGGCGCTGCTAGAAAGATATTGGGTATGGAGATCAGAAGAGAGCGAAATACTTGTCATTTGTTCTTGAATCAGAAAAGTTACATTCAGAAGGTTATTGATCAGTTTGGTATGCAAAATGTGAAGTCAGTAGTGACTCCATTGGCACAACATTTCAAACTCTCTGGTAGGCAATCTCCCGTTACAACACAAGAAAAAGCATACATGAATAATGTACCATATGCAAGTGCAGTTGGAAGTTTAATGTATGCTATGGTATGTACACGTCCAGATATTTCACAAGCAGTTAGTGTTGTTAGTAGGTTCATGGCGAATCCTGGTAAAGCACATTGGGAAGCAGTAAAGTGGATATTAAGGTACCTGAAGGGTACTACTAATGTTGGATTGTGTTTTGGTGGAAAGACATGTCAAGTTAGCGGGTTTGTTGACTCGGACTATGCAAGTGATATTGACAAACGAAGGTCAACCACTGGTTATGTTTTCAGGATATATGATGCTCCGATAAGTTGGAGATCAATGCTACAGTTGCACTCTCAACTACAGAGTCAGAATATATGACTATGGCAGAGGGAGTGAAGGAAGCATTATGGTTGAAAGGTCTTTTGTGTGACTTGGGAATGACACAAGATAGTGTGGATCTATGGTGTGATAGTCAGAGTGCGATTCACTTGGCTAAAAATCAGGTCCATCATGCTTGTACCAAGCATATTGATGTCAGGTATCATTTTGTTCGAGATGTCATAGATGATGGTGATATTTCTCTTATGAAGGTACATACAAACGAAAATACAGCAGACATGTTAACCAAGGTTGTGACAGGAAGTAAGTTTCAACACTGCTTGGAACTGCTTCAGATTGTCCCATGCTAAATTGCCCGAGAGGGGGCATAGTCCTTCGGGACGGTTACAGGTGAGGTGGAGACTATATGGAGGACACGTAGAACTACGATTGGCTTGATCCCGATCAGATGGTACGTAGGCAGTCATGACTATAATGATGCAGCCGAGATGGTGAAGCTTATTATGCATACTAGAGTTTATTCTCTTATTCGTCCAAAATTTGAGGCCTTTTTCAAATTGTGTACGAGGTGGAGAATTGTAAGCATGTTATTTTGTGGATGAGACAAATTTAGAAGAGGAAAAAGAGGAAGAGGGAAAAGAGGAGAAGCTAATGGTAATGAAAAGAAATTGATCTCCTATATAAACACAAAGCGAGAAGTTTTTTGATATCATCAAATCATCTTCAGAAAATCAAAGAGAAAAAGAAAATACGAGAGAAAAACGTTAGTTTTTTCATCTTGCAAAAGAAAAGAGAGATATACAAAGGGAGATTATTTTTTCTTTGTAAATAAATATACTCTGATATACGATAAACTTGTGGCTTGTACAAGTTGTCGGTGTTATTCCTTCATATAGTAAGAAACCTACCACCCCGAGGACATAGACATTTTGTCGAACCTCGTTAAATCTTGTGTGTTCATACCAACTTAATTATTCTCTATTAGTCAAAGCTTCCGCGGCTGCTCAATAGTATGTTTACTGCTAGTCTGCTATCTATCAAGCTGGAAACAGCAAGGCCTGAAGTCCTTAACTTCTCATCATCAGTAACTACAAAATGCAAACACGTAGAATGGCCACATGATATCATATATATTACAAAGCTCGATGAATATTTATCAACTCCCCACTAAGCTTTTTGATTGAGCTGATAATCAGCGAGTCCCAAAATCAAATATCCAATCCAAAATGCACTTTCACATAGATTATCTTAAATATCTTACAGTAATTTCGAGCAAACCAGACATCCATTTCGTTGGATATCAGAAATCTATCAGACTAGTCCTTCATTCAAGTGTTTTTCAGTGATTGTGAATTGTGGTGACATGTGAGAAGATCATTTTAACTTCACATTGGCAAATGCTCAAGAAGTGTATTGTCAGTGTGATTGAGGCATTTGTTGTTCTAGGTTCTAATAGTAGAGCTACTGAAGAGCGATGAGTAATCAGGTAGTTTTGTGATTCTTCCTGATTGAAAGACGAGTACAGCAATCACTTACATGGAAAGTCAAGTTCCTTGATGCAGGTGCCCACTCCTCTGCTATCGTCTTCCTCAGACGATCAGGATCTGCAGTTGGTGGCAGCCGAATGTTCAGACCTGCCTCTGCCTCCGAAGGCTGCATATTCATCACAAATCCCTGCACAAAGATATATCAATTAATGAGATCTTGGCAGCCGCAAAGCATTCAAAAGAAACTCTAACCACATTGAGTAGAATTGAGAAACCAACACTAGGAGAAGGAGTTCCAGCTTTCAGATAAACAGGATTCACTGAAATAACTTCCGAATTCGCAGCCCAGCCCCTCTTAACCAAATCGAACTGAGCCTCCCTGAACCTGCTAATCACCTCCATACTCTTCATCAAGTTCTCCATGGCGCTGTTATCATAGAGCCTCGATCCATGGCCCGGGGTCCCAGTCGCCTTAATCACCAAATTCCACGGCGTCCGATCGGCGTAGAAAACCCTAAACTCGTCGTTGGTCGATGCCTGTCCCTCGTCCATAACGAACCCTACGTTCAGCTCCCGGAACTGCTCGGACGGCACAAAGCGAGCGGCGCCGTTGGATCCGCCGGTCTCCTCGTCAGGGACGTAAGACAAGTGTACGGTCCTGATCGGCTGAAAATTTCGCAAGCGGAGATTGCGGATGGCTTCAAGGTACTGGACGGCGATGCACTTGTCATCCTGGGCGCCGCGGGCGAAGATCTTGCCGTCGGGGGATCGAACGGCAGAAAAAGGAGGATGGAACAACTTGTCGGGCTCAGCGGGGACGGAGTCGAGGTGAGAGTTGAACATTACAGAGGGGAGAGATGGCTGAGAACCGGGCCATGTAAGGAGGACGACGGGGTTGCCGGGCACGAACTCGAGGATTCGGGATTGGAGGCCGATGGATTGGGCCTGGGATTGAAGGAAGGCGACGGCGGGAGCGTAGTTGGGGTTCGGGTGGGCTGTGTTGATGCGGAGGTACTGCTGGAAACGGGCTATGGGGTTGTCCTCTGAATCTTCTTCGGCGTGGTAAGAGGGTGGAGAGGATAAGAGGAGGGTGAGAAAAAGGAGTGGAGAGAGGGACAGATTACGGTGGCGCATGGCGGCGGAGACGACGGACGGAGTCAACGGGTAAACACCTGGTCTGGAGTGGGCTACTTTGGGACTTGGAAAGTAGTGCTGTATTGCGATGCTCCCTTCTCTTGAGTAATCACGTGGACACAACATATTCGATTCAACCAAAAAAAAAAAGACAACATATTTGATTAGATTAAGGACTTGTTTTACTTCTCCTTTAAAAGAACTTTTCACCCAAAAACTAATTTTAACACTTTTGAAATTCGTTCAATTCTCTCTACTTTTTACGTTTTTCGAAACACAAAAGTTTACTTTTCACCCAAAAATCCCTTTTCATCTATAAGTGAAACACACCCTAAAAATGGTTTTCTTACTATTTTTTTGCTACATTTTTAAGATAACCTAGTGAATCAAACTTAATTCTGAAGTGAAGTATTGGATTACATGAAAGAATTGTGTCCTTTAATAAAAGTTGCAATTACCGAACATGGAATAGGACGATTGATAGAGAGATTCAATCCGTTTATCTTAGGAGTCGTAGTGTTTTGCTAGAAACCAACTACGATTAATGGGTTAAATAGTTTGATCCATAGCTATTATAAACGGGTCCTATGAGGTCACACACATTGAGTTGACGGGCTGGATCAGCGGGCTGAAAGTCTTTGTCAGACATAGGGTTTTAGTCCAATAAGAAAAGAGTTAATTATCAATAAATATATTGGATATTATTGAGAATTAAAAGGATATATTTATTTGGGGAAATAAATATATAAGGCCTTTAAAAGGGGAGAAGAGATAAAGGGTTTTCAGAAGTTTTTACGTAAGAAAAAGAGGCTCTCTTCTTCCAACTTTTCTAGTCTTTGGCACTTCGATCTAGCAATCGGAAGCGAAGGAGATCCCGATCCCGTACTCGTGTGGACTGATTAGAGAAGTCACAATTGAGGTTTTTTCTCTCGAAGGAAGAACCCTAATCACGCATCAAGAGGTATTCTACTAACCCTAATTTTGTCTCTAATCAAGAATGTTTTAGATCCATGTTTAGGTGCAAGAAATTGTTTTTGAAATTCCGCTTATACGCATCTAAAAACCCTTCAGTGGTATCAGAGCCTTAAGCATATCTTGATTGGATCAATGATGTAGGTTTTGTTCTTGATGCGAATTTGGATTCAAATCGATGAATTTTATGCATATATCATTGTGCTTGATTGAAATTGGGATTTCAATTTTTTGGACTAGATACTAGTTAGAGTATTTTATTTGTATGATAATTTTTTACGTGGATCAAAGTTTTTTTTGAAAGGATTGTACTGACGAAAACGAACAATTATGTGTTCATGTAACACGATGTTTCGACATCTCCTGTCACGACTCAACCTATTAATTACCACTTACTAGCTGTGAACTTTTGCTCAGCAGTACAATTGAAATTGGATTTCAATATTTTTTTTAATTAGTCACATGCGTATAGAGAACTAGATTTCAATATATTTATAAGTCTAATTTTGTTAGACACCGAGAACATGTATTTGAAGATGAGATTTTGGCCTGTTTTAATTAACGAGTACATAAGATAAGATCTTATATTGTTCTAGATATCATGTGTATAATTGAAAAATTAATTAGTAATTTTATCTTTTATCAAGAGGTTATATTTTGGGTTTTGACTAGGTCATGATCCGATATATATTTTCCTAAGGAGTTAGGAAATCCCACTAAAATAAGATAAAATATTTGATATTATATCTTGATCATACAATTTTGTCCAATTATATGCACTTTGATGATTAATTTTAGATTAATACTATATATTAATTTATTTTGAGTTAAGATTATCTTGTTAAATAAATTTCATGAGATGAATTATTTGATTAATTATTATGCTTGTTGTATATTATGATATATTGCTTGCATAAGGTGACTAGTATGGCCCATAAATACGATCTGTGTATCGTTATGTTTTCTTGTACACGATCTGCGCATCGTTTGTTTTGTTGTAATTTAATTTCTACAATTAGAGTGATTTAAAATTGAAATACAAGAAGAAGAACAAGACATAAGTAAATCAAGGATGGAGATCCATGAAGGATACAAGATGAAGATATTATGAAGATTAGATCTTTATTTTTTGAATCGTAGGGGCCATACTAGGATCACAATTATTGCGTTTTGAATGCTTTATTTTAAGTTTTGCATAAGTTATTTATTATGTTTTTGTCACTAGTAATAAATAACCATTGCATGCTTAAGTTCCCAAATGAATATTGGGGCAATGTCTTTCCATATCATAACCCATGACGTTTTTTGGTTTTGGTTGGATGGGCTTCGCAAAAGCGAGGGTGTCCTTCTTAAAACATTAAACTAGTGAGGGTGGATCTATACGGGGGTTCATAAGCCTTGATATGGTTGTACCCAACAAGAGACCAAAAGACAAAGTTTTGGATCTTGAGACATGGTAGTGGATCCTACATTGGATGTGGACCATTAACCAAGAACTATAAGGAGTTATAATTAATAATTGTTACTTACCTTGAGCACACAAGACTAAAGGCAGTGCAAAAGTACGTTGAGTCTTGTCTGGAATAGGATCTTGGAATCATTTTATTCACCGGGAACATAAATTGTTTATTTGAATGAAATGTGCATTTACTTGTTTTAAAGCGTGTTTAATATTGAGTATTTGCATGTCAAACATGAAATTTTGTTTGTTATTTCTTTTTTGTAGAAAGCATGTCTAGCGATAATTTGAAATTCACCCTGCGCTCAATTGTTGAGAAGAACAAGCTCAATGGAGCAAACTTTCTTGATTGGGAACGGAATCTGAGTATATTTCTCAGGTCCGAAGGACGTGAGAACGTGCTAGCAACCCCGATTCCTGTTCTGACTGATACCTCATCTGATGAGGAAAAAGCAAAAGAGAAGAAAATAAGAGATGAGTCTGTGCCTGTCACATGCCTTATGCTAGCTGCTATGGAACCTTCTCTTCAAAAGAGGTTTGAAAATCAGGATGCTCATTCAATTATAACCAACCTGAAAATGCTGTTTCAGGAACAGGCAAGGATTGAGAGATATGAAACTCACAAGGCTATACTGGATAGCAAACTTGTGAAGGGAAAACCAGTTGGCCCACATGTGTTTGACATGATCGATCTGTTTGAACGTATGGAGTCATTGGGCGCTAAATATGACCAAGAGTTGGCCACTGATATCGTCCTACACTCTTTACATGATGGTTTTGCTCAATTCAGGATGAACTACCATATGCATGGGATAAAGAAAACCCTGAATGAGCTCCATGGTATGCTTAAAGCAGCTGAACAAAACACTCCCGTTGACAACAAGAAGGATGATCTTGTGGTCAACAATGTGCAAGGGTTCAAGAAGGCAGGCAAGAAGAAGAATCATGTCCAAGGGAAAGGCAAGCAAGTTGCTAAACCCAAGGGAGGTGAAAAGCCAAAGGTGGCTAGTGACCATGATTGCTTCTACTGCAAGGCTAAAGGACACTGGAAGAGGAATTGTCCTAAGTACTTGGAGGACAAGAAGAATGGAACTATGAGTTCAGGTATTAATGTTATTGAAATTTTAACAACCAATGCTACTACTTGGGTATTAGATATCGGATGTGGTTCTCACATTATTTCAAATGTGCAGGGACTAAGAAGTAGGAGGCAGTTGGAGAAAGGAGAAATAGACCTGCGCATTGGAAATGGAGCAAGGGTTGCTGCGCTTACCGTAGGAGATTTTAGTCTATTTTTACCTTCTGGTTTAGTTTTGGAATTAAGTAATTGTTATTTTGTTCCTACTATTACTAAAAACCTTGTTTCGGTTTCAAGTTTACATTCTGAAGGATTTGAGTTTGATATTAAGAATGGAAGTATGTCTGTTTTTAAGAATGGAATCTTCTATGCTTGTGCTCCAATGGTTAATGGACTTTTTGTATTAGATCTCAAATCAGAATCGTATAGCATTAATACTAAAAGGCAAAAATCAAATTGTTTGAATGAGTCATATCTATGGCATTGTCGTTTAGGTCATATTAGTTTGAATCGCATGAAGAAGCTCCATAAAGATGGAATTCTAAAAGATATGGATTGTGAATCTATTGATTTATGTGAATCATGCTTGATGGGCAAGATGACAAGGTCACCTTTCAAAGGGACAAATGAAAGGGCTAATGAACTTTTGGCCATAATACATACTGATGTATGTGGGCCAATGAGTACAGAAGCTAGAGGTGGCTATAGATATTTCATTACATTTACTGATGACATGAGCAGATATGGGTATATTTATCTTATGTCACATAAATCTGAAGCCTTTGAAAAGTTCAAGGAATTCCAAAATGAAGTAGAGACTCAAACTGGCAAAAGAATAAAAGCACTTCGATCCGATCGTGGTGGTGAATACTTAAGCCATGAATTTGATCATCATTTGAAAAGTTGTGGGATTGTAACACAATTGTCTACTCCAGGGACACCACAATTGAATGGTGTGTCTGAAAGAAGAAACAGGACCTTGTTGGACATGGTTCGATCTATGATGAGTTTTGCTGACCTTCCGGTATCCTTCTGGGGATATGCACTCACGACTGCTGTATTTACACTAAACAGGACTCCAACAAGAACTGTAGAAAAGACCCCATATGAGATATGGACTGGAAAAGTTCCAAAGTTGTCTTTTTTTAAAATATGGGGGTGTGAAGCTTATGTAAAGCGTTTACAAACTGATATGCTTGCACCTAAATCAGACAAATGTTATTTTATAGGATATCCTAAAGGTAGTTTTGGATATTATTTCTACAATCCCACTGCACAAAAGGTGTTTGTTGCACGGGATAGTGTCTTTTTGGAAAGAGAGTTTATTTCCAAAAAGTCAAGTGGGAGAAATATTCATCTTGAACCGGTTCTTGATGAAAAGCAACAAACACAACAACAGGATGACATAGTTGATGTCGAGGATGAGATGGATTTGTTTGAAGGCCAAGGATCTGATGTTATCCAAGAACCTGAACAAATTCCTCAAGAAGCAGATCCACAAATAGTTGTGGAAAATGTTGAAATCCCAGTTGTTGAACCAGTTGAAATCCTACGTAGATCAAACAGGCAAAGGTTTCAGCCAAGACGATATGATGATTTCATCTCGACCGAAAGCCTTGATGCTCTAATGTTAGAACATGGTGAGCCTGCTACCTATTAACAAGCAACGACGGGTCCAGACTCCAAGAAATGGCTTGAGGCCATGAAATCTGAAATGGATTCCATGTTTGAAAATCAAGTCTGGGACTTGACAGATTTGCCAGATGGTGTAAAACCCATTGGATGCAAATGGATTTTCAAACTTAAGACTGACAAAAATGGAAATGTATCTGTATACAAAGCAAGATTAGTTGCTAAAGGTTTTAAACAGATTCATGGTATTGACTATGATGAAACGTTTTCACCAGTTGTCATGATTAGATCCATAAGGATAATCCTAGCTATTGCCGCGTATTATGATTATGAGATTTGGCAAATGGATGTTAAAACCGCTTTTCTGAATGGTATTTTGGAAGAGGATGTGTATATGACACAACCAGAGGGTTTTGAGGATCCAGATCATGTTGGGAAGGTGTGTAAGCTTAAGAGATCTATCTATGGGCTTAAGCAAGCATCTAGGAGTTGGAATCTTCGTTTTGATGAAAAGATCAAAGAGTTTGATTTCATCAGGTGTGAAGAAGATCCTTGTGTATACAAGAAGTTTAGTGGGAGTAATGTGGCTCTCTTAGTCTTGTATGTGGATGACATACTGCTTATTGGGAATGGCATTCCGATGCTAGAGTCCGTTAAGGAATGGCTGAAGAAATGTTTCTCAATGAAAGACTTGGGATAGGCAGAGTACATACTTGGAATAAAAATCTATAGGGATAGATCTAAGAGATTGCTTGGATTATGTCAAGGAACTTATATAGATAAGGTTCTTGACAGATTCAATATGCAGAATTCCAAGAAGGGGTTTTTGCCCATACAACATGGCATAAATCTAAGCAAGAAGCAATGTCCTAGAACACATGCTGAGCTTGATAAAATGAGTAATATTCCTTATGCTTCTGCTATAGGATCTATCATGTATGCCATGGTATGTACACGTCCTGATGTTGCATTTGCTTTGAGCATGTGTAGCAGATATCAATCAAATCCAGGAGAGGCACATTGGTGTGCAGCTAAGAACCAAGGATGATTTCTTATTATATGGGGGTGATGACAATATTGCAGATCCTTTGACTAAGCCTATGCCTAGGGCTAAGCATGATAGTCACACTAGGGCTAAGGGACTCAAACACATTGGTGAATGGTTGTGAGATTGTTTTGAATTACATTATTTCTGCTTAGAGTGTTGGACTCTTATTTATGTTTGACTTTATGATAATATATGATATTTCATTCTTATTTATATATTATATTAATTAATATTGAATAATATGTTTGAATAATTCATAGTTCGTAAATGGGCTCACCTTAAGTGTTTTGGTGAATGAAATCCCATTAAGTGTACTACAGTTATGAATTATTGCACGTCCATAGTTTGAGTCATCAAATAGGACATAGATGATTTCATTTATAGCTATATTGTACATTGACTGATAGCTCAAGGTTTCATGTGCTATAGGGACATAGAGATGTCTAGTCAATTACATAGATATGTATGGATGATACATATCGGACAGACCAACCTTAAGACTCTCCAAAAGGGATTGTAGAGTTTTTAAGGTGAACCATGTTTGGTGGATTCCTTAAACATGAGTATGTTATGTTTTCTAGTTGATGATTGGTATGTCTTTGATATTGTTAAACGCTCTCCGTAAAAGGGGGTTATAAAAGCAATTATTGGGATTGCCAAAAGTTGAGTGGGAGCCATAGTCGTACAAGATTGGAAAAGTCCTCCTTATTCATGTATACATTGATGCATGAAAAGGAATGGTGTCTAGGCCACTTGAAGAGCTAGAACTAGAAAATGCATGGCCATGCTCGAATGGATTAATTGTAATCATTCGTTATTTGATAGTTCAAACTCAGGTATTCAAGAAACATATTTGACGAGAGATATGAATGTCACCATATCATCAAATAAGACATTAAGAGACAAAGGTATCTTAAAATTGCACACTTGTTTTCAAGGACAAGTGGGAGATTGAAGGAATTGTGTCCTTTAATAAAAGTTGCAATTACCGAACATGGAAAAGGACGATTGATAGAGAGATTCAATCCGTTTATTTTAGGAGTCGTAGTGTTTTGCTAGAAACCAACTACGATTAATGGGTTAAATAGTTTGATCCATAGCTATTATAAACGGGTCCTATGAGGTCACACACATTGAGTTGACGGGTTGGATCAGCGGGCTGAAAGTCTTTGTCAGACATAGGGTTTTAATCCAATAAGAAAAGTGTTAATTATCAATAAATATATTGGATATTATTGAGAATCAAAAGGATATATTTATTTGGGGAAATAAATATATAAGGCCTTTAAAAGGGGAGAAGAGATAAAGGGTTTTCAGAAGTTTTTACGTAAGAAAAAGAGGCTCTCTTCTTCCAACTTTTCTAGTCTTTGGCACTTCGATCTAGCAATCGGAAGCGAAGGAGATCCCGATCCCGTACTCGTGCGGACTGATTAGAGAAGTCACAATTGAGGCTTTTTCTCTCGAAGGAAGAACCCTAATCACGCATCAAGAGGTATTCTACTAACCCTAATTTTGTCTCTAATCAAGAATGCTTTAGATCCATGTTTAGGTGCAAGAAATTGTTTCTGAAATTCCGCTTATACGCATCTAAAAACCCTTCATTACAACCATAGAATTTCACCTAAATAACTCAAATGGGATTATAATTGCACATCTAGAGGATAGAATAGTCACAATCTAATACAAACCAAGTTATAGTAGCAGGCAATCAGGAACCGAACAATTCATTTCAAATATAGAAATTTACAATCTGATCCTTAGGCTATATGATTCTATATTCCTGGTCATGGTACCATTGATCTTGACATTGATAAGATAAATCTAGTGTCTTGTATAACTCTGTCATGCATTTCAGTTGTGTCTCTACTAGGTTGTTTGTCTTCTCAAAAGATGTCAATTGTGACTTCACTTCAACTAAAACCTGCTCACTTTCATTGAACTGACATTCTCGATCCGTGGTATGCTTTTCTTTGTTCAAATTCCTCCAATGAGCACTTGAATGACGCCCTATCAAATCCTGGTAAGATATTATCTTCTGAGGCAATCTCAGGATTAGAAGATGATCGAATCGGATACATGCGAGCATCCATTAGGATATCTGTCTGCTTGAGCTTCTTTGTTCTCTGGCAACACAACCTTATTCAGCCTTCAGCCTATCTCGTATACAACATCAACACCCTGTATACAACTAGTTGTCAGCTTACCATATTCAGCCTTCAACTTCTGCTTGTGCTCTTCATTTAAGTAGAGAGTTTGGTCATGTATCGGATGGACAACCTGTTACAATAAAATACCCAAAACTAGTAAAAGAGGATTAGCAGGTGAACAATGGATGTGCCAAGCCATCAACATATTTTCTCAGTAGCAACTCAAGTAGTAAATTCAACCTCACTTTTCCACTCTTCAATGTCTTATTGAGACACTTATCAACGACATCAAATTCAAGCTCACTTTCTTCCTCTTTTTCAAAGCAAATAAGACAGCAACTATACACCCATAATGTTTGAGCTGGGAAGATAACTAAATTCTAAAACTAACTTTCATCATAGTAATCTGTCACAACTGGTTTGCTTCCTATAACCAACTTCCAAAATATAGAATTTGCCTTGCCTTGGCCAAGTGTTGTAGTGGCTCCAAAATGATAGCAGAAATCATGCATTCCAGCTAGCACACAAGTAACAACAGAAATCACGCATTCCATTGATGCCGGTTTCAATTCATGTGAGTCAATCAGGAGCAAAGATCCTCCTCCAAGATCAAAAGTATATTCTCTCACATAATCGATTCAGGCATCCTTTCCACCCTTTGAACCTTGTCTTCAATCTCAGTCACAATATTGATAGCTGACTTTGATGTTTCCTTGAGTAGTTGGTAGGTGTTTCCTCGAGCACTTGTCGTGAGAAGAAATTGAGAAAGAGTTTGTGCTCCAACCTTTGGGTTGGGAACACGGAAGAGAGGAGAAAATCTCTAGAAAATTCAGAGAGAAATCGGCGTCTCATTTCTAGTTTGTTGCAAGATTTTGTACAATACCTTTAACCGTAGTTCTAACGGTCTACTCAATACAAGAGTCAACTAACTCTAGTAAGCTGCCTATGGTTAACTGTAACAAAGCTACCGTAGTTAAAGTAAAACAACATGATTTTTACATTTCATCACACCCCCTCAAGTTGGAACTATAATGAGTCCCAACTTGACCATCAAGAAATCATGTTGAGCCTCGCATAAGGGCTTGGTCATAGCATCTGCAAGCTGTAAGCTGGTGTGAACATAAGCTGTGCGAAGAAAACCACTTTGAACCTTCTCTCGAGTGTAGTGGCAATCGATCTCTAGATGCTTTGTTCGTTCATGGAAACAGGGATTCGCTGCAATTTGCTATGCAACTTTGTTGTCACAAAAGAGTGTGACTGGGAGTGGGATTGGAACTTGCAAATCACTGAGAATATAGCTTGTCCAAACCAGTTCAACTGTGGTTGCATCCATACTTCTGTACTCTGCCTCGGCTGAGGATTTGGAAACTGTCGTTTGCTTCTTTGTCTTCCAAGAAATGAGAGAAGTACCCATGAACACGCAGTAACCTGTCAAGGAACGTCGAGTATCCAAGCAAGATCCCCAATCTGCATCTGAATATCCCACAATCTTGTAATTGTTTTCTACTGAGTAAAACAGACCTTTTGTTATGGTTCCTTTCAAGTACTTCAGCAAATACAGGGCTGCTTGCAAATGTGGTTGTCTGGGCTGAGAAACAAACTGAGATAGGTGTTGGACTACATAAGAAATGTCTGGCCTAGTAATGGCTAGGTAGAGCAATCTTCCAATGAGTCTTCTATACTGCTCAACATCTTCCAACAAGTCACCTTCCCCAGCTGACAGTTTTTGTCCAGTTGGCATAGGACTAGGCACTTCTTTTGCATCAAGCAATCCTGTGTCATGAAGTATGTCATATATATACTTCCTTTGATTCAAATAAGTGCCCTCATCTGTTCTCAGAATCTCCACTCCCAGAAAATATTTAGTTGTGCCAAGATCCTTGATAGTTAATTTCCTGTGCAATGCAGCCTTGACTGTCTGAATCTCATCATTATCATTCCCAGTGACTAGTATATCATCCACATATACCAATAAAGTTGTGAAAGATCCAGTTTCGGCCTTGACAAAGAGTGAATAGTCATTAGTAGACTGAACATAGCCAAGACTCACCAAGAATGTAGTCAATTCATGGTTCCACTGTCTTGAGGCTTGTTTAAGCCCATAAAGTGACCTTTTGAGCTTGCAAACTTGATTGCCTGTGGCCTGTGCATACCCTTCTAGTGGCTTCATATAGATGTCTTCCTCTAAATATCCATGGAGGAAGGCATTGTTTATGTCTAATTGACATATATGCCACCTTCCTTTCGTTGCTATTGCTACCACAATTCGTACAGTGGGTAACTTGGCAACCGGACTAAAGGTGTGTTTATAGTCCTTTCCCAGCTTCTGGTTATATCCCTTCACGAGCAACCTGGCCTTATATCTGTCCACTGTATCATCGGCCTTGAACTTAATTTTGTATACCCATTTAGATCCAATAGCTTGACATCCTTGTGGTAAGTCCACAAGATCCCAAGTGCCATTCAACTCCAAAGCCTGTATCTCCTTAGACATGGATTCCTCCCACATTAAATTCCCCTTAGCTTCTTTGTATGTGGAAGGCTCATGGACAGAGTCCACTTGTGTCATGAATGCACAATATACTTTAGGATCATCATTGTAGGGTTATGTAGTTGCTGCTGTCATCACATAATCTCGAGACCAAACAAGAAGCCTTCTATCTCTATTGGATCGCCTCAGTTGTGGCTCTTCAAGTTCAGGTACATTCACTTCCCTACTGGTGGAAGGTGTAGACTCAGTCTGGACCAATATGCCAGGTTCTTCTTCCTCTGTTGACACCAATTCTAGTGTTGGAAAAAGACTATTGTGGTCTGCAGTGTCTTGTTGTTCACCTCAAGTTGTTTTGAAAGGAAATATTTTCTCTTGGAATTCCACATCTCTACTGTAGAAAACCTGTTTTGTGACTAGATCATATAACTTGTAGCCTTTGCTCTGCGCTGGATACCCTATTAAGATACACCTCCTACCTCTTGGATCAAACTTGTCAGTATTTCTCCTCAAGGTTGCTGCATAACACAAACACCCCATGACCTTCAAGTTATCATAAATGGGTTGTTTATTGAACAAAAATTCATATGGAGTCTTCCAACCAGTACTAATCAAAGGCATTCTGTTGATTAAGTATGTGGCTGTTAATATGCAATCCCCCCAAAACTCCTTTGGAAGATTAGCATGAATTCTTAATGCTCTTGCTGTTTCAACTAAGTGCCTATGCTTCCTCTCAACTATTCCGTTTTGTTGTGGACAATAAGGCATACTCCTCTGATGTAAAATGCCCATTTCTGCCAAGAACTGCCTTCTTTTCTCATTGACCAACTCAGTCCCATTATCTGACCTAATCATCTTAGGAGTGATTCCAAACTGATTTTTCACCATGTGCACAAAGCTCTTGACTATATCCAGAACTTGTGTTTTGTCATGAACCAAATAGGTCCATGTAGCTCTACTTAAATCATCTATAATAGTATAGAAGTACCTTTCACCATTTGAACTTGCAATGGGAAAAGGCCCCCATAAATCCATATGTAGAAGATCAAACAAAGCATCAGTTTTACTATTACTCAAAGGAAATGGCAACTTATGAAACTTTGCAAGTATCACAAAAACTGTCTGAAACTTCAACATTGTCAAAATCGGGTACATATTTCAGTCTAGAAAAAGAAATATGCCCTAATCTATCATGGAAAACATGCTTGTCAACTGTGACTTGACATGCTTTATTTTCTTCTTGAACTCTGCTTTGCTTAGCTTGAACCTTGTACAATCCATTTGACTCTCTGCCCACTGCCACTGTCCTCTTACTCAAACGGTCTTGTATCAAACATTGGCATCCATCAAAACAAGCCAGCAAATCATCTTGAGCAATTATCTTTCCAACTGACAGTAGATTGAACTTAAATTCAGGGATAAGCAAAACATCTCTAATCACAAAACCTGGTTTCATCACCACATTTCCCATTTCTTGCACCTTTTTTACTGTGCCATCTGGTAATGTGACACTCACAGGGTGTGTCATTTTTCTGACATCACTAAGACATTCCACATAGGGTGTCATGTGGTCTGTTGCACCTGTGTCAAGAATCCAGTCATATTTACTGAACTGTTGCACAAAATTAAGATGGGAATTACCTGCAAAGTTTGCAACAGTTGATGCCACCATTTTCCCTTTGAACATCCTGAGCATTTCCTGACACATAGCCTGCATCATCTCTGGATCTATGTTGTATTTGCTTTGCCCCTCATCAACATCCAAAGGGGTTCTCTGTGACCCACTTTCTGTTGTGACATTGCTTGCAATTGGCTTTCCCTTGCTCTTCTTCTTTCCTTTGTACCAGTCCGGGTACCCTACTATCTCAAAGCACTCTTCCACTGTGTGGACAACCATACAACAATGAGTACATTGCTTCTTCTCGTTTGCCTTCTTCTTTGCATCTTTCGTGTCTGCAAAACTGTTCTTGTTGCCACCACTAGACTGCCCTTGATTCATTGCTCCAAAAGCTATTGATTCTGGCATTGAACTGGTGATGTGCTTGTTTGTTTTAGCTTGCAATACAAGATTGTATGCCCTACTCAGCTTAGGCAATGGATCCTGTGATAGCACATGTGTTCTCATTGCATCAAACTCACCATTGAGATTAATCGGAAACTGCATCAATCTGTCATGATCCTCCAATTCTTGTACCTTTGCAATAACCCGACACTCACAATTAGCTAATGCTCCACATCTGCAATCAGGGATTCCATTCATCAATTGCAACTCATCCCAGCATCTTCTGAGCTTTCCATAGTATGCAGTCACAGACAAATTCCCCTGTGTGATTCGATTCATCTCTTTCTTAAGCTGATATGTCAACGGAGCATTACTATGGCTGAATCGCTCCAGAATCTCCTTCCACATCGCTCTAGAAGAACTAACATAAATGAAGGATCCCGAAACATCCTTTGTCATCGAGTTCAAAACCCAGCAAGCTACCATTCTATCTCTCTCCCACTTTGCTAGATCTAAAGGGTTTCCCTCTGGTTTTTCGATCGTCCCATCTATGAACCCTAGTTTCAATTTCGCTCCTAAAGCCAGCATAATCTGTCGACTCCATGAAACAAAATTTGTACCATCAAACGAGACCGTAGTTAGAGACATACCAGGATAATCAGAGTTCCCAAGCATGAGTGGATCGCCCTGTGACTGGCCTTGATTTTGTGCCATCTGAGCGATTCGAGCAATGATTCTGGCTCTATCAGTGGATTTGAGATTTTTGTTTGTGGTCGATTCTCCCGAACTCTCTTCCTACTCGGATCGATTAATCCCTGAAGCTCTGATACCAAGAAGAAATTTAGAAAGAGTTTGTGCTCCAACCTTTGGGTTGGGAACACGGAAGAGAGGAGAAAATCTCCAGAAAATTCAGAGAGAAATCGGCGTCTCATTTGTGGTTTGTTGCAAGATTTTGTACAGTACCTTTAACCGTAGTTCTAACGGTCTACTCAATACAAGAGTCAACTAACTCTAGTAAGCTGCCTATGGTTAACTGTAACAAAGCTACCGTAGTTAAAGTAAAACAACATGATTTTTACATTTCATCATCGTGCCATTCAACTATAAAATTGTTGATATTTCTTGAATTTTTCAAGCATGGAAATAACATCGAAGTTTTCTAGTTATTTCTTAAGATAAAACCCTTATGGCATTGGATATTCACAAAGAGAGTTGATTACTAGTTTTAGTGAACTTATTAATTGGAAATTCAGAAATATGTCTTTCTTTTCATATATATATGGCTTCTGCATGTGGGGATGGATGGTAATTAACTCTTAAAGAGCGCAATTCTGTTAGATCAAATCATAAGTTTTAGACAATATAATGTTGTTTTGGCAAAGAATTGTTAGATGATCATTGTGCCCTCCCAAAAATGAAGAGATTTTTCAAAAGATGCCACAGGAACTTGTGGGCAATTTGTTGCTCAAGTTTTTGCCATATTATTGTTTTTAAGCTAAACGGAATAAGAAATTAAGTTTCTGGTGCCAATGAATATATGAGCTGAAAACAAAGCATGTGAAGCAGTAGAAATACAAAGGCGGAAATGAGCATGTGAACCAATTGTAACAACTTACAATTATGATGCCAAATTATGGTGCTCAATTCTGTGCAAAAACCAGGTAAAAAATTAAGCTCATTTTGTGAACAAAGTTCTGTACAAAACTCAGTTTGTACAATTATGAATTCAAAGAAATGTCACATGAGCTAGTAAAAAAACAAAAAAACAACTGAAACTAGATGAAATCGAAATTATGTACAGAAACCAGCTGAAATCAAAATTTTGGTGCTCAATTTAGTTTTTTTTTTTTGTATAGAATCATTAGAACTTACATTTTGATGGGTTATAAAGCCTAAAAAACAACACATGCCTTTTAATAGAATATATAAGGTTGAATTGAATTTATATTTAGAATCTTTATAAGCACTTCATGTATTATTCTCATTATTAATAATTTGAATTAATTTATTTTTTTTGGCAGTGGTTGACGACGTTAGGGGGACCAGGGGAGCGGTGCAAATGTCGGTACTGTTGTTGAGGCTAGTGATAGGGATGGCGAGGTTGTAGGTGGCGACGAAGTTTTGAGGACTGTTGGGGCGATACGAGGAATTGTTGATACGAGCAAGGACGATACGAGGAATTGTTGGGGCGAGGCAACCATGATGGTACGTATTTCGTAATTCAGTATTCATAATTCTATAATTTTAGAACATTGGGTGGTTTATTTGGTCTCATGGAAATTCTATAATTTTCAAACCTTCAAGATTAAGTTCCAATCTTTTTACTTGTTGATATTGCATTTACTCAATACCTTCAATGGACCATAGCTAACTCTGTTGCTCCTCGAATGTTGTCTACCAAAAAACGACACTCGGGAGCTTCTTGGAAAAAGCCTCAAGAACATTGGATTAAATTAAACTTTGACACGTCTAAACAATAAAATTCATCGACTTTGGCAAGCTTTATTATTAGATATCATAATAGAAATGAATAGGATGAATGAGCATGTGGATAACTTTGCTTCGTGCTTCAGAACAAAACAATTCGGTCGGAGTCACCACCCTCATATACGGCTGCAAGGGTCGCCAATCCCTTATCCTTAGCTTTTTTAGCCAAACCGGTTGTCCTAGCTATGGCAGACATAGTCTTAGGGCGAGACGTTGACGCAGGAAAAACAATCTGATCCTCTTTCAACAGATTAGAATCATCACCAAAAAGATTTTTTTTTTCTAAATTTCTCTTCTCCTTAACAACGTCTTTAGAAAGTGAAGGATGAACTTTAACAGTTGGATCAGAATGAGTACCTTCTTCGTATAGATCTATAGGTTGCTCATAAGGTTTCTCCTTTTCAAGGACTTTGTCATTGACATCATTAGAGTCCTCTTTGTCAGTAACTTTTGACGAGTCACGAACTTCTTCACCTTCCTTTTCTTGGGTGACTCTTTGTTCACCTTCGTATTTCTAGTCTCCTTCCAATTCATCATCTTTAGAACTAGAGCCCTTATCTCTTTCCTTCTCTGATTTCTTAACTGCATCAAACGAACCAAGCATCACCTTGGTTGCATCAAAATTTGGAGTTTTAACCACCTCCTTTTCCAATCTTTCCTTATCACTCTCCTCTATCTTTTTGGGAGTTTAACTCGATTCTAGAACCACCACCAATACTGTCGTTTGGCGCGGTGTTAGGGTTTTGGGTTTGTGTTTAAGTTAGAGGGGGTTTCAGGTGAGGATTTATATGTGGGTTCAATAGAGGGTAATGGTTTTGGAGTTGGAGTTTTGGTGAAGGTTTGAGCAGTGTAATTGGCGGCTTGGACGAAGATTTGAGTAGAAGCTTGTTCGACCATGACATTTCGAAGAACTTCATCGCTGAAGAGAATGTCAATCTTGCGACGTGCCAATTCTAGGTCATCATTAGAGACGACTGGAGTGGTAAAGGAACTTGTTTGATCTTAATTGGAAAGTATCACTTCAATCAAACCAAAAATTGCTCAGAAAAAATTCATTCCAAATTTAAATTGATCCTCTTAATATCTTATTTTAGTTCACACACTAGTTTTTCAATGTCACTGATAACACTCATGTCGGCGACAACATGTCAAAACTTCAACCACTTCATCTCAACATATATGTCCGTGACTTTTGTAATATCCATCACTTTCACTAAGAAATTGTACTTGGTGTTGGGGTTGCACCAAGAAGTGCCAAGGCAAACCAAGTAAGAAAATGATTTTGAGGATTTGTCGATCATGAAGATAAGTCTCTGTTTCATAATGGGGAATCACAAAGGGGCTCATAGAGACTCTCAAACATGTTAGGTCAAGGACAAGCATTAGAATCAACCATCGTTTGGGCTTATAATGAAGGTTAGGATCATTCGGCGGATTCTTTTGGGCCAAAAAATAGAGCTCTCAAGGGTTGTAAAGTAAACCAAAACATTGCATAAGTCATCAATAAATCAACATGCATGGAGTTTCCTAGTTATGATATCTATCAAATATGTTAAGACTTATACCAAGAAAGCGTGATTCTAAAGCACATGAAAAACAATCAGATTTCAACCAATGATTGACAAAATTCATGTAGGAAAATAGATCATATTCAAGAGAGATCATACCTAGTTCCATGTGGAGTTGTTTAAAGGGTTCATAATTCAAGGCCTTTGTAAAGATGTCTTCTCTTTGGTCACTTGTTCTACAAAACTCCATGGTGACCATCCCTTTCTCAACACAATCTTTAAGAAAATGGTATCTTATCTCAATATGCTGGGTCATTGAATGTTGCACCAGAATCATTGTGATGTTGATTGCACTTGTATTGTCGCAAAGTATAGGAACTGAACCACAATTCACACCATAGTCACTTAGTTGTTGCTTGAGCCATAAAATTTGAGTACAACATGTTGTTGTTGCAATGTATTCGACTTTTATAGTAGAAAAAGCCATTGAATTTTGTTTCCTAGATCCCCATGAGACAAGGCAAAGTCTAAGCAACTAAGTCATTCCAGACGTGCTCTTTCTATCATCTCTATTCCTAACAAAATCTATATTAGTATAGCCAACAAGTTCAAAGTTAAAACCTCTTGGATACCATAAGCATAGATTATTAGTTCCCTTGAGGTATTGAATGATACTTTTCACAGCCTTCAAGTGAGATTCTATTGGATCTGCTTGGAATCTTGCACACAAGCAAACTCCAAACACTACATCGGGTCTACATGTCGTAAGGTAAATCAAGGATCTAATCATAACCCTATACATAGTTTCATGGATCTTTTGATCCTTCTCAACTTTCCTAAGTGTAGTTAGTGATATGGGAGTTTCAAGAGATCGTGAAATTTCTAGCCCAAACTTCTTGACACATTCTCTAAGATACTTCTATTGATGAACCCTTGTTCCATCATCATCCTGGACTACCTTAAGTCCTAAATATAACTTGAGCTCTCCGACCATAATCATTTCCAACTCATTGGACATAAGGTTGGTGAACGTCTTCACCAAATTGTCATCTATTGATCTGAAGATGATGTCGTCGACATAGACCTGAACTACAAGTGTATGGCCTTCTTCTTTCAGAAAAAATAGTCTTGTCTACTTCTCTCGAACATATCCATTCTGAATAAAAATTGAGACAAATTATCATACCAGGCACGAGGTGCTTGCTTCAAACCATAGAGAGCTTTGTCCGGTTTGTAGACATAATCTGGGTGGGAGACATCATCAAAACCCGGACTTTGTTCCACATACACTTTTGCCTTTAGACACCCATCTAAAAATGCAGTCTTGATATCTATTTGTTGAAGCTTGAACCCATGATGAGCAGAGTAGGCAATTAACAATCGAATAGCTTCGAGATGAGCAACTAGAGCAAAAGTCTCATCATAGTCAATGTCTTATTGTTGGTTGTAACCTCTTACCACCAACTGTGCTTTGTTTCTAACTATATTTCCTTCATCATCTAGTTTATTTCTAAACACCCAATGTATTCCAATCATCGTCCTTCCCTATGGCCTAGGGACCAAGTGTGAAACCTTATTGCTTTCAAATTGATGAAGCTCTTCTTGTATAGCACTAACCCATTCCGAGTCTTTCAATGCTTGATCAACATTCTTAGGCTTCATCATGGAAATGAAAGCATTGGAAGAAAAGAAGTTATTAAGGGAAGACCTTGTCTTCACACCCTTGGGAAAATCAGTAAGGATGTTGGTTACAAGACGAGCACTCTTTTATTGCTAGTTCTTAATAGGCAATTAAGACAAGTCACTAACATTAGTCTGAGGTGTTCTCTTTGAATATTCTTCAGGTTCTTCTTCACTTGCATTTCTCGTCAGAGACTTCTCAGTGGCATCCTGATTATCTGACCTATCATTCTCTCGATCTTGATCATACTCATCCGTTATGTCTTGGTCAAGGACATCTGTATTGTCGCCGACTTTTGGTTCCTTTTCTTTTGTCGTGATTTGAGCAGCTTCCTCTTGAACCAAATAGTAACCTTGATCACCTTCATCGTGATCTAGTGGTGTATGTTTGCGACTTTTATGAATCTTATTCTATTGCATTACATGTCTATATTCCGCCGCGATGTTTATGATCTTATTTTTCATGATGCCAAAAGGGGGAATTACTTGGGGAAGTAGACCTAAGGGGAAAATCTAAAACTGGATGCTATGTAGGTATTAAATTTAGGGGGAACTTCCTAGAATAATTGTGAAGGGCTTGTCTATCTATTTTGTCCATCAAAAAGGAGGAATTTGTTAGAAAGTGATCAATTTAAGATTTTGATGGCTCCAAACTTGAAGGAAGTATACGACATGGATTCTTTTATGAAGTCGTAGACAAGTGAGAAGTTGCAAACATGTGAACAAAGATGGAATGGAAGATTTGTTAGAATGAGAGTTCAAGATTTTGATATGTTCCAAACATGAGTGATTCACTCACATTTGTGAAATTTTCATGAAGTTGCCAACATGAGCAATGTCGCGAACATGAGCAATGTCGCCAACATGACAAGAAGGTAAACTTGAAGATCTTGAAGATCCATGAGAAGATTGGGCGCGATATCATATCAGTTCAGTTAAGGATAGAATATTCTCAAGATAAGAAAGGACATGGATCTTGCCTAAGCCCTAAGGAGTTTGTTTATTATAAAATTTGTTTTATCCTTAGGAAGATTGGTAACGAATAGATTTATATTATCTTCCTTAATAAAAAAAGGAAGTAATATATATCTAAACCCTAGAGTTCTAGATATATAATTCATGGTTATTAAGCTAGAAATGTAACATTGATATTGCATCATATTCTTAAGAGAAAAGTTTGAGTGTTTGAGAGTTCGACAGAAGAAGAGAGAGTCTAGACTATGCTTTGTGAGTGAGAGTAGGGCTTTATCATAGAACAAACGAGTGTCAGTCTACCAAGGAGGCGCAAGAGTCGACTCCGGGTTGTTCTTGTAAACATACTCAAGAGATCTAAAAAACAAGCTACGGCTTTTAATCCCACCAAGCAAGAACTTGGAATGGAGTGGTTTTCACTTAGTTAACTAAGTTAGTTGGCTATGTGTTCCACTATAAAAATTCATGTGTCAAGTAACTCTTTCTCGTTGAGTTTATTTCCGCTATGTGTATTAAGGCCGGCGATATCATTGAAGCTTGCGACCTACATGTACTAACGATCCTAGAGTATTGTATGTCCCCAAGGGAGTTGTAGAAGTTGAAGACGCATTTGGAAGAGCTATTGGAGAATAGATATGTGCGCTCTAATGCCACCCCCATGGAGAGCCCCAACATTGGTTGTTAAGAAGAAGAATAAGCCCTTACGATTATCCATGAACTATTGGAAGTGGAGCTTGCCATCAAGAACAAGTACCAATTGTCGTGGATTGATGACTGGTAGGAGAAACTACATTGAAGATTAAATGATACCATTGGTGTATAAGGCTTAGGGAGTATGATTTCGGATGACAGAGGAGTTTGCTGAGAACAAGTGACCCAAGTCAAGAATATAAGGGTAGATCTAGAGGTAGATAGAAAGATGGATTATTTGGATATTATGACAAGAGGTCTTGGTTTCAAAGATCATGAGTTGGAAGTTTACTAACATTCGAAAAAGAGACTAATGAAGAAGGCATTAAAAGCATGATAGTTGGAGTGCGTTATTTGGATATTATGACAAGAGGTCTTGGGTTTGAAATGCTAGCTACATATGACTTGGGAACGGATGAAAAATGGACATTAAGGCGAACAATCGTAATATGAGATAAGATGGGAATGGAAACCCAAGGAATTCGAGGCAAATAGAAAGATGGCTTGGAGTGCCTAAGATGATAGCAATTGTTAGAGATGGGTGGTTCATGAGGCGCTAAGTATGAAATTGCAATTCACATCTATTTACCACCCACATTAAGATGGTTGGTCGAAGAAGATGCTTCAGATATCAAAGGATGTGATGATATCATGTAAACAGGATTAGAGAGGCAACTCGCTGGATTAGTCGGAGTTAGTAGAATTGATTATAATAGTAGTTAGTACTCCTCAATTCAAATGGCATATCGTGAGGGGTGTATGGTCAGAGATGTTGGACACCGCTATGTTGGAATGATTAGTCAAATGTTGTAGGAGAGTGGCCTCAAATGACTCATGAGACTTATAGGGCAAGTGGCTTTGATCCAAGAGCGCATGTTGTTCGCACAAAGTCGTTAGAAGTCCTATGCATACAAGAGGCAACAACCACTTAAGTTCGAGGTAGAAGAACATGTATGGTTCAAAATGTCATCGACTCGCAGGGTCTAGAGGTTAGGGCGAAGGAGAAGCTGAGTCCTTGATATATTAAGCCATTTGAGATCCTTGAGAGAGTAGGGGAGGTAGCCTACCAGTCAGCATTGCCACCAGTCTTAGATGGAGTTCACCTTGTCTTTCTCGTGTCTTAGTTGAGGCAGTATGTTCTTAGTCCCGATCACAAGCTCAACTATGAGGAGTTGGAGATTGAGTCAGATCATACTTTCAAAGAGCAACCGATAATGATTCTAGACATATGGATAAATAAGTTGCGGAACAAGAAGATCACAATTGAGCTGATTTAGTGGTCTCGGTGAGGAGTCGAGGAGGCCACTTGGGAGAATGAGGCTAGGATGAGTGAGAGTTACCTGGAGTTGTACGTAGGTTTATTCACTATTACACAATTCGTTATATATCGCATAATCTTTATGGCACTACCTAAAAGCGCAGTTATATATTAAACACAGATGACGCTTTTATAAATAAAGCGTTATAAAGTGTTAAATCTTTTTTTAAAATAATTAATATATTTATTAATGCGCTTTTAAGAAAAGCGCCATAAAACTAGAAAACACGGATGACGCTATAGTGTAAAAAGTGTCATAAAACTCCTCCTTCATTATATGGAGCCCAGAAGCCCTCCCATGACCTTAGGGTTATAACCTCGAACATCCTTCCCCGCTCTCAAAGAAAAGGCTACTCTCCCGACAGATCTAGATTGGTGATATGCTCCAGACGGATCCGACGTTTCCGGCGCCGGCCAAGCCACTAAAGGTCGCGTCGCCTAGAAAGGAGATGAAGGACAAGGACGACGAGGAAGAGGATGAGGAATAAGAGATGGTCAAGAGTGGAGAGCTTCTCCCGGAGGCAGGAAGGGCACCAATCCCCATCTCTATTACTCCCACCGAATGCCCCGAAGAAGGTAAATCGTTGTTCCCACAATCAGTTGTTCTTTTGTTAGATTTCAAACTGGATTTAATCTTGTGTGAGCTTTTTCAAAGTTGTAAAGTTGTAGATAAGATAATCAAGGATGTACATGTTGGAAGAGTCGCCTGTTCTTGTGGTGTTCCACCACTACACCATTCTGCAGATTTAGCGACCACATAATATGGTCGCTAATTAGCGACCATATAGACGCCAATGGTCGCTAATGTGGACATCAAAACGAGGAAAAAAAATAAAACCAAATTAGCGACCACGTGGTTGCTAATACGGGTGTCCACATGGTCGCCGACCCTATATAGTCGCAATAAATGCGCGGACAATAGTCCCGCCAGCCATCAGCGACCACATGGTCTCTATATTTAGCGACCATATGGTAGCAAGTCACGAAACCCATGTCAACGACTAGTTGGTCGCTAAATATAGCGACCATGTGGTCTCCAACACACCAGCGACCACATGGTCGCTACATATAGCGACCATATGGTCACTAACATGGATCAGATGTTTCGGCGGACAACATCAATTTTGGCGGGTAATATCCCGCGTTTTTGCGACCACATGGTCTCTAAAAACAGTATTTGGTAAAATTGCCGCCATTTCAGCATATATACCTAGGTTTTTAACAACTTCATTCTCATTCCTCTACCTTCACACAACCTCATACATAGCTCTCTCTAAAAAAATTCACAAAAGAAAGAAACAATAATTTAGAAAACTGAATTGATTCTAGGAAGGAATTCTGTCAATTTTTACCGATAGCTTTATTAAAGGTATGTAGTTAAAACTTATTATCCATGTTTCATTCCATCATTATATTGTTTTAGACAAATATTGTTGGAAGAAAGTTTTCTTTTATATAATTATAAGAGATTGGTTGAAGAGAGTGTTTGTTTACATATACTGTATGTGGCAATCATATGGACGCTAATTAGCGACCATATGGTCGCTACCTCCAATATAGCATCCATATGATCGCTAATTAGCGGCCACATGGTCGCCAAAACCAAGCTTATATGTACCCGAATTAAATTAATTATAGACTTATATTGAATTGCGAGAAGGAAAAACGCGTGAATTGATGTATGTGCGTAATATAGATGGTTTTTTGAACAACGAGTTTTTAGCTAGCGTTAAGCAATTTATCGACTTCTGCAAATCTATGCCGACCTATGACCCATACGAATTAAGGTGTCTGTGTCAGAGGTACAAGAATAAGAAACTGATTTCTGTAGATGATGTGCATTATCACCTTGTTAAGGATGGTTTTGTTCCTAACTATTACCATTGGGTTTCACACGGGGAGACAGATGAAACGTTCGTTGTATTGTTGGTCGAGTCTAGACAACATGAAGGTTGTAGCAGTACTGATCCAGCACCACCAATATATGGGAATGAAAATCGAACGGAATAGATGGTATATGATGGTTTTAATGTCTGAAGTCATTACACTGCTGAGGATCCCATGCAGAATGAGGATATAAGGCATGAGCAGGGGGAGCAATATTACAATGAAGCGCCCATTCCCGATGCACAACGTATGTACGACATGTTGTAGGCCGCAAATAGGTCGTTGTGGCCTGGATGTGATATCACCTAGTTGGAGGCGGCGACTGAGCTACTTAGCCTAAAGTCTAAGCTAAGGATGATGGAGCACGGATATGACATGATCTCGCATTTCAGCGGATGTTGGAAGAAATAAAAAAAATTTCTGGGACCTACCTTACTAGCCAAGTTTGTTGGTAAGACATAATTTAGATGTCATGCACATTGAAAAGAATGTCTTCGATAATGTTTTCTTCACTATTCTCGATGTTCCGGGGAAGTTGAAAGACAAGTGGACAGCCAGAAATGATATAAAGGAATTGTGCAAGCGTCCGGAGTTGGAACCCGACGAGGAGGACAATAGGTACCCAAAGGCTTGCTATGCACTAAATCGTCATGAAATACAAGTGCTTCAGGAGTGGTTGAGATCTGTAAAATTCCCGGATGGCTACGTGTCCAACTTGAGTCGTTGTATTGACTTGCACAAGCTTAGACTCTTTGGAATGAAGAGCCATGATTGTCATATGTTCATGCAAAGGTTGATGCCTGTTGCTTTTCGAGCATTTCTTGATGACAAAGTCTAGGAGCCCATTGCTAAGCTAAGTGTGTTCTTCAGGGACCTGACGTGTTACGAGCTTATGCATGAGGTGGTTATGCAGTTGCACAAGGAAATACCAATAATTTTGTGCAAGCTGGAGCGTATTTTTCTCCCCGTGTTATTTGATTCAATGGAGCACTTGCCTATTCATCTGCCACGGAAAGCTTCACTTTGTGGCCCTGTCAATTATAGATGGATGTATCCAGAAAAAAGGTATGTACAATTATATATTGTATAATTTTGGTTTTATCTAACTTGTATAACAAATGGTCTTCAATGTATATTGTAGGTTCCTAAAAAGGTTGAAGGGCACAGTTGACAATAAAGCCCACGTTGAGGGGTCAATTTGTATTGCCTATCTCGTTAAGGAGACGTCCACATTTTGCTCGTATTATTTTAGCTCACATGTCGCGAGTAATGATATGGATGTCGCCGGCAACGTGAGTTGCACACTTCCAGTTGGGGTTGATCCGGGCGATTTCTCTATTTTCAGAAAAATTGGTCGAACCTTGGGTAGCAAATCAAGTGGTCGTGTGCTCACAAATGATGAATTTCGTGTGATCCAAACTTACATACTCATGAACTGCGTCGAAGTGGAACCCTATATTGAGTAAGTTTCTATAATCTCCACTAATTAATTATATATATATATATGTTGATTTGAATAAAGTAGGTGCTTAATATAAGTACTTGATTCAATTACTCTTTGGTAGATACTATTTGACAAACTTCGTGCGGCCGTCAAATCCAACAATAAACGAAGTTGAAGAGCAAAATATTTTGGAAAGACACTTTCGCCTCTAGTTCTACTCACATGTAAGGATTTCCTAAATTAATTTCAATTTAATTTCAAATTGTTTTTGACGGTTAATTGTTTCCTCGATGCACATGCAGGCTGATAGTCCGACAATTATAGATCCTAACATTGCAACACTAGCTCGTGGACCCTCTAAAAAGTGAGGACATATGTTGGTTATGTTGTGAACGGTTATCGATTCCACACGAGGGCATACGCATCAACCAGGGCTACTGACAGTAGTGGAGTTTGTGTTCTAGGACAAAGCTTCGACACTGACGAGGAGGAATTCTATGGTGTGCTAGAGGAAATCATTGAGCTGAATTACATATCTCCAACTATCAAGCGCCCTATTGTCTTTAATTGTTCGTGGTTTGACACTAGATGTCGTGGAGGAACACGCATTCACCCTCACCTAAAGCTTGTCGATGTTCGTAGACATAAAATGTTGAGAACAAAAGATCGTTACATCTTAGCACATCAAGCCACTCAAGTTTATTTCTTCGATTGCCCAAAGATGAGGTATGTAGATGTTGAATGGATAGCGGTCTATAAAGTGAAGTCACGTGTGTGGCCCGATGAAGGTACGTGCGTAGACCCTAATGAGAGTGGTTCACGGGGCGTTGCCGTTGAAGAGGCATTTCAACATGATTCTTCCCTTCCACGAGTTATCAACGACACACATGATAATAATCCACTTGGTACGCTAAATGACCCAAACAGAGAGGATCTTGTCATTGAAGAACAAGCAGAGACGTCTAGTGAAACGTCTGAGGGGGAGTTTGAGACTGAGAGATACAGATGAGGAAGATATGTAATCAGGATACTACTATTGTATTGTCATTGACTTTTCTGATAACACTATTATCATTTACTATTCTGATTCATTATTTTCTTTTACTTTGCTGATAATACTATTCTGATAATACTATTTGGATGACACTATTCTGATGATACTATTATGATGACAAGAGTCATGCATGCACATCACAAGTGGTCATGCATTTCCAACCATAAAAGGAGACTTCATCTCCAATTACAACATCAAACCCTCACCTACAACTTCCATCTCCAATTCATCTGATCAATGGCTCAAAGGAGAGCGTGTTCCAAGTGCACGATCGCCTTTGCTCCAGAACTCATCCACTTCTCAATCGTGCACGTGCGTGGGGATAGGGAGAGAAGAATGTAATGGAGCACAAGATCAAATTGTGCATTAAGAGTAGTGATCACTGATTCGAGGTCATCTGATTGGGGAGCACCACCGGGTTTTACCTTTTTTCTTGAACGACAACGACATCACAAATCGCATTGAGGTCAGCAAAACGGCTGTGCAGCTTCGTGTGCTCAAAGGTGTTGTGATTAGGGAAGTTGTTTCTTAAAAATAATTGATGTCTGCTCCTTTTGTACTTCAGTAAGTTGTTTGTTGATGTTTTTTCATTACAAGAATCAAGTGTTGTTCATAAGCTGTAATGAAGTTGTTTGTAACTTGGTTGTTTGGAAGCAATGAACTTGTTGGTTTTGTCCCATTTGAGTCCTCGATAACGAAGCAAAGTGTGACCCACCCAATTGGGTCGGTAGGGTCTTCAGTGATGAAGGAAAGTGTGTCGCTACCAACCCAATTGTGTCGTTACCGATCATGGTGGCGACCATCTAGTCGCACGATATGTCACTAATTAGCGACCTGGTCGCTAATTAGCGACATATCGTGCACATCTAGCGCACGATCGTGCGCCTAAGCTCAATTAAAGCTCTCCCTCGTGTACCATATTTTCCATATTGGCGACCATATGGTCGTCAACCTGAATTTTTATATCGGAATGGAGTTTTTGTAGCGCGAAATTCAATAGGCGACCATATGGTCGCCAAAACGAAAAATATGGGGGGAATTCTGAAATTTAGGGCGCTTATTCCAAATTTTAGGGTTAGCGACCACATGGTCGCTAACCCAAAAGGCGACCATATGATCGCTAATTCCTGAACATGGCCCATTCCTGAATCACTTAAATATAGCGACCATATGGTCGCTATATTAGCGACCATATAGTCACTAATATTAAATAAGAAGGGGAAAGATCAGCTTTCCCCTTCATTCTCTTCCCTCGATCTTCGTTTCTCTCTTTGTCAAACCCTCGCCGAGTTGATTAATCGCGTCGGCGCCGCTCGCCTCCCTCTTCATTCTCTCTCTCGGCCCTCCCGCCGCCTCAACCTCTTCGCTCCGTCCGCCTCCGCCTCCACCCGCCCTCCTCCGCCACCGCCCTCGCCTGCTCCGTCCAACCTCGAGTCGGCGCCGCGCCACCGCCCTCACGCCGTCCAGATTTCCCCCTCGCCACCGCCCTCGCCACCACCCTCGCGCCACCACTCTCGCGCCTTTTTCCACACGCCGCGCCTCCGGGATTCCGCCTCCGACATATCCGTTTAAGGTTGGAACCCAAAAATCTTATTATGGTTGAATTTGTTAAATTTTTGGGATTTGTTGTTGTTGATTATGTTGATTTTAGGTTGAATGTGTAGATTTATGGAATTTGTTGTTGAATGTGATGATTTTATGAAATTAGTTGAATTTGTTGATTTAGGATGAATTTGTTGATGGTGTTGTTGTGTTGTTGATGTTGTAGTTGTGTTGTTGAATTGAATTAGGCAAGAATTTAGGAAGGAAAATTAGTTAATTTTAGGAATTTGATGTCGTTGTTGTGTTATTGATGGGTTAGTTGTGTTGTTCATTTAGATGAGAATTTTTGTTGTTTATGTTGTTGTTTAGGTTTAGTAGAAGAAGTTGTTGTTGATGTTTAAGATGATGATGATGTTGTTGTTGTTGTTGTTGTTGTTGTTGTTGTTGTTGTTGTTGTTGTTGTTGTTGTTGTTGTTGTTGTTGTTGTTGTTGTTGTTGTTGTTGTTGTTGTTGTTATTGTTTAAGATGTTGTTGTTGTTTAAGATGATGTTGTTGTTGTTGTTGTTTAAGATGTTGTTGTTGTTGTTGTTGTTGTTGTTGTTGTTGTTGTTGTTGTTGTTGTTGTTGTTGTTGTTGTTGTTGTTGTTGTTGTTGTTGTTGTTGTTGTTGTTGTTGTTGTTGTTGTTGTTGTTGTTGTTTAAGATGATGTTGTTGTTGTTGTTGTTGTTGTTGTTGTTGTTGTTGTTGTTGTTGTTGTTGTTGTTGTTTAAGATGTTGTTGTTGTTTAAGATGATGTTGTTGTTGTTGTTGTTGTTGTTGTTGTTGTTGTTGTTGTTGTTGTTGTTGTTGTTGTTGTTGTTGTTGATTTGATAAATTTCAGATTTGTCCCAATTTCAGATTTGTGTTAGGCTTTTAAGCTCAATTTCAAATTAAATTCTATGGATTGATGATTTGATAAATTGTGTGTGTCAATGTGTGTGTGCTGAATTTCAGATTTGTGTTATCCTCAATTTCAGATTTGATGAATTTGTGTTGGCCATAATTTCAACTGTTGTATTTGTGATTGTGTGCTGAGTTGATAAATTGATGATTTGTGTAATTGTTCAGAAAATGAAGAGATTTTTTCAACTTATTGGGGGTTCACAAAATATAGGTTCTACTTCTAATTCCGATCCATTAAGTATTCCGAGTTAGCCCCCTGGATTCGATTTCTGGCTACGCCCCTGGTGATCTTGGCCAAGTTTGCGATAGTGGTGGTGTTCCTCCTCCTCTACTTGCTCTGCATTGAGGTCGTTTATCTTCTTCGGATGTTGCTGCTAATCCACATTATGTTGTAGTTCTCTTTTTGGTTAGGTGTTTGTTGTAGCTCAAAGTTTTTTGGACAATACTACTAATGTTCTTCTCGGATTAGCTTTTAGGGCTCTGATCAAGCGTATTAACCATATATCATACTGTAGGAAAAACCTCTTTCCTTAAATAAAAACAACTTTTCCTACTTGCAGTTCAGTTTATGTGCAAATGATTACGATCCTGGAACTAGATTTGGACGTGAACCAACCTCAGTTCAATCATATCCTCTTATCTATCTTAATTCAGCATCCAAGGATATTGATGCTCTCAAGTGATGTATTTAGTCATTGTGTGCATGCGTGGGTGTTTTTGAGGGATAGTGTGTGAGTTATGTTGATACATCGGTTGTCTTGTCTTCAAGATCAAGTATTTGACATAGCTCTAAATGCATGGATTAGATGAATATTGCAACTTACTGTTGAGGAAAAAGTTGTATTAAGACAATATGTATTCCCCAATGAAAAGATCTGAAACCAAGATCCCTAAAATTTTATAGAGAATATTGCATTGCAAGTGCTAAGTGGTAGTAGCGTCATAAAAAAATATAACTAGATCATATCCGGCATATATAGCTGATACGCTATAATATTAGGATATTTAAGATAATCATTTATGTTTAAAGAATATTGTTATTTCCTTCTATTTAGGATTTAGTCTTATCTTTTAGTAAGATATGATTTAAGCGTTTTCTTTTCCGTATTAGTTAAATATGAGAGTTATTATAAATACTCTTCTATTGTTATGTTTTTAATCAATCAATAAATCAATGAAAATCAAGTTATTTGCCCTAATTTTCCTTAGCTCTCTTTTATCTTTACGTTCTTGAGAGTTGAGTCCACCTGGGAGCCGTCTCGCCTCCTTGACCAACAAGGTTCCTTGAGACTCGTGTCCACCTCGGACCGTTCTTGCCCCCTTGACCAACAAGGGTCCGATACGAATGCACCTCGGGTACGTATCAATTGGTGCTTTATTCCTGAACTCAGCGTTTCCATGGCCAATAACGAGGATGATCGAACGATGTTCGTCATAATTCATCGTGAATGCTACCTAATCTCCGATCAAGTGTTGTATCAAGTATTTTCAGAAATCGGAGACCTCGAAAGCATTCAAAGAGTAGGTTATGGGTCTCAATTTTATTAGTAAATCCAATTTCAAACTCATGATTCCGCTCTCAAGGCGATTAAATCTCTCTACGGGAGGTGCATCTACGAGGATTGTTGTCAATTAGAATTGTTCTTTTGTCCGACAGCCCTCCAATGGCCAATCACGACCAAGTCAGCAGTTGTCGCCGCGTCCGTTGATCGCATGGCTCCCACGCTAGCAACTCCCGCGACCGCGGACAATTACCCGGAGCCCGCGGCCAATGCCTCGGCACCCGCGACTGATGCCCCAACGCTCGCGGCCAGCCCTCCGGCGCCCGCGACCCATGCCCCCGCGCCCGCAGTCCCTGATTCCGCGCCCGAGGCTCCCGCTAAACCGCACCCGACGCCGACGTCGCTTTCCTCTCCCACATCTGAATCGTTTGTGCAGGAAGTTGCGCCTCCGCGCTTGAAGATGCAGGCTCACCAATCAAGTCCGCACATATTTGGTGCTAAGCCAATTGACAACAACTTCAAAGACTGTATGGATGAATTGGTGGAACCCGAATTTCCAGCTTTTAAAGGCGATATCTTCATGTATTGGGTTTGGAGTTATGGGGTTCAAAACCGATTTGCTTTTATGGTGCTGCATCAAGCAACGCTACATGTGCAATGGGATCTTGGCGGATTCAGCTCCAAGATCCGTTTCATGAGTCTCCTCCTGATTTCCGACTTGAGGACAAGTCGATTCTCAACGGGGGAGAATTAATACGCTATAATATTAGGATATTTAGGATAATCATTTATGTTTAAAGAATATTGTTATTTCCTTTTATTTAGGATTTAGTCTTATCTTTTAGTAAGATATGATTTCAGCGTTATCTTTTCCGTATTAGTTAGATATGAGAGTTATTATAAATACTCTTCTATTGTTATGTTTTTAATCAATGAATCAATCAATGAAAATCAAGTTAGTTGCCCTAATTTTCCTTGGCTCTCTTTTATCTTTACGTTCTTGAGATTTGAGTCCACCTGGGACCCGTCTCGCCTCCTTGACCAACAAGGGTCTGATACAAATCCACCTCGGTTACGTATCTGTAGCATCTCAAGCAGTAGAGTATGACTTGATTAAGCGTGTCTGGTAACTTGTATCTATAATCGGTTGTATTTTTAGTTTTGTTGTTTTATGTTTGATTGATATTGGATGCTAATTGGATCACTTAGACTGGTTGGTAGTTTATGTCTATGCTTAGACGTGATCTTCACTTTTTTGACTTAGAAGGTTGCAAATTGTCATTACATGCGTCGGCCTTGGACTTATATTGATTTGTAGGTGATATTCATATAACTTTGAATTGTGAGTTCGATTTCTTTCCTAAGCTGAATTTTATTTTATCTTTGTAGGACTTGTCTCGAACTTTTCCAGCTCATCCTGCCATAGATGAAGAAGGTAGAAATTCCTTGCTTCGTATACGTACAACTTATGCTCGACATAACCCTAAAGTTGGATATTGTCAGGTACTAATTGTACAATGTAGTTCTTGTTGTTCAATGTTTTGTACCATATAATTTAGTCTATCTATTGCACATATGATAGAATGCAATAATTGGTTTCAGTTTTTGTCTTACTATTTAGTATGAATGTATTCTATTAATATGCACATTCTCTCAATTATGAAGTCTATTCCCAACATTTTTTCCCTTTAATGTTGATAATTCTCTCATCTAGGTTTTTTCTTACTTATGATATGCATGTTGTCTTAATCTTTGATTTTTGCACACTTCCAGTCTATGAATTTCATTGTCGGATTATTTCTTCTTTTAATGCCTGAGGAAAATGCTTTTTGGTATGTTCAGGAATTGTTTTTATTATTGCCACTGCACTTTTAGTTGTTTATTCTTCTTCCCTTCTGTTGAATCCTATTTAACTTGAACTTTACCAGGGAATTGGTTGGAATTATTGATGACTACTTTGATGGAATTTGCACATATGACATGATAAAATCTCAGGTAATGTGTCTCAACATGATCTATGTGTAGTTGTTTTTGCCAAATTTGCAGTTCTGATGCAAACTTACTGCATATACACAATTTTGTACAGTGTGTTTGAGTTGGACAAAATTGTCTAGTTTCTACAGTCAAAATAAATCATGATGAAATGGGCGATTCTGTATTCCCAAGTGGACGAACTTGTCTTCGAAGAGTTGATGCGTGAAAGATTTCCACCTAAACTGGGTATGTTTATTCTCCTATATCAGTCCTTGTTTCATGAACATTCATGTCTATTGATGATATATTGGATTAAGTCTCGTATTCTTGTTTATGAATTTGGTGCGGTTAATCATCTAGATTACTTTAAAGTGCAGGTGACATGGATAACATCACCTTGGTTTATTTCCATCTTTGTAAATATGCTTCCATGGGAAACTGGTGAGCATTTATGCTCTGATTTTTGATATTCTTATATTTTACCTTAATCACTAGATATGTTTTTTTTTTTACTTTTTTGGTGTATTTGTAACTAGTTCTACGTATAAGTTTTCCTTTTTTTGTTCAATTTCTATATGATGGTTTGCCTTACTATAATAAAGATTGTAAATAAGCTTATTATATGATGGTTTGCGTTGTATGAGTTGGTTATGTATTGATGGTTCGTAAATGGGTGTAGACTAAATGCAAAAAGTTTTTTAAAAAAAACACTTATGGCGCTTTTTTTTAAAAAGCGCTATAAACATGAGCTACATTTATGGCGCTTTTATGTGAAAAAGCGCCATGTATGAATAGATGTGCATGGAGCTTTTAGTTTTTTTTTAAAAAAACACTTTTGTGGAGCTTTTTGTGAAAAAGCGCCATCCGCATGTTTTTTTATGGCGCTTTTTAAAAAGCGCCATCCGTAACCGTTAAAGCAGTCGTAGTTAATACGCCAAAAAAAGCGCTATCTTATGGGTAAAAAAAGCATCATGCGCGCATGTTTTTGTACTAGTGATTAGAGGTGTTTGAGAGGAGGAGTTAGTGGTGAGCGAGAGTATGGAACCAATAGTTGACTGTATGATTGATTGACTGTATTGATTGCTTTACTTGTTGGCATTTCTTATCTTTGAATTCGGTTCAAGGACGAAGCCCTTTAAGGAGGAGACGTTGTGAAACCTCGAGATTCAGTATAGGTTTTTACGTATTTATAGTTTTGGGACAAATCCATTTAAGGGGGAAAGGTTATCAAGGCCTTGAAACGACATTTCTTGTCTCATAAGGAACCCTCTCGATTATTGAGTTATTTAAGTTCAAGTTCAAACTAAATTTAATACAAGATGAATAAATCTAACTATAATAGTTATGATTCCCTATTTTTAGCCTAGCCTAACTACTAGATTATTGTTAGAAAATAATTAATCAAATTAAATCCTAAACTTGTAACCTAGTAGCATACATAGGCCAATTCCATATTCCACTGCAACCACTATATTTTCACATCCTCGTTTTCTCCTCTCGGCAAATCAATTTACCTCATATCCTCTCGTTCGACTAATTCCACGTCAAGGTCTAGTGTTCATCGATGTTAGCTTGACCACAAACGTCCCCTCATCTTGTTGTGGTTCTCTTGGTGAGCCCTGTTGATCTTGTTCGTTCCATCTTTGATCTCTCCTATCTTTGTTATTCCAGCCTTACACATTTGTAATCACATTCTCTCTATTAATTGGGTTGCAAGTATATATATGTATAAGTTTGGTTGGAATAGGGTTTGAATTCTATGGGGTATTTCGATTAAATTTTCATTTTCTACTCGCTGTAGTATTTATTAGAAGATTTGATTTTGATGGTTCCAAAGGTCGTCAGTGACACAGAAGTTGAATGAAGAGTCTACGGCATCAAGTCATGTGAAGAAGTCACCGACAAGGACAACTCGCGGAAAAACTATTTTTGGAAGGAAAGCATCGATCTTATCCAAGCCACTTAGAGTGTTTATTTTAGGATAAAATCACCATAAAGAAGAGAACAAATCAAAGGAATGTGCAAAGATCATTCTCCACCATACCCTTACTAATGGTGATCTCAATAAGTTCATTGGCTACAAGACGGCAAAGGAGATCTAGGAAGATATCAAGAGATAGCATCAAGGGAACAAGGATATAAAGAGAGATAGAATTATTTGTCAGAAAGAGAGTATGAGAATATCTATCAAGGAAAGGGTGAGTCTCTCCATGACTATCAATCAAGATTTCAGATGTTGGTTAATCAACAAGAATTCCTTGGAGAGAAGGTTCCTTAGTGGAAGCAAACCAACAAGCTAATTTCTAGACTCAATAAAAAGGGGGACACCATCGCTGCATCCTTGCTCACACAAAAGGAAACAAAGTCACTGACTCTTGAAGATATCATTGGATAACTCAATGTGTATGGAGGTATTCGACAAAGGAGAGAGAGGATCATCTTGAATCGGAGAAAGTCAAGAACATTGCTCCCAAAGTTGAAAAGGCTTTTGACTTGGCTTAGGGAGAAGACGACATTGAAGATGTATCTCTTATCTCTAGAGCTATGAAGAGGTTGTGGAGCTACAATAAAGCTCCAGCCAAGGTCCTTGAGTCGAGCAGGGACATGAAAAAAGTGGTGTGCTACCATTACCAAGGTAAGGGACATTTTGCTAAACAATGTCCTAAGAAAAAGGGTGGAGAGAGTGGTAAAGTTATGATGGAGACTTGGGACATGTTTGATGATGAGAATGATGTGTCGGCGAAAAAGGAAGTGTGTTTCATGGCACGAGAAGAAAAGTCATCTCAAGAGGTAAATGAACCTATTTCTTCACTTCTTTCTAAAAAGTATACGGAATAGTTGGTTGCAATTATTGAAAAATCGAAAACTCAAGTAATGAGTTAATATAAGAATTGGAAGATAAAATGATACTATAATCAACTTGCTTGATGATAATAAGGTCGAGTTTGACAAAGCTATTGAACTTGAGAAGATTTAGTCTCTTAAATCAGTCGTTTGTGAATGTTGCATTGATCTTAAAACTCATGTCACTGACTTCAAACAAGTCTATGACCTCGAAAGCATGTCACTACCTTTGAAGGGGAAAGACTAGTGTTGAAGCTAGGAAATCCCAAATTGTTTAATGATCTAGGGAGCTTTCAAATTGATGAAGAGACTAAAAGAAAGAAATGGTTAGACGAGGTTGTTGTTAATAAGGTTCAAGAAGTCAAAAAGGACTATGGAAAAAAATTGTGAAGGGGGTTCATAGGTCTGAAATTGGTTATGTCCTTGCACCCAATGCTCAAGGTACCAACCTTGCACCAACTTTATCCAAAGGAAATCCCCAAATGTATAGTGACAATGCAAGTTGTTCTACACATGTGGTGGTAAGACAATGCAAAGGAAAGCAACAATGATATCTTGATCCAAAGGTGCACAATATGTGGCAAACTAAGTTCAAAACTCAACTCCATCACAAATTAACTTCCAAGCACAGATTAACAATACACCTATCTATCCTAGCTATAGCAAGTACGTTGGGCTCAAGTCTCATAGAACATGTTGGTACTACGACAAGGATGGTCACTACCATTATGACTATCATAAAAAGGCTGGAAATGATAAAAATGCTAGGTTGAGGACTTTTATTAAAAATAGTGAAAAACTTATTATTAATGAATGTCCTCGTGATTTTGTTTGCGCTAGCCGTAATAAGTTTTGTCCTAGCTAGAAATGCTTTTTTCCCGACCTAGAGGAGTTAAACAACTCTTGGTTCATAAGAGCAAATTAATAGTGCATGCTCAACTAATATGTCAGGGAACACTAGGGATTTCATCTCACTCAAAAATATAAAGAAGGTAATACTTTCTATAGCAACAAGAGTAAAAGTGGAATTTCTAGTACAGATCAAGTAAGTATTTCTGAAAAGGTGACTATTGATGATGTGAACTTAGTGGACAATTTTGGTTTTGACTTACTAAGTGTTGCCCAACTTTGTGCTAATGGTCAATTTCAAGTTGCTTTGGATAGTAGGGTTGTCAAGTGATTGAAATAGACTTGGGTAAGATTGTTTTGAAGGGAGTATGTGAAAACAATATATATAAGGTGGATCCCTGCTTCAAACCCGAGGAGAAACTATGTCTCAAAACAATTGTTGATGTCTCCAACCTCTAACATAACAAATTTGGTCACACAAGTCTGCAACTTGTTGATAAGCTTCACAAACAAGAGCTAATCAAAGGACTACCAAGGATTGATCCAAATAAGTATGAAGTATGTAATGCTTGTGTGACATGTAAGCAAGTGAAAGCGGTGATTTCGTCGTGCAAATCACGGCTATGCAAAAGAATCTAAACTAACTAAGAACCGTAGTCTTTAGTAAGTCCGGGTCGAATCAACAGGGAGACAGGATTTATCGTTTTGTATGTGTTTCATGTCAAACCAAGTAACAAGGGGATTTTTGTATTGTAAGTAAGAATCTAAACAAGCAAGAACTAACAAATTAACAAGTTTGTGAATAACAAGATTTGGGAAGATAGCTTAGGCAAAAAAATATCCACAATCGTATGACAAGTTGATCATTGATCTCACCTCAATATCTCATGCAATGGATTTTCCAATTCCTTAACAATTCTAACTAACAACACAACCAGATACTATTAGTTCTAACTAATTAAACAATCATGAAACGATCAATGATTCAGTTTAATAGCAGCATTAAGGATAGGAATGTAATATGATACAATTCTAGCATAAAACAACCAGCTTTTACCCTAGAATGTAAATCAAATCTCTTTTGCATAAGACTAGCACAACCAGATACTAGTACGATGCATTTGCTACTTCAATCTAGAGATGCTCAACCGGTAACACTCTAGATCTAGCAATAGATTCAATAACAACAAACCCTAGTTGATCAGGCTAGAAACTGTTGAAATAATTCATAGAAATTCAAGCAAGAGAGAAGATTAAATCCAAACCATAGATAAAGAATTAGAAATCTCACAACTTTTATCAAAACGATGCTTCAATTGTCTGACTAAGCAAAGATGCTTAGTTCTCCATAGAAAATATGTAAAACTTAGGATGAAAAGTATGAGAATGAGAATTAGATAGATTAGAGCAACTCTCTAAAAACAAATATAACAAACTAGGTCGCCAAAAGTATATCCAAAAATACAAAAGTTGGAATAGATCTGATATAACTAAGACCAATCAGAATAAAACACATGGCGAACAAGAGATCTCGCGTTGTCAAAGGCGACGGGCGCCGCCAACAACTCGATCGGTTCAGTATTCAGGTGACACTTCGGATGCTGTTTTGACTCCCTTCTAGTTGGAATTTGGACTCGGAGTAAAAACATGAATTGTAGATCTTTGAACTAGATTTTCAATGATAACAAATTCAACTTCATCAGACAACTATATCTCCCGAATGATCCCTTACAAGAAAGAGGTATCGAACCAGCAACTCCAATGGATGGCCTGAATTCAAGCGTTCTTCCCCCGGTTTCCATTCCTTTCACACTTGTTCACTTTAAGACCTATAAAACAACATAGAACAAGTGCAAAAATCCAAAACTCATAGACATTCTAAGACACTAAAGAAACTAACTAAAACTACCTAAAAACAAAGCAAACGAAATGGAAACATGCATCCTAAACACTACCTATATGCAATCTATCAACAAGTAACATCTTCCTCATGTACGATCCATGGGAATGTAGTGGCCACAATACCATAATTGTAGGATAAAAAAAACACGAGGGGAATTGATGGTCCCTCAGGTCCACCGAGACCAAAAGTTTTTTTATTGAAAATCCGATATGTGGAGGTCACATCAGTGGAGCTCACGATTGGGATTTACCCGCAAGGGGTTTATAATAAGGAGGTATATGAGATAAAATGAGAAAGGGAGATCAAACTCATGACATGAATCCGGTTTGAGTCGTTCATGGGGGTATATGGTTATGTTTGTGGGTTCATGGAAACTTAGCAAGTCTATTGATTGCGTAAGGGATATTCATTGTGTCTATTTCATATAAGGAGATCTAGGCTAGTAGTAAAATCAAAGTAGATGTGAGGTCTATCGATAAATGGCTTTACGAGTTGATTGTATAATGTGGGCAAAAGGCCTTTATGAACAGTTAGTAGGAGGACAAGGTTGATGGTAAGAAAGGATCAATCCAGAGAGAGTAAAAGATACTATCTTGGACATGAGGAGATGTAAGCTATGTTATTGAATGTGAAATGTATCGGTTAGTTGAGACAAGTCCATCATAAGTCAAGTAGTGCATACAATTTCTAGGTATCTAAGTCATATGAACACTTGAAGATGTTTTCATGAGGAGCTTCCACGACTACATTTCCATCAAAAGGTAAACTATAACATCAAAATTAGGCTGAGGATTAGACTAATCTCTCGATCTTTCCATATTATGTTCCCTAGGGAGTTATAGAAATTGAAGACGCATTTGAAAGAGCTATTGGAGAATGAATATGTGCTTCCTAATGCCCCTCGATGGAGAGCCCCAACATTGGTTGTTAAGAAGAAGGATGGCCCCTTATGATTATGCATGAACTATTGGAAGTGGAGCTTGCCATCAGGAACAAGTATCAATTATCGTGAGTTGATGACTGGTAGGAGAAGCCATAGTTGATAGGCCAAAACCTACCCTGCAAGTATACGGTATCGGTTGTAGTACCAAAGTGTCGAACACATTGTAACACCCCTATTTTACAACATTGTGTATTACCGCCAGTGACCTCGGACTTTCCCGTCCAAAGTCACCCAACCCTTTTAGAATGATATTGAACTCATACAAATGCGGAAAATTAACATAAGCATTACATAAATAAACGGATGCTCACGAATGAGACTTGATTCTTTAATTGAAGATGACATTGACTAAAAGCGTCATTTTATTTATTGATAAAGAACTTTCGTTCATTATATTGGGAGTCGTTTTACAAAAGATGTAGCAGCGGAAAGTAAAGCCATTTAAAAAGGGGATAGAATATGTAATCTAAAATTACAAGTATGTTTTCCCAAGACAACTCATGTGATGATGATTTGCTTGTTTGTTTTTTAAAAGGGAAGAGCTATTGCACTATCATCGAAATGCCTTGCTCTTATAAGAATTCCTTCCTTCCTTCAATGTCGTTTTGCCTTGACCTTCAATCCTTGCCTAATGTTTCCTGAACCTTCTTGACTTTGTCTTCAAAACTTCGGTGTACATTCCTACAGTCTGGCATTTGTCGCGAAGGGCGAGAAATACCAGGCAAAAATGCAGAAGTGGGGAATTAGTCTAAAGGAGACTAAGCAAGCGGGAACGGAACTTCCCAAGGGTAAGATATTAGCGGGCTGTGTTTTAAGATAAGGTTTATTTATGTGGGGTTTAACGGTACGAAAGAGAGCGTATCTCAAGCGGAGATAACTTGATAATCGAGAGAAGCGCTACTAGATTGTAGACTTCTTTTAGAATCGAAATTATGTTGGGAACGTTATCAATTCATACAAGTTAAAAACATCACGCGCCCTGAGCGGACCGAGAGCCGGATCGATCATTTGAGTACGGTCCGGTTTTGGTATCTTAAATGTGCCTTGGGCACTTATCTTATAGTGACGAAAAGTATTCGATTTCATTAATGATTCTTTAAAGGGGGTGGGGGCTAGGATGGCCCGATCCACCAAAGGGAAACCCAGTTTCCCGGCACTTAGCTAGAGTGCGCTCATCCCTCCTTGCAATCGGAGCGGATAGGATCATAATCCTGAAAGTCGTACTTCAAACACGTAGGCATTTTCGACTTAGTAAGTTTTATAGAGGTGTCGACTACTTTCGCGCCCCTCACTAGTTTGTTCGACATTGACCTCTTAACGAGGCCGTAAACAATCAAGGCCACAACCAAACTAGCATAAATAATCCTATCGATAATAAAGAGCGGACTAACAAATGGGGTCGTTATATCTAACAATCGATATTTCCTAGGTTCCTTTTTGTTACTTAGCACACACAAGTTGTTCCCAACATCGAGAATTTCACGGAGATGAATATATAAGGTTACAAGGGGAAATTCCACTTGCCTTAGCTTTTACGATTGTGCACGAACGAACGAACGGAAATCGTTGACTTTACTCGGAACGCAGACTCGACCTATCGGCACGAGAGGTATGAACGAAGTTTAATAAGAATTTCTTTAATTCTTCTAAAGCTTTAAATATCTCTTATATTCTTTTTATAAGAGAATTAATTACTAAATTATTATAATAATAATTTAGGTGGAGATGAATAAAATAATAATATTTCTTATTATTATTTTATATTGGTAATATCCTTGTATTTCTTATAAATTCTTTATTTGAATTTAATTATTATTACCCTTTGAAGATCAAGGCCGGTTTAGTAATATTCAAATTATTAAATACTCATTAACTTTAAGGTTAATATTCCTCTTAGATAAATTTATTATTTTCTTATTATAAGCAAGGATAAGATCTTTATATAATCATTAAGATATAGTTTTCATAACTATATCAAATATTATTTTTATAAAACTCATCTTAGGGTGTGAAAAGTCTAAAATACCCGTGTAGTTGAATACCCTTTATTTCTCTTATTATTATTTTAATATCCACCTTATCATATACGATCTTGTTAAATCTTATAATATTTTCTCAATATAATATCTTTCTTATTATATTTCTCATAAAAGACATGCAATAAAGATATTTAAATTAATATATTATTTTCTAGTACTTTCCTTAAGTAGAGAGGTAATAATAAATTCTATTATCTATTTAAATGATTTCTCCATGTCTTAGAATATTATTTAATAAAACTAGGAGCATGCAACTTATTTATTTGTCTCTAAGTTAGTAATAATAATATCTTTAGTATATCTTTAATAATATTATTTCTCATCTATCATATTATTTTGATAATATTTTACATCTATGATCATTGATCATATCTTTATTATGTCTTTTCCCAACAACAAATATCTCTTATATTCCATAAATATATCTTATAACTAGTATATCTTATCAACATATTTTTAAGTTTATAATATGCTTCTTAAAATGACATGCAATCCATTTATATATTGTAAAAAGTCTTAAGATATTATTTTCCCAACAATTTGTTCCAGCTCTTTTATTTATATAGTAAGCTTCAAATAAAGTACACATAATATTTATATTACTCTTTCCAAGTATGTAAAACTAGTATTTTAATCCCATGATTTTATTTTGATAATTTTTTCCATGTCTATCATATTCTACTTTTATATATAAAAGCACATGCAAATTATTTATTTAATTTATTTAATCCATACTTGTTATTATTAAAATAATTTATTCAAAAATATCTTATTATTATCCCAAAGCATATAATAGGATTAAAAGACATGTAAGCCTATTTTCCTTTTTAATAGAATTTTATTTTAATAAAATTCCTTATCTTTCATTATTTCCTATTTTAATAAACCACTTATGATATTGATTCTATTTATTTAAATAATTATTATATATATGTAAAGTTATATTATAAAAGATAAAAAAATTAAAATACGAGTCGGGAAATTATACCGAGCGAAAACGAGAGCGGAATGGGCATGAATAACGAGATGGGCGGATTTTTGGGCTTGCTTCCTCCTTTTTCCTTTAATAAAATCTGATGGGCTATTATTGTGACTTATGGGGATTAAACTCAGCCCAATAATGGTACACAAAATAACCCAATGAATCAGCCCAACACCCTCCTTCATCTTCTTTCTTCTCCCACGCATCAGGAGAATGGACAGAACGACGACGCACTCGAGAGCCATGGCAGCGGCGGTGGAGGGCGGACGGCGGCCTCCTGGTGGCCTGGCGGTGGCGCGCACATCTGGTGGTGGTCCGGCGCTCAGAATAGGGGAGGAATAATTTTTGTGGATTTTTAACAAAAAAAAAATCAGATTTGGGGCAAAATTGAATATGGAGTTTTGAGGCTTGAATTTAGAATGAAATTTAGATGGAGAATGAGGGGATTGATTGTGCATTTTTCCTCCTTGCTCCAACCCCTTTTTATAGAGGTGGAAGAAGCTTGAAGAACCTTCTTCCATGGTGAGGTGGAGGTCCATTAGAGGTGGCTTCTCTTAGAAGGGAGAAATTGATTGGATGAAGAGGGTGGTGGAGCATGGAGATTGATTGGGTGAAAGAGGAGGTGAAGAGAGAGCTCTATTGGCCATGGTGGGAGGTGAAGACCATAGATTCATTAGAAATAGAATAAAAGGATTAAAAATCCTTAATGAATAGATAAGATTACAATGGCATAGCGGATTGTGGGAAGGGGCGTGTTAGAGGGGTTTGCAAGAGGTCTCGGGTTCGAGTCTCGGCTCTTGAATCCCTTTTTACTGAATTTTTTAATGTACCTCTTTTTATTTAAATAAAACCGAAATTTATAATGCATTATTTTTATTTAAATGCTTTTATATCTTCATAACCCTTTTAATGCATTCTTGAATTTTATTTAATTGATTTACTTAAGGATCTCTTTTTAAAGAAAAAAGGGTTATATAAAAAATATATTTAAGAATTCTCCTTCATGAGAGAAAAGGTTATATAATTATATTATATTGGTTTTTTTTTAAAAACCTTGGAATATTGCGGATATTATACTTATAACATTTTTATAATTTATTAAGACAATTATAAAAATACTTAAACTCTCTTTTTAAGAGAACATATTTAAATACTTATCCGACTTGTTCTATATTTACTGAAATTCTTAATCGTCATTGTAATTAACTTTTATAATCTCTTTATAATTTAATATGAAATTATAAAAATTATTAAGTTCTCTACTTTGGAAAAAAATTATTGGGAAAAATATCCGTTTTATTATTTTTAAAATTTTAGCGGATATTACACACATGGACTATGTAGTACCAATTGTGAGTCGAACTAGTAGACCAAGTCAAAAGTAAACAAGTAAAAGAGTTTATGATTGATGGTGACAAGTACAAGAAATAACATGAGAAATTCCAAAGGAGAAAAGCTTCCAAGGTCAGGATTCCCACAATAATGTTTCAATGGATTTAAGGTGATATCTATTTGGATTTTGAAATGAATATCATTTGAAGATCTCACTATCTAAAATCAACATAAACCTCTTTTTAGACGATGAGCGTATGTACCTAAATTCGACTACCAGTCACTCTCGTACAAAGTAAGTCTAATCTAGATCATTTAAGCTATTTAGAGAACAAGTCAAACAAAAGCAACATTTTCTCACGCACTTCGCTGAATCTATTTAACTTTGATTAAATATGATAGTTAAAGCACCATAAGAGAATTAAATCACTCTCACTCAAATAACTGTCAAGTTTAATCCTAGGGATCAAATCATGAATAAACAATTGTAAATTCCATTGAATCAATCTCATATTATAATTATCACCGCTTGATCTCAAATTATAATAAGAATCCCAATTTTATATCAATTAAGTCATTAAGCATCCTAGGAAAGAATAAAACTCCATTCAAATCTCCATTCAACCAAATACAATATCACAATTCAAATCCACCTAATCCATTATTGGGTTCACGCTTCCTTACAATGGCTAAGGGAGGGGAGCGGGTGGGGACGACCTCCCCCACCGACGGCCGGAGGAGCGGGCCTTTGTACATATCCGCCCCCAGGGTTGGGGAGGAGAATAAAATAGGTGGGAGGACATTGGTGTGGGCGGAGCGCATTGGGCTAGCGGTGAAGTTCGATGGCGTCGAAAATCGGATGTCGGTTGGAGTTTGACAGTGAAGATCGATGGTGTTGAATGAATTTGGGGAAGAAAGGAAACTTTTAATTAAAAAGAAATAAAAAATAAAAAATTGGGCTTATCTAGGTAAATTTAATTGGGCTTAATAGATTGGTTTATTTGGGCCTATTACATTATAAAATATGGACTTTTTAATTAAAAAAATAAGAAATCAGGTGTAGGGAGTAAATATTCCTTGTTCTTCATTTTTTTTACTTGAGGTAATGTAAAAACTTATAGCTTTATTTTTTATTTTTTTAATTGAAGTTGATTATTAACTAATTTTATAAATTTTTTTAAATGTTAAATTGTTGATTTAATTCTATTAGGTTAATAATCATTTTTTAAAGCAAGCACATTAATAAATATAACTTCATTTGTAATTTTTTATATTATACTATTTTGAATTTACTTTTTTACTCTATATATTAAATATATATTATATATATAAACATATCGATAGGTTAGAGTAGCCCGATTTTTCTAAGGACAGAGGTTTAAGCCCCCCTCCCCTCCTGAACTTTTCTAGCTCTGCCACTACTTCCTTTGAATAAACAACTTAGCTAGACATGATAAAGGAAGAAAGCAAACCAAATCAATAAACAACATACCAAATTGTCTTTCAAATTTATTCAATATTTCAATCCAAGCAAATCTAGAACAATCTTCTTAATTCTCCAAGTAGGGTTCTAAAGGGAGAGGGTAGAGAGAATTACAATAATCAAACTTGTTCTCCAATCCAAAAACCTAATAAGATAAATAAACTAGGCTAATAATAAATTAAGAAATAAATAACATAAGATATCTCGGACAAATCCCAAAGCGGGCACTACCCGGGCAACTACCTTGTCGGGTAGCCCTCAGAGAACATTACCTGGTCAACTACCTGACCAAGTACCCGGTCGGGTAACTCTCAGGTATGGTTTTTCGAGACACTTTTGACCTGCTTAGAGTTGGAATTTTGACTTGAAGTAAAAGTATAAAATGTAGCTCATCTAGTTAGATTTCGAATGAAATTAAATTCACCTTCATACGAACATTGTAGCTCCCGAATGAAGCATCGCAAGTTAGTGGTGTCAAAACAACAACTCCAATGCATGGCCCAAAAATAAGCGTCCTTTTCCCAACACCTTTTGGGGCTTAATGATCTTCAATATTAGCTTGAACATCCCCGAAAAAGATACTTGAACATCTCAATCTTTTGAAAAAAGATGCTCAGTTTTGACTTTAATGTACTTGAAATCATGCAAAACTCAAGTGAAGACATCTGAAAGATAATGCTAATAATGTTATAAACACCCAAGAAATGAACGAATCTTCCACTCTAAGACCTAATATGCATGACCTACAATGCTCTAAAATACATGCTATCAAAATCCCCCAAACATGAACTTTTCTTGTCCTCAAGCAAGAAATAAACTCTACACCCTACAAGACAATGCAATCCATGTATCCACCTCAAATCATGTAAAGCAATATCAATAAATTTGTTCAACTGATGAAATCATTGCACATGTTCAGAATATCAAAGAGACCAAGAAAATGCATCCATTATAGACCTCACTAGGTAAATGTGTTTGTCTCTCTTACTCAAGTGTTTAGGGTGTAGTGTTTCGCTCAATTCTCTACTAAGACAGCTAAACCACCTTATGCTTGCATCAATGTTCTAAATCTCCACCACTATGGACATTACATACAACAAAAATTAAGAGGTCTTTTAACGGGTTGTAATGTGGACAAGATGAGAAGATTAGGGTAGGGAATAAATTTGGCTATGTGGTGATGAATCTGGAAAAAAAAAAAGAATCAAGCTTCATCAACACCAACAAACCAACCTTTTTAGCTCATTTTCTTCCCAAACCCTTCAACATTCTTATTCTCTTTTCTTTCTTTTTCTTCAAACACTTCTTTTGCGGTTTTTTTACTCACGACTAGACCTATCAATCGGGTCAAGCGGGTTGGGGTTTGATTTAAATTGGGTTTGATTTCGTTACGGGTCAAGGGTCAATCGAGTCTGGTTGTTGCGGGTTTTCGGTCGAGTCGTGTTGACTGGCGGGTCTGAAATATCATTTTTTATGATTATTAAAATTATTTTCTAATTAAATAATAATATTTAATTATAATATATTATCTTTATGTATTTTAATAATTAAATATATTATAAGTTTTAAAATAAATTTTATAAATTCTATAAATATATTAAATTGGTCAACCCAACGAGTTTTGGGTTTCAACCCAACAGGTTTCGGGTTCGGTTTATTTCGGGTTCTAAATTTCGGGTTTTGACCTTAAAATTATCGGGCGGTTCGGATTGGGTTTGCGGGTTAGGTCAGCTTTTGACAGCTTTACTCATAACCCATTCTTTTCATTGTTTTTGAAACTTTTCCTCTTATGCATTTTTTCTATCAAACTCAATCACTTTTTACTCTTTAACTTGCATTCCCTTTACTTCTCTTGTTGGATTTTTTTACAACTCATCTACCAATCTCATTCTTCTTCTCAATTCCCCAACTCACTCAAACTTCACAAAATAAATCCATCAAAATTCCTATTCTCTAGATGGGTAAGTCTCATTAGGCTCGGGATTTATTTTTGTGGAGCTCAAAACGATAGGCTATTAAGGCTAAAAGGGGCTTCAAAAATAAGGATTAATATTGTAACACCCGTTGGCGAATACCTAGGGCGTCACAAGGTGGTAGACCTCACAATGGGTCTACTAGAACAAACTAACAACAAACGACTATTTTGGACCTTGCAACAAAAGAACTGCGAGTAAATTCACGAAATCATCCAATCTAGAAGTTTAAAACTCATTTCATAAAACTCATGCATGCAAAAGCCATAATCCTATCAAACATGACAAGAGACGCCAAAGCTAGTCAAAAAGGCAAACACTCAACACAGATTCCCAAACAGAATCATTGTCAAAGCATTTTTTCATAGTCTAAGTAACCAAAAGACTAAAATACTAAAGTCAATCCTCTACGACTCGACACGTCAAGACCGAGCTCCACCATCCGGGATGCAACCTCCTGGCATAATTCCCGTGTCGGAATCCTTACCTAAAACGCCACAAATTGATCACATTAGCCTACGATCCCGGTATGGGTCAAACAAGCAAATCAAATATGTAGCAAAACATTTTTAGTAAAATAAATTCGCATATGTGTACAAATATTAAAGGTATACACAATCATGTTCACAATGGAAAATCAATAGTAGCCAACATAATGTAGTCAAACATGGAAACATTCATAACCACGTCAAAGTATAATAGTAGCGATTATAAGTGTTTCACCAAGGCACGCATAACCACAACATACAATCTCTTAGATCAACATGCAAGCATTTTAGACTATTCAACCAAAATCCATCATATACAATAGCAATCAAACATCCTCCTCAAATACCTATGGCACCCTCCGGCCTCTCATCAATGGCGCACGGTCAGGGCGCGTCCTATACACGTGTCCATTCCCCCATTCCCCCTTCTTTCCCTGGCTAAACCTCTACTAGAGTGTTTGCCAAATCAATTTGTTTTATTCAATTTTTAGAAGGGGGTTCCTTCCAGCCGCATGATCATGCCCGGGGGCCTCTTCCTCCTCAGCGTACCCACACCCATGACCATACCGGTGGAGCCCAGTGCACGCATACCGGTGGCCTCTTCCTCCTCAGCCTACTGCTCCTTGCAACTGGTCTAGCAAATCATCGATACGAGGAAGTGGATACTTGTTCTTGGTAGTTATTCGGTTGAGTTCTCTGTAATCAATGCACAACCTCATTGATCCATCCTTCTTTCTTACAAAAAGTACCGGAGCACCCCAAGGCGATGCACTAGGACGAATGAAGCCTTTCTCCGCCAACTCTTCTAGTTGCTTTTTCAACTCTTGCATTTCTACTGGTGCCATACGATAAGGAGCCCGTGAAACAGGTCTTGTTCCCGGCTCTAACTCGATGCTGAAATCTACCTCTCTGTGAGGCGGAAGCCCCGACAACTCCTCAGGAAAAACATCCTTGAATTCTCGCACAATAGGAATGTCCTCGAGTCTCGGACTATCCTTGGTTTCTTGAAGGGAATAGCACCAATATCCTACACAACCCTCATTCAACAACTTGACAGCTTTCATAGCACTAATCACCATCCCAGACTTCTTAGGGTCATGCCCCCAAAACACGTGTTGAGTTCCATCATTAGCGGTTACTGTCACTGTACGACTATGAATATCTAGAACAGCTTTGTATCTAGTCATCCAATCCATACCTAGAATTACATCATCATTTGGCAAGGCCATGACGATGAAATCTGTAAGCCAATCCTTATCCCCAATGCGAATTGGACATTGAAGGATCTTTTTGTCCCCACTTATCTTACTACCATCCGGCAAACCCACAACAAAAGGAGTACCCACAGAACATGTCAAATGCAATCTATCTACGCATGCAGTTGCAATAAAAGAATGAGTAGCACCAGTATCAAAAAGAATCTTAACATGCTCAGATCGAATCCAAATCGTACCTGTAGCTGTCGGAGCATTTGGATCTTCAGCTCTTCTCATCTCGAACACACGAGGTGGGTGATTGGCTCCAGGACCCCCAACTGTGCTACCACGGCCTCTACCACGACCTTGACCTGGCATAGTATAAGTCTGAGGGGTAGGTTGTGATCGATTTCCTCCAGTTGGCCTAGAAGCAGGTGAGGACCCCTGAGATGGAGCAACCCCTTTCTTGCGACAGAAGTCAGCACGGTGACCCTTTTCTCCGCAAGTAAAGCAAGTTATCGGTGGTCGGGGACAAGCGCTCGTCGGATGATTATGGCTTCCACAGTTGAAGCACTGCCTTTGTCCCATTGCACCATCCGACCGTTGAGATGGACCTTGTTGGTTCTGCCTCATGCCCGACTTGTTACCTCCCTGAGGCATGAAACTCGGCCTCCCGTCACCCCTGAATCCTATTGTAGTCTTTTGCCTCTTGCCACTACCTTGGGTGACATCAGATCGCTTGTAAGCTGGGTGTGCCATCTCTTAAGCCATTGCCTTATTCTGTTAATCTCTCAAGGTAGAGCATTCGAACCCAACTACATATTGTCTAATCTCTGGTCTCATCCTCTTAGCAAAAGCATGAATGCGTTGCTTCTTTGTGGTCACAGTGTCAGCCACATAAGTTAAATCTCTCTGAAAATTCAGGGCAGCTTCTGCCACTGAAATGTTCTCGGGCTTTGCATCAGCAAACTCTTGAGCTCGAGCATCCCTTAGAGCAGCAGGGCAGAACGCATCTATCAACATCTTAGAAAATTCTTCAAAGTTCACTTCGTGGTCCAGAATCTGCAGAGACCACCAATCAAAAGCATTATCTCGAAGCAAGCTCTGAGCTAGCGACACCTTTCGATCCTCTGGTGCCCTAATCGTGTTGAGAGATGAAGTGACTTGCCTCAACCACAACTCCGCGTCTTTCCCGTGAGCTCCATTGAAAAACAGAAGTTTCATGTAACTGAACTCACGCAGCCACTTGTCAGGTCCGGAGTCTTGACGACCTCTTTCAACTCGAACTGACTCCTCAGATACTTCTTGAACGGGGTGGGGTGATCTCTGAATATTTGGCACCCTAGCTGGGGTTGCTGGTGGAACTGACATCCTAGAATGGGATGCTCTCACAGCAGACCCTTGGGGGTTTGGTACCCTTGAACCAGACAGATGAGAAGCGGCAGCGGCGGGGTTCGGTGTTTGACCACCCCCAAAAAGAACTTGCAAGAAGGATAGAACTTGTTCTTGGACCAAAGACTGTAGCCCAGGTGGACCAGTGGGAGGTGCCTCAGCAGCTGGAGCAGCTGGCGGCTCTTGAGCATTGACATTATTTCCAGACCTAGGCCCTACAGGATCTTGGCCTCCAAATCTAGCATTACTCCGCACAACATCAGATCGTTCATCACCTAGTCCCTGATTAGCATTTCTGGCTGGTCCCAGACTCTCTGCAGTTCCCTCAGCCAAGGAATTAACACGAGGCTCAACAGTAACTCCTCTTCCTCTACCTCTAGGTCTTCCTCTACCTCGAGGCTCAACAGTAACTCCTCTTCCTCTAACTCTAGGTCTTCCTCTACCTCTACCTCTTGCCATTACTAAGTGATACCTAAACATAATAAGTCACTTAGATTTTTCATGTAATAACTGTAATTAAACAAACAAAATGCTTACAGAGATTCTTCCCAGATGATGTAGCGGTCTCGACGTGTTTCCCTACCTAAAATGCAGCATGCCTAAGTAAAAAGGTTTTAAAGTTTTTACAACTATAAATTGGACCTCACGAGCTCTTTTGTTAGGACCTAGTGCTCTTGTTGCCAACCTGGCTCTGATACCAATCTGTAACACCCCGTTGGCGAATACCTAGGGCGTCACAAGGTGGTAGACCTCACAATGGGTCTACTAGAACAAACTGACAACAAACGACTATTTTGGACCTTGCAACAAAAGCACTGCGAGTAAATTCACGAAATCATCCAATCTAGAAGTTTAAAACTCATTTCATAAAACTCATGCATGCAAAAGCCATAATCCTATCAAACATGACAAGAGATGCCAAAGCTAGTCAAAAAGGCAAACACTCAACACAGATTCCCAAACAGAATCATTGTCAAAGCATTTTTTCATAGTCTAAGTAACCAAAAGACTAAAATACTAAAGTCAATCCTCTACGACTCGACACGTCAAGACCGAGCTCCACCATCCGGGATGCAACCTCCTGGCATAATTCCCGTGTCGGAATCCTTACCTAAAACGCCACAAATTGATCACATTAGCCTACGATCCCGGTATGGGTCAAACAAGCAAATCAAATATGTAGCAAAACATTTTTAGTAAAATAAATTCGCATATGTGTACAAATATTAAAGGTATACACAATCATGTTCACAATGGAAAATCAATAGTAGCCAACATAATGTAGTCAAACATGGAAACATTCATAACCACGTCAAAGTATAATAGTAGCGATTATAAGTGTTTCACCAAGGCACGCATAACCACAACATACAATCTCTTAGATCAACATGCAAGCATTTTAGACTATTCAACCAAAATCCATCATATACAATAGCAATCAAACATCCTCCTCAAATACCTATGGCACCCTCCGGCCTCTCATCAATGGCGCACGGTCAGGGCGCGTCCTATACACGTGTCCATTCCCCCATTCACCCTTCTTTCCCTGGCTAAACCTCTACTAGAGCGTTTGCCAAATCAATTTGTTTTATTCAATTTTTAGAAGGGGGTTCCTTCCAGCCGCATGATCATGCCCGGGGGCCTCTTCCTCCTCAGCGTACCCACACCCATGACCATACCGGTGGAGCCCAGTGCACGCATAACGAAAACATTTAAAAGCGATTTCTAAAATTTCAAATATATATATATAAGCATGTGATATGGAATCATTCCAAAATAAGGGCTACACATTCAATTTACTCGTTCAACGCATAACGAGTCGTAAACTAAGTAAGTCGGCAAGCGACTGACCTCGAAGGCGAGACACAAACACGTAGCGGAGAAAGGAAGCTCGAACAAGTCAGGCACGAACGTTATCAAATCCTAACAATTCAATAATGAAAACTATAACACCCGGAAAGGAAGCGAAACGCAACTCAACGTCCCAAAAGCTTAAGGCTCTTTCTAAGGGATAAATATTTGACATTATCAAATTTAAATGAGCACTTACAATTACCCAATTCTAATCAACTAGTTAACAGGAATGGATAGTTTAAGGACCTATTTACAAGAACGGGGCAAGGAGTATATTAATCCACTATTATTCCATTCACAACTCAGACAAAGACAAATTCAAAAGTTTCATTAACCCACATTTTATATTAGGAGTGGTTTGGTGATTAAAGTCAAAAACCATTCTTCTATGAACCGACACAATTCATCACAAACCACACACACATTACTTATATAATAATTAAACAACTAAATGGCACCATTACACTCAACAATCCATAATTAGTCAACAATTCAGCCACCATAACTATCAATTTCGTAGCCACAAAACTAACAATGACAACACCTCAGCACACACGACTAAACTTGACTGAAATTCAACATCATTACTTCCAAATGAAAACTCTACAGCAACATGCCTATTGACCCAATTCCATCCAGAATTTTAATTTTTCAAAATACAACAATGACCAATCATCAACCTTACTAAACCAAGAGATTGACATACTCTCAAATACAATCCTACCCTTACGAACAACAACAATAACAATATGGAAGTTTGAATTGAACGAGACGATATGAACAAGACACACCACCTCTTACACTCCTATTGTTTGCAAAGAATGGAACGCAGACTGGGATCTTGAACTCGATCGAGAATGGTGCTAGTGCACGACGGATTCAGGGTCTTGATTTCGGTTTCGGATCAAGAACCACCTTGTCTCTTCCGCTTGGCAGCTGACGCTGGTGGCGGTCGGCCCTGCTCCGTTTGAGGGGAGATGATGACTAGGCTGCAGAAGGCAACGCTCACGAACGAGGTCGAGCTTGACCGAAAATGACGCGCTTGAACAGAGGATCACCCACGATGACGACTTCTTCGTTACTTGCGACGACGACTGCCCACGGGGAAAGAAAACTCGTGGGAGGTCGAGCAGGGCGGTGGCGTTCCCAAACGACGGCGAGCACGCGACGACCACCAGGAGGTCGCGGCTGTAACTGCAACTGGCTTCTTCGAGTCATCGATGGAAGGCGGTCACCGGTGGTTAGGGTGTTCGAGCAGAGGTTGAGAAAGGGAGGCGAAATCGAGGTGAACGAAGGAGTGTGAGATGAACGAGAGAGGAAACGAGAGGGATCAGTGAGGGAGAAGGTGCGGCGCTTCTACACAAACAAGAAGGTGAACAGTCCTTCTTCCTAAAACTAGGGATAGAAGAAAACAGAAAGGTGATGGGCTTCGGCCCATCTTGATATTGGGCCCGAAAATTTGATTAAAAGAGGTGCATTGGCCCAATTTAGAGTACAAATAGGAAAAAGGCTAGGAGGTCCCAAAGGCTTAATGACTCGGAATAAAATGTACCCCCTATAACGCTCGAAGATTATAACTTCACCAAAATAAAACCTCGGGTATTACAAATATGCAAGGCGGATAGGAAAATAAGGCTAATGAAAAATAATGCCTCTATCACTTCAATGTCATATGCAAGACTCGCGAAAGCAGCCTCAAAATAGATATCTAGAGGTAGCAAGTCAAAGTAAGACAAACACACAGATCAAAGAGAGGACATTTATTCCTAGAAAGGCTAAAAATAAAATCTCACAAGGTTAAACATGTTTAGAACTTAAGCAAAATCTCAAAATTTCGATAGATAACATGTGCTCATTCAATTATATGCAAAACATACAAATCCACAATGATGCTAATATATGAAGGTCTCAACAATTCAAGCATATCATGGGTTTTTAGAGTTATGCAAAGAATAAATAAGAGGACAAGGAGTTTTCCATTAAAAGGGACTCAACAACACCTAAAATGCATGATTTTTTGTATTTTTGACATTTTTTTTATTTTTTTGGAGAAAACATGAAAAAATTAAACATGAAAATACAATGAAATATGTTTCCCTCTCCCAAACTTAAATCTACATTATCCTAATGTAGAAAATAAAAGAGAGAGAAGAAAACACTAACATTGGGTTGCCTCCCAAGCAGCGCTTGTTTAAGGTCTTTAGCTTGACCTTCCATCTTCTTTCAAGAGCTCGGATCAAGAGGGTATTTGGTACCCACCTTGGCCAGATTGGATTTTGGTACAAGTTTCAGCTTGTGCCTTTGCACTTCAAAACTTCTCGAATTTTTATGCCAAAGCTCAATTCTTCCCCCTCGTGAAACTCCAATCACTACGTATGGCCCTAACCATCTTGTTCCCTTGCTTCTAGGAAACATGTTAGACCTTTCATGGAATAACATCACCTTGTCTCCTCTTTTAATCTCAGCTTTTGCTTAGCCCTTCGTCTTTTTCTTATGATCCATAACCATCATATCCTTAGCAATATTACCGTCCATGAGGCTTTTAACCTCTAACTTTTCTTAAGAAGGTTGAGCAACACCAGATTGGAGCTCCTCCTTAGCAAGCTTTACTTCAATATTGCAGCAGGCTACTTTGATAGTCACTCGGGGAGGATCCTTATGCACTTCGAGGAAGTTATCTTTGACATATTCATACTCTATCTTATCTTCCTCAACAGTTAGTGAGATCTTGTCATTCCTGGCATTAATGTTAGCTATAGCATTTGGCTAATAAAGGTCTCCCAAAGATGATAGGAGTCTTGCCATTCATCACCTCCATGTCAAGGATCACAATATCTCCTAGTATAAAGAACTTGTCCACCTTCATCGAAAGTTCTCAATAATACTAATAGGATGAGTAACTGAATTATCACCATGATAAGATGCATCTTGGATGGAATAGGATCACCCAAATTCAGATTTTTGCAAATTGACAAAGGCATGATATTGACACTAGAACCAAGATCACAAAGGTAATCGTACTGAAGAGAACCAAAACCAACAAGGATAAAAAACTCCCATGTATCTTTTAGTTTTCTTGAAATCTTCTCAATTTGATCCATCACCAAAGTTACTGTCTCATAGTTCTCAATCCTCCTTTTCTTGAATAGAATCTCCTTTAAGAATGTCAATGTGGAGCTTCTTTATCATACTCATGAGTTTCCCAAATAGTTGCTTTTACACCACCTGAATCTTCCTATGTGGGAAAGGTAAAGGTGGCTTGTAAGGTAGGGGATCAACATATTTGGGTTCTTCATCATTCATTGGCTTCTACATTGTCTTTTCTACAACTCCTTTTTAACCAGTGGAAGCTCTTCAAGCTCATTTCCACTCCTTATAGTGATAGCCCAACATTACTCTTTAGGATTGACTTCAGGTTGCCCAGGCCATTGACCAGGAGGTCTATGAACATTCAAAACTTATTGAGCCACTTTTTGTTCTATAATTTTCAAATTCTTCCCCTGAGATCTCAATTCTTTTGTTAGTGTCTTCATCGAGGTGGAAAGCCTCTCGATAGAAGTCTCCCATGCAAGCTTTTGGGATGGCAAGGTAGCTTGGTTTGGGGATAGTGGAGTATTAGGTGGAAACCCAAGAGGTGCTTGTTGTTGATGATTGTTCCCATAGGAGAAGTTAGGGTGATTTCTCTAACCGGTATTGCAGGAATTAGAGTATGGATTATTCTAGGCCCCCTGTCGAAGTTATTCATGTATCTCACCTCCTCCTCGTGTGGCTCCTCCATAGAACCAAATACTTGGCGGGATGATATAGAGTGATCACCTACTCCACAAAACTGACACACCGCACTTGATAAAACCTGTTGGGAGCCTCCTTCATTCAGATTTTTAGGCCCACTCAATTTTAACTTCAACTGCTTAATCTCTTGAGCCATGGCCTCCATCTTTGCTTGTTGCAAGGTCTCTTTATCAACTTCATAAATCCCGAATGGTTTTTTTGAACTTAGAATAGATCGAGCATCATTATAATAGTGGGTATGTTGGGAAATATCCTCAATCTTCTCCCAAGCATCATCAACATTAATCTTCATGATTGTGCCCCTAGATGAAACATCAATGAGCTGTCTGTTGATGTTGTCAACAACATTATAGAAAGTTTGAAGAAGCAGCAACTTGTCAATTCCATGGTGACGACATTAGGAGCTCCTTGAACCTCTCCCAACCTTCATATAAAGATTCCCCATCCTTCATTTTAAATGAGTTGATTTGATTCTGCATCACTATAGTCTTCTTAGGCGGGAAATACTTGGTTAGGAAATCTTTGGCCAACTCATCCAATGTCATAATAGTTCCTTGACGCAGGGCCTTGAACCAAGCTTTATCCCTGTCTCATAGAGAGAATGAGAAGACACGCAAATAAAGTGCGTCATTAGAGACATCGTGAACCTTCACCATATCCATAAGCTCTAGAAAAGTGTTTAGATGTAGGTGAGGATTTTGAGAAGGTAGACCTCCAAATTGATTCTGCTGAACCATATTAAGCAGAGATGGGTTCAGCTCAAAATTTCAAGCCTGAATTGGAGTTCGGACCACACCAGATGTGGGTCCTTGATCGCATGGCAGCACATAATCACCCAATGTCATAGGTGGTTACACATTCAATTGTTATTGTTGGAGTTGCAAGTGTAGCTACTCTATTTTGTTGTTGTTGTTGTTGTTGTTGTTGCAACAACAACTGTTGTTGTGTGTTTGCCTACTCAACATCGATAGTTTGGGTTCTAGCTTCTCTTTGCTCTTCTTCTTTTGAGAAAAGTGCGCTCTAGTTCTAGTTGTGTAGGGCACTAGCGCTCAGGGATCTACGCATAAGAAGGAGAACAAAATTGAAACCAAAAGCAAAAAGAACAAAATTAAAAATAAAAACAAGACTTAATCTACTAGTTGCGAGAGACAACCAATACTAGCAATAGTCCACGACAACGGCGCCAAAAACTTGATAGGTCAAAACCTACCTCGCAAGTATATGAGATCTGTTGTAGTACCAAAGTGTCGAACACATGGACTATTTAGTACCAATTATGAGTCAAACTAGTAGAACAAGTCAAAAGTAAATAAGTAAAAGAAGTTATGATTGATGCTGAAAAGTACTAGAAATAACTGGAGAAATTTTAATGGAGAAAAGCTTCCAAGGTCAGGATTGTCACAATAATGTTTCAATGGATTTATGGTGATATCTATTTGGATTTCAATATGAATTTTGTTTGAAGGTCTCACTATCTAAAACCAAAACAAACCTCTTTTCAGACGATGAGTGTATGTACCTAAACTAGACTAGCAATCACTCTCGTAAAAAGAAAGTCTAATTTAGATTCTTTAAGCTCTTTAGAAAACAAAGTCAAACAAAAGAACCCTTCGCTCGCGCTCCACCAAATCTATTGAACTTTGATCAACTACGATAGTTAAAGCACCACAAGAGAATTAAATCACTCTCATGCAAATAACTCTCGAGTTCAATCCTAGGGATCTAATCATGAATAAATAATTGTAAATTCAATTAAATCAATCTCCTATTATAATTATCTCCTCTCGGACTCAAATTATAATAAGAATCTCAATTTTATATCAATTAGGTCATTAAGCATACTAGGAAAGAATCAAACTTCATTAAAATCTCCATTCAACCAAACATTACAATTCAATTAAATCCACCTAATCCTCTATTGGGTTCACTCTTCCTTGGAATCAAAGACTTAGTTAGACATGATAAAGGAATAAAGCAAATCAAATTCAATAAACAACATACCAAAATGTCTTTCAAATTGATTCAATACTTCAACCTAAGAAATTCTAGAACAATCTTCTCAGTTCTCCAACTAGGGTTCTAAAGAGAGAGGGTAGAGAGAATTACAATAATCAAACTTGTTCTCCAATCCAAAAACCTAATAATATAGATAAACTAGGCGAATAATAAATTAGGAAATAAATAACATAAGATATCTGATATCTCGGACAAATCTCGACGCGGGCAACTACGCGACCAAGTACCCAGTCGAGTAACTCTCATCATGTATGATTTACCGAGAAACTTTTGACCCACTTAGTGTTGGAATTTGTACTTGGAGTAAAAAATAAAATGTATCTCGTCGAGTTAGCTTTTCAATGACACCAAATTGACCTTCATACGACCACCATAGCTCCTGAATGAAGCATTGCAAGATAGTGGTATCGAAACAACTACTCCAATGCATGGCCCGGAAATAAGCGTTCTTCTCCTAACACATTTTAGGGCTTAATGATCTTCAATATTAGATTGAACATCCCCGAAAAAGATACTTGTAGATCTCAATCTTTTGAATCCATCCTTTTTGCTCAATTTTGACTCCAAAGTACCTAAAATCATACAAGACTCGAGTGTAGACATCTGAAACGAAGATAATGCTATAAACACCGAAGAAATTCATGAATCTCCCACTCTAAGACCTAATATGCATGACCTAAAATGTTCTAAAATGCATGCTATCATAGCTCCCTTGGGTCCTTAGAGACCACAATCATCAAGGATCCATGAACTTCCCTGTCTATAACATCTATCCTGCAATCATCATCCTCACAAGAAGGTTGTTTAAAAACCTTAGAAAGACTAAATTCAATTTTCTCATCACCTATTGTGAAAGAGAGGACCCCTTGCTTAACATCAATCATGGTACATGCAGTCGCTAGAAAGGGTCTTCCCAAGATGACTGAGAGATGCATATCAACATTAATATCAAGTACAATAAAATCCACTAGAATAAAGAACTTACCTATATGAATAAATACATGAACTGAAGATCTATCAGTCATATAAAGTGTCATCCTTATAGGTCTAGGTTCTCCCAAATCCAACTCTTTGTAGATGGATAAGGGAATAATACTAACACTAGCTCCTTAGTCACATAAAGCATCATAAGTAGTATTTCCAAACACAATAGGGATAGAAAAGTTACCTGGATCTTTATGTTTTGGAGGGAGTTTGTTTTGGATAAAGGCACTATAATCCTTACTTAGAGAGATGGATTGACATTCATCAACCTTCCTTTTGTTGGATATGATCTCTTTCAAGAACTTCACATAAGAGGGCATTTGCTTCAAGGCATCTGTGAAAGGAATGTTGATGTAGAGCTTCTTCAGAACATCCACAAATTTTTTGTATTGTTGATCTAATTAGGCTTGAGCTCTTTTTTGAGGAAATGATAGAGGTGGCTTGTATGGTGATGGAGGAACATATGGAGGCTCCTTCTCATCTTCTTTTGACTCCTCAAGGGCCTCTTTTTCTTGTGGCTCGTTCTCATTCTACTTTTGAGTCTTTGGTGGAGGAGTTTCAAGTTCTCTTCCCATTTGTAACACCCCTATATTTGCAACGATAGGTGTTACCGCCAGTGACCTCGGATTTTACCATCCAAAGTCACCAAATGCTTTATAAGGTATTTAAGTTAAATAAAAGATGTGGAAATTCAAAGTTATTACATATAATAAAGTTTCTCAAGTATGAGACTTTTAAAAGTGTCCATTACATACTTTGACTAAGTTCTACAAAACATAACAAGTAAGATTTTTTAAGCAGCGGAATTTAATTAAATATTGTTTGCATAAACGTAGTGCAACCCGAAAATGAATGAAAACCATTCTTGAGAGAATCCGACCTTCCTATTTTCAACTTGATTGATCTTCGTCTTTATGCGTTTGGTGGAAGTTTCCTAGAGTCTGGCATTTGCTGCGAAGGGCGAGAAATGACAGGCAGAAATGCGAAAAAGCGAAATTAGTCTAAGGAGACTAAGCAAGCGAGAATGGAAATTCTCAAGTGTAGTTTGGTAAATTATCAAATTATTAAAGAGATACTCGATATGTGTTTTGAGAAGTATAAACTTTAAGTGGAGCTTAATAACGGAAATGAGTAAGTCTCGAGGCGAGATAACTCTAGACCGGAAAGAATGAACTACGAGATTGTAGAACTTCTTAGAATAGAATTTATGTTGGGAACATAGAACCTGTAAAATTTATGTTGGGAAAGTACGAACTATGAGATTGTAGAACTTCTATAAAACCTCTCGCGCCCTTGTCGGACCGATAGCCGGGTCGATCTTTTAAGACCGGCCCGGTTTTGATGTCTTTTTAATGTGCACTAGCACTTATCTTTATTACGTGTCAAAGCTTGCATAACATTAATGACTTTTAAGGGTGTGGAGGCTTTGAAAGAGTCGATTCCACTTAAGGGGAACGAAGTTCCGACACCTAGCTAGGGTGTAGACATCTCTCCAACGAGTAGGAGCGGACATAGATCATGAGCCTTAAGTCGCGGGAAGAGAGGGCATGATGCCATACCACTCGACCATTTATATAGAGGTGTTTGGGCCAAGCTCGCACCCCTTATTAAACTATTAAATTTCATAACGAATCTTGAAAAGATATTTTAAACAAGTAAAGGCCACACAAACAAGCCTAGCAACATTTTTATTAACAATAGTAATAATAATCATAATAACGATAGCAAGGGGGTCGTTATTTCTAGCATTCGATATTTCCTAGATTCTTTTATTTTATCAAACAAGTTGTTCCAAACATCGAGAAAGTTAACAGTATCGAATTATCGAAAGGTTCAAGTAGAATATCCACTTGCCTTGAATTTCCTTCGGAATTCTACGAAACTCGGAAATAGAATCTCTTAGAAACGTTCGTACGCTTCGACCCATTTGACCGATCGGAATGACGAACGAACAAGTAGTAAATTCCTTATTTTAATCTTGACTAACTTTTCTCTTATGTTCCTCTTTTAAGAGAAGGAAAGTTAATCTAAATTATTTAACTTAATAATTTAGATATGAGATAAAAAATAATAATTTTGTTATTATTATTTTCAAAACGATACTCTCACAAGATTTTTATGATTTTAAAATATTTAGTTTAAAGAAAGCATATAAGGCCTTATGTAATCATAAAGGAAAATCCCTTTTTAAACCACATGCACTAATTATGTAAAATAGACTTAAAATATGATTTGCATGCATTTTATTGTTTCTAAAGTCAAACCTTTTTTTTAAACCAAAAGTTAATGTGAAAAAACTGATTTTGACATGCAAGCATATTTTAACCACCATTAAACCTTTTTCCAACTATCATTATTTTTATGCAAAGCTAGTTAATAAAACTTATTCTCATGATCAATATTTCTAAAACTCATTGTTAACTTATTATAAAATTATAGTAAAGTCTAGGATTGACATGCATGTTTATAATGCTTTTTAAAAACATTTTTATTCCCACAGGCAACACCTTAAGTTATTTAATATAGGTTATGCTTATCAAAACAGAGTTTTGTTCAAATGAAAAAAACTCTTATCCTGAAAAATGAAAAGAAATGAATTTTTTCTAGTTCGTAGTGCACTTTTTTTTACTTAGGAGTGCACTTTTTCGCATTTGCACCGTTCGTACTTTGTAGTGCACTTTTCGTATTTTGTGTTGTACACTTTTCGGATTGCCCTTTTTGTATTTTGTAATGCACTTTTCGTACTTTGTATTGCACTTTTCATTTTTCAAGATAAGAGTTCTTTCATTTGAACCAAACTCTATCAAAATAATCTTTTTTATTAAGAAGGTTTTAACAAGTTTTATATCATCATTTTAATAGTTCTAAGCCACATGCAAGAGTAGATTTAGTCCATAAAACTTTATAAAAACTACATGCAACAACTATATGATTTACTTAAGTATCTAAAACCCTTATAAGTCTATTTTTAGATCTAGAAAGGTCACAAATAGTTTATCCACACTTCATTTTAGCTTAAGTTGACATGCAAGAATGTCTTAAATTATAATAAGTCCTTTTATCCACATGCAACAACCTATTTACTTGTTTAGTCATGATTTTGATCTTATTAAATTTACTTTAGTCAAAAACTCATATAAGATTATTCTAAAGTTCTATAAAAAGGACATGCAAAGGTAGTATGAGTTATAAAAACCCTTTTTAATTACATGCAAGGACCTTTTTTAATTTAATCAAACACATCTTATTCCTATTAACCTTTCTTTAATCAAAAGAGATGCAAGAAGGTCTATCTTATAAAAAACCCTTTAAAAAATACATAAAAAATACATGCAAGGACATATTTGATTTTATTTGACATATCTTGTTTTTATTAAACTTATTAACTCCAAAAACTCAAATAACATCATTCCAAGGCTTATAAAAAACATGCATGGAGGTTTTATGCATAAAGCTTTATCTTATAATATTATCAAGTCATTACCTTCATAAAACAAAGAATTTTGTATAGAAAGGAAAAAAAATATCTAGGCTTTTAAATTAAATAAAATTCAGAATTTTCAAGTTTAAAACCCACTTTTATCATCCTAAGATTGTTTAAAGTTTAACTTATAACTTATAAGATGATTTTTCATTTAAATCTTTTGCAGGCATGTTATTTACCAAAGAAGATATGTATAAATTTAATATTTTACATAATCTGATTTTTAGGATTTAAAGTAATATAATGGGCCTAAAAATACTTAAAAATCAGCCCCAAAATAAAATAAAAGGATTAGAGATTATACCTTGTAAGTGTTTTTATTTTCTTGTAAAAAAAACAACACAAGATCAAGATGCAAGGGGACGGCGGCGGCGCACCTGGGCGGCGGCGGCTCCGGGGAAGGCGGCTGGTGCCGCGCAGACGGGCGGCGGCCTGGGGTGGTGGTGTTGGTGGCTTGGGAACACAAGGGAAGAAGTTTGGGTGTGTTTTTGTGGAAAAATCAGCCCTTAGAAGTATAAGTCCAAGGCTAATTTTTTGTGTGGAAAGGAAGTAAAAATTCTCCTTAGGTAGGAGGTGTTTGAAGAATAGAAGAGAGTTTGGGTGAAAGGTGAGGGTCTTGTAGAGTCTTAAGAGCCCTTAAATAGACAAATAGATGGGTGGTGGAGAATCATGGTCCTCATGATCTCCAAATGCTCTACAATTGTGATTGGAAGTGGAGGATCTTATTCTATTTAAATATAGCTTGAATGAGTGGAAAATCTCTACACAAAATCTCCCATAAAATCCTCACTTAATGATCCAAACGAGCTATCAAACGGACTGTAATGTCGGTTTGAAAATTACACTGGAAGGAATGGGTTTAGGAAAAGAATTTTCGTTAAGTTTTAAATTTTTAAATTCTGTATTTAATAAATTTATTTACTCAAATAATTATTTCATAAGAATATTATAATCAATTTATTTTAAAAATAGATTTTGAGTGAAAAAGAAATTTTTTGAGATTATTTTATTTAATAGATAATTAAATATTAAGAAAATAAAATTTATTCATTTAATGGAATTAGCGGCTATTACAACATAATGCGTAACGAGATTTATTAAACGGGTCATCAAAACTTGTTCGGATAATTCTAAAAATTGTCCGAGCAATATTTTAATTTATGTGAATTAAGAAAATCATTTTATATGATTACTTTCTGTCACTTGTAAATTCTTAGACCTGAGTTCCTAGCTTACAGTCAAAACGGGTAACGACTATGCTAAGCGGGTCTTAGAAAGTGGTCTATAAAAAATTCAAATTTATCCTAAAAATCACGGATATTACACAATTCTTAGAGATACAACATTTACCTGGCCTCTTGGGTTAGCTTCAAGTTGTCTAGGCAATTGACCAATGGGTCTTGGAGCACTTAAGGCTTGATGAGCTAACTATAGCTCAAACATCTTATATTGCTTTTTCATCTCTTGTAACTCTGAGATCACATCTTGGTTAAAGGACTAGCTTGCTTTTTGACCGGCCACGATTTTCTCAAGTAGAAGATCCATTGATGATTTTTTAGGCCGTGGCATAGGAGGAGGAGTTTGTGGTGTAGGGGTTGTTGGTTGAAATCCAGGTGGTTGTCTTTATTATGCTTGACTATTTCCATAGGAGAAGTTTGGGTGATTCCTCCAACCGGGGTTGTAAGTATTGGAGTATGGGTCATTCCTTACACCCCGATTGTAGTTATTCATGTATCTAACTTCTCCTTCTTGTGGCTCTCATTGAGAAGCATATAATTGAAAGGCTGATATTGTGTGATCACCTTCCCCACAAAATTGACAATTAACCCCAGAACTTTATGGTTTAGGAGTACTTGTCTTTTCAGCTTTGGCCAAGGCAACCTCCATTTGCTTCATTGTTTGAGTAAGAGATTAACTTGAGGTCTCAAGTGAGTGTTGGCATCCAACTCATACATCCTAGTAACTACTTTGTCATTAGGGGTGGAGTGGGTGTCAGAATAGTTGTGAGAATGCAATGCAATTCTTTCAATCAAATCCCATGCTTCGTTTGTTTGTAGATTAGACAGACCGCATACAAACGAGACGTCATTTAGCCGACGAGTTGAACTATCAATTGCATTATATAACACATCAAGAAGTGACACCTTAGATTGTCCATGATAAGGGCACAACATAAGAAGCTCCTTGAATCTCTCCCAGGCTTCAAAGTAAGACTCTCCATCTTTCATCTTGAAATTACTAATTTGTTGCCTCATCTCAGAACTCTTCTTAGGTGGGAAGTATTTGTTCAAGAAGATTGAGGCTAACTCATCCCATGCTTTGATGGAGTTTTGTGGAAGAGTCTTGAACCAAGTCTTGGCTTTGTCCCTTAAAGAGAATAAGAAGGCTCTCATCCTAAGTGCATCATCCGGGACATCATGGATTTTGATAGTGTCCATTAGCTCAATAAAATTAGTGAGGTGTTGATGAAGATTTTCAGATGGAAGACATCCAAATTGATTTTGTTGAACCATGTTGATCAAGGAGGGCTTCAATTCAAAGAAACGGGTTTCCACCTCGGGATAGACAACTCCGAAAATAGGTCCATATTGTGCAGGCCTCATGTATTCAACTAGAGTCTGTGGGTGTACTCCTTGCTCTTGGAGCGCTTGGCGTTGGGTCACCGCAACCAATTGAGTTCTAGTAGCCTCCAATTAGGCTTCTAGATCGGCGACATTGACACTATGCAATGCTAGAGCATCTTTGTCTTGTTCGTCCATATCTTGGATTGCATGTTACTCTCTAAGTCTTCTTCGAAATGTATGCTCAATTTCAGGATCAAAATCGTTGGATGGTTGAGCGTTCAAGGCTCTTCGAATAGAGAACAATTTGAAATTACAGACAAAAGAAACAAAATTAAAAATAAAACAAAGACCTAGTTTACCGGTTGTGAGGAACAACCAACACTAGCTATAGTTCCCAACACACGCGCCAAAAACATGATAGGCCAAATCCTACCCCGCAAGTGTACGAGATCAGTTGTAATACCAAGGTGTCAAACTCTAGGACTAAGTAGTACCAATTGTAGTCAAATCAATAGACTAAGTAAGTAAAATATGAGAATATTAATGAGAAAAAAAGCTTGAGATGTGATTATGACTATGAACTAATAAAAGAAGCAAATAAGTAAAATATGAGATTAGAAATGAGAATAAAGCTTCTAAGATCAAGGATCCCCGCAACAATGCTTCCGTATACTTTGAAAAATGATTGCACAATCTTAATTTTGACTTTTCTTGAAGGCAATTGTCTAATGTATCCACTAAATTCTTTCGAATGTTAGCAAACGTATCTAGACTAAATTAAACATCCACTTTCGTGACTTGCAAATTAAAATCTAGACCTTTAAGCACTTAGAATTAAAGATCAAATTGACTCAACATCCGCTGTCGCGACTTGCAAAACCAACTTAATCTCAAGATTTCTATGGCAAGTGTTATTTCACAAGAGAATTCAAAACACTTTCGTAATAAAGAAAAGTAAGGATCAAATCCTAGGTTTCCAATCGGAAAAAGTACCTTTCGGTCTCAATTCCCTGTTTGACTACTTATAAAAGGTTATTACTGATGATGCTCAAAATAGCGAAGCAAGAGGTGGCCCGAGGTATGAGGGTCACCCGAGGTATGAGGGTCAAACCAGGTCAAAGGGACCCCCGAGGATGATCCTGGGGCCCACAACCATACCCACCTCTTATTTTAACAAAATTCCTACCCCACGAGGTCCCCCTCGATCTCGGAGCGAGGTCTCGGCCTCGCAACCGACTCTACTTGCGCCTGCCCACCATGACCACTCAGCGACCGCCGCTCTTCGAGCCAATCACCGGCTGCCTCGCCCCTAGGCCAATCAGAGTCCTTGATCTCGGGCGTCCCACATCGGACAACAACCAAAACTCGACTCCCTAATCCTCTATAAATAGAGGAGATTCTCGTATGGAAAAGGGGTCGAAAAACATCTTGAACTCAAGAACTTTCTTGCTCGTTGAAGATCGACGTGATCGAAACACCGTTAAAAGGCCACACTATAGATAAGTGAAGTCTACAAAAAGACTTCAAGTCTCACAGAGTTTCCGCTCACATCAAAGACCTCGCTACACCACCTCGCAAGCCTCTTACACCTCGCTCTACCTCACATCAAAGACTCCGCAACTCAACCTCGCTCAAAGGGACCGACAAGTGACACTTAGAGCTAGCTAGCAACTAGGAGATCTCGGACATTGTTAGGTCGAGATCTCGGATAATCGTAGGAGGTCTAGGGTGTAATTCTCAAATAATCTGTTAGCCTCGTTGGCTTGTAAACTTCGCTGTAAAGAAAATCATAAATAAAGAAGCAAGTGTTTGCACTTTCGAATATAATAATCTCGTTTCTTGTCTTCTAGTGAGCCTTTTATTTCGGATTTCATCACTGGCGCCGTCTGTGGGAACTTCTTCATCCTAAGTAGTTCCTCGATTCGTGCAAACCTTAGCTTCGATTCCCTCAAAATGGCTTGCCCAAACAATTTCTTCCCTCAACACCCAGACAACATGCCAGAAACTACGCAATGGACAGCCGCAGGACCTCCGGGCTGCCCGTTCGTGGTCCCTCCGGGATGGACGTACGCCGCCCCGCAAAATCCATTCCCATTCCAAGGCCTCGAGTAGGGCGGCGCTCCCCCGAACCCATATCCCTACCCGGCTTATGGGCAATACTAGCAGGGCTTCGCCCCTTCGTACATCCCCTATCCCCCCCCCAGGGTGAGCCGCACTCCGAGTACGTCCCCGCGTACGTCCCTAGGCGTGCGCATGAGCCCGAGTCCTCCACCAACGGCTCGTCAACAGAGAGACCTCCCCGAGATCCCATGCAGATCTCGCGGTCTCGATCGCGTCGATCGAGGTTGCAGGAGCCAGAGCTGTCCGAAACAGCGGGGAGCGCAATGCACTACCCGAGGTCTCGATCGCATAATTCGAGGCCACCGCCCCAAAATCAGGAGGAAGCCAAGATCACCTCCCCGTTCATGGACGCGATCCGAAACGCGCCCATGCCCAAGGGCTTCTTGAGGCCGCAAGTGGGGCTTTATGACGGTTCAGCGGACCCCGAGGAGCACGTAAAACACTTCGCGGTCCAGATGAACGTCAATGCCTAAAATGACTCGATATTCTGCAGGGTTTTCCCCACCACCCTGGAAAAGGCCGCATTGACATGGTTCTCAAGCAAGAAGGTCGGCTCCGTGACCTCGTTCGCCCAGCTGTGTGATTCCTTTGTCACGCACTTCAGCGGCTACAAGAAGCGCAAGAAGAACATGCGAGACCTCCGCGGGATCGAGCAGGGGGAGAGCGAATCCTTAGGCGCTTTCTTCACAAGGTTCACGACCGCGGTGGCGGAGATCGCGCACGTCGACGAGTCGTCGGTGCGCGACACCCTCATGGGCAACCTGCGCATCGGGGAATTCAAAAACCACATTTTTATAAGAATCCGGAGACGTACGAAAGCCTGTGCGCCCGGATCACGGACCCAGTATACGCCGAGGATGCCGCCAACCAGAGCTCGCGACCACGAACTGACAAAGAGATCGTCGCCGAGGCCAAGGGGAAGGCAAAGGCGGCCGCGCCGGCCGCGCGCGATGCGTATGTGACGCAGGCACATAACCCCAACAACAACAACAACAACAACAACAACAACAACAACAACAACAACAACAACAACAACAACAACAACAGAAACAACAACAATAGACAGAACAATAACAACAACAACAATAACCGGAACAACAACCGTGGAGGCGGTGGCGGAGGCTGGAACTGCTTTGGCAGGAGACCGCGGGGTTACCGAGGCAAGGGAGGTCCCGCATATGACCCAAATGAAAAGGGCCGTGCCAACCCCGCGTCGGGAGCCAACCTCGAGCCGTGAGGCCCAAGTCAGACCCAGGCTAACAACAACAACAACGTCGAGCAACAGGCGCCCGCGAGCAAGCCCGGTCAGGACAGGCGACGGCGCTTGATGGGTACATCCATACCATCTCGGGCGGACCATCACCGGCTGGGTCAAGCCAGGCAGAGCGGAAGAGATACGCGAGGGAAAGCCATCATGAACCCTTGGTATTCAGCGTCGCACAAACCTCGCGCGCCCACGTAGGTTGGTCCTTCTCGTCAGATGATGCCGAGGGGCTTCACATGCCACACTCCGACCCCTTGGTGGTCCACGCGCAGATGGGCTCAAAGATGGTTAAGCGAGTATTGGTGGACACGGGATCCTCCGTGGACATCATGTACTATGGCGCGTTCGAGCAATTGGGCATCTCCGAGATCTCCTTGAAGCCCTACGCTGGGAAACTCACCTCCTTCTCGGGGGATGAAGTCGACGTGGCCTGACTCATCGACCTCTGGATGACGCTCAACACCGGGTCCACCAGGAGGACCGAAATGGTGGAGTTCACAGTGGTGCGCCTGCCTTCGGTGTGGAACGCGATCATTGGGAGCGTCTCCTTGATGAAGTTCCAGGCGGTAGTTTCTATCTATCACTTGAAGATGAAGTTCCCCGTCGATGGCGGGGTTGGAGAGGTAAAGGGCAATTAGGAGGAAGGTCGCGTTTGCTACGCAACCTCTGCAAAGCAAAAGTACTCGGTGTTCATGGTGGACTCTCCCGGCGAGGCCGACCTCGAAGTCCGAGATTTCACGGTCCCCACTCTAGAGCTGGAAAGAAGGGCGATATCCCCTTTCGAGAGCGAGTCCGAGAAGATCTACCTCGGGGAATGCCTCTCGGGGGCATCGGCGACGTCGCTAGAAGCCTTGCTCGCTGGGTCCCGCAACGTGTTCGCTTGGACTGCGAAGGACCTCCGAGGTGTCCCGCGGACCGTAGCCCAGCACTCCCTGAACGTCGACGTCACCACTCGCCCTGTGGTGCAGCGACGAAGAAAAATGAACGAGGAAAGGGCAAGCGCCGCAAATGACGAGGTGGCAAAATTACTGGTTGCGGGGTTTATACGCGAGGTCCAATACCCCCGGTGGTTGTCCAACGTCGTGCTTGTCAAAAAAGCCAGCGGGAAGTGGAGAATGTGCGTCGATTTCAAGGACCTCAACAAAGCCTGTCCCAAAGACAGCTACCCCTTGCCCTTGATCGACGAGCTCGTCGACTCAACCGCAGGTCACGGGGTTTTGAGCTTCCTCGACGCGTACTCGGGGTACAATCAGGTCCTGATGAACCCGCGAGAAGAGGAGGATACATCTTTCATCACCCAGCGCGGCACTTATTGCTACAAAGTCATGCCGTTTGGGCTAAAGAATGCGGGGGCAACCTTTCAACGCCTCGTCGACCGCGTTTTCAAGAGCCATCTCGGACGGAAGGTGTCAGCTTATGTCGACGACATTGTTGTCCGGAGCAAGACCCCTGAGGAGCATCTGGTCGACCTCGCTGAGGTCTTCGCAACTCTCAGGCACAACCGCCTCAGCCTGAACCCCGAGAAGTGCGTCTTCGGCGTGTCATCGGGAAAATTCTTGGGCTTTATGATTAGAGAACGGGGCATCGACGTAAACACTGCCAAGGTCGAGTCGATCCTCTCCATGAGGTCACCACGGTCTCGCACCGAGGTGCAACGGCTTAATGGTGCTGTCAACTACCTTGGGAGGTTCTGCTCCCGCCTGGCGGAAAGGTCCCTCCCCTTTTTCGCGGCTCTCAAGCAGAATGACAAGTTCGTATGGGACGAGAATCTGGAGCTCGCCTTCTCTGAGCTAAAGGCCTTCCTGACAAAGCTCCCCACACTATCGCCCCCGCTAGCGGGTGAAGACTTGCAACTTTATGTGGCCGTCAGCCCCGAGACGGTCAGCGCGGTGCTCACCAAAAAGGCCACGCACCCAGTTTATTTCGTGAGCCGTGTGCTCCAGCCCGCGGAGCAGCGATATTCCCCAGCAGAGAAGATGGCGCTGGCAGTTGTGACCGCCGCAAGGCGTCTGCGCCCTTGCTTCCATGCGCACCCCATCCAGGTCCTGTCTGACCTCCCACTTCGACAAATCCTCCACCAGCCCGCCCTCTCCAGGCGGATGACGATGTGGGCAGTCGAGCTCTCCGAGTTCGACGTCAGCTACCTCCCAAGAACTGCCGTGAAGGGGCAGGCCCTCGTTGACTTCATGGTGGAGGTAACTTTCCCCGAAACAGAAACAAGCTCAAAAGAGTGGAAGGTGTTCGTCGACGGCTCGCGATGTGACGCCGGTGGAGGGGCTGGTGTATTCCTCGTTGGGCCCTCGATCGAGACGGAGTACTCACTTAACTTCGCCTTCGACGCCACCAATAACGAGGCTGAGTATGAAGCCATGATCGCGGGAATCGAGATGGCGCTCCTCAGTGGGGCCCGGAAAATCAGGGTCTACACCGACTCCGAGCTGGTAGCGCGCCAGCTCAACGGTCAGTACGACACCAAAACGGGGTTCCTGCCCGCGTACCGAGAAAAGGTCAAAGCCTTGGTATCATGCATGGAAACCTTCGCGGTGGAGTCCATCCCTCGAACACCAAGGCAGACGCACTTGCGAGGTTAGGATCCGCCCTTCCCCTTGAAGTGGGGAACCGCGTGATGGTAGAGCAAAAACTCTCGCGGAGTGTGAACAGCGAGGTTCTATCTGTCACCGCCGGGGATTGGAGGATCCCGATAACACGGTATGTGGAGAGCGGGGTCCTCCCAGAGGATCCCGCGCAGGCCAGGAAGCTGAAAATGCAGGCGGCGCGGTATTGCGTCATAGGTGGCTGCCTTTATCGTCGAGGCTACGCCGAACCCAATCTATTGTGCGTCCCGACCGAGTCTACGGAGCACATCCTCTATGAGGCCCATGAAGGGGTCTGTGCAGGCCACCCCGGATGGCGAACCATTTCGCATAAGATCGCCCACTTGGGGTACTTCTGGCCCACCCTCCGGCAAGACGCAAGGGACTATGTCCAGCGATGTGATGGATGCCAGAAGCACGGTAACCTCTTGCACGCCCCGACCTTGCAGCGTCGCTCCATCCACGCACCGTGCCCCTTCGCGATGTGGGGGATGGACATCCTCGGCCCCTTCCCCAAGGCCCCCGGTCAGGTGCGGTATATCCTGGTCATCGTCGACTACTTCACAAAGTGGTTTGAGGCACAAGCAATGGTGAAGATCACGGGGACTAAGGTCTGCGACTTTCTGTGGAAGAACCTTGTCTGCCGCTTCGGCGTTCCCATGACCATCATGACCGACCATGGCCCCCAATTTGATTGTGAAAAGACTCGGACATTCTGCTCAGAACTTGGCATAACCCTCAAGTTCTCCTCCGTGGCCCATCCTCAGTCCAACGACCAGGTAAAGAACGTCAACGCCCGCATCCTGTCCGATCTAAAAAAGCGACTGGGCATGGCACAAGGTCGTTGGGCAGAGCTTCTCCCGCTCGTCTTATGGACGTACCGCACCACGCGCGCCGCGCAACCGAAGAAACGCCGTTCGCCCTAACCTACGGGGCAGAGGCCCTAGTCCCGGTAGAAACCCTGGTCCCATCGGCGAGGGTGTTCGATTTTGATGAAAAGGAGAACGAGGCCAATCTCAGGGTCGAGTTGCTCTTCCGCGATGAGCTACGCGAAGTAGCCGACCTTCTCTCCAGGGAATACAAGCGCCACAGGCAATCTGGACCCCAGGTGGCAAACTGGAAGGTGAGACCTCGGTTCCTGGCCACAGGCAATCTCGTCTTGAGAAGAACCGAAGGTGGCAAACTGGACCCCAACTGAGAGGGACCATACATCCTCGGGGAGGAGGTCGCTCCCGGAGCCTTTAAGCTCAAAGACAACGAGGGGAGAACCCTCAGTAAGACGTGGAACGTCGACAAGTTAAAGAAATATTTCGTGTAAAATCTCTGAATTCCGTTACTGCTTTTTTGTGAATAAAGGGTTGTGGGACTTTCAAAATCTCTCTCAAAAATAAAAACTCCGGGTTAGAAGTCCAAACCTCGCTTCACGCAAGGTCTTGGAGAATTTCGTTAAATCCATCCCTCGCTTCCCGCTTGGGGTTGGAGATTTTCGTTAAGTCCAAACCTCGCTTCACGCGAGGTGTTGGAGAATCTCGTAAAGTCCAAACCTCGCTTCACGCGAGGTGTTGGAGAATCTCGTTGAGTCCAAACCTTGCTTCCCGCGAGGTGTTGGAGAACCTCGTTAAGACCATCCCTCGCTTCCCGCTTGGGGTTGGAGATTCTCGTTGAGTCCAAACCTCGCTTCCCGCGAGGTGTTGGAGAACCTCGTTAAGTCCATCCCTCGCTTCCCGCTTGGGGTTGGAGATTTTCGTTAAGTCCAAACCTCGCTTCACGCGAGGTGTTGGAGAATCTCGTTGAATCCAAACCTCGCCTCCCGCGTGGTGTTGGAGAATTTCGTTAAATCCATCCCTCGCTTCCCGCTTGGGGTTGGAGAATTTCGTTAAGTCCATCCCTCGCTTCCCGCTTGGGGTTGGAGATTTTTGTTAAGTCCATCCCTCGCTTCCCGCTTGGGGTTGGAGATTTTCGTTAAGTCCATCCCTCGCTTCACGCGAGGTGTTGGAGAATCTCGTTGAGTCCAAACCTTGCTTCCCGCGAGGTGTTGGAGAACCTCGTTAAGTCCAACCCTCGCTTCCCGCTTGGGGTTGGAGATTTTCGTTAAGTCCAAACCTCGCTTCACACGAGGTGTTGGAGAATCTCGTAAAGTCCAAACCTCGCTTCACGCGAGGTGTTGGAGAATCTCGTTGAGTCCAAACCTTGCTTCCCGCGAGGTGTTGGAGAACCTTGTTAAGTCCATCCCTCGCTTCCCGCTTGGGGTTGGAGATTCTCGTTGAGTCCAAACCTCGCTTCCCGCGAGGTGTTGGAGAACCTCGTTAAGTCCATCACTCGCTTCCCGCTTGGGGTTGGAGATTTTCGTTAAGTCCAAACCTCGTTTCACGCGAGGTGTTGGAGAATCTCGTTGAATCCAAACCTCGCCTCCCGCGTGGTGTTGGAGAATTTCGTTAAATCCATCCCTCGCTTCCCGCTTGGGGTTGGAGATTTTTGTTAAATCCATCCCTCGCTTCCCGCTTGGGGTTGGAGATTTTCGTTAAGTCCATCCCTCGCTTCACGCGAGGTGTTGGAGAATCTCGTTGAGTCCAAACCTTGCTTCCCGCGAGGTGTTGGAGAACCTCGTTAAGTCCATCCCTCGCTTCCCGCTTGGGGTTGGAGATTTTCGTTAAGTCCAAACCTCACTTAACGCGAGGTGTTGGAGAATCTAGTAAAGTCCAAACCTCGCTTCACGCGAGGTGTTGGAGAATCTCGTTGAGTCCAAACCTTGCTTCCCGCGAGGTGTTGGAGAACCTCGTTAAGTCCATCCCTCGCTTCCCGCTTGGGGTTGGAGATTCTCGTTGAGTCCAAACCTCGCTTCCCGCGAGGTGTTGGAGAACCTCGTTAAGTCCATCCCTCGCTTCCCGCTTGGGGTTGGAGATTTTCGTTAAGTCCAAACCTCGCTTCAGGCGAGGTATTGGAGAATCTCGTTGAATCCAAACCTCGCCTCCCGCGTGGTGTTGGAGAATTTCGTTAAATCCATCCCTCGCTTCCCGCTTGGGGTTGGAGATTTTTGTTAAGTCCATCCCTCGCTTCCCGCTGGGGTTGGAGATTTTCGTTAAATCCATCCCTCGCTTCACGCGAGGTGTTGGAGAATCTCGTTGAGTCCAAACCTCGCTTCCCGCGATGTGTTGGAGAACCTCGTTAAGTCCATCCCTCGCTTCTCGCTCGTGGCCTCGGCACAGTCGTTGTGCGAAGTCCGAAAAAGGCTCGGGACCTCGGCGAATTCTTGTAAACACCCGATGTGGCCCGAATACCACAATAGTTGTGACACTCGGGCCATGGGGTTGGGTAGATAATATGTGCAAGCATGTACGAGAAAGCTAGAAAAAACAAGCAATCATAAGGCAAGGGAAATAACATAAAAAGCTGGGGCACGTGTGCCCAGATGTTTAATTACAGGCCCCGCAGGGCCCCCAGCAAAAAAACAAAAAAAAAACAGAAGCAGACAACGACATCCTTTACATCTTCGAGCCTTCGGCGGCAGGGTCAGAGGTCTTCGGAGGATCTTCAGGGGCTTGAGCAGTAGGTCCTTGGGGAGTCTACAGGGCAGGGGCGGCGATGGCAGAAGGCTGGGAGCTAGGCACATCTTCCTGAGCGATGGCAGAAGGCTGGGAGCTAGGCGGATCTTCCTGACCGATGGCTGCCACGGTAGGCGCCTCGCTAGCCACAATTCCATACTCATTAAGAAAGAACTCGCACTCTCCCTCAGGCTCTTCCCCTTCAAGTTCCCCCATAGTCTCTTGATAGTTGGGGATGAAGAACTTGATGCGGGGGTCGATGTGCCCATACTTCGCGACCGCCTGCTTAACCCCCATCCTGACGGACTGCTGGAACATCTTCCTCACACTCTCCACCATCTCGGCCTGAAAGGCCTCGGACTTCACATACCTGGGCCCCTCGAGTTCCAGCTCCTTGCTAAGCTCAACAACACGCCCTTGGAGCCTGGTAACCTCCTCCTCAGCTTTCCGAAGCTCCGCCTCCTTCTCTCTGAAGAATTGGTGTTCCTCGGATAGCTGGCCTTTGAGCTTTTTGACCTCGTCCTTGAAATCCCCGTTCTCGTACTTCAAATCCTTGTTCTCCTCCCTCGCCTTCCTCAGCTCCTCCTTGGCCCTCGAGGCGTCCTTGGCCTCGTCCGCTGCCGTGATCTCCGCGGCGCGAACGCGTTTCTCGGCCTCTGCAAGGCTCTTTCCCCTCTTCTTGAGCTCGGCGTCCCGCTCTTGGAGCCTCGCCTCCATCCTGCCCAGGTTCCTTTGGAGGAGGACGACGCGGCCGCAGTTGTAGTTCGCGAAGAAGGTATTCTGAAGCAATAAAAGAGCACGTAAAAACAAGAACAAGAATAATAAAGCCAATAAAAAATAATGAACAAAAAAGAGCAAGACATACCATCGCGGAGTAGCGGAGGATCTCATCGTTGAGGGCTGCCTCCGAGAGGTTGTTGGCCCATGCAACCTCGTCGGGCCAAACTGACCTGTCCCAATCTTCGGACACGCCCCGGGAAGGACCAGGGCAGTGGAACTTCTCGACAGGAGGCCCGGTGGTCGAGATGACTCGGCTCGCGGGCCCAGGGCGTTCGACCATCGCGCCCCCGGGGTTCCCCCTGCCCATCCTCCTTTCGTTTCTTCCTTTTCTCCCCCCGGGGAGAACCCTCTTCCTTCCTTTTGGACCCGGCCTTATCCTCGGATCCTCGAGAGTGATGGGAGGACGTCCTCGCAGCGTCCCCCTTGGAAGCCGTCCCCCCGCTCGTCTTCACCGCCGGCGCCTTCAGCGTCGGGGCTGTCGTCTTGCTTTGCGGGGCGGGAGGCCTCGCCTGCGAGGTCGGTTCCTTTATGACGACCCCAAGTTGGCCCTGGGGTCTCGGAGCGTTGGAGGAAGAAGTCACATGCCTTTTGCCCTGTGACTTCGAGGTAAGAGCTCCGAGTAGGTTCACTGTCAGAACAAAAAAAAAGGGACGAGAAAGTTAGATAAGAAAAGCAAGAAACAAGTTAATGACAGTAATAAGACAAAATAAGCCAGCGAGGTTATAAACCTCCCCCCTCAACTTCAAAAAGAAAAAAATCGAATCAAGGAATGTCAGGAAAGAGATTGAGTATCCTCTTTTCCCTCGCTGGGAGGGAGGCTGAGGCTCAGACCAGCCCGCTCAAGCTGGTCCTGAGAAAGATACACCTGAAACGGTGCCTGACTCACTGTGGCGTATCGGACCCTGAGCGCCTTGAGCTCATCAACCTCCAGCGGGGTTACGCACCAAACGAATTCGCCCGGCGTTACCGGAAAATTGAGATATCTCCCGGTGGGGTCGCGAACCAAGAACCAATTCGGCTTCCACGGCCCGACGTTCGAAGGGGCCGTGGTGATCTTGATAAGCGGCGTGCTAAGGTTGATAAGGCTTCGGGACTGAGTGTCTCTCCTCGCTAGGAATAAAGCCGACAGGAAGTCATGTCTCGGTCCGTCCCCAAGTTCACGACTGCGAATCGTGTAGGCACACAGCAACCGCCAAGCGTTCGGAAACAACTGTGCGGGGCAGATCTTCATGGCCCACAGATAATCAACAATATGCTGGGCCAAGGGCATCCTGAAGCCCGCCTGAAGGCTGAAGAGGTGCACAACCACGCACCTGTCGTAAGATGCCAAGGAGTGGCCCCCCTCCTCGGGAAGTGCCAGCTCAACCCCCTCGGGCCAAGCAAAGTCCTTGGCGATGTCGGCAAGGTCCTTCAGCTCGATCTCGGTGGCCACCCCCTCGGATCAACGACCCTCGGCAGAACTCGGGATCATGGGGATCCGTTCCTCCAGGACGCTCGGGACGCAGGACACAGCGTCGGTAATATACGCCGTAGGGAAGCTCGGAGGCACGTAAGGAGGCGGCGCCGAGGTCGTTCCCACAACCGGCCGCGCTTCGACCTCAGTAACAACCTCGTCTGGGGTGGAAGACGAAGCGATTTCAACGCCCGAAGACGTTCGAAGATGGGAGAAGCACGAATTAATAGAGACCTCGGAGTCGCTTGAAGAAGGCTCGCTGAAAACCAGCGAAGGGGACCTCGGATTCTGAGAGTCGCTGAGTTCTACGCTTCCCGCGGACTCCAAAACCTCCTTGTAAAAACCCTCTTGGACTCTGAAAGTGAAGCCGGGCGGAGGGCTAGAAGAGGCTCTCCTAGGCATGAAAAGAACGATGTCCAGGCCGCGGAAGGCTAGCACCTGGAAAAGAAAGAAGCATTGAGACGTCGGGCACTATAACGAAGAAAAAACAATGCGAGGTCGCAACCTCGGAAGAAAAGCAGTGCGAGGTCGCAACCTCGGAAGAAAAGCAGTGCGAGGTCGCAACCTCGGAAGAAAAGCAGTGCGAGGTCGCAACCTCGGAAGAAATGCAGTGCGAGGTCGCAACCTCGGAAGAAAAGCAGTGCGAGGTCGCAACCTCGGAAGAAAAGCAGTGCGAGGTCATAACCTCGTGATAAAGAGAAATTCCGGATCATAAGAGGCGAGGAGCCACGTGGCACCCTAGGGGCTACTCTGACAAGATAGGACGGCGAGGGAGAAGTCGAAGCGCCAAAAAGGAAGAAGTCGAAGCGCCAAAAAGGAAAAAGACGAAGCGCCAGAAAGAGGAAAGAGAAGATGAAATGGGAGCCGGCGGTGGAGAACGGCGGTGGAGACCCTAACGTCCCATCAATCAGCCGCCAGGACGTTTGGGTTTCCAAGAGCTTCAAAATTCAAAACCGCCGAAAAATAAAAAGAGACAACCGTCGACTGGAGGGCGAGGAATCCGAGTGCATGGCGTTCGCCACCCTCACCCCACCGTCCCACCACCTTGTCGCCGGTGCGAAACGCCAAGGGGCAACCATTGCCCGCTAGGGCACAAGGCGAAACGAAAGAGAAAAGAAGAGAAAGGAGCAAATGGAAAACGGCGAGAAAAAGCAGGCGGAAACTCACGCCGACCTCACCACCGCTGTTTCACCACCGTGATGCCGGCGCGAAACACCAGGCGACGCTCCATCGCCTCTCCAAAACACGGCACAAAAAACAAGCAGGGAGAAATCAAAAGCAAACAAGAAGCGGGAGAAGAAAAGTCGAAGACTTACTTGTTCAGAATCGACGAGGAGGAGGCGGTGGTGCAACCGGAAGACGGCTGAGGCTCGCCGGAAACCGTTTGGAGAAACCGGAAGATGGCTTAGGCCTGTCCCTCCTGCGCGGCCCATTAAGCAAAACACGAAGAGCAAGCCCAGAAAAGCTTTACCTTTGCCAACCAAAGAAAAGCTAAGTGTAGAACCTCGCAAAGGGAGGGCTTCGCAAGATGCTCCCCAGGAACCTCGGACTAGAAAACATAAACTTGTCTCTCAAGTAATAATCAATTGGTAAAAATTTGGAACCCCTTGTCTAAAAGACAAAAGAAAGTATTTATACTAAGACTAGGGTTGAAAGAGGAAATCCAAAAATAAACTTAAGGGCGTGCACGATCACCGGCGTGAGTTGTGCAGCAGAGGTGCACGACCATGTGAAGAGGCGCAGGACCTTAACGTGCATGACCTATGAAAGGCGCACAACCCTCAACACTCGCGACCCTTAACTTAGGAAATATGCACAATCGTGCACTATGAGACGTATGACCTTGGCCGTGTTTTGGACTTTGCCGCATATTCCAAACTTCTTCATCATCGCACACACGACATTTGAAACTACCACATATACTCTCCATACGTAAGAATAAAAACGACCAATTATACTTATCCATTAATATATTCTGAAATTCAATACAACATTATACTGTACATATTTATCATCAACCACATAAAAATTCAACGAATAGAGTCAACAATTACATGAAAATTCATCTAATAATGGCAATAACCTAAGCCTGCATTATGTTGGAAGTCTGTTTAGTAACTAACCATAATTGAGGTCACTCTTGTTCTAGTCCAAGTTCCATTTTCCTTTTGCCATCACCTTTGTAATGCATCTGATATCTTAGGCTTTTTTTTCAAGTTCTTTCTCCTATTAAGACAAACACATAAATATTCAAAAAAGTGAGAATAGAGAGTCAAACCATACTCAAGTGATGTTCACATGTGCCTAGCAAAACCTTATATATTACAACAGTTCACTGATCAATCAAAAATGAAGAGACAAACATCAAGATAAAGTTTTAGATCACTAGTAGTTATAGCAAAAATTATTATTGCATATCACCAGTACAGTAGCAAAAATAGACAACAAGATAATGTTTCTTAGGACCTACAACTCTTTTGATTGAAAAATATAAGTGAATTCACTATTTAATTTTGATTCTCAAATAGGTAGAATTTCCTATTCCACCCAAATAACAAATACGTAGTAAAGTTTTCTGCATATTTGCCTCGAATAAATTTGGGGCTAAAAATTTGTGAGGACTTTGTGTGTTTCTAGCAGTGTTCAATTTAGTAATAACCTTGGATGCGAATGAGCATACCACAATTAACAAACCAAAGGGGATTAAAGTCTAGAAAACTGCTTTTACGAGGGATTGTAACAAAATTGAAGTTGGAGAGAGAAGAAAAAGTATCAAGTTCACTTAAAAATAAGGGTAAATTTCATCAAACCACCCTCAAAATATAGTTGTTTTCATCTAAAAATGATTATAGATGGAACTTTTTGAACGGTGTAAATGGGAAAAAATAAAGTTAAGCTTGTTCAGGTTCAATAAGTTGGAGGTGAGACATTAAAAGTTTTGGGAAATTTGAAATGCACTCATCTATCACAAACACCTAAAGGCGGATAACTTTTTTTTTTACCAAATGCAAATTGTCCAAAAGGGAAAAAAGATTGTTAAGCTTTTTGAATGTGCAAAGAAGCTTTGCTGACAAGGCCTCAGGATTCGTTCAGCGGTGTAGAGCTAATATAAGTTGAAGCTGAAGCTGAAGCTGAAACTAATTTAGTAGCTAGATATAATAGTTACATCATAAATTTAGTTTTGTGGGTGAACTTTTTTGAGTGTTCAGCATACAAAGTTTATTGAAAATCAGTAATCGTACGAAAAATAAAATGGACATAAATTTTGAATATTCGAACATGTATAGTAAATTGCAATCATAATTAATACATGTAGTTTTTAGAATGGTGATCACTTTATTTTATAAACAACATATGTTTTAAATTGTTATACAATTATTATATAGATTGGTTGGTTTCTCTTTAGAGTGAGAGGTGGATAATAAAGTTATATGAGCATTTTTATATTTTATAGATCAATATTTTTTCTATTTGGTACCCCTGAGGTTTTTGTCTGGCAATCATTTTGGACTAAATTACACTATAAAATATAATTTAACTTTAAGGGAGATAATGACTTTAGAGAGATTTAAAGTTATCATATCTTTGAATATAAAAAATAAATAAAAACATACTTAGATAGTACTTTTGGGAAATGTGTTTGAGATATAAATATAATTTTATAAACGATCTTTCTTTAAAAAAATAACAAAATGGTACAAACTGACGAAATTCTCTTTTATTTAGTTTGTATCGTTTAAACGATACAAACTAAAGAGAATTTCATTAGTTTGTACCATTTAATTAGGAGAATTGACATATACATGGAGATAGATTTTTTTTTTGTGCAAATATGTTTCACTTCTACCTATTGGGCAGTCAGTCTCTTTTATTTAATTTGTATCACAAATTAAATAAAAGAGAATTTTATTATTTTGTACCATTTAATTATTATTTTTAAAGAAAGATCAACTACAAATTTATATTTATATCTCAAGCATAAATTTTATTGAATTATTACTTAACAAATTTTCCAAAAGTACAATTTAAGTAGATGTTTTTATTTATTTATTATATTCAAATATACGAGAACTTTAATTCTCTCTAAAATCATTATCTTTCTTAAAGTTGAATTATATTTTATGGTGTAATTTACTCCAAAATGTTTTATCTCTCTTTTTTTCCATTCAAGTAAATAAAAACAAAAAAAAAAACATTTTTTTAAACAAAAAAAATCAAAACTAACGATTTTTTTACGAAAAACCCAAGAAGGGGTACAGGGCGAACTTTTGTCAAAGTACGGGGGTACGGGGCGAACTTTTTTTTCGGAAAAAAACCTCAAGGTTACTGTCCGGAATAACTTTTTTTTTTCAGGCCATCACTCGGAAAAGCAAAAACCTCAAGGGTACTAGACGGAATTTCCCAAATTTTTATGATGTTAAAGTGATTTAACTGTGAATTCTAATCTTATCGATATACTAATTATTAAATTATTATCTTGTTATTGTTATATTTTATCTTAATTGTATTTATACTTATGCACCAACTAATAGGGGTGTCCAAACTTGATTAAACGTGATTTTGGTTAACCGAGCTTCAGTTAACCATGATTTTGGTTAGTTAAAGTCACTAATTGCAACTTACTTGTTAATCTTGGTTAACCGGGTATCGGTTAATTGCGTTTTCGATTCGGTTTTCACAACTAACCAATAATCATTTATGCAATTTTAAATTATAAAATACACTTAAATAACAATAAAATTATCAATTTTATATAAAAATATTATCGCTTGGTTAGAAATTTAAAATAAATACAAGTTTTACATGATGGATATGCTTTAAAGTTTAAATTGTCCTCACAACATGTATATTATACATATAGCCATTCTTTTTGGAGGTAAAATATTTTTAAAAGTAGCCATAATCAAGCAATTAATAACGGTATAAAAAATAATGTTATAGAGAATCGAATATAATGCCAATTTTTCAAAATAAACACGCAATTTTATTAAACCAAAGTATACTTAATATTTTATTTAAAAATATTAAAATATATTTCGGGTTGTTTGGTTATCCGAGGATATCAATACGTCGAACCGTAACCAACTCGTAAAACCTCAAAAAATATCGATTTGGTTAACCCACTGAAATTATAAAAAATAACGGTTCGGTTAATCAAAAATAGCGTCGATGTTTGCCTTTTTCTTTTAACGTCTCAAAAAAACATTATTCCTCTTGGTATCCCTAAGGTTTTGACTTTTCCTAATCACGCCCCTCTTCAGTTTAAATTATATATTTAAATTCAAGCTAACCATTGTGTCTTCACCCAAAACAGTATTCAAGCTCTTGATTGTTAATACACCAAAATTGATAACTGAACCATCCCAATTTGAATTTGTAAAAAATCTTTTAAAAACCACTTAAAATAGAGATTGTTTTAAAATTAAAATTGATGTGGTTTGGATATGAATTTGAATGTTTTAAGAGTTGGATCCTACTAATTTAAGGGTAAGGAATACAATTGTGAGCATAAATTTAACTAATTTTAATCAAAGAGAGACGTCACCATGAAAAGCTAAAACCTTAGGGTTACCAAAAAGAAATATATTTGTTTTAGAAAATCAAAAGAAAAAGACAAACCTTAAAGGTATAAAGGAATTTTTCTAAAATTTATAAACAAAACAATATAATTTACCATTTATTATATATAATGTAAGATTATTTGGTTGATAATTGATAGCATGCAAAAACTTTTACAAAATTTTCGAAGGGCAGGTACACTACGCTAGTTAAGTAGCAATGTAAGTATTATTATGTATAAAGGGCCCCATGTTAGAAATGAGAATAAATTTCAGTTTTTTATTGCGCACGTGTGAATCAAATTTTTTTTACCTTTTGTGTGTAAAATTTCGAAAATGGCTGTGTATAATTTTGTATGAGACTGTGCATTTTCATCTTATTTGTCTGTGTGCGATAATACTAATGATTGTGTATGTATTTTTCATTGAGAGTGCCTTGTATTTCATGTGATTGTGCATTACTTTGTAAATGATTGTGTGTTAGTTTGTAAGTGAATGTGCATAGTATTCCAAACAAAGTGTTTATAACTTGTTCACCAATTGTTCATTGTATTACATGTGATTGTGCATTATTTTATAAGTGATTTGCATTATTTTGTTCGTAAATGTGTATATTCTTGTAAGTTAACGTATATATTAATGTAATTGAGTGTGCAAATTGTACTCATTATAAGTTCATCATGAAAACCCATTTGAAAAAGGTAATGCACAGTCAATAACAACATTATGCATGTACAAATTATGTACAGTCAGTCGTAGAAAAATACACACGCATGAAAATGTCCTACACAATCGGGTAATGTGAAAATGCACAGTTGGATTAGATGTAAATGGATAGTCGAGTATGATGAAAATGCACAGTCGTTACACTCATTGTAAGACCATCATGCACACTCACATTGAAAGGTCATACATATTCGAGTAATATGAAAATACACAGCCGGGTTAGATGCGAGTGCATTGTTGCGCCAAATGAAAACGAACAATCATTAGTAGAATGATACACACTCATTATGATACCATCATGCACACTCACATGAAAAAGGTCATACATAATCGAGTAATGTGAAAATGCACAGTCGAGTAAGATAAGAATGCACAGTCGAATATGATAAAAATGCACAGTCGCTCATTAAATTTGCATCCTCGAAGGTAAAAAAAAAATTACACACACGTGTTTGATCTGAGCCTTTAATTTATCTGAAATGGAGTGGTGAGATTCATTCTCATTTCTCTCCATAATTTTTATTCTCACATGATCTATTTTCTTATGTATATTAAACTTGCAAAATTACTTCTAATACGAGAGTATTTTGTTATGATAAGCTAACGTACGTACTGTACTGACGACTTTTTAATGTTGAAATTGATAATATGTTGTGTGTTTTGTTGGATTCCATTTGATTGAAGATATATGTTAATGTCACACACAGTGGATTCCATGTACGATTACACCAACCAGGCCTATTCCCTTCCCCACATCTGCTTTATGTTTTGTCTCCATCGAAAATTTTATACATTAAATTAAAGTAAATAATAATATAATATGTTATAATGTTTGTAATGATGCTATATAATAATGTAAGCAGGTGTTCTCTTCGTCAATTTGTCAATTATATAATATTTATATACATAAACCTGAGCGCTCTGTTATGGTTCGCCACATACGAGCGCATATTTTTTTAAAGAAAGTCTATATCATTATCAATAAATCATCATATACATCTGCACCTGTTAAATAGGTTAGTTCTGTTAATTAGGTTAGTTTGGTTGAGTTCGGATCAATTATTTCAAGTTTGAATTGAGTATGCATTCGGATTAATCGGATTATATGTTATATCAGTCAGACTATGGCAGATAGAGGTGTTAAACGGGTCGGTCAGGTCGGGTTTGGGTTCGGGTTGAGCCAGGTTCGGGTCGTAACGGGTCACCGGCCAAATTGGGTCGGGTCATTGCGGAATGTCGGACGGGTCGGGTCGACCTAACAGGTCAAGAAAATTGATTTTTTTTACAATTATTAAAATATTTTTTATTTAAAAAATGATATTTAATAATAAATTTATTATTTTTATATATTTTAATAATAAAATATATTATAATTTTCAAAATATAACAAATTGGGTCAACCCAACGGTTTTTTCGGGTTTGAACCCAACGGGTTTCGGGTCTATCGGGTTCGGTTTATTTGGGGTTTCGGGTTCAAATTTTTGGGTCTTGACCCTAAATTTTTCGGGCGGTTCGGGTAGGTTTTTCAGGTCGGGTCAGCTTTTGACAACTCTAATGGCAGATAATTACGCTAGACCCATAAGTTTTGTAGGGTTCTTTTTTTTTATCGGAAAGTTTTGTAATTAAAGTTCTTATCTCACTACAAGACATTAAAACTGAGTATCCCTAAAAATAAATAACTGAAAGGTTGTTTAAACATTGTCAAACGTCATTTTTTTATTAGGAATGAAATTAGGAGGGATCATTTTATCTATAAGTTGGATATATTGTTTCTGATTATAGGTTAGAAAACAAGGTAGTGTGGCTTGGAATTAGAATCTTTCTAGGTAAAGATAAGTTTGAGTATTGCCATTGTAATGAAGGAACTATCAATAATATAAGTAGAACATTCAAAATCTTCTGTAAAGAGGTATAGGTTTATTCATTTAACTAATTGGTTGACGTGAGGTTTCTTTATAATAAAGAGGTATAGGTTTATTCATTTAACTAATTGATTGACGTGAGGTTTCTTTATAATAAAATAGTGTTTTCGTTTTACTCCAGTTGTCTAATGAAATGCCTTTCTATAGTTTCTTGTCTAATTACCAACACATATAGATTCTACAGAAATCACGTAGAGAACATACTTGTTAACTTCAAATAGGCCATTTGATGGAAACAGCAGCCAGTGTTGTTTGTGTCGAAACCTACCTAGGCTAGCTAGACGTACGTAGGTGTTGCACATCATAAGAACAGCCAAGTTGGTGATATGGCGCGTTGCTTAACTAAATATACATGTACGTAAAATGGGAGTGTTCCCTCAGCTTTAATTTCTTCAACTTGTACGTAACCAATAATAATCTTAATCAACTTTTGATTAGACTATAAATTAAACCCCACTCAAACTCTAAGTAAATGGGTGTGATTGGGCATTAAAAGTCAAAATGGTTGCTTATATCACCCCAAATTCTAATGTTATAAGGCAAGTTATAAAAGCTCTCTCCAATGATGCTAATGGAGTACACTCCTCACACCATTCTCTCTCCCTCTCACAATCAAACAAAACACCCCCCCAACAAACAACAATTTCAAGCAATTATGAAACCCCAAAACAATAAAGCTAAGCTCTCCCTATTTTTGCATATTTTACATTGCGTCGTCACGGACCCACCACCACTATTACTCTCAAAAGAAGAATTCATAAAAAATGCTAATTAAGGATGTGTTTGGTATCCTTCTCTTTTTTAAAGCTAAAACCTTTTTTTTTAAAATAATTTTATGTGGTCGTGTTTTGATTTGCTTATTTTAAAAGCAACCAGTTTGTTTGATAAATTCTTCCAACTTTATAAAATCTTTAAGGAAATACAAAACAAATTTGTACACGTCTTTCAAACTTGAGTGTGAAAATTGAAATTTAACGATTTCTTGAAGGAATCTAATTTGTATAGAATGTTCTATAGTATAAGTAAAAGTTAAAAGGATATAAATTTCACACATTAATTGTTTATTAATTATATCTGATTTTCTAGAATTTATATATTATTATATACTCCCTCTGTTTAGTTCTATTTACTAGTATGTATTCCCGTACCTTGTACGGGTTTTGTACAAATTATTATTTTCAAAAATAATAATTATAAATTAATATAGGCGAGAATATTTTAAAAAAAACTATACATAACTTATCTTTAAAATAGTATCTTATCTAAAAATAATAAATAATAAATAATATATGCAAATATATTTAAAAAAACTAATACATTGATTTAAATTTAACATATAAATATAAACAATTAAAAATAATCAGTCCGGTTCACGTGCGAATGGGCGCCCAGGTGCGAAATAAGAAAGAACAGGAGTCGTTGGATCAAGAAAAATCAAAGGCGCTGATCATTTCACTTAAAAAGGGGAAAAAACGGCACGGGCTAATTATTGGCGAATTATTCGCGTATTTTTGAAAAAAAACGGAAATAGGACACGCGCCCAGATTGTTCATCAGTATTGTGGATTTGTTCATCAATAATGTGGATTTGTTCATCAAAACTGTTATTTTGTTCATCAAAACTGTGATTTTGTGCATAAATAAACTATTGCTTGTGCATAAAAAATCTATTGTTTGTACATAAAAAATGAACAAATGTGTATCAAAATTACATGTAATATGTTCATCAACATTGTGATTTTGTTCATAAAAAAACGAAAATATTTGTTCATCGATTTGTGCATATTTGTTCATCGGTTTGTGCATATTTGTTCATTAGTAATATCAATTTGTTCACTGGTTTATGCATATTTGTTCATTGCCTTTTTCATATAATTGTTCATTACTAGATGCATATTTGTTCACTAGTAACCTCAATTTGTTCATTACTATATGCATATTTGTTCATTAATAACATCAATTTGTTCATAGTTAAATAAGGCACAAGCACACCTCTTCGATTTGTTGCTATCTCGTTCTCTTAGCATACACCATATTATTGCAAAGTCAAATTCTTTATCTCTATTATCTTTTGCATTCAAGTTTCTACATCAAACTTATCTTATTTTGGTACTATATTGAGCACTTCATTCGTATTGACAAGTTAGCCTTAAAGCACTTCATTCGTATTATACTTTGAATTCAAGATAGCCTTAAAGCACAAAATAAATGCAAAAAATGCACAAATAGATAGTCCTAAATGTACAAGTTGATGGTATTGATAGTCCTAAATGTACAAGTTGACAGCATTAACACATAAAACATAAGTTTATTTCAATTCACAAATAAGGGTATAATAATGAACAAATAAGGTTATATCAATGAACAAATAAGGGTATATCCATGAACAAATAGGGTATATCAATGAACAAATAATGGTATACCAATGAACAAAAAAGAAGTATACTAATGAACAAATAATAGTATACTAATGAACAAATAATGGTATATCAATGAACAAATAGGGGTATATCAATGAACAAATATGACTATATCAATGAACAAATATGGGTATATCAAAACTAATTATATGTGCATAAAAAACTACATAATATTGTATTCCTACACATAAATAAGGTTAAAAAAGTAAAATTAAAAATTAAAAAAGTTCGAAATCGATGAACAATGTTATCAAAAACTCAATGCACAATTAGTTAGTATTGATGAACAATTGGTGAATATTGATGAACAAATCGCTATTTCTGATGAACAAACTAGGCGCGTCTCATAAAAACGTATTTTTCGAAAAATTCGTGAATAATTCGGGAAAAATTCGTCCGTGTCGTATTTTATTGAAAAATACGCGAATAATACCGGAAAAATTCGCCCGTGCTGTATTTTATTTTTTTTAATGAATGTTTAATCAGGGACATTGATTTTTTGGAATGAACGATCGAGATTTATTCTTATTTCTCACCCAGGCGGCCATTCGCACGTGACTCTTTTTCCAATTAAGATATCTTAGTTAAAAAAACGATTCTATATAAAAATAAAATAAATATTCTAGGATTTATATGATAGCATAAAAAAATATCCTAATATCTTCCTATCTATCATATCCAAAAATAAAATATTGTTTAATAATCGGATTTTCTATCCTATATTCTAAAAACATGGATAAGAATTTATAATATTCAAAAATAAAAGATTAGAAAAAAGGTGGTGTGGTTCAATCTAAAAGTGACATGTGTCGTTTAATAATTTTTTTAACCTCCGCTTTAGGTTATAGTTATGATTCTTTTATAGTTGGACACATATATTAAGAAATTTGAAATTGTACCAAAATATTGTTAGTTAAATGTTTTCTTTTTACATTTGAAATGAAAATAAGATAAATTTAGTTTACTTTTTCATTAAATATAAGGATCAAAGTGAACAATTTATGTTTAAAATATATAAAATTATAAATATGATTTTGAGCCAAAAAGACAAGTCATATGAATAAAGTTTCTAGTTTTGGATTATTAAATGTATGCATAGCACGTACACAATAGAGAAATTTACATCACACCGGCCAATTGACCGTACCCTACCTTTTCTCTCAATCCCTTTTGAAAGGTTGATAATTAAGGTGGGAACAACATTGAGGCAATTATTTTTAGTGGTCACTAAGAACAAAATATATTTCAGAATGAAAACTTTGAAGCCTAGCTAAATGATGTTAAATTGCAATTTAATGGCGCACAAAGAAATTTCATTTATCCCCAAATACAACACAAATAATCTGAAAGGTGTAAGAAGCAAAGCACTTAAACTCTGTATTTAATAATCTATTATTGATTTTTTAAATAATAATCATGGTGGGAGCTACCAAGTAAATAGATAAGGGATTAAGGAGTATATATCCCTCTCCAATGAAATGTAAATGCAGCTGTAGCATGATTCTCATGATATATCGCTAACTTTATATTGATAGATCGAGCGCCTAGAAGAATTTGTACGTACATGGATCTATAAATATAACATTCAATAAAATGTACGTGACCGGGATTATAACGGTTGGAAGTTATGAGATGCATGAATGCATGATAGATGAGGCATAATTTCATACATGCATAATGTTTTTGGGAATATCTATCTATCAACGTTTCTGTTGTATACAAAATTAAACACGGTCGATCAGATTAAATTTGCAACCTTAATATATGCAGCATATTTGAATTTGGATTCCCTCAACGTACTACAGTATATATTAAAAATGAAAGAATGTGCATATACATGTAGCAAACACTTGTGGAGCGCATAAAGGGTAAAGTTGGGAATTTCTCTACCACCCAATTTGCTTATCTTACATGTCAAAATGTGTATAAAAAGGAGCCCATCTCTCATTTGCTCCTCACCATCTAGCTCTTCACTTCACATTTGCTCAATCCTACTCTCTCCAAGCCTCCAAGCTAATTAAGAGCAAAAAATGGGGCTAGGCAATGTTGGATCCTTGATAACAAAATTGAAACCCTACTTAGCCATAATATCCTTGCAATTTGGGTATGCAGGGATGTACGTGGTCACCATGGTTTGCCTTAAGAAAGGCATGAACCACTTTGTCCTCTCCGTCTACCGCCACATAGCCGCCACTATCGCCATCGGCCCCTTTGCTCTCATCATAGAAAGGTACGTTTTCCAAGTCAGTCGCTCGTTCGTTCATTCGTTCGTTAACCTTCACCACCACCACCGGCCACCATGCAACCTTGCCTTATGCCTTCTTATAATTAATACTAGGTTTGATTCTTTGTACGTACGTGTTGCAGGAAAATAAGGCCAAAGATGACACTCTCCGTTTTTCTCAAGATAATGTTGCTTGGACTCCTAGAGTAATATACTTCACTTCACTTCACTTCACTTCCGAATTAATTAGCTAATATATATAGTTTGCTTAATTAATACCTATAATTAATTAATTAATTAGTGATCATCTTAATTAATCGATCAGGCCAGTGATTGATCAAAACCTCTACTACGTGGGGCTGAAAAACACCTCAGCAACATTTGCTTCTGCCAGCATCAATGTTCTCCCTGCCATAACCTTCATCATGGCAACTATTTTCAGGTATACACACTTACATAACATAACATAACTTAATATAACATGTACTTATACATCGCATAATTGTATCACTATATATAATTAGATAAAAGTCGAGTATATGTACGCATGGTCTCATACACTGTATATATGTGCTTACATATATATGTATGTGTGTGTGCGCCTCTTACTAGTTACTAGCCAAACAAAATATACCTCGGTCGAGGAAAAAGGTGTAAAATTAATTTCAACATAGTAAATTATTGTATATTAGACTCTAATAATTGGACAATAATTTCAGCAGAGTAAATCTATAGCATTATGAATATGGAATCATGGATGCTGACGAAACTACTACAAGTGTTAGCGTCTCGTAAAGCTTATTATACACTAATACACACTTTTCTTTTTTTCCTATTTAAATGTAAATTAATATATGTAGTTCGCAAACTTTATCAAGTGCATTTTCTTTTTAAACTTGGTCTTATTTTCCTCCTTTTTGTGGGTGGAATTAAAGATTATTCAATCGCTTCAAGCAACATAATTTTGGACTCATCCCTCTATTTATCTTCGTTTATTTTTTATTATTAATAAAACGTCTCTTTGAGAGACCGGAGAGTACCGCCTCTCCTCCTATCAAAACAAAAAAAAAATCTCCTTCAAAGGGATCCCTTTTTTTGAATTGTACATTTCTCAACGTATGTACATAAAATAATTGAATTATATATAGATAATATATTAAAAATGACTCAAGGTTTATGGGTTGTTGATCTTGTCCGCAATCGTCCATTTTCCTACATCTCCAACACTTGGTAAATTTTTCCCAAATAAGTCCCTAGTTGATTTTTCTTAAAAAGAAAATGTGTAATATATATAATTTGATTGATAGTTGATTTTTTTTTAAAGTGCAATAATTTGATTGATAGGTTGGAGAAAGTGGATATAAGAAAGATACCAAGCCAGGCGAAGATAGCTGGAACAATAGTGACGGTGGGAGGGGCGATGGTGATGACCATCTACAAAGGCCCCATCGTCGATCTTTTCTTCACCGGCGGAAAGGGCCACCAGGCAGCCGCCTCCAGCGCCGCCGGCCAACACTGGGTCTCCGGCACCCTCATGCTCCTCGGTAGTTGCTTTGGTTGGTCCGGCTTCTTCATCCTCCAAGTGAGTAGTAGTTGCTAGTATGAGTCATAAAAGTGACCAATTCCTACACGTACGTTTGGCTTAAGTAATTAAGTATGAATTTGGTACGTACGCAGTCATTCACGCTAAAGGAATACCCGGCGGAGTTGTCACTCACGGCTTTAGTGTGCATCATGGGATCGGTCCAAGGTGCCGCGGTTGCACTCGTCATGAATCGGGACATGAGTGCCTGGGCTCTCGGTTGGGACTCTCGCCTTCTTGCCGCTACCTACACCGTAAGAAGCATTCAAATTGAATTTTCCGTGTTGCAACAATCACATATATATATATATATATATATATATATATATATATATATATATATATGATCTCATGGCATGTACGTGTATGTTGTAGGGCGTCGTCTGTTCTGGAATCGCATACTACGTGCAAGGCGTGGTGAATAGAGAGCGAGGCCCGGTTTTTGTCACCGCTTTTAGCCCTCTTTGCATGATCATCACTGCCGCTCTAGGAGCCATTATCTTGTCCGAGCAGATACACTTGGGAAGGTACGTACCATAACTATTAAAGTTATACGTGGGGGTGCACATGCATGAGTGTCCGTGCGCATATACACACAAGTCTGATGAGTTCTATTCTAAAACCAATTGGCAATAGAAGGAGTAGTCTATGAACTTATATAATGGTCTTGTTTAGTCTTCACTTTTAGACGTGGGAATACATATCCTCAACAAGAACTTATCCTCCAACAAATCCCCTTTCTCATTTCCATTTCGTTTTTGTTTTCTAATTAATTAGATGGCGACATCTTTTGTTCGTTTGTTTGTTTCAGCATACTCGGAGCAGTGATCATAATCATTGGGCTCTACACTGTGGTGTGGGGAAAGAGCAAGGATCAACGTTCCTCTCAGCTCAATTTGGTCGATAATGACAAGGGTAAGATTCAGGAGCTGCCAATCACAAACACCGGTAGATCACTCACGGTAGATCCGAGCCACATTCATGGTGACAATAGATCCTCCTCGGTCAAGATCAACAGTGACAATGTGGCACAACAACCATGAATATATTATACAAACACGATTTAGTATGCATAACATATCAAAGTCTTCATTAATTTCAATCAATCAAGCTACCATATGTTGTAACATCCCGTTTTTGCTTTCAAGGGGGTTCGGTTGTATTTTTATGTGATGTTGATCTTGTGCTACTTCCAAGCATCAATGAAATTGAACCAGTTTTTGTTTCTTCACTTCACTTTAAGTAACCGGATCAAATGGATGCAAGTTCTTTGCTGCTACTTCAACTAATTGATATTATATGGAAGATAATTAATGTACAAGTTGTGTAACTTTAATATTGATTGAGAAAAGTATTTATACATTAACTTGTAACAACTTAGCAACTAACAAAGATACTAAAAGATGTCACAAGTTGTTAAGAAAAGATATCATAGCAATGTAAACAATATACTAAAAGATGTCACAAGTTGTAACAAAGATACTAAAGGATGTATAAACAATATACATTAACTTGTAACAACTTAGCAAACTAACAAAGATACTAAAAGATGTCACAAGTTGTTAAGAAAAGATATCATAACAATGTAAACAATATACCCCCAGATGGATTACCGAAGGTGAGGATAAGCTTGGGTCATCTAAAACCGTGGTCAGATAAGTTTTTTTTTTGAGGATGTCGGCGAGTTAGTCTGTTTGTAGGGACATGAGCAATTGAAGGCATTCGTTTTTCACGTAATCACCAACAAAATGGTTGGCTTGGATAATACGCTTCATTCATGAATGAAAAACCGGATTTGAACTTAAAATATGTGAAAATCCATGAGCCATAATAAAGCGTTGTGTGTACGTAAGCCTAGTACACAAGTACATGAGGTCTCATCCTAAAACCAATTGCCTATAGGAAGAGTAACTCATAGACTTATTTATATATTAGTCTATTTTATCTCCCAACCTCCCATGTGATAAGGGGTATTGTAACATGTTGACGATATAATTCAGACTCCAAAACGATGAGTTTTGGTTAAATTCACTTCATTGCTCGAGTTTTACAAAACGCAGTGTTTTAAGCACTGACTTCCACGTCAGCTTGCTCTAACAAATTCTCCACTGTACAAAAGCACTCATGTAACCAATTTCTCAGAATCAATGAAAATTGCTCGATCACTTTTGCGCTACTTTCTCTCCCTCTTTTGTTCATCTTTTGCTTAATCTTCATTTTGTATTATGGTATCAGAGCGATCAATCTCGGTTCCTCAATTTGCCTAAATCGATACTTCAATCTCCATGGGTAACGAAGAAGAAGGCGAGAAACAAACTCCGATGAAACAGAAGAATCTGGAGGACGATTTCACAGATCCAAATCACTCGTTGTACTTGCATCATTCGGATCATCCGAATTATGCGCTGGCGACTCAACTCCTGAGCGATTCCAATTATCACCAGTGGAAGCGCGCAGTTGAAGTCTCGTTGATGGCGAAAAACAAAATCTCGTTTATATATGATCGGCGATTGTGAACGGCCAGAAGCAGGATCTACATCAGAGATGCAGTGGAGACGTTGTAACAGCATGGTTATCGCTTGGCTTCTTCATTCCATCGAGAAGGAGATAGCGGAAACCTTGCTCTATTATGATACGACAGCTGAGATTTGGGTCGATCTTCGTTCGAGATTCGGTCAACCTAGCTTGGCAAGGACATATCAGATCCAAAAGGATCTGTTCAACATCACGCAGGGTAATATCTCAATTTCTGCATATTATACTAAGTTCAAGCGTATTTGGGATGAATACCTGGTTTTGGCTGAACTTCCTAAATGTGGAAAGTGTGGATCGATCAATACTATTCCGCAAATGATGTTGAATCATCAAATATTGCAATTCCTTGTTGGCTTAAATGATTGCTATGCTTCTGTTTGTGCTAATGCTCTAATGATACATCCTATTCCAAATCTTAGAGAAGTATATCAAATGCTCTTGAATGAAGAGAAACAAAGGAGTTTATCCAACAATATGTTTCATCCATTACAAGTGATTCCACTACACTGAATGTATTCCCTAAGCCAAAATCGAGCTCCTCCAATTCTGGCTCTGGAGGTGGCCAGAATTTCAATCCAAAAGGGAATCATCACAGTGGGAATCATCACAACAGTGGAGCCAGTGGTTCTAGTTTTGGTTCTGGCTCAAACACTAGGATGAATTCGGGAACGGGGAACAACAACAATGGCTTACGGAAGGTCAATTATTATTGTGACCACTGCAAGATCCCGTGGCACTCACTTAGAAAATGTTGGAAAGTTATAGGGTACCCCAAAGACAAGGAGAAAAAATTCGCTGGTAACACTTCAGTTTCAGATGAGAACAAGGAGAATCCTGACAAAGGGCACATGTTTACCAAAAGCCAATATGACAGGTTGTTGGCTTTGCTTGAGCAACAACAATCTGGAGGGAGTTCCCATGAAGGCAACAAATCATGTATGCTAGCAGGTAAATCCTTTTGCTTCTCTATTTATGGCAATTCCTATATTTGGGTCATTGATAGTGGGGCAACTCACCATATCTGTCCACATTTATCCTTGTTTGTTGAATATAAGCCTTATGTCAACTCCAATTACATCACACTACCAAATGGGAAGCAAGCCAATATAGCCAATGTTGGGACCATCCAACTCTCTCCTAAAATCACCCTCAAAGATGTTCTACATGTCCCAGAGTTCTCTTTTAACCTCCTTTCTGTTAGCCAACTGAGTAAGGATCTTCATTCTAACATTCTCTTTACACCTTCTAAATTAATGTCTTCTTCAAGACCCTTCAACGAGCATTCTTCATGTGCTTGGTGAAGTTTCAAGGGGGCTTTACCTCACTTTCACACCAAATGACCAGTCAACACAAGCTTCCCTTGCTCTAGAGCCACAAAAATCCAATTCTGTTTTGTCTCATAGATTCAATTGTAATAATGAGTCAAACAATTACTCTTTTGCTCAATCACACAATGTTTTGACTGTTGAGTTGTTGCATTTAAGACTTGGTCATGTACCATTTGATGTTATGCCTCACTTTCCCTTTTATAATACCATTAAAATTTACAAGCAGCATCAAGTGTGTACTCTGTGTCCCAAAGCTAGACAACATCGAGCATCCTTTCCTAATAGTAGTATTCAAACTACATACCCTTTTCAAATGATTCACACCGATATTTGGGGACCATATAAAGTAAAGACCTACAATGGTTTCAGTTTCTTCTTAACCATAGTAGATGACTTTATAATGACTACTTGGGTTCATCTCCTCACTCACAAAAGCAATGCCATAACCTACCTTAAACACTTTATCTTGTTTGTTGAAAAACAGTTTTCTTGCTCTGTGCAAATTGTGAGGTCCGATAATGGAAGTGAGTTTTGTAGTGAGGATGCCAAAACCTTCTTTTCTCAAAATGGAATCTCACACCACACTACTTGTGTTGACACACCACAACAAAATGGTGTGGTCGAGAGGAAACACAAGCATCTTCTAGAAACTGCCCAGGCCCTTCTTTTTCAATCCAATCTTCCAAACACATACCGGGGGGAATGTATCCTTACATCTACCTATCTCATAAATAGTTTTCCTTTGGCAAGTTTAAATTTCCTCACTCCATTTGAAAAATTACATGGAAAACCACCCACATACTCACACCTTAGACCCTTTGGTTGTCTATGTTTTGTTTCCACTTTAAAGAGGGATAGAACCAAGTTTGATCCCCGAAGCTCTCCATGCATTTTTTTAGGATATCCACATGGGACTAAGGGATATAAAGTTCTTGAGCTTTCCACAAAGAAAATTTTTATCTCAAGAGATGTCCAATTTCATCAGTTGGTTTTTCCTCTCCATATTCCCAATGTACAGTTGGCTTCACCTTTGCCTCTACCCACACCTGATCAACAACTCAATCCCATCTTTCTTCCTTCTTCCACTCCTTTTACCACTCACATAGAACCTGATTTACCCACACCTGATCCTTTACACTATCTCCCTGCTTCTCTGGATGATGTGTTGTCCCCCACATCCTCTAATGCATCTACTGCTTTACCCAGTCCTCAACCTCATTCACCACCTCTTAGGAGGTCTACTAGACCACATAATCCTCCTAGTTATCTACAAGACTATGTGGTCAATTTTTCAGAAGCAGCTTGTCAGTTTCCTCTTATTGATGGCTTTTCAGCTTCTTTCTTTGCTCCTCACATTTTCACCACACATGCTTCTCATGCCATTTCTGAACCTAAGTCCTATTTTCATGCCTCACAAGATCCAAATTGGGTACTTGCTATGAATAAGGAGTTAGAAGCTTTATCTACTAACAATACTTGGGAAGTTGTTGATTTGCCTCCAGGAAAAAGGGTTATTGGATGCAAATGGGTGTACAAAAGTCAAGTTAAAAATCAGATGGAAGCATTGAAAGGTATAAAGCTCGACTTGTGGCTAAAGGGTACACACAACAACATGGTCTAGACTTTGAAGAGATCTTCTCTCCAGTTGTACGAATGACAACTGTGAGGGTGTTAATTTCCTTAGCTCTTAACAGAAAATGGAAAGTATTTCAGCTATATGTTAACAATGCTTTTTTGCATGGGGATTTATTGGAAGAAGTCTACATGAAGATGCCAGATGGGGTAGATAATTTGCCTCATAAAGTCTGCCTACTAAAGAAGAGTCTTTATGGACTAAAACAAGCATCTAGGCAATGGTTTCATAAATTGACAACCACACTGATTACATTAAACTTTGTTCAGTCCAAGCATGATTCATCATTGTTTTTACAATAAACAGCTACAAGCATGACCATCCTTGTTATCTATAAGGATGATATAATAGTGACAGGTTCTAACCATGAAGTCATTGCCAATTTGAAGCAAGTTCTGCATTCCATGTTTAGCATTAAGGATTTGGGTGAACTGAATTTTTTCTTGGGGATTGAGGTTAAACATCATGAAGATTCTTTGATTCTCAGTCAGTCTAAGCTTGCCAGAGAGCTCATTGATGATGCTGGTGTCCATCAACTACACAACAGAGCCACGCCCTTGCCATTGCACTACAAGTTAGGAGATCCAGGGGAGGGAGAACCTATGTCTTATCCTTCAATTTATCGAAGTCTTGTTGGCAAGCTGAATTATCTGACTAACACACGTCCAAATATATCTTTTGTTGTACAAATATTGAGCCAATTTCTTCAAAAGCCTTTGTCTTCCAATTTTGATGCTCTGAGACACCTCATTTGTTATGTCAAAGGGACATCCCACTTTGGACTCATCTTCAAACCAGGAGATCATGTGCAACTTCAGGCCTTTTCAGATTCAAATTGGGCAGGCTGTCCAATCACCGGGAGATTAGTTACAGGATATGTTGTGCTACATGGAACCAACCCCATTTCTTGGCGATCCAAGAAACAAGCTACTGTCTCAAGGAGTTCTTCTGAAGCCGAATACAGAGCCTTATCCCAGGCCGCAGCTGAAGTCACCTGGCTAGTCAATCTGTTGCAAGAGTTAGGAGAAACTCATCTCAAACCTGTCACATTGCATTGTGATAATAAATCAGCTCTTCACATTGCTCAGAATCCAGTGTTCCATGAACGCACTAAGCACTTGGAAATCGACTGTCACTTCACAAGAGAAAAGGTGATGGATGGTCTTCTTCAACTTACCTTCTTGCCTACCTCAAATCAACTAGCTGATGTGTTGACAAAGATTTTACCATCCAGTCACCATAGAGAGTTGCTTGACAAACTAGGCATGTTCACCAATCCTTCCACATGCACCAGTTTGAGGGGGGTTGTTGACGATATAATTCAGACTCCAAAACGATGAGTTTTGGTTAAATTCACTTCATTGCTCGAGTTTTACAAAACGTAGTGTTTTAAGCACTGACTTCCACTTCAGCTTGCTCTAACAAATTCTCCACTGTACAAAAGCACTCATGTAACCAATTTCTCAGAATCAATGAAAATTGCTCGATCACTTTTGCGCTACTTTCTCTCCCTCTTTTGTTCATCTTTTGCTCAATCCTCATTTTGTATTATAACACGCTCCCACAAGTGCAACTAGATTGGACAATATGCTTCATTCATGAATGAAAAACTAGATTTGAACTTAGAATATGTGAAAATCCATGGGCTAGAATAGAGCGTCATGATCCTAGTATGCAAGTCCTTGAGGTTCCATCCTAAAATCAATTGGTTATAGGAGGAGTAAACCATAGGCTTATATACTAGTCTATTTTATCTTCCAACTTCCCATGTGAGAACGGGTATTAGACACACCCCAATTGACACTTGGACAAACGGCCGGGTCTAGCATCTTATCCTTTTTATATCTAGCCTAACAACGGGTGGTGGCATCTCACTTTTTTTATAGTCAACTCAACCTAAATAACGAGAGGGTAGCATCAACCGCTAAACCAAAGCCCAAACAAGCTAGGAAACGGGCCTAGGACTAGACCGTCATTTCTGATACCATGTGAAAATTGGTTGTCCATAATAGAGCTTCATGCGTACGTAAACCCAAAACACAAGCCCATGGGGTTCCATCTTAAAACTAATTGGTTGTAGAAGGAGTAATCCACAGGCTTATATACTAGTCTATTTTATCTCCCAACTTCCCATGTGGGAAAGTGTTGGATCGTAACGTGTTAGTAACAAAGCAGGGAACTAGCAATGTTCCCTGGGCAGCGGAAATAAACAAAAGTAAGAACACAGAATTTAGAGACGAAACTTTCTAACCGACCAACAAGTCATAGAAAGAAAAATATCTACCCCTGAGACTCCTTCTTAGAGGATTTTTAATAGAATACTTTGTATTAAGTTTCAACGGTTACAAGGCAAGTCAAGTTCTTTGGTAGCTAAGGCACCAACCAAATTTCAACCAACTAGACTTCTACAACCCTAAACGTAAACCCAAATGAAAGTAAACTACGGACCTGAGTACTCACTCAATTGTGGATTTTTCACCGGAAAAAGCCACACACACTCGAACACTTGAAAAAGCTCTCTTCTCAAGTTCGCCATTTATCACCTTACTTAACCCTAGTTATAACCTAGCTTTATATAAGAAATGTCAAGTCTGGTCTCATACGCATTTCTTGCCTAAATGCGCTGGTATTCCAGTTAACAAATCCCACAAAAATAGGAGAAAGTATTTGTTGATTATTTGTATCCTCAACCATTTCGATTCTTTCCAAAACCGAATGATTTCGGATTTCCTAGATAAGATCATGCAAGCTTGATCTTATCCTTCTTTAATCTTCTCAAGCAACCGAGCAAAACTGTCATATGTTCGTGGAAGATTGCTCGTAGAAGATCTGGTAACTTGCCATAAATAGAAATACGCGTCCCTTCGAGATGCACTTCCTAAATTCGTCACTCGTTCCCTCCATTGTTCCTCACAATGTTCCTTCACTCTTGACGGTGTACCTGTTTTCCTGAAACATTTACATGCAGAGGCAAGTTATACCATCTATGTTTGTTATCATCAAAACTAAGAGAAACCATGGAACAACTAATGTTCCAACAGAAAGGGTATTTTAACAGAATAATACCACCAATATTGTCATAGTAAAAAAATTGTGTTTCTTGATAACATCTATATTATTCATCTTTAAGACATGCATTTAGTATTATAGTTTGGCTATTTCATACCTTGTGGAATTTCAAATTTTATTTGTTACAGTCTCTTTTCAAATATCTACAACCCGAGAGCTTTTTTGCGATAAAGCGTACACTTATGTTCCATGTCTTAATTAGTTAAGAGCTTTGGTCATGCACTAAAGGGCACACTCATGCTTCACCTCCCGGTTAGCACTTTTGGTTGTGCGTCTCTTCCTTAGTCGTGCGTCTAATCGTGAACGACCACAACAAGGGTCGTGCATCCACTAAATTTATATTTTTAGTTATTTTATGGACTTTTTGACTTTCCTAGTTTCATCTAAAATATTTTGTGTTATTTTCTACTAAAAAAAATCGTAGTTGTTAGCCATTATAAGAGATTTCTTTGTTCTTATTAATATGAAACTGAGTTTCTCTTTCTCTTTGATCTAGTTTAATGTTTTCAATTGATAATTTAATTTCTTTGATTGATCTTACCATTATGTCTAACTGATTTCTTTATTATAGGGTTAGGGCAAACCCACTGATGTGAAACTAGATTTTTTATGATATTTACTTGCATGAAACTTTGAAACTTTGTTTGATTTAATCCTAGATACTTTATATCCTACTAGCTTGTGCAAATTGGATCCCGTAAGGGTTTGAGACCAAGAGGTAGTAACTACTATTAGAACCCTAATATTTGAACATGCAAAATTACTATTGCAAGAGCGTTTTGATTTCTTTTGTGGATTAACAATTACCATAGATACTCTGAGTCTATATTGGGTCTAGCAAGTCATAAGAGTGGATGTTAGTTCAATTTGACCTTAGATTCTAAGAGCCCTAAGACTCTAAGAGTTTAGATCTTAATTAGCAAGTCGGGAGAGTGCATGCTAGTTAAGTTCAGGCATGCTTGCTATCATTCGAGATGATTTATTTATTACATTGGACACTTAACTTCAACAAAGTCAGATCAATTTCATACTTTTATTCAATTAAGTCTACCATAGTATTCTTGCGGATATCCTTTTCCCTAAAAGCTTTCTCTTTCTTATTTAAAATCATCTTTTTCATCACTATTTATTTCTTAGATATAGTCTACTCGTCTAAGTTACAACTAATATTACACAATCGTTTTGATTCGACACTTGAATATTACAATTCATCTATTATAATTGCAGGTTAGATTAGCAGCATCAAGTTTTTGGTATTGTTTCAGAGACTTGTTAATATCATTTATTTCCCATAAATGGTAGATTAGGTCTATCTTTTGTTCCTAATTTGATTTCTTTTGTCTTTGGTTTCATAATGTTTTCTTTTGAATACAAAGAGCCTTGCATCCTAAACAATTTAATGACTACAATTCCAAAATTGAGCATGCCTTTCATCAAAGTTTAAGAGAACAACCTGAAGCTACAAGACAAAAAAAATGTACAAGAACAAAAAGTCATTGTGGTTGATTTCCAAGCATATATAACCGCCCTCCAAAATCAACTAGCTCTCCATGATCCTCAATAGACATGCCCATTGACTCTTGCGAGTATATGAGGCTAACATAACACGACCCTAATTTTAGCATAATTTGTTTGAAAGTATATGCTTGATATTTTGAATTGAATCCCTCTCTAATCAACATATTTCAGCAAAATTAATTTGGAGATCTTCTATCTAAAAATCCTCGTCAACATTTGGATACATTCCATAGGATCGTTAGTACGTCTAGGTTGCCGACCTCAAATAAGTTGTCGACCTCAAAGTAAATTCAGCAGAATTTTAACAACAAGAAAGACTTACTAGATAAAGTGAATTTTTTTATACTGGAAACACTTGATCAACAAACTCTATTAATCAAGTGTGAAACCACTCTCTTTCAAGTTCTCGCTTAGAAGGATTAAAATTTGTAGCTTGCTTTATTGATACTTTTGAATATGCTTACAAGAACAACCTAGAACTAGCTCTACTTCCCAAGTATGCAAGAACTCTTATGAACCGAGTAAACCCTATTTTCAAACAACTATCAAGCCTATGTTTCTCTTCCTCTTTTCGAAATCTCGAACAAACCGTTTTTCTTTGTATCACAATGTAGAGTATGAGTTCGTGTGATTCAAACCTAATTCCTAGGTTTAAATACACGAAAACCAAGTCAAATAGAAAGACATTATCTTCCAATTCGGTTATGGAAAGATAATATATTTCTATCTTTACAAGTATCATCCTAAGCAAATAAAATGGAACAATAAGATATGGCTTAGGGCAAAGGCTATCTTCGGCACCTTATCCAAACATAGACGATTCTTCTAAAACTAGAATATCTCGATTAAATCTTCAATATCACATGCGTCTTCAAGATCTTATTTGTTTGCCTTCAATTCACATCGGGGACGTGACTCACGTTGGCGACTCGTTTCCCAGACTCGAGGTTGGCCAAGTGCCTAACGTTTGGAACCATCAAAATCAAAGCTTCAGCTTTTCTAACAAATTCCCCTTTTTTGATAGTGACAAACTCCTTTTAACCTAATAAAGCATGGCAAAACCAAATATCGACAATATATGCAATAAACTCATATTTTCCCAAAAGTTTTCCCTAAGTTGGATAATCTGCCTGTCATTTAGTATTGAATTTCCCTTTTTATGTACCCCTAGCCTATTTCCCCCTTTTGGTATTGTAACACCCCTATTTTACAACATTGGGTATTACCGCCAGTGACCTCGGACTTTCCCGCCCAAAGTCACCCAAGGCTTTTAGAATGATATTGAACTCATACAAATGCGGAAAATTAATATAAACGTTACATAAATAAACAGATGCTCATGAATGAGACTTGATTCTTTAATTGAAGATGAAATTGACCAAAAGCGGAATTTTATTTTATTGATAAGAACTTTCGTTCATTACATTGAGGGTCATTTTACAAAAGATGTAGCAGCGGAAAGTAAAGCCATTTAAAAAGGGTTTAAAATACGTAATCTAAAATTACAAGAATGTTTTCCTAAGACAACTCATGTGATGATGATTTGCTTGGTTTTTTTTTAAAGGGAAGAGCTAGTGCACTATCTTCGGAGTGCCTTGCTCTTATGAGAATTCCTTCCTTCCTTCGATGTCGCCCTGCCTTGACCTTCAATCCTTGCCTAACGCTTCTTGAACCTTCTAAACTTCGTCTTCAAAACTTTGGTGTACATTCCTACAGTCTGGCATTTGTCGCGAAGGGCGAGAAATGCCAGGCAAAAATGCGGAAGTGGGGGATTAGTCTAAGGAGACTAAGCAAGCGGGAACGGAACTTCCAAGGGTAATTCGGTAATTTGAGTAATATCGAGGAAGATATTATCGGGTTGTGTTTTAAGGTAAGGTTTATTTATGTGAGGTTTAACGGTACGAAGGAGAGCGTATCTCGAGCGGAGATAGCTCGATAATTCGAGAGAAGAGCTACTAGATTGTAGCCTTCTTTTAGAATCGAGGTTATGTTGGGAACGTTATTAATTCATACAAGTTAAAAACCTCTCGCGCCCTGAGCGTACCGAGAGCCGGATCGATCATTTGAGACCGGTACGGTTTTGGTATCTTAAATGTGCATTGGGCACTTATCTTATATAGTGACGAAAAGTAGTCGATTTCATTAATGATTTTTAAAGGGGGTGGGGGCTCGGATGGCCCGATCCACCAAGGGGAAACCCAGTTTCCCGGCACTTAGCTAGAGTGCGCTCATCCCTCCTTGCAATCGGAGCGGATAGGATCATGATCCTGAAAGTTGTACTTCAAACACGTAGGCATTACGACTTAGTAAGATTATATAGAGGCATCGGCTATTCTGCGCCCCTCACTAGTTCGTTCAACACCGTTCTCTTAACGAGAGCGTAAACAATCAAGGCCACAACAAAGCTAGCATAATATTCCTATCGAATAATAAAGAGCGAACTATGCTAATAGTGGGGTCGTTATATCTAACAATCGATATTTCCTAGGTTCATTTATTGTTTAGCACGCAAGTTGTTCCCAACATCGAGAATTTCATGGAAACGAAATATAAAAGGTCACAAGGGGAAATTCCACTTGCCTTAGCTTTTACGATTGTGTACGAACGAACGAACGGAAATCGTTGACTTTACTCGGAACGAAGACTCGACCTATCGACACGAGAGGTACGAACGAACTTTAATAAGAATTTCTTTAATTCTTCTAAAGTTTTAAATATCTCTTATATTCTTTTTATAAGAGAATTAATTACTAAATTATTATTATAATAATTTAGGTGGAAATGAATAAAATAATAATATTTCTTATTATTATTTTATATTAGTAATATCCTTGTATTTCTTATGAATTCTTATTCTTAATATTTAAATATTTTCATTCTTGGAAACCAATAATTTCCTTATTTAATTTATTAAAATATTCTTTTAATTTCACTTGCTAACTTCTTAATATAAATAAGCAAGGACAACCTTATAAAGGCATATGATATAATATTCAACCTAAAAAGATATATTGAAATCTATAATATTCTTAGGATTATAAAAGTCCATTATATCCTTATTAAAATATCTCAACTTAGTGTTATTATAATATCACCTTTTTATCAATAATATCCATAATAATGCTTAAAATATTATTTTCTCATCAAAGAATATTTTATTAGCATCATTATCTTAGTAAAGCCTTATTTAGATATATAAACCATATTAACTAGAGATAAAATAATAATAGGCCACTTTCTTAGTATTTTCCATAAATAGAGCTTTCTATTTACTTTATAAAGTAAGCTTCCATAACCTAACATAATATTAAACTAATCTTATTTACTTTATTCACATATATCTTCACATATCTATAGTTTATATAAATATATGATCATGACTAAACTATCTTATTTTATAATCAAAGCATATTCTTATGATATCTTAATTCAAATTATAACATCTTTCCCATATTTATCCAATATCTTGTCATGCAAGCCAACTTTTATAACTTAGTGATATAATAACATATTATATATTAACTTATTGTCACAACTATCATATTTATAATTAAAGCTTATATCTTTTAGAAATCTCTACACCTAGAGATACGTCATACTAATATTTTATTATATAATAAATTTATTATCATATCCATCATCATTATAAAGTAGTTCATAAGTCTTTAATTCTCTACACTTAGAGATATATTATAAAACAATAGCCCTTTATCTTATAATCTTCTAACTAAGCATTTTATAATAAAAAGCTACAAACTTTAAACTAGTAACTTTATATAAAAATACTTTTACATGAATTCTTATTATTATATTTTCCTCTTATCACCAAATCTTTTTAAAGACATGTAACCACCTTATGATATAAAAGGTATTAATATATCACATTATATTATACTTATTCTAGTACTTTATTTATTTAATAAATTCCCAAGTATTATGTTAGACAAATTATCTCATACTTTTCTATATGAATATCTTATCAAAATATATTTGAGTTTATAATATGCTCTTTTTAAAATACATGCAATCACTTTATATATTATTAAAAGTATTAAGATGATAATTTCTATCATCTTGCTCAAATCCTATTATTCATTAAATTATGCTCCAAGTAAAGTAAACCTATTATATATTATACTTTTCAAGTATATAAACTCATATTTTAATTCCCATGATTTTATTTAACAATCTTCCCATATTGTATTTCTTTATATAGAAATACATGCAAATTAACTAATATATCTTTTTAGTCTTCAATTTATTCTTATTAAATTATCTTATGATAAAAATGTCTTATTAATATTATTTCTAAGCTTATAAAAAAAGTATTAAAAGACATTCAAGTCTATTTTCCTTTTTAATAGAATCTTATTTTAATGAATATCCTCATCTTACATTATTTCTTTTATAATAAAGGGAGACATGCCTAAGTTAATACTTTCCACCATTTATTCAAATGTGCTTAAAATATCATTCCTATGAATTTTAAAGTTTTAGGAATTGATATATGTTTATTAAAATTATATTACTCCTAGATGGGCATGCAAATTGAATTTATTCCATAAATTCCTTTTTAATAGCCCATGGTAATATTTATTCAAATTATTTTAAATAAATATTATTTATATGTAAAAATGATTTTAAAGTAGACAGTAGATAAATTATGAGTCGAGAATTATACCGAGAGTTAACGGGACGGAAATTGGACACGTGAATCGAGACGGACGGATTTTTGGGCTTGGATCTCCTTTCTTCCTTCAATTAAAACCTGATGGGCCTAATAGAATTTAAATGAGCCTTTTTATTTATTTTTGAATCAGCCCATAAATCAAAAATAGGCCCAAACCTACATCTTATTTCCTCTTCCTTCTTCATTCACGTGAACCAGAGAGAGAGCACTGGACGGAACAACGACTCGTGCACCAGCAGCAGGCGGGGCTCCCTGGGTGGTTCCGACGCGCGAGCGGGCGCGAGTCGACGGCGGTCCGGCAGGGTGGTGGCGGCCCGGTGGTCCGGCGAACTCCGGGGAAGGGTTTTAGGGTTTTTTTGTGGTGTTTTGGAAAAAAAATCAGCAATTAGAAGAATGGATTTAGGGCTGAATTTTTGAAGAATTAGAATAGCAAAGTGCTAGGAAGGGAGAAGAGAGATTTTGTGTGAGTTCTACTTGAGTTTTTCAGCCTTTAAATAGGCAAAGATGGTGCTCCAAGTGATCCATGGCAATTGAAATTGACCATTGTGGGAGAAGGGGATGGATCTCTATTGGTGAGATGTGTGCTTGTTGGGTGATGACTCTTGATGATGCAACTATGGAGGGTCTTGCAAGCAACAATGGAAATTGGGAGCAAGCTTGGCCATGGAATGGACTACCGTCAAATCAATCAGACAAAAGTCTGATTTTGTTTTTGAAGAAGAAGAAAAAGATTGTATATAATTAAAAGAGTTGTAATTTGAGTAGTTAAGTTACAATGGTCTAGCGGAAGAGGAGGTGTGTGTTTATGAGAATATGCAAGAGGTCTCGGTTTCGAGTCCTACCTCTTGCATTTTTATTTTGGCCCTTTTCCCTTATTTTTATTTGTATTATAAATTTAATTAAATTAAATTTCGAAATTTTTTATTTAGTCTCAACTAATTAAATTTTATTTTTCATTTTGTTAATCCTTTGTAAACCTTTTTATAATTTATTAAGAAAATTATAAAAATAATTGAACTCTCTTTTTGAGAGAAACTATTTAAATACTTATCCGACTTGATTAATATATTTAAATAAATTGTTAATTGCCATTGTAATAAACTTTTATAATCTCTTTATAATTTAATATGAAATTATAAAGATTATTAAGTTCTCTACTTTAGAGAAAAAAATTGGGATAAATATCCGTTTTATTATTTTTAAAATTTAGTGGATATTACAATAGTACCCCCTTAAAATTAGTTTCGTCCCCGAAACTAGGAAAGACTTAGGGTGGTACAAGGTTAGCACGAAAAGATGCTCACAACTGTGAAGAAATCATGAAGGGTCTAGTACCCCCTTAAAGAACATTTCGTTCTTTATTTAAGATGACTGTACAAGTAGAAGAATTACTATTGTACATTTTTCTTAAGGAATTGTTACGTTAGTATTCCTTAGAAAGATTCCCACATTTGAACTTATGTGTTTTAACGGAAAAAAAACAAGGGATATGAATGGAAATCCGATTGGTCTTACTATTGAAGTAGGCGGGGGGTCAAGCGGTTTTATCCTTTAGCTTGAGTCATACCTACGGAAGTTCTGGGTCTATCTTCCCAACATAAAAGTTGGACTGCTTATAGAATAAGCATTCTAATTAAAACGAGCACTCAAGTGTTTCTAGGAAGCGAGTAAGAAAATGACTGCTCCATTCTATACTTCTAGAATAGAGTCATTGCGGAAGAATTCTTTTAAGATGGATATTCGATAACTGTCGAGATGGAATCAAAGTTTTGAATATGTAAGGCCATGCCTTGGAAAAAGGATCTCAAATTACGGCTTCTAAAGAAGTTACTATTAGGAGAGGTGATGGTTATCTCACAAGAGGGAGTAACCATCTTTACGATGTCGCAATCGGATATGTTATACTATCGAGAAGTGGTTCGAGCATCCTTCTATATTATACGTTGTAACTCTTATAAGAAACTAGTTTTTCGTAAATAAGGTCAAATCCGAAGAACTAAGTGGTTTCATTTCACCAATGTGATCAGTATCGGTAAAACTACCTCCAACATAATCCTTTAATATATGTCTTCACAAGAACAAGACCTGAAATTCTACCTCAACCATGTGATCAAGATGGGAGATAGAAATTCATCCTTATTCGCCACTGTGAACCATATACTTAAAATGTTTAGTTATTTAAACTTATGATAATAACTGCCATATTTTGACAACGCAACACAATTGAAAATCTTCCTTGCAGAGGTAAGAGTAAATCATAAGAAAAGATGGACTGACTTACGTAATCCTATTAATCGAAACTAAGCGTTTGAAACAGTGCTTTCGTAGAGAAAGTACCAACGAACATCTTCAGGATGACTATGATAGCATAGCAGAGTTCAAAGTATAACACTTTGCGAAAGAAGATAGTTGACAATAATATTGGAATTATTCCACTATGCTTTGATTATAACCGAGGTTGAAATTCTAATGACAACCCTACGATATATGTCACAAGTACCCTTGTTTGGACATATTTAGATTACACGAGGAAGGATAAGCTATTCTATTCGCTCCTTGCGTCTATCGTTGAACTTCTCCATGGCTTGGTGGTTGAACTTGTCCACTTATGACGGAATACTTTTGGGCTTAAGGGGAAACTTCACATTGTGCGTAATGCAATAATTGGTTAAACTATGTGGCCTTCTTCTCGACATACTTAGTCCTTTAACCTTTAGGGTCTAAGAGATCATCAACCATCTCATCTCTCATATAATAAGAGAGGAATGATTCATCATTTAGTCTTAAACTTTTTCCCACTCAGCATGACATGTTTTGCTTGATTATAATTCTCTTGCTATTGGCTAACTCCTTTCCGATTTGTAGAGCGAAAATATGCACCCTTTTTCTTCAGTGCAAAGAATACTCCTTAAATCTTTCCACTTAGGAGCACTAGTAGTAGTTGTGGTCAACTTTTTGTTCCTTCATTGACATCATCTTCTTTGACGTGAATGTCTTTAGTGTCCTTGTACAACTAGACCATTTACTTGAGGTGGAATATGGCATCATTTGCAATTCTATTTGCAGCTTGGTCAGTTCCAATTATGCTTGCTTCTTTCGGTGGAACAGAAGAGATTGCTTCTGGCATCACTTATATTGTTGGACTTCTTAATGTAACTTTTGTCACATCATCCAATAGTATCGGCGTACTAGGATCCATTACCCGATGATTTCCTTGTTCTTTCTTTGGAAGATTTTGAACCATCATTCGTGCCCGAACTTGAATGCTATTCGGGTGAATTCTATTGTTGGTTCCTTTTGGTTTGACCATTGAAAATAAGAATCGACAAATTATTCCCAACAATTGTCATCCATTAATGGATAGAGTAGGCATTTGGATTATCGAAGAACAGTTAATGCTTTGTCGAAAACACCTTTAAAAGGTTGGTTTCATACCATAATCTCTTGTTAAGGAAGGAAAGATGGTGATAGTAAAGTATAACGAATCAGGCAACCTAATAATGGAATCAACAGTTTGGAAATAACATCGAAGATGGCCTAGGTAACTACTTCAAATGCGACGAATCGGGACACGTGTCCACAAACTGTCTTAGTAATGAAGATACCTTATGACCTATTAGGCCTATTGGGGCAACTTAGAGAACTCACAATTCATGTCCAAAACTCTTGGTCTTGACGACTTCCTTTCTAACTTTATCTTATCATCGGGTCGACTTATTAAAATAGTGGGGAAAATGTTCATGATGTGGCTTTCTCGTTCATTATAGTCCTATTATGGTTGGTTTAAACGCTTGACAAAGGTCAATTGCTAAAGTTCCATATGTTGACTGAGCAAGTCATTTCTACTTGTAGGTACATCCGACTATTATATTCTTCATTGGTCAGAATTCTCGACCACTCCTTTATCATTAGACCATTGTTTGTTCCCTCACATACCTCTCGATAACCTGTTTCGAGATCGGACAACATGGAGACATGTTAGATCCTTAGTTGACTAAGCCTTCCTTGGTGTCCTCTTTGGAAATTTCTATATTCCCGCGAGTCACTGGCTTAGTAAGTTTCACTCTATGGAAAAAAAATAAGTATTGCTTTTAGCTGGAATGACTTCTTCTCATTCCCAATGCGTATGAACTTCGTCTTCATTACAACCATTTTTTTGTAAATGGCTAACGATCGATACTAAATATAGAATATCCATAATTCTATATTTAAGGAAGGATATAGTTGTTTTTGTTAATTCCCAAATATAGGCAATAAATGACGCGAAAGTTTAGAGAAGAGAGGAAACTTTTTATTAATTAGAACTCTTATGGAAACGGATTACAAAGGCTTTATATAATAAGCCATTACTAAAGACGGAAAGAAATACTGCCGATTTGACTATTCAAGAACAAAATGGATAGTCAAGTGAAGTGAACTACTTAGAGTTGTACACTTCTTAATGATAACAGCCGTATTTTAGGCCTAGGGTGTGCTTTGTAAACAAAAGTTGTCCCAAAAATCCTTTATCGACAAACTTTCGTCGAGGGCTCCTCCCTCGTGGTTCGACAACAATTAGGTCTATTCGATGTGTCGACAGGTGGCAGTTATATAGTCACGGTTGACGACAAGATGAGTATGGAGTTGAGCGTTCTCTTTTTGGTAGGACCTCATTGCCGCAGACCACACTTCCTTATGTTGGAGGATATAATCGCAATTTGGCTGATGAACCCTCATTGGGTTCGGACCACTTATTGGGGATGAGTTTCTTATTTAACCAATTGCTTGGTGATGGGATTACTCTCCTTGAGTCTAGTTAGTCCATCCACCCAATGGATAGACCATTGGAGTTTGACTTGATTGGTCATGAAGTGAATTATCAACTCTCTTCTCGAGGTATTCCTTTTCGGGGTTATCCTCCTCGAGATTCACCTTGGGTGCATTTCCTCTCGTAGTACTAGCACGGGGTTATCCTCGGGGTTTCCATATGGCAAAAACGACCATTGAGAAAAAGTCTCATCAAGCCCTTGAGCAGCTTTTCTAGCTTCGTCCATAATTCAGGTTAGAATTCTAGCGAGTACCATTTCTGTTGAGAAGAGAGAGGCGTTTGTATAGAATATCCTTGATTCTATGCGACGAAGATATTGGAAGAAAGTTTTGAAATTTGAAAACGAAATTTTCATTTTAAACACATGTACATCCTTAAAGAATTATAACAGTTTTAAAGTTTCTATTAAAAGCTCACTTTACATGATTTTAAATTAAAAGACAAACTTTTAAAGTATAGAAAATTTATTTCATGTGTGAGGTCTCGGTTTCGAGTCCCACCTCTTGCATTTTTATTTTGGCCCTTTTCCCTTATTTTTATTTGTATTATAAATTTAATTAAATTAAATTTTGAAATTTTTTATTTAGTCTCAACTAATTAAATTTTATTTTTCATTTTGTTAATCCTTTGTAAACCTTTTTATAATTTATTAAGAAAATTATAAAAATAATGGAACTCTCTTTTTGAGAGAAACTATTTAAATACTTATCCGACTTGATTAATATATTTAAATAAATTGTTAATTGCCATTGTAATAAACTTTTATAATCTCTTTATAATTTAATATGAAATTATAAAGATTATTAAGTTCTCTACTTTAGAGAAAAAAAATTTGGGATAAATATCTGTTTTATTATTTTTAAAATTTAGTCGATATTACAAGCATCATCAAAAGAAACTCAAACTAATCAAGAAAATAGAATAATCAAGCAAGGGTAAATCATAGAAATTATCCAAAAGTACATACTAAAACCACAACGAAAAGCATAAATGTCTTAAACATGCAATCTTGAGAAGTTAAAAGCACATAACATGAAACCGAAGAGAAATTTTGAGAAAAGTAGATATGCTAGGATAATAAAGAAGGAAGATGGATGTTGGCTACTCGAGCTAAGTCAAGGACTTAGACAGGTCATCAAGTGCAACAATTAGATCTCGAACTTCATCTTTGAGCACTATATGACATTGCAGGAGTTGCCCAACCTTTTCCAACAAACTCTGGTTCTAGCGTTGTAGAACATTCGACATCTTCATAACTGAACTAGATCGCGAACCTTCACCTTCTTCAACAATGTTGCCCAACTCAGCATCTACCATCTCATCATCAAAGGTAACATCCTTGCCAGCATCTTGTCATTCACCAACTTAAAACCCATTTGAACAATGTCAAGGTTAAGGTTGCGGACGCGCTCAACTTCTTCCTCGGCTTCATACACCTGATGATACGCCAGAACCTTCTTAACTATAGAGCAAAATGGAAGAGCATGTTGGGGACTGTCCCTCATAGACTGCATATATAGAAGCAACAACCTAGCAAAGTTCACAGGATCCTTCTTGAGAATCTTATCTATGACTAGGA